>CM037852.1:174958467-176158467 GCA_021234595.1 Delia radicum
ATGAAAAAAAGGCAATAGTACCGCCTAGTTTACTTCCCTGTTTTGTTTACAAACTTAACAAAACATAAAAAGGAGGAAAGAAACAAAAACGTGTATTGAATATTTACCAAAGGTAGACATACACACAAACAAGTTTTCAATTTATTTTTTGATCAATGGTTATAATCTTTAACTTCAAAATCATATGTATATTAGTTCTCATGTAGTGAGTAAACTAGTTCATATGAATGCTTGATGTTTGACATGGGATTGTTACCGCTTTCAAAACGTGTTCTGATGATGGGGAACCTAGAAAATTCCCGAAATAGATCTATCAACACATTCCTGAAAGGGTCAAATAATAAATTTGAAAACAAAAACTCTATAGATTATTTGTTAGGACAATATCCTAATGAAGAAATATAGAGTATATGGCCTCGAACTTGAATAATTTTCATTTTCATTGCACAATTAAAGGTCGAAAAAACATAATTTTTATTTTTAATAAAAATTATAACAAACTTGTGAAAAAAGGCAAAGTACCGCCTAGTTTACTTCCCCTGTTTTGTTTACAAACTTAACAAAACATAAAAAGGAGGAAAGAAACAAAAACGTGTATTGAATATTTACCAAAGGTAGACATACACACAAACAAGTTTTCAATTTATTTTTTGATCAATGGTTATAATCTTTAACTTCAAAATCATATGTATATTAGTTCTCATGTAGTGAGTAAACTAGTTCATATGAATGCTTGATGTTTGACATGGGATTGTTACCGCTTTCAAAACGTGTTCTGATGATGGGAACCTAGAAAATTCCCGAAATAGATCTATCAACACATTCCTGAAAGGGTCAAATAATAAATTTGAAAACAAAAACTCTATAGATTATTTGTTAGGACAATATCCTAATGAAGAAATATAGAGTATATGGCCTCGAACTTGAATAATTTTCATTTTCATTGCACAATTAAAGGTCGAAAAACATAATTTTTATTTTTAATAAAAATTATAACAAACTTGTGAAAAAAAGGCAAAGTACCCGCCTAGTTTACTTCCCCTGTTTTGTTTACAAACTTAACAAAACATAAAAAGGAGGAAAGAAACAAAAACGTGTATTGAATATTTACCAAAGGTAGACATACACACAAACAAGTTTTCAATTTATTTTTTGATCAATGGTTATAATCTTTAACTTCAAAATCATATGTATATTAGTTCTCATGTAGTGAGTAACTAGTTCATATGAATGCTTGATGTTTGACATGGGATTGTTACCGCTTTCAAAACGTGTTCTGATGATGGGAACCTAGAAAATTCCCGAAATAGATCTATCAACACATTCCTGAAAGGGTCAAATAATAAATTTGAAAACAAAAACTCTATAGATTATTTGTTAGGACAATATCCTAATGAAGAAATATAGAGTATATGGCCTCGAACTTGAATAATTTTCATTTTCATTGCACAATTAAAGGTCGAAAAAACATAATTTTTATTTTTAATAAAAATTATAACAAACTTGTGAAAAAAGGCAAAGTACCCGCCTAGTTTACTTCCCCTGTTTTGTTTACAAACTTAACAAAACATAAAAAGGAGGAAAGAAACAAAAACGTGTATTGAATATTTACCAAAAGTAGACATACACACAAACAAGTTTTCAATTTATTTTTTGATCAATGGTTATAATCTTTAACTTCAAAATCATATGTATATTAGTTCTCATGTAGTGAGTAAACTAGTTCATATGAATGCTTGATGTTTGACATGGGATTGTTACCGCTTTCAAAACGTGTTCTGATGATGGGAACCTAGAAAATTCCCGAAATAGATCTATCAACACATTCCTGAAAGGGTCAAATAATAAATTTGAAAACAAAAACTCTATAGATTATTTGTTAGGACAATATCCTAATGAAGAAATATAGAGTATATGGCCTCGAACTTGAATAATTTTCATTTTCATTGCACAATTAAAGGTCGAAAAAACATAATTTTTATTTTTAATAAAAATTATAACAAACTTGTATTTTTAAACAACTTAATTATATTTATACAGTAAAAAAATATAACTGTTTAAATGTACCATGTCAAAAAAGGAATACTGTGCCAATAATGAGCTGATGATATGTCTCACTACGTATAAGCAATATTAATTTAAAGAAATATTGATCATACGCCTACGTACATTTGTCATATAAAAAAGTGCATACTATAATTTTTAATTGGATTCTTGCTTTAGAATGAAAGTGTATTTTATGAAAACAAAATCATACAATATTTTTGTGCATATTTGAACCAATTTCCTGTAGCTTAAAGCCTTAGAAACATTCACATTATTTTTGTTAAGCACCTGCTGTGTGTTAGTATTTTCATTTCTTTTTAAAATATGACAAAACATTTCAAAAACAAAAATATTCCATTTAAATAGAAAATTAATGCATAAAATAGAAATTTCTAGCAATTTCTGCATCCAATATGTTGTAGGTACAAGTACATTTAAAAATATAAAAAATAAATATATAAAAACACATCTTTTGCCTGACATAAAATTATAATTTATGAATTTTTATAGACAATGCCTTTGTAATGAAAAAAATGTTTTACTTATTTTTACTCAAATTATTGCATACGAAATTTTCTTTTTATTGCCTGAATTCTACTCTTTTGATAAATGAAATTGCTTATAATTATTTTAGTAGTTATTGTGCAAATACAGATTCAGGTCCATTGGTCTTGCAATGTACAAATTAAAAGAAAAGGCCCCCAACACCCTGCAACAAATTTCTAATTGTTTTCTCACACATGGAAAAAGCTATATGTACGGAAAGCTTAAGACCAGACATAGTTTAACTGCGTTAATTTTAGCAGAGCTTTCAAATATTTAATTTTTAAAAATATTTTGTGAACACTATTAAAATTGCATTTAGCATTACTAACGATGAAGATATTGAACATAGTTGAAAATTAAATAGGAATTGTTCGCCAAATATAAAAAAATATAAATTTTTCTTACAAAAAGTAAAATTTTTGGAAAAATAATTTTATTAAAGAAACTTTTTCATAAAAGACCCTTTGGATTCTTATTACAAATCATTTTAATTTATAAGATTTACCTTTTTGTTAAAGATATTTTTATAAGGGAATGTTGTCAATTCTGGCCTGTCCCCTAAAGTGGAACTTTCGCGTTATTTTGTGATGTTGCATAAATATGTCCAAACTGTCAGCAATCATCGAGGTTAGTTTATTCATCTCTACTTGAAAACAGTTTCGACTTGAATGAACACGTGTTTCTTGGTTTTATTGGATCATTTCAAGAAAATGTAATATAAAGTTTTATTTTTAGTAAACTTGAAAAGTGGAATACAAACAAGTTTAAAAGAATTTTCCAAGTAAGATTTTTGTAAACGGTAAGAATTTTATTCACAATTTAGATAAAACTAATTGATTCGATAAAAAAAAACATAATATATAAAACAATAATGTGAAAATTTAATTATTAATAATGTTCCTTAAAGTGGACCATTGATATATTTTCTTATTTGTTTATTTATCCAAGTTTTAGGCTTTTTTAAACGGTTTACGCATTACTTTAATTTTTCTTGTCTATTTTAGACAATTTTATAATTTTTTTCCAAAACAAAATATTGTCAGTTTACCGTTACACCTGTTATGCCCGTAATTTCAAGCAATAGATACCTACCGGTGCTTAGATACCTACCCGATTTTGTTCGTGTACACGGTAGGTATCTAAGCACCAGTAGGTATATATTGCTTGAAATTACGGCCATTAGCCCTTTAAACAGCTCTAAACGATGCATAAAATGTTTTAATAAACAAAATTAAAATACATTTTAATTTCGATACAAATTTTTGTCGATTTTACTTTATTTTCTGACAATTTTATATGCTTTTAGAGAGTTTTTTAATATATGTCTACTCTTGGGTACATGTTAACTAATGTGGATCTTTTGAGTTGTCTTTAAAATTATTTCCTACAAGAAAATCTATATCTATAGCCGCAAAATTCCCAAGGAGTTGGCCTACAATCTGATGTATTTGAAATTGGAATACTACAATTAGTTTTATTACCAGATGTAGTTCCACATTAGGATACATTCCTTTCTTATAGAACATAATATTTTGATAAAAAAATACACTAAAAATTACATTTTTTTTAAATTTTTTATTAATTTATTTGAGGATATGGATACAATATTATCCTTATGGACTAGCAACTTGATTAAAATGTATAAGATAACTTAAAGAGAATTACTTAAGGGATCCTTAAAATGAGAATGTGAAATGCCAATGTCTAATTGAGCACAGCAGGCGCGGATCCAGTGGGAGGGAAAATGGGACATTTCCTTCCCTAAAATGAATTTTTTCAATACAAAAATATAGAAATAATAGAAAATTTTGTAAAAACACACACGAATAAAAGCCACTAACAAATAGCCTTTATGTATAATTATAATAATTAATATTATAGTATCTCATACAGCAAAACATGGATATTTTTTGACAATTATTATTATATGAATCGAAAATCAATCAAATAAAACATATATTTTTTAAATTAAAAAATTTTATTATCAAAAATGACTCAATTTTTGGTAGAAAATAAAGGTTGTATTTTATAGAGGTATATAACTTTAAGATGGCAACACTTTATTAACTGGCGGCCATTTTGTCAGCTGTCAAGTCATTTATGTTTAGCTTGGTTTGGCATTTCAACATGAATGTACTGACGCCTGAACAACGCTTCCAAATTGTGCAAATTTATTTTGCAAATCATGGTTCAGTTCGAAATACGTCAATTTTACGGTCAACATAATCGTCCATCAGAGCAATTAATTCGATTAACTATGGAACGTTTTCGCACCATGTTTACTCTAACTGATAAATATGCATCCACAGAGACATTGTACAGTGCGTACAGAAGAAGTCATTGCTGCTGTAGAGCTGGTGCAATCATTGGTCCGTACTCCTTTAAAACCGATGCTGGTCAGAATCACACACAGAATGTCACACAGCTCGTGCCACAATCGATTTATTGAAGGAAACGTTTGGTAACCGCATAGTTTCACGTTTCGGACCCTTGAATTGGCCTCCAAGAACTTGGAGGACAACATTCGCGGCGTTATTGCCAATATACGGCCACAAATGTTGGAAAAAGTCATAAAAAATTGGACCTCCAGATTAGACTACGTCCGAGCCAGCCGTGGCGGTCATATGCCAGAATTCATAATTAAATTATAATGCCAGAAGTTTATCTTTTAAATAAAGTTAATTTCATGTCAATTTAAAAAATTCAATTTTGGTTTATTCCATTTCAAAGGTCTATACCTCTATAAAAAACACCCTTTTATAACTACATAAGCCATATAATAATAATCCAAATATATGTAGCGATAGATATGTTTTTTTATGCTCACATTCTATGTCTCAATAAACTATATGCGACATCATAATAAAATAGTTTTCTTATAACTTTATACAGCTTTATATATAATCCCATACATATTTTGGTAAAGTTCAATAACAAATTAAGTAATCTGTAAGTTAAGACTTATATATGGCTTCACATAAAACCATTAATTTTATAACAAAATCATTTTCAAGTGATATTTTTGAAACACTCAATTCTTTCTTGATAATTTTTAAACATTACGTTATGTTTCATTTAAAAAAAATTTGGTCCTCAAAATTGTTGATTTGTATAAATTTCTATTTTCGGCTTAAAAACTTCTAATCAAAAATTTCTTTATTTTTTGACCAAAAATAAAGGACAATTCTTGGGGGGCTCTTAATCCGAACATAGAGCAATTCTAACAGATTTTCTCATTGGGCTGATATTAATCAGTTTACCGACAAACCTATTTCCTCTGAACTATAGCGTATTAAAAAAAGCTTTTAAAATGCATGGCCTTAAAAATGGAGCTTCCCTCTTTGGCAAAGCATTATTTGAATTTTTGTTAACCTTAATACAAATGTTATCTGGTTATGTCATAAAGTTTGTGTGTAGTAAAGTTATTTAAACATACGTAGATACTCTATTCATATTTCTGTTGTTTGTCTTGTTATTTTCACAATAAAAATAACAAGAACAACAAATAAAATAACAACTAAAACAACAAAATGGGGAAAACTTTCGAATTGAAAATAAGGAAATAGGTTAGCAAGTGCACATGCTGTGTGCATTGTCATTCATTTAATATTTACTTCACCTGTATTATTCTGTAGTTTTTTTTTTTTTTTTTGTTCGTTTTATTCTTTAAATACAAAATGAATGAGTGCTAGAATGAATGAGTTCATAACAAAAACATCTACTTCTAGTTTCTACTTCTTATTCATCCTGCTGCTGCTGCTACTCCTTACCTGAACTATTTTATGTTGAATATTTAGGAAATCATTATCTCTTTTATTTTCCTGTACTTGCTTAATTTTTTTTTTTTTAGTTTGAGTATTAAGTTCGTTTTGAAATAAACAAGAACAAAAACTTAACTACACTTCATTATTGTTTTCATTTTGTTGTGTTTTGTATTCCAGACTTTTTTTTAGTTTTTTTACGTGTATTTATTTTTTATGACTTCAAAACCTAGTTTGTGTTGGTTTTAATGAATGAAAACAAAATCCTTATATATTAGTATATTTTCGTAACATTTTTTCAGTTAGATTTTTCTTAATTTAAATAAATTTTTGACATTTAGCGAAGATTAGTCGGACATTTAACAAATTTTTTCTGCTCTTTTATATTTTTTGAAACAGAAAAATTTTTAATGACACAGGCATTCCAGAATTTTTCGAATTTTTAACGTTTCTATGATATATGTGCTGAATTAAGTTTTTAAAAAGTCGGTGTGTTAAAAGTTACAAGGTCTGAAAGATTAAGCAGTAAAAAAGTAGTCAACTTTATCATCTCTTAAGTCACCCTGTAGAAAGCAGGGTGGCCATGCATTTCTCGATGCAAAAACTTCTCGCATTAGATACGGGGTACAGGGAAACGGGGTACAGGGGCCAAATTAAAAGTTTCTAGCCTTGTCAGATTAGGGTATACAACACTTTTTTTTGAGAAAAATCCTAATTAAAACAATAGGACTTCAAAGTCCTTACACTCAAAATATATATGTATGCTCAACACTGCATTAGTTATACACACACACTCATAGTATATAGAAGATTTTGCATATGTACTCGTCGACGATAATTTGCTTCCGACCACGTTTTCTCAATAACTTAAAATTTTGGCACAAATATAGAGAGGACTTATGGCCTGTTTCTCGATTTCGAAAAAATGCTTTCTTTCGCTTTCTAAGCGAAAGAAAATTGATTTGGGTTTCTCTAACTAAATTTCTATGCGAACGATGACTTGAAGTACAAGTCGAATGAAAACGTAACAGTTTTCATACAAAATTTTGTTTCTCCATTTCGAACGAGTTGTCAACAGTGCGAACGTAAATGTCAAAACCAGTCACTTGCCTTTTTGATTTCGAGTAACAAAATATTTTCAAAAAAATATATCATTCATTCCATTAGAAAACGCAAAAAATCTGAACACGGGTCCTCTGATTTTGTTTATTTTTTGTACATGAATACTCTATGGTCCCATTTGTACATTTCCTTTTTCAGATCTCCAAATTTGTAAAAACTCGTGATTTTATGCACGTTTTTAGTTGTCATAAATATCAAAAAAATGAAAAAAGCACTTCACTTTGAAGTACCATAACTTTTTAATTGTATATCGCATGTTATTAATTTAAACGATATTTGGAAGATGCACTTGTCTACTTTATAACTGGATTTTTTAAACAAAATGATTGCTAAAAAAAATGCATACTTAATGCCAATGCAGTTTTCTAATGCATTTTTCAAAACTTTCTCCCTCTACGATTTTCGAAAAAAAATACAGTTTAGTAGAATATGGAATATTAGCTAAGTATACAAATACTGATTTTTATGGAACAAACATGTCTTTTGTTTTTAAGGAGTTTTAAAAAAAAAATTATTTTTTTATTCTATAAAATGGAAATATTTTTATGAAGCACTTTTAGCATTTTTATCAAATTTATGAAAATTAAAAACGCGCATAAAATCGCGAGTTTTTACAAATTTCGAGATCTGAAAAATGCTTTGTGTAAGTGGAACTATAGAGTATTCATGTACAAAATATAAAAAAATCGGAGAACATAAAAAAAAATCCTCATTTTTCAATGTACTTTGCTGGAATGAATGATATAATAAAAAATTATAAATATTAAAAAAAAAAGAATGGATAACAAAAGGTAAGAATAAAATAACACGAATATTTAGAGTTTTTAAGAACTTTAAATTTCAGCTTAATGAAATCCACAATGGAACAGCTGAAAACGCTGGTGTACTTTTTTGATTTTCTTCTTTTGATTTATTAAATTTTTTTTGTTTTATTTATTTCTTTTATTTATTTATTTGTCATATACAGCTGATCACTGTTAAGTAATGTTGTATTTATCTTCAAACAATTTAGTAGTATTTTTGGTATTTGTAAAGGAAATTGTAATAGAAGTTTAAAATATCCGGTCTGGCACCACTATGATTTGTAAATACGTAAAAGACAAAAATTGACACACGTAAGTATAGGCGAACGATAGCTTTCGAAATAGAGAAACCCAAATTGATTCGAACTCGAGTGACTAGCTTGCGTTCGCTTAAGTTTTCGTTCGAGATCGTGGAACAGGTCATTAGTTTTTAACATATATTTTTTCAGAATTTTAAAAAAATTGGATTTTGAGATATGGATCTTTGAACATTAAACTTAAAAAAATTACCCTTGAACTTTTAATACAAAAACAATAATTATTTTCACCTTCAAAATGGTACCAATAGGAAAATTGTAGATTGTATAGGTTAGAAGTTATGGGCGACTTTGTATGGACACTTTTCTGAAATTTTTACGTTTTTGCCTATTTTCATGACGTCATTTATAACGACTATATTTCATATGCATAATATGTTTATAAGATGATGCGTATGAAATTTTGCTTTCAGTGACCAATATGGTAATGAATATATTTTAAAAGATATGAAGTTTTACTTCATTATGATATGTTTTATATTTTTTTAAATGTGTACACTGCACTTTACAAGAGTAGTGATTGTTATTATTTGCTATTATCCGATATTTACAAATATCTCCACATATAAAATACGATCTTAAAAGCCCGAAACTACGTTACCGGTTGTTTTATATACCGGAATATAAGTAAAAGAAAACTTCTTAAGGAGCTTCTTATAATGCAGCCAGAAAACGAGCTCGGTCGTAGCAATCGTAGTTGGAGCCAATCGAATAGTTTGGTTGTAGCTATCTAATATTTTGTAGTTCTCGCCGAATTTGTGCCGTTTGTACTGCAAACGTTGGCACATTTGTACTACGACGGTAGTACATTTGTACTACGACGGTAGTACATTTGTACTACGGCGGTAGTACATTTGTACTACGACGGTAGTACATTTGTACTACGACGGTAGTACATTTCTACTACGACGGTAGTACATTTGTACTACGACGGTAGTACATTTGTACTACGAAATTGTTTGACGAAATAAACAATGAAAAAATGAAACGTTTGCATCTGCTAACTTATTTCAAGTTAACCATTATATTGGAAAGCTTGTTATTCAATAAAAAAGTATTTTTAAAAAATGGTCTTAGATTGTTACCTCCGATGCATCGCGTTGTAAAAGTAGTAGAAGTAGTATTTATGGCTTAGAAACCGTTACTATAAAAATAATTTTTTTATACAAAAAAGTATTTAAATGTGTAGTTTCTTGGCATTAATAAATAATCTAAAGTACAAATTCTAATAAAATATTTATTTATTATACAAAAAATGAAAATAATCGTGTTCAAAACAAAAAAAAATTGATGGTACATTTGTACAACCGAGTGTTAGCACACTCTAACTAAAAGGGTGGTGTCAATTCTTTACCAGTTTTTACCCCACTCGCAGGAGTTTCTAGAATTTCCATCCAAGGGGATGGAAGGACAATCTTATTAAATTTCAAGTTCCTCGCTTAAGTGAGGTGAGATCTGTCCGTCAAGGACAATTTTAACCCTTATTGTTACTACGTTCCTTGCGGAGAAGTTTTACCAATTTAAATCCATAGCTTTACAACGCTGCAAAAAAAAGCAAACAGTATTACATTACATTCGAAGAAACCTATATAGTTTAAGAAACCTATATATATTTCCGTGGACACAGATGTCTGTCTACTAGTTTCAAGTTCCTCACTTTATTGATTTGGCCTGGCAGCCAAAGGAGAGCCTTTTACCCAGTTTTTCTCCTCCCCGCAGGAAGGATGTCTACACTCCTGATTGGAAATGTCTGATTTTTGGAATGATTCAACAGACAAAAGATATTTTGTATTACACTGACTTGTAAGGACTTTTTCTTAACAATTCCGCTGAATTTTATTTATAATCGGTCTATGTTTAGACCTAGTGGTACTCACACAAGAGTCCCTTATAAATAGGTTGTAATAAATAAAATAAGCGATAAAAGCCTACAAATTCATAAGTTTTTGTTTTTTGTGAATAAGAAAACAGATATATTGTTACACCCGTGTTTTTGCCAACTGATTTGTGTGATAAATGGTTTGATTGCAGCATCCGAATTATTGGGATGTCACAATTAAACGTATTGTTTTAACCGAAATTCTGCTACACTAACAAAGTTTCTGTTACCACAAGCATTTATGTAGCGGTAGTAAACAAATTATTCAGTTGGCAAAAAAAATCTGAAGTTTCTCAGTGTATCCTTAGTGTATCCGAAATATAATTGCACTGCATATGAATACTGTGGGTCACTGTCTGACCCCAGTGCCCATTGCGTTCTGACGATATCTTTTACCAGATCGATATATATGTATCAACCTAGCTAAAATAACGTAAACGTATAGTCGCGCAATAATACATTATTGACATAATGTGGATTTTAATTCTTTTTTTTAATTTTGAGATAATTTCAAACTTCAAAAAACACTTGGTAAAATCAAACCGGAAAATATTATACAATGTTGTTATTATTATTTTTTCTAGGGGTGAAATCATCCTTAGAATTTTTTTTAGGGATAACTTAATATTGTATTGCGGGTTGTAGGGTAAATGATTTTTTTGAACTCTATGTCCATTTTTTTCACCAAAAATCAACAAAAATTAAACTAACCATTGAATCGCGCATGATCTGTTTAAAGAAGTAAGGGGTCAAATCTTATTCTAGTGGTAGCCTTGTAAAAATTTCAATATGGAACCTAATATAATTATATCTCATTTGATAAGTTTCCATATACGAACACATATAAATTGTGCCGACAATGGGTCATCTACATGTATCTAATTATATAAAATTAGATATAATTTAAAACAATTTAATCCGAGATTTGTCAGTATCCGCATCATGAATTATACCTAATTAGATATAAATATATCTGATTTTAAAAGTTTGATATAATTTTTATTAAAAATAAAAATTATGTGTTTTTCGACCTTTAATTGTGCAATGAAAATGAAAATTATTCAAGTTCGAGGCCATATACTCTATATTTCTTCATTAGGATATTGTCCTAACAAATAATCTATAGAGTTTTTGTTTTCAAATTTATTATTTGACCCTTTCAGGAATGTGTTGATAGATCTATTTCGGGAATTTTCTAGGTTCCCATCATCAGAACACGTTTTGAAAGCGGTAACAATCCCATGCCAAACATCAAACATTCATATAAACTAGTTTACTTACTACATGAGAACTAATATATCAGCTTAAAATTAAGTTTTATAACCATTGATCAAAAAATAAATTGAAAACTTGTTTGTTATGTGCAAGGTCCACCTCTGGTGGATATTCAATTTTTATAAAATTTTAGGTATGCTTTTTGTAATTTGAAGTTATGCTTAAAAGTATTTCTTAATTTGATTTTTTTTTATATAAAAGAAAGCACTTCACTTGAAAATGATATCGTTATAAAAATAGTATGGTTATATGTGAATCCATATGTAGATAACTTAATTTGATATTGAATTTTACCAAAAAATGTATGTGATTATATATAATGCTATATAAAATTATAAGGACAACATTTTCAGTATGACGGCGCATATAGTTCAATAAAACTTAGCATGGGACCATATATAATCATATCGATCACAACATATATTTGGATTATTATCACAACATATATTTGACTTATGCAGTTATATATGGACTAAGATTTGGAGACATATAATAATATCAAGAACTATATAAGAAATCTCTCAATAAAAATGATCAGATGTGTTTGTTTATAATGATATAAGCCGTTATGTGACTCCATACAAAGTCAGATATAACTTAATCATACTATAAATGACTAGATTTAGTACTACATTAGTCTTAGCATTACTAATAATACACGTAAATACTAAATGGAATGTCCTCCAAAATAAATACAAGTTAAAAAATGCAACTCAAAATGTAATGACACATTCACGGTTTAAAATAATATGTGATCAAATATGCCTTGAGCGGTAGACATCACTATTACTATTATTATGTCAAAGTGATAAATCGGATGAACTTTGTATTCTTTAAAAAATTTCCTTCTTCACAAACCGCAAAAAAGCTTACTTCAAATTAAAGGCACATTTCAGGAGTTATTTGGTCCAATCTATATTGAACGGTATATAGTATCATAGCTAACAATATGTGAAAGTGCTCAATAGATCGGATTAGTAAAGTGAAAGTAGTAGAAAAAATTAGAACGTTTACGTTTTAAAAGTTTGTTTAGATTTAATCCCTTAACGGAAAATAATTTGCAAATATCAGAGAACTTTTTCATTGTAAATATTTAAAATTTTTAAAATTATCAACTCGAATAAATTTTCCAAAATTTATAACTAAAAAATTTCGTAACTCGTGTCAGCTAAGTTTTAAAAAATTATAAAATTATGGCCTCGAACTTGAATAATTTTCATTTTCATTGCACAATTAAAGCTCTAAAAAAACATAATTTTTATTTTTAATAAGAATTGTATCAAACTTGTATTAAAGATATAGACAAAACAAAAAATAAAAAGGAGAAAAAAACAAAAAACGTGTATTGAATATTCACCCTAGGTGGACCTTGCACAAAACAAACAAGTTTTCAATTTATTTTTTGATCAATGGTGATAATCTTCTACTTTGAGCTCAAAAATATATAAGTTCTCATGAATTGAGTAAACTAGTTTATATGAATGTTTGATTTTTGGCATGGGATTGTTACCTCTTTCAAAATGTGTTTTGATGATGGGAACCTAGAAAACTTCCGAAATAGATCTATCAACACATTGCTGGAAGGCTCAAATAATAAATTTGAAAACAAAAAAAACTCTATAGATTATTTATTAGGACAATATCCTAATAAAGATATATAGAGTATGGCCTCGAACTTGAATAATTTTCATTTTCATTGCTCAATTAAAGGTCGAAAAAAGCATAATTTTTATTTGTAATAAAAATTATATCAAACTTATAAAAATACTTTTATAAAATCAGAAACGAAATTTAGTAAAAGACTTACTTACAAATTATATTGCATTGCAAATTTGTACAAATAATTTAAATAACTGAACAAAAAACGTTTGTAGACTTATTTTCAACTTGGTGTGGCGTGTTTTAAAGGTTTAAAAGCTAGTATATAAATGAATAAAGCAGACTTAAGTTTCAGCATAAACTTTAAGTATATTTTTTAATAACAACTTAAAGTAAAAATAAACAAAAGAAAAGATATTCCTAGCGCTGCTCTTCTTTAAACCATAACCCTGCGAATAACAACCCCTTTTTATTATTTTTACTACCATTATTATTTCGATATAAAAGTGTTTTATCAATAAACTTTTTAAAGTCAAAATCAGCATTATCATTTACTTTTTATAATACACACAACCATACAAATAATCATCATTAACTTACTACTACAATAACAAAAAACAAAAAAATATAAAACACAATAAAATCTTAAACAAACAATAATAATAATCATAAAAAACAAACAAAAAAGAAGAAGAAGAAGAAAAATAAAACTAATAGTTTATTTTAACACAAAAAAAAATGAAAAATCAACATGATGGTATTGTTCCCACTATAATAATTACTTACAATCTACTACCACAAGTAGACTTGACTTAAGTAGGATGATAAGCACAAACCAAATAGCAAATCACAAATACATACAAACTAAGTAACTATAAAGAACCATTACAAGAAGAAGTAGCAAAAATAATAAAAACGAGTAAAAATCACGGAAATACTGTCATTGTCAACTATTGTTTAAATAGTAAATAGAAGTTGAATATATAAAAAAAAACAAAAATAAAAATTGCCATTTCTATAAACTATATATTAAATTTTTTTTACTATAGAAAAGGAAAATTGTAGAATACTGACCAAGACCTATATTGCCATTTTTATTTTTTTTTTGTAAATTTGCTTTCCTTTTTATAAATAAAAAATTATATATCGTCACCTAAAATCCAAAATGGCGTAACTGACACAATTTCCAAACCCGGTTTTATTGATGATTATGATTCATTTGGCTAAACTGCATGCGTAAGCAAAATTCTCGACTTCTACGTTAAAAAAAATAGCAGTTTCATAAATAATATGCAAATTTTATATATTTTTATGTTAGAAAGTGTTTTGCAACCGTCAGATAATGACAATCGTAATTAATTTTTAATTAATTACTGTAGAATTTTATTTGAGTTAGTCGCTTTACAGGAAGAAAGAAGAAGAAAACATTTTTATTGAAAAATTTTACGGACACAAGGGATATATCAGACTGCCGCAGTTTCGTCCCCCTCCTGGGACTCGTCAGTGGTTAATTTTTGTGTCAATTGAACAAAGTATTTTATATTGTTAATTTGCTCTATATGAAAAACTTTTTTACTTTTTTGGTGTCGTACTGGGATTTAAACTCACTGCCTTAGCAACAAGCTATGCATCGTAATCTCACCTCTTAACGAGTTGAGCCATGGTCGACACAGCGATGACTGTCGCTAAGAGTGGAGTTTTGTTACACTACGTACACACAAGTATTGTTTTTTGATCAGAAGAGACGGAATGAACTAATACCAATGCATTTATTTTTGTTTGCGGTCATCGTTTTGGTCGCCCTATAAAATATTGAAATAGTTGTGTGCGTTTATGAAGCACTGCAGCGAAGTACATTTATTCACAAAGTTTTCGGGTATATGATTAAAACTAACAGTTTAATAATGATATTGTTAAAATATCTGTGGACGCTTTTTGATTCTAATGCAAAACAATAAATATGTTAGTTACGGTCTATTGGATGTTACGTGACGATATATGGAAACTTTATGATTATTATCAATTACCACAAATATTTTTTTATTATTGTTGTTGTAATTATGTGGGTTAAGAGAAAAAATTATTCATTTTCCGCTTTTCTTTATACATACTTATATTGTTTTATTATTTTATCAAATACATATAGAAAGAAAATAATTGTTGTAGAATTTCCGGTTGTTAAATTCACAATGTTTTACTAAACTATAATTATTTAATAGAAGAAAGAAAAAAAGAGAGAAGAGGCTAAAGAATATTATATAAGAAATAATGAAACATTGACAGTGCATTCAGTAAATGAAGGCACTAAATATGGTAAATGTGACCAACTTTTCGTTGAAAATTTTAAACAGAACAATTTTCAGATTTTGCGTATGAGTAATATACAACTACACACAGAGAATAAATTCGTTGGAATTCTATTGTAGCCCATACAATTTAATCATTATTCAATAATTTTAATTAAAAGTACTTAAAATTCATCATCAGAATAATTAAAATATATTGTAAACAGAAAATATATAAAATTAACCAAACACACAGTCACATCATTCAAAATATTGGTTTTGATAATCAATATTAAAAAAGTATTATCTTATGCATTACCTTCTATATCAACAACCACCCACTTTTCGTAGATTTTATCGCTTGAATAAAATATTTGCAGTTAAGATATTAGCTTTGCCTGCAAAAAAAAAAAAACAATCACTCTATCTAAAATATTAGTTTTCGTAACCAATTTTAAAGTTATATAAAGTTTTTTAATAGTTTTGTAACTCTAATAAAAAATTAAGATTAGCAACCCAATATCTGTAGTACATACAAATCCATTTTTAGACATTCATATTTAAACTTGAAAAAAAATATTCAAGGTAGAAATTTTAAAACACTAATTGAATTCTGACAAGCAGAAGGTCACCGGTTCATCTCCAGTTCCCTGCATAAGATTGTTTTCAATCAATTCAATTCAATTCAATGGTATTCTTTATTTAGCATTTAAGTATAACTAATTTAACAATATTTTAAGTGTTTAGGACTACTTTCCTTTTCTACTTAATAATTTAATAACAATATTGTATAATTTATTTGCATTTAAGTTTAACATTATTTGAAGGAGGAAAAATTTACAAAAACCTTTCTGAATTTTTTTTTTGATTTTTATAAAAGAAGACTTAAGGTTAGAGAATAAAATTACGTTGAGCTCAGCTCATTGATATGGTTAAACTCAGAGTCACGACATCTGTTATTGAAATTCGTAGTAAGCCTGTGGATGCGAGTGTTGACGAGTTCGACGTTAGCAAGGAAGTGTAGCCGTTGAGTAGAATAATGCCAAGGCAAGTTATGAATCATTTTTAACAGTTTATTTTGGGCTATCTGTAATTTTTTAATATGACACTGTGCAGCAGTAGACCACAATGTAGCAGCATAAAACATTATTGCGTGAAAAACTGATTTAAATATGAGAGTTTTATTTGTTATGCTGAGTTTAGAGTTTCTGTTTATTAAAGGATACAGTAGTCTTATTATTTTATTAATTTTATCTATAACGTAGGCAACATGATCTTTAAATTTGAATTTGGGATCCAAAATCACGCCTAAGTATTTTACTTTGTTGGACCAGGCAATTAAGCTGTTGTTACACAAAATAGGTTGTTGAGGCAGGTAACAATCAAATAAATTTTAAAGCAATATATTAATTTTTTATCGTTTTGGTAACTCTAATAAAATATTGAGATCATAGACATACATATATAAATTTGAAACAAAAAGCCATTCTGGGTTGAAATTAGAAAACACAAATTTAAATTGAGTTTAGGCTCGAGGTACAGTAATTGCGTGACAAGCAATAGGTCGCCAGTTCGAGCCCAGTTCGCTGGCGTATAGAACTTTATGTTGGCAATACTTTTTTACCTGGCGGCCATTTTGTCGACTGTCAACTGATTTATGTTTAGTTTGGTATAGCATTTCAACATGAATAGTCTGATTCCAAAATGTGCAAATTGATTTTGAAAATCATGGTTCAGTTCAAAATACGTATCGCGCACTACGTCCACTTTACGGTCAACATAATCTACCATCTTAGCAATTAATTCGATTAACTATGCAACATTTTCGCCCACGTTACGTCTCTGTGGATGCATATTACCACAGAGGCGTCGTACAGTGCGTACAGAAGAAGACATTGATGCGTAGCGTAGTGGAAGACCCTAATCATTCTATCAGTCATCGTGCACAGGAATTTACGGATGATTTTGCGGAAAGATCTTGGTTTGGGTGCTTACAAAATCTAACTCGTGCAGCAATTGAAGCCACATAATAACCTAGCAAGGCGTAGATTCGGTAAATGGACCCAAAACAGAATTGCCATTGATCCCTATTTTCATAAGCGAATTTTGTTTAGCGATGAAGCTCACTTTTGGTTAAATGTATACATCAATAAACAAAACTGCCTTATTTGGAGTGATGATAATCCTCAAGTGTATGTTGAAAAACTGACTGTTTGGTGTGCTTAATGGGCTGGTGGAATCATTGGTCCGTACTTCTTTAAAAAAGATGCTGGTGAGAACGTTATAGTCAATGGTGACCTCTATAGAGCCATGATTACTGAATTTTTCGCTTATCAATTGAACAACCATGATATGCAGGAGCTGCGGTTTCTACAAGACGGTTCAAGCTGCGGTTTCAACATGTCACACAGCTCGTGCCACAATTCATTTAGTGAAGAAAACGTTTGGTAACCGCATAGTTTCAGGTTTGGGACCCACGTGAAACTTTGCATGTCATAGCATACATTAACTTCATAATCCTGTCCATCATTTCTCTACACTCAAAAAACCTTGATCATTTAAAGGTATCTAAAGTCAGTTTCAACAGGTATTGAAAAATTTTGAAGTACTTTAAATATTATTTTTTTTATCGTTAATAGGCGAATCTTTAAGTTGTTGGTCACATTTTCCATAAATCTATATAAACAACGGAACGTTTAACAATGACTTAGTCTAATATGCATACCTTGTCCTAGATTTTGTCATGTGGCATGTGGTATTAGTAGCAGTAATATCAAATCAAAATGCAAACATATGCTTGAGTATGCATGCATGTTATTTTATAGTTATAAAAACGGTTGAAGCCTTCATTTTGTTAATAGTTTAGTTATGTATGTTTATCATTGTAGTCTTCTCTATACTATATATTAAAAAGTTCTTGTTGAGTGTATGTGTGTGTGTATTTTATTCTTTACTTTAAACGCAAATGTCCGGTCGTCCTTTTACTATTTTCAGTATATTTCCAATGTCCTTGTTAAAGTCCGATTATTTTTATTTTTTTCAGGTATTATATTTCTTTGGTATTAAGTTATTTTCTCTGGGTTTTTTTGCTCGTTATGTTCTTGTATGGGTACGTTTGCATTGTATTGACTTCAAAATTGTTTTGTATTTGTGGTTGTTATTAAACTCTTAACCTACTGACTTTTATATCCGTTTCTTTTTTTTTTTTACTAACTGTATTTGCTTGAATCAATCCATTATTATATTCAGTTATATAAAATTTGTCATTTCCTTAAATAATTTGCTTAAAAAGTTTTTGTTTTTATATATATTTTTGTTAGGTCAAGTTATTGCAGTATCATAAAATATTGAATAGCGCAATTTTTTAAGGTTATTAATGAATAGTATTAGAATGGAAGCAATTAAAAAGTTAGTAAGCTAAAATAGATTTAAATTAGAAATTTTAAATCGTATGTAAGGTTAAATTAAAGTTTAAAGATCGTTAAATAGAACTAAATTCAAAAATTTGAAAACCCTTTCCTAAAAATGAATTATGTTTAGGAGCGTGTGATTAATATTTGTATAGCCATTTCATATTACTCATACGTAGAAAAAAGAATAAAAAAATATATTAAAAAATATAAAGATTTTATATTCAATAATCTGAAAGGATGTCCTAAAAAATAAATTGTCTTTGGTAGCGTATGATTAATATTTAATTATAATAATTCCATATTCCATATTCTGTCCATTTTAAGACGATGTTTTTTAATGAAATTTGTAGTTTCGAACGATATGACACTGAACTAACAGATGTCAGTATATGTAAATGGTTATTACCCTGACGTTTCAGATTGTATATAAATGAATTGTATATATAATTACTAAGCTCCAGAAAATACTTGGGAGTTCTTGGAGATTCAGGCTTTACATTATTTGATAATACTAAATATCTTTAGTAAGTACTCTAAATTTGAGCAGCGTTTTTTTTTTGGCATTTATTTAACTGGAAGCATCTTTGTGACTTCATCATGGAATGTATTCTATATATTCAATTTATATACAAAACATTTCTTAATGTTAGAAGATATCTAAAATAAAATTTCATCAAAATCGGTCCATGTACTGAGACAATATTTCTACAAACGTAAAAATTTATCTGGTTTTCATACATTTTCTGAATATTGAACTTGAATAACTTTTACATTTTCATTACACAATTGGAGGTCGGAAAAACATAATTGTTATTTTAAATAAAAATTATATCGAACTTTTCTGAAAATCTTTTATTTTTTAAGATTATTGTATTAGGATGACTGTTTTAATAATCATTTCTAATGAGAAAATCATCGGATTAGCTCAAAAATATAACTTTTTTGCCGCGAAAACATGCGGTAACTTGAGAAAAAAATAACTGGCAGACCTACAAAAATTTAAGTTTCTTTGTCGGGCTCAGCATGTGAATTTCACCCTCAAATGACTCTTTATTAATCACCAGCAATTTCTACCGAATTACACTCACATAACAGATTTTGTGGTCTCAACAGAATTTCATCCAACCGAATTTATTCGTTTGCTGCCACCTAGTACATTGGGTTGTCACAACTAAATTCAGTTGTTGGGGGTTGTGACAACCGAATTTGGTTGCGACTACTGAATTCTGTTGGATAAAATTTTAGAATTTTTATGAGAGTGTAGGTCTAAATAATAAAAGTTTATTTGCCACAAGAAAATGATACCACTGTAGCCAAGAAATACCCAAGGAGTTGGCCTTTAAACTAGAGTATTTGGATTAGGAATATTCAACTTAGTTTTTTTATATAGCCCAAATACCAGGTGTAGGACCACATTAGGATATATTCCCTTATATATTACTATATTATTATTTACTACATTGAATAACAACTGTTTAAAAAATAATGTTCGCAATTTTTTAATAAATTTCAATGAAAAAAAAAATATATAAAAATTTTTTCGTATAAAAAGATGCTTAACATCAAAACTTAGGAAACTTTGGTCGTATGCGGATAATATGCATTATTCATGCCGCCGTTATATATGATTACCAATTCGATGGTAATGTAAAAGAAATTGGTTGAATAAGAAATTGGTTGAAATAGGCAACACCGCCTGACAGTGGTCGTAGGATGTTGCAATGTTGCCAACATATTATAATCGAAACCCTCTTTCGTAATTGGAGGTACGTTTTTCTGTTGATCACCAAAAGTATTTTTGGGACACTCAGTGAGAAAATGGTACGCTTTAAAATTACTTTCATTTGATACCCAATTTGACTATAGTTTAACCCATTAATGCCCAGACGTTTTTTTTTTAATTTTGTGACAAAACTTTTGAACACTTTCACTTTTTTTCAGAGCATGCTAAACCGTAACAACTCTGCTGGCAACTTAAGTTGCCAATGGGCATTAATGTGTTAATAACCCACCAAAAACGCACCATACCAAATAATAAACATAGTAATATAAACTCGAAGGTTTGGACGTATTACCTCTTATATTATAATTCTAACTTTTTTTATATGAAATGTCCCAAAAGTAATGAGTGATGCATTACTGGCAGACTTACGTAAATATGAATTATAATGGGTAACCTATATGCATATGAATAATAAGCCATTAACAGAAGGACAAAATAAAGAGTCTAAAAATAGATTAAAAAAATATTATTAATTTTGCCAGATTAACAGGCGACTGCTCAATACCCTCAGTCACCGAGGCATATAACATTTGATAGCTTAAAACGTATATGAATTTTTCCTCTATGTAAATTTGTTGACGATATACCAAAACTAACACCTTACCCTTTAGCTTACAAACAAACGAATTATAATGAGTCTAAAAATAGAATACATGTTGTATCATTATATTTTGACTCGAAGTAATAAAATGAATAAACTATTATTATTCATTAATTATTTTTTGTATGAAAGTAATCCATTATAAGTTTCTTATTGTTAACCCAATATTTTATTATTTAAAGTAATACTGAAGGTATTGAGAACTCATTACAAAATGTATGTATAAAATAATAAGTTGTATGCTGGGAACCTAAGAAATATATTAAAAATCGTTAAATTGGATTACTTTTGATCTCACTTTTTATCCATTAAACTTGATTGCGCACGTAAAAAAATACATATGAAATATTTTTTTTGTTTTCTTCACCATATCCATGTTGCATTCAAATCTAAGGATTCGCAACTGTGCAGTTGTCTAGTATAAAAAAACATATAAACAATACTGGAACTTTTTCGTTCGGACTTTAAAGTCCTATAAAATTTAATCTAAGATTAGAACATGAAAAACTAAGCTTTGTATCTTATCGTTTCTATTTTCTATTTCTAAATTTGTGTATATTTTTTATTCAAAGAAACCATTGATTTTAATAAATATTTTAAATATCTCTAATATAACTTACTCTCTGGTCTTTTAATTAACTCTTATATTTACACCAGGGCCTGGCCAGGCCATTTCGGTTTTTTGTCGTGTATTTTTTATACTTTCTTAAAAGCTATAGTATTGATATACCATGATATCCTCAAGGATACATTTTAGAACAGTTTAGTGCACATTTAATTCTTCTTTTTTTTGCTAGGGGGGTGTAAAGTTTAGGGTTTTTAAAACTCTAGTCATATCCGTATCACCTGGGTCTGGCCAGACCAGCAACATTTTCTTAATATTTTAACAGGTATTGCAACCTTTTCTTCCGACATTTTGAAAAAATTACGTCCAATTTTTAAAACAAAGTAAATGTGGCTTTTCAAAAAAAAAGCCGGGTCTGGCTAGACCCTGGTGTCATGAATGTGACAAATCAACTTGATGTAAACATAAGGGTTAAACATATGTACATCGTAAAACGCATTTTAGTTTATGCGTTAATAGACCCTTAAAAAGTCATACTTATAAACATTAAAGCTTGTAAGTAAGTGTGCACTTTTACAACAAGCTCTTTATTATTGCAATAGTGTACGAGTATATTGTTCTACTCACAATCAAACAACAAATTGCTATAAAATTGTTATACATTTATTTTTGTTTTAGTATTTTTTCTCTCTATTCTTTACGATTTTATACAAAAAACGCATATTCGCTTATATGACGTTACGCTAATTTTCGCAATACATCAGTGACTAAATATACACTATTTCATTTTTAATTCAAAACTAAAACCAAATTAGCATGATTGTTTCGAGGATTAGGTGTACCACTGAATTAATTTTGGTTTAGGTTTGTGTGTGTTGTGCAAACACAAACACATGTCAGTATTAAAGATTATAAAACTTGTCCCTCTTACTTATATGAATTAATTTTAGTGCCTTAAAACGTTGACTTTTTTATGTTTCGCTTTTAAGAAAGTTAAAAAGAATGAAAATATTATATGTTGTTAATATAATTTATTACTTGTTGTAACATATGTAATTGAAATCAAGATTTAAACATGAAATAAAGTCAAAACTAGTTAGCATGAAGTGAAAAGTTATTGACAAACAATTTTTAAAATTTTTTGTTTTCAAATTTGGTTTTGCTCTTTAAGACGGTTTCTGTGACAACATTTTTTCATTTAAACGACACAAAATTGTAGAAAATATTAAATAGATAAAAAGATTTGTTTAATAATGTACAGTGGGCAAAATAGTTGGTTCACTCATGAAAATATGATTTTTGCAAAAATATATCTTATATTTTACTGTGTAAAAGTAGCAATAGTTAAAACCACTCGATACCAAACACATATCAATTCATTTGTCTCAGTTTTTGATGCATTTTAGAAAGAAATATAATTTTTCTTTTGTGTTTTTCTTTTACATAAACCTGATAAATATTTTGTTAAGGGGAAATCGATATAAACAGCAATATTTAAACAATTATAAAATAACACTGTGCAACAAGTTTCGGGTCATGGCAGACATCCCGGACCGTTCCAACGGAAAATGAATGTAGACCATTAGTAGACTAAAACCCACGAAGTGTTTTGAAATCTTTGCTATTGTGTTGTTTTTATGCGCCCTTGAAGTTGACTCTTTTTTAGCATATTTTTACTCTGTTTTTACTATGGATGAAAATAATATGTTGAAATGGGTAAAAATAATATGCAATAACGACGAAAACGAGGATGCTCATTTTCACACAGACTTTAGAAGTGTGGTGTTCAAAATGATAAATTACTTGACTTGTCCATTTTGTAACCAGACATATAGAGGTGAATAGTGTTGAATATTCACCTCAAGTACTTTTTCCACCAATTTTTTTTTACACCTCTAACTTTTTTCACCTCGAAATTTTTTTTCAGGTAAATAGAGGTGAATAGTATTGAATATTTCACCTCGAATACTTTTTTCACCAAAATTATTTTTCACTTAAAACGTTTTACACCTTGACATTTTTTACCTCAAAATTTGTCATTGAAATTGGTCAATTCTACTACAAGTTCGTAATCGCTGAGTTTGTCAAAGACGTCTAAAAATTAATAATAATTATTATTCATCCAAAATTTCTTTCGAAAATATATTACGGTTTTTAAAATAAAAGTGAATTTTGTGTAATTTTTAATAGAAACTAAAATGTGTCGTTTCAAATTTGGAAATCAATGTGAATTATGCAAAATGATTTTTTTTTTGGATACAAATAAAAATATTATATGGTGAAGTATTCAATACTAGTCACCTCTATGTCTCTGGTTACAAAATGACTAACTTTTCTTGTAGTAAAAAAATGGAGGTGAAAAAAAATTTCTAGGTGAAAAAAGTTTGAGGTGAAAAAAAATTTGCTGAAAAAAGTACTTGAGATGAATATTCAACACTATTCACCTCTATATATCTTGTTACAAAATGTACAAGTCACGTTATTTAGTAAAATTCGCACATTTGTATGAAAAATTTTGAGGCAGCCTTACATTTTCACTCATAACTTTTGAAGCGCTGGACCGATTCAGCTCATTTTGAACACCACACTTGTAAAGAAGCTACCAAACAGTCTGTTACCCATTTCAACTATTATTTTCATCCATAGTAAAAAAAGAGCAAAAATATGCTAAAAAAGAGTCAACTTCAAGGGCCTATAAAAACATTTCAAAACCCTTTGGGGGTTTTAGTCTACTAATGGTCTACATTCATTTTCCGTTGGAATGGTACGGGATGTTTTTTCTTGTTGCACAGTGTAATTGGTATATTAAGAAATAATTGGTGCAATAGAAAAACACACTATTAAATATTATTCTAAAAATTATAATTTATATTTCGGAACAACACGGCAAGCCTGGAGGCCATTTCATTATAGACCCCTCTTATGTGAAAAATCGGGTGCGACCGTGGAGCCATGGCTATTCATCTGAGAATAGACTTCTTAGTTTTTTTTACACATGCCATGTTAATTTAAATTTTTGATTTGCATTAACATGGTGCTCGGGTTAAATCAAAAATTAAAAAATCACCCAAGAGAATCGTTGTTTTATATTTAAAAAAAAAAAAAAGAACTGGGTAAAAATTTTAAACTGTATTTACGATGGGGACGTCATTTGTTAGTACTCTACTAAACAGAAAAAAACCGATTGATAATCGGTCCATCCGCTAAGGCTGCACAGTGGCATCCGATTATATTGTTTTAAGATAACGGCATTTAAAGCAAATATCGCGCAAACAAGCTGTAACATTTTTATTTTTTCGAATTAGTTTTCAAAATCACAGAATAGAGAAAAACTGTCAAACTATACAAATGTGAAATAAAAAAAATCACTAAATAAAAAAATCCTCAATAGCTCCAGCCTACTAAAAAAATTCAGTCATGCTATTAAAAAATAACATGGTTTACATTTAATAACTTTTCATAATAATGACTGCTATATCAAGGCCGAAATGAGGAAACTAAAAATGTCATTCCAACACCCAGAAAAAAGACAATTTTTTATATATTTACAGTTACTTATACTTATATGTTTACAGTGATTCAAATTTTCAAACCTAAACAAAGATATATTTGCAATTTTAAATGTTTAGATCTTATGTTTGGGACATGCAATCATACTTATAAAAAAACATATATATATATATGTATGCACAGCGCATACTTTAGGGACACGCCCAAAATTGTCGCCGGAATATGCGGTGTATGGAAAAAATTGTCCTCATCTAATACGCTAGATGTATGAAAAGGCGCGAAAACTTTGGGGACAGTCCCCAAAGTAAGCAAATGTCCCTAAACTATGCGGGGGAACGAATAAATGTCTCTAGACTATGCGCTGTGCATACATATATATATATATATTAGGGCGGGTCGATTTAATAATCGCCCAAAGCTCAGTGAAAATCGTATTCTAGGGATCAAAATAAGAAACTTTGCGGAATTAACCATACCTCTAAAACGAATTCTACTACCCCGAAACTGTTGACTTTTGTCCCGTAGGGTCAAGTTTTGAAAAATCCCACTTTGACCCATGTAGAGTGCCCCAATCGAGTCCAAATGTATGACCGACCCCCACTAACTTTGAAGGGCCGATCCACCCATGCTCGTGGCACACCCCCCTGGAACTCCCCTGGGGGGTTCCCCATACAAACATTTCAAAAAATCTCCATTTTTGGCACTTTATTTTATTATTTTTTATTTATTTTATTTATTTTTAATATTTTATTTATTTTTTCTCTTTAGAAATTTATTTAGTCAGAACATATGTAAATGAAAAAAATAATTTAACTTAGTAATAGAAAAGAAATAAAAAAAATTACTGTTTGAAGTCTTTTTTGCTTTCAAGTCTGGGCAATTTCGCACGGCTCTCTTATGTCGTCGCCATAACAGCCTCTACATTTTCCGGTATAACTCGTTTGGAAACGCTAGCTAGCAATTGAACGTGTCGTTCTGTTGCAGGTCGTAAAATAGGTTGTGTGGGTTTTTTAAGCCACCACAAGACACAGCTGCATGTCGTAAACTTACTTAAGCAAAATCGGTTACAGGTAGAATTGAGCATAAAATTATCATAAAGGATTTTCCAGAAGTAATAAAAGGCGCACTTGCTTAACAGAAAGCATAAAATTATCATAAAGGATTTTCCAGAAGTAATAAAAGGCGCACTTGCTTAACAGTATTTGTGGTCAGATTAACGTTTAATTTACATGTAAGTATTTTATGGGCAGTTTTGACAACAAAATCGGTTACAGGTAGAATTGAGCATAAAATTATCATAAAGGATTTTCCAGAAGTAATAAAAGGCGCACTTGCTTAACAGATTTTGTGGTCAGATTAACTTTTAATTTACATGTAAGTATTTAATGGGCAGTTTTAACAACAAAATCGGTTACAGGTAGAATTAAAATTACCATTTCATTTTTATTACCTCGTAGACCATATATAACGCAACAGTTTTTGTGAATGCATTAAGTCGTTGTGAAGAACTCAAAGTGTGAAGTTCTAATTTCAGATAAAAAAATATTTAAAAAAAAAAATCATTCCAAATCAAAAAGTTTACAATGAATCCACCATCCTTTACACCGCAAGATGAAGCAATAACAACATCAACAACTATCGAAAACCCAATGAGTCATATACCCAGGCATGATGTTACTGTTTTTGGTGTGTCTACTGATTTCACTGATCTTAATTTACCAACCCATCTGGATATTTTGAGATATTATTTTTACTTGAGCGAACAAAAAAAATTGCTCTATAAATCATTCACTATTCAAGTACAAGATAAGTTGATTGGAATTTGGAAAAAACTTGGTATGGAAATAATGCTGAAAAAAAGTGTATATAATAAATTGAATAGATTGCTTGTCAAATATCAAGAGCAAATCAAGAATAGAAACAAACACCAAGAATTTACAGAGTATGTAAAATCTCTGGAAACAATTTTTTTCATTGGAACATGTAAATGCGATTTGAAGGCAGCTCCATGTGCATGCGGTTTGGTTCCCGAACGCCTCAAAGAGTTTATGCACGATCAACATAATCAGAGAAGACTAACAATGGATGGATTTGCGATGGAAATTGAAGAGCAAGGAGCAACGTCTATGTCATCAATGCCAACATACCAAGATCCCGATGATTCAACATACGCACCGCCACCGGTTCAAGAAGATTTGGATATAAGCACAAGTTCACAATACACACAGAGATACGATTGTTTTAACTTTGCCTTGGTATGTGACAGATTTGGTGTGCCTGATAGAGTAGCATCAGCAATGGGAACCGCTCTTTTCCAAGATTTTAAAATGAAAGATACCCATGGCAAACCTCTCATCATGGATAAATCGAAAGTTCGCCGAGAAAAAGAGAAATGCAGACAAGAAGTGCTTCGCAAACGGTTAGATGATACCAATTTGTTAGCATTTTCATTCGATGGCAGAAAAGATGATACTTTAACGAGAGATGCAATTGATGAGAAGTATCATACTAGGATGGTAAAAGAACCTCATCTTGTTATTTTGAGAGAACCGAATTCTGAATTGATTGGTTACGTAAGACTGGAACATGAAACCGCTGAATACAAAACAACCAAATTAAATGATTTTTTTAACGATAAAAATATATCACTGAATGAATTAATTGGCATATGCGTTGACGGTGAGCCAACAAACACTGGCCCACACGGTGGAATTATACGACGATTCGAATTGCTGTTAAAAAGACCATTGCATTGGTTCGTTTGCCTTCTACACTTCAACGAACTTCCGTTTCGGCATTTGTTTGAAGCTTTGGATAAATCAACCAGCACTGGACCAAGATCGGCAACCGGAAAATTGAGCCGTCAAATCGAAACTTGTGAAACTCTTCCGGTAAGTTATTGCTATCACTCATTTATTATAATTGTCAACCGTTTTTAATTGCTTTATTTTTATATATTTTCAGGTGGTGGACGGCTTTCAGAAAATTGAGTTGAAAAATATGCCCCCTGCTCCAGAAAAAATTGAATTTTCCACCGATTCCAAGTACTTATACGACATGGCCCATGCAATTTCTAGCGGCGTGGTTTCAGTGGATCTGGCTAACATCAAACCAGGGAAAATTGTACATTCTCGGTGGCTCACCAAGGCCGCTAGACTATTACGATTATATGTGACAACGGAAAATCCAGATGCAAATTTAAGAATACTGGTTGAATTTATAATTACATGTTATGTGCCAATGTACTTCAATATTAAGTATTACAGCTCTGTCGTGTACGGTAGTAGATTATTTTTCAAATTCATTAGTTGGTCAAGATTTCTAGAACCTCGTTTACGCAAAATTGTCAATAAAGTAATTACAGATAATTCATATTATGCGCATTCGGAAAATATCTTGTTATCAATGTTGTTTGATGATAGCAAAGAAAAGCGCGACTGTGCTATCAAGATAATTCTACGCTATCGAACCGATGTTGACGACCCAACGGGACTTAGAGCTTATAAAAAACCAGATATAAACTTTTATTGCACAAGTTACACGGAAATGATCAATATGAATGACATAAATGACGTATTTGAACCACCATTCACTCGAAGCATTCCATACGATACTTTGAAAGAATATTTAAATCAAGATGATCCACCGTTTAATGATCCAAAAATTCCATCACACATACAAGGAACAGAACGACACGTTCAATTGCTAGCTAGCGTTTCCAAACGAGTTATACCGGAAAATGTAGAGGCTGTTATGGCGACGACGTTAGAGAGCCGTGCGAAATTGCCCAGACTTGAAAGCAAAAAAGACTTCAAACAGTAATTTTTATCTTTTCTTTTCTATTACTAAGTTAAATTAATTTTTTCATTTACATATGTTCTGACTAAATAAATTTCTAAAGAGAAAAAATAAATAAAATATTAAAAATAAATAAAAAATAATAAAATAAAGTGCCAAAAATGGAGATTTTTTGAAATGTTTGTATGGGGAACCCCCCAGGGGAGTTCCAGGGGGGTGTGCCACGAGCATGGGTGGATCGGCCCTTCAAAGTTAGTGGGGGTCGGTCATACATTTGGACTCGATTGGGGCACTCTACATGGGTCAAAGTGGGATTTTTCAAAACTTGACCCTACGGGACAAAAGTCAACAGTTTCGGGGTAGTAGAATTCGTTTTAGAGGTATGGTTAATTCCGCAAAGTTTCTTATTTTGATCCCTAGAATACGATTTTCACTGAGCTTTGGGCGATTTTTTTGCCTCCCCACAAATCGACCCGGCCTAATATATATATATATATATGTATGCGTAGCGCATACTTTAGGGACATGGCCAAAATTGTGCCCGAAATATGCGGTGTATCGAAAAAATTGTCCTTATCTTAAACGCTATATGTATGAAAAGTCGCGAAAATTTTGGGGACAGTCCCCAAAGTAAGCAAATGTCCCTAAACTATGCGGGGGAACGAATAAATGTCTCTAGACTATGCGCTGTGCATACATATATATATATATATACATGCAGCAAATCATATACATGTTTGGCGGTTGAAGTTTTTCACTAGTTCCAAATATATATATGTTAACAGACAAACATAATTATATTTGCACGCAAACATGTTATATATGAAACATGGGAAACGGAAATGTTTTTCAAACAAAAGTGTATTACCAGCATTTATATTTCCAGAATGGTTTTTTTTTCAGCGTGAAGACATGCGTCTTCCTTAACCGGTTTTTTATATGACGCTAAAATACCGAGAAATCGATTTACAATTGAATTTTGTGTATATGACAAAGTGTAGTATCTGAAATTATGAAATAAATCCTGTAATAGTGGGAAGCACATGTAACTATTGGAATTGGTTCCATTCACAACAAGAAAACACGGACGACTAAGTTATGTTGGTAAAAATTCGTTAGAGTTGTTAAGATTTCCTAATTTATACTCAGAATATTATGTAGTTTACTATTATAAAAGAACATGCATTTATTTTTTTTAATAAATATTTATTTCAACTTTTTTATACATTTGTTCAAAATAATTTACTACTAATTTACCGATATTTTTAGTTTACCCACAAAGTTTACCCACAAAAACGGAATATTTAAATTTATTTGTTTCCGTTACAGTTATCATAAATTTTAATTTTTGTTTGTTACCAGCTTCAAAAAAAAGTAATCAAAAATTTCAGTCTGTTTTTTAATAAAATGTGGTTACAATAAATTAAAAGCTTTCACACATGTAGTTTGTAGAAAAAAAAACAAGCAAAAACAAAAAAACTGAAATAATTTCAAATAACTGAATCGAAAATTTATTTTTACTGATCTGAAGGTAAAATTTGAATATTTATTTTTAACGTACTATTCATCTGTTTTTTATGGATTTGTTAGTTATTTAAACAATATTTAAAAATATATAACAAAGAGCATTTGATTTAAAAAATAAGTAAGTCGATATAGTAAACTACATAATATTTTGAGTGTAAAAATATACACTGTTTGAATTGTCATAACTTTTGAACGGGTCAACAATAAAAAAATCCTATTCTTTAAATAGTATTGCATAAATAGTATTTACGGGAAAAGGATAACAAAATTCCGTTATTCGCGAATATCCCAAAAAAATCCATAATTAATTTTTCTGAAACTAAGTTTGCAATTAACTCAAAGAGTCACTTGCAATATATAAAAATTTCAAGAGGCTCAAACATAAACATATATTCTCAGAAACTATCTTTAATATTTAATATAAATTTTGTATATCCACATAGCACCCTACTACAAATTTCAATAATTTTTACCACGCATAGAAAAATCGATATACATGTCAAACACGAGACCACATGTTGTTAAACCATGGGCTCAGATTTTCGTGATTCTCGATTGTCTTTTTCGTGAAAAAATAAAGTTTTGAGCAACACTGTTTAAAGAATTGGTTTTGATTTTTTTGTTGACGCATTCAAAACATTCAAACATTGTACATTAGAATGAAGCAATGAAAATAAATTTCGGAATTCTACTTCAGCTATAGGCGGGATCAGTTCAAATAGACATTAAATTATTAAGTGTACAATTTAACATAGATCGCACTTTATCTTCAGGGTCCCCGAGCGTGTACAAATTCAATTATTTAAACAAATATAGCTTAGTGAAATTTTTTTTTTAATTGTTAATTAAATGAAACAGATCGATTTTTAATTTAATATATTTTAGTTGATCATACTAATGTAGATAAAAAATATTGTCTTTCTAGGACACTTGTAACCGTTTAAAATGTTACGCTGAAAATAGCACAATTAAGTAGTTTTTTTTTTTTTTTTGATTCTCAAGGATGAAAATTTGAAAAAAATTAAAGATTTATAAATCTGTAAGCGTTGCGTGGAGCAATAAATTTCCAGTATATTTTACCAGACATACTTTTCGAATAATGGTTAATTTATTTGGTTTTTGTTTACCATTAGCGTTCTATTTATTGCTCAAATTATCATATATTATCTGTTAACAGTAGGGCGAACCCATGTTGGTCAGGGGTCACAAATGACTCAAAAAAATAAGTTTTCCTCAATATTGATATATTAACTATTAAGCCCTACAGTAAAACTGCAAAGTTTTTTATGGGCATTATTTAACCCTTTAATACACACAATTATAAAATCGACTATTTACTTTCATCAAATTTAGAAAATTTTTTGTATTAAGTCGAATCCATTATTCTGTGGGTCATTTTTGACCTCTGGTTATCATGGGTACACTCTGCTCTTAAAAGGTAATATCAAAACCAAATTAGAGCAATAAATAGAGTAAGATTTTAAATTGTTACAAAATATATCAGTTTAATTTAATTTGTAATTTTTAATTTCTTTTAAATGCATTGCACTGAAGTGCGATCTATCTAAAATTTCATTTCTTTAAATGTGTATGTCAACCGATCCCCCCTTATCGGCGAAGTCGAATTAAGATTTTTTTCATTGCTCCACTCTATTATTCATTTCTTAAACATTTATTAAAACCCCCAACTTTGAGCAGCGACTAAATGCGTACGAATTTTGAGAAAATTATTAGAATGTTTATACCAAGTTTTACTTAAATCAGAAGAGATAAAGTATATAATTTCGGTTTTTTGTGCTCATTATTTTTGAAACGTCTTTGTAATAATTATAATAGAATTTTTGGGTTTAATCTGAATTTTAATATTTTAAAATAAAGTTAAATTTTTTTTTATTGAAAATAATGTGTCACATAACATACCTATCTTAATTTTAATACGAATGAACATATTTGATCTTCTTTGTCAAGTCAAATGAAATGCAATCCTAAAATAAAATACAAATTACTATAAAAAAAAATGCAGGGACATTAAAAGAGCTTAAATAAAAATTAAATTCATGAGAGCATCATATACAAACAACTACTACTAAAACTATAAACTTTTAATTCACATATCATTGTCAAAATATTGTTGTGGTTGTGTATGTGGGCTGCAACGTATATTTTAAACCAACGATAATACATACAACATAAATATACATACATACATTTTTTTTATTTGCCATTTCCCAGCAAAACTTTTATAAACATTTTCATAGTCACATACGATAGAGTTATACGGTTGAATGAGATGAAAAACAAGGAAAAAATATATTTTTTAGATAGGGTATAGATAGAGTTTTAACTTAAAAAAAATCTTAATTAAAAAAAAATAATAAAAATTTTAAAAATCTAACATACACTTGGTATGCCACTAATGAATGTGAATAAAGTGCATAATAATGTGATAATTACTTGTGCAAAAGAGAAAACAATAGGATTAAAAAGAGAAAGCAATCAAGTTGGAAAATAAATTGTTCGTATGGAGATGGATGGGATCCTTGGTGCGCATCTATGGAATTATGCGCAAGGAACAATATTTGTCCATCCTGCAACAAAATCTTCCTGATGTAGTGGAAAAAAATGGGTCTTGCAATTTTTCAGCAAGACAATGACCCCAAACATACCGCACATGTAGTGAAAGACTGGCTCAAAAAGCAAACATTTGGTGTGATGACCTGGCCTCCACAATCTCCGGATATGAATCCGATCGAGAATTTGTGGAGTCACGTCAAATCGCAGCTTGCAAAATATACCAGTCCTCCAAAAGGCGTGATGGAGTTGTGGGAGCGGACGAAGGAAGTGTGTTAGGCGATTCCTTCAGAATTTGTGCAGAGGTACACACAAAGCCTACTAATCGCATTCAGGAGCTTAAGAAGGTAAATTGTTACTGGACCAGTTACTAAGTATATACTATAGTTTTTAAAATATAAAAATAAATAGTGAGTGCAAAACTGTATCATTTTGATTTTATTGCATTATGCCTTCGTATATTTGTTGTTGTGATCAGATCTTAATAAAACCTGTTTGAAAAAGAGAAGACACTTGTACAAACATAATATGAGAAATTTTATTGCATTTGAATAAAATTTATAGATATTATAGGTTTTTAAAGTGATTGTTGTTGGTTTGTGATACACTTATGCTCCTCAGTGTACTTTGTTAAATTGACACATAAATTAACAACTGACGAGTCCTTGGAGGGGACGAAACTGCGGCAGTCTGGCATATTCATTGTGTCCGTTAAATTGTTCAATAAAAATGTTTTCTTCTTCTTCCTGTAAAAATCTAACTAAAAACAAAATAAAAATCTTCAGTAATTAATTGTAATAAAATTAATTACGATTGTCATTATATGACGGTTACAAATACTTTCAGTAAAACGCTCTAATGTCCATATTTCTGGATTTTAAAATGTAATTGTCTTCATCAGTACGTCTCAAATAATAGTCTTAGTTTAATATTTTTTGTCTTCCATATACAATTTAAGTTTAACTCTTCGTTAGTTGTTAACTGAACCGTATATTTACAAAAATAAATCAAATCAAACATATTAGCTAGGTTGATACTAGCATTTCGATCTGGCTAAAGATCTAATCAGAACCCGAAGTTTTAGAAAAGCTAGAGCCTCCATAATAGGCAGAACTATATCAAAAAACATATTAATCATCAATTTTGCTCCATTCTTGTCTTCTTAGTAATCAAGCGCGTGGTTAGGGTCTTTTCCTAACAAGCATCATGATGTTACTAAACATTGAAGACCGAAAATGTTTTATTTATATAAAAAAAATTTTAGTGTTTACTCTGGCTCAAGTAATATTTTTTCCAGTTATATTAGTTTTTTGTTTTTATATACATCGAGATTATTTTTATGTTATTTTCAATTTATAACGAGCTTTCAACCTCCGTATATTTACAAAAATAAAGCAAATCAAACATATTTGCTAGGTTGATACTAGTATTAGGTCTTATAATGTTTATGTTCATATTAAAAACTCTTTATATGAAAATTTAATAAATTCGAGCTCTTCTATTATTAAAAACGTTTTCAACTTTTTCGAAAATTTATTCAATAATATCGATGTTTTCGTTATACCGATTCCGAATAAAATACCTTTACCGATACGTAACCGAAACAAACAATATATTTTTACTAAACCCGCTATTCGATTCGGTTGTCAACTATGCTCATAGAAAAATTTGGGGGAAAAAAATAAATATATTTTGTTACACGTAAAAAACACCTCTAGTGGAAACGTAGCATATAATATAAAAATTTTGCTGGGCAATTTTTATGTATTTGATAACTGTTTTATATATTTTGCTCTTGTTTTTTTTTCTACGTTTTTTGTTTCCTTTTTTCATATTTTTATTTATATTTATATTCGTTTGCCATAAAACCAAGTTTATTGTCATCAATGTAAAATTTATTTTCGTTTTATTTTGATTTTTTTTTTTTGGCTACAGTTGTAAACCACAGAACGTAGGCTGCTTAACTCTTATTGCCATGTGCTTATAAGTTCGTTCGTTTTTTTAACGATATACCAAATTTTTGTTAATATTACATCGAAAAAAAAAAATAATATAAAACTGTTTATTTATCTCATAAGTGAGTGACAGAATGTATTTTTTTGTTGTTAATATGTAAATTATTGCAAATATATGGATATTTAAAAAAAAGAAGTGAAATAATAAAATATGTATTTTTTTTAGTTTGTATAAATTAAACAACTACTAAAAAATTCTAGTGTAAATAGTGTGTCAATATTTCATAAAATGCATGTATTTATATTAACAAAATAGTTGCAAATAATCTAAAAAATTAAATATAAAAAAAAAAGAATTATAACCACTGAAAGGTATTTATGAAGTAAATATAACAAACAAGCAAATAAAAATATCAATAGTGATTAATTAAATAAAAAAGGCAAATGTTTTAACTCAAATAGCCAGGAACAACAACAATATAATATATATTTATATAATTGGTAAATATAAATGTTAAAAAATTTGGACTTAATTCATCAAAAATATTGATTTAAAAAAAATAAATATAAGAGCAATTTCAAAAATTTTCGACACCTGTTTAAACTGATTTCAGATTTCCTTGACTTCTGAAGGTGTTTTCTAATTTAGAGATACAATGGGCAGCGTTAGAGAGACTACACAAAGAGAATTTCAGTGGACGAACAATAATGAAAATGTTCAGTAACCTACACACAGAGAAAAATTTTGCTATTTGACAACTTAAATACGGTTAATACGACTCAAATTCGGTAATTACGAATTTCAATCGTTTGGTACAATTGAATATTAGTATCCCCACCAAAGTTCGGTTACTTCAACGGAGTTTTAGTTGCAACATCACAAATATTTAGAAATCTAATGTAAATATTCGTTGCACTAACTGAATTTATAAGTTGTTACCATTAAAATACACTTTTCAATTCGGTTGGCACTTTATTTCTCTATGAGTAATAAAATTTTTTTCATAAAGTAGACTACACATAGAGAATTTTAGTGGACAAAAAATAACTAATTAATGAAATTTTTCTTCACAAAGTAAACGAAAAATTTCTTAAAATTAATGAAAATCTTCATACTTTTTATTAAACTTGTATTTTAATGAAACTTCTTTATTAAGTATATTTTTAATAAAATTTTATGAAAACTGACAGTAGTTTAACGAAAATGTTAGTGGACGAGTTCGAGTGCAACTTCACTGAGTGTATGCAAAAATTAATTAACCCATTTTATACCATTCCTCGATCCCTCGTAAATTTTTTTACGAAATTTCCCAGAAAGTTGTAATGCTGCCTCAGTAAGCTCTTACAGAAGTTTTTGTGCACCTCCTCACAGAGAAATTAAGTGCCAACCGAATTGCAAAGTGTATTTTGATAGTAAGAACCAATAAATTTGAGTAGTACAATCATATTAAAAATTTACTTATATTAACCGAACTTTGCTGTTAAAACCAATATTCAATTGTTAAAACACTATTGCAACCGTAATAACCGAACTTGTATCATAGTTACAGAAGTTCAGTTGGAAAAGGGCTAAATTTTTGTCTGTGTGCATTGCTACCTCTGGAGGTGTTATCAGCAATTTCAAATTTTGACGCTTTGTATGCAGTTAAGATTTTTTTTACATTATAATATTTATTTATTATTAAAGCAAATATCTATCAAACTTTAAAAAAAAACTTGGTCTATCGGATTCTCACGATTTTTGAGAATTTTTAAAAAAAAAATTTTTTTATTTAAAATTTATCAAAATTATGGCATTGCCACACTGGCGAATCTATTTTGAAGAATTTTTGGTTGCTGCAATAAAATAGCTCATTTTTCACATTAAAAAAAAATAAAGTATTTTTTGCAATTTAAAGTTTTTACAAGTTCGGAAAATTCTTGATTTAATCTGTTAAGTTTACAAAAAAATGTACATATTTCAACAAATTTTTATCACTTAAAAAATTATTGCATTTGTCCCCAGCCAAATCAGCATATAACCTTTATAACAACGGTCCTCTTTATATAAATTAATAATAATAAAAAAAATGCTATAAAAAATTAGAGATATATTTTTTTTCTTTAATTATATGGTGACCCTGGAACAATAATTTTTATTTTTTTTTTTTGTTTTTTCAAGTTTGTTATAATTTTTATTAAAAATAAAAATGATGTATTTTTCGACCTTTAATTGTGCAATGAAAATTAAAATTATTCAAGTTCAAGGCCATACTCTATATTTCTTCATTAGGATATTGTCCTAACAAATAATCTATAGAGTTTTTTGTTTTCAAATTTATTATTTGACCCTTTCAGGAATGTGTTGATAGATCTATTTCGGGAATTTTTTAGGTTCCCATCATCAGAACACGTTTTGAAAGCGGTAACAATTCCATGCCAAACATTAAACATTCATATGAGCTAGTTTACTCACTACATGAGAACTAATATACATATGAGTTTGAAGTTAAAGATTATAACCATTGACCAAAAAATAAATTGAAAACTTGTTTGATGTGCAAGATCCACCTCTGGTGGATATTCAATAAACGTTTTTTGTTTTTCTCTCCTTTTTATATTTTGTTTAGTTTGTAAACAAAACAGGGGAAGTAAACTAGGCGGTACTTTGCCTTTTATACAAGTTTGTTATAATTTTTATTAAAAATAAAAATTATGTTTTTTTCGACCTTTAATTGTGCAATGAATTTTTTTTTAATTATTTTATATTTAAGATCTCAAATTAGAACATGCTTTATACTGCATTATTATATCTCCCTCCCATTCAACACTATCAGGCCATAAAAGTGGGTGTTGTGAAAACGCAACGGAAGTGAAAATTTATTAATGTAGATAATTTTCTTAGTGTATACTGTAACGGCAAAAAGTCGCGAACTCATTTTTGTCACCATATTTTAATGTTATAATAAAGAAATTTATAGTAGTTCTATTCGTTAAGCTTAAATTTGAAAGTAACATAAATAATTGCAGCACTAGTGTAACAAAGAGTTAAATGCTACGAGTACTACATAATACCTTTATGTCGAAAACTACTAAACCGATTTAAAAATAGTTTTTAAAAGATATTAAATGATATTTGTTTTACAACCTGACGGACCAAAGTAGCTTGACCCTAATTCGAGGTATACTCAAACTTGTTAAATTCCTAAAACATTACAATTAAAAAAACAAAAAAAAAGGTATATTTTGAAAACTACTTAATAAAAACAATGTTTTAATGCGATTTTCGTTTTAAGGATGCCTAAACATATAATAAAAAAGTCGCATGTTTGTCTCATTTTTGGTGTAAACTAGTGTTATTAAAGCGGATGTTTATTCAAGGGCTTACACATACACAACAGGTTTTTCTAGTCATACAAAAAAAAAAAATGTTGCATTCAAGTGTCGAAATATGTTGAAAGTCCTCAAATAATCTATAAAATGTTCTCTTTTTAACGATAACAATATCTAACCTTAGCGGTTTAATTGATGTTGGCTAAAACAGGCCTTTGCCCCAACGTGCATTGTTTTAAAACATAAAGTATGACATTCATTGTATTGATCTCTATTTTTACCCCCTAAATTCCCAAAAGGACATTAAAGTTGAGACAGGTCGATTTTATTATCTGAATAGAAATTAAAGCAAAATTCCTCCTCATTTCTTATAAATATTTTTCTTAAATAACTCCCCCTAAAAGTGTTTATTAACCAGTTTAACATATACAGTAGATAATTTACAATTTTACACACTTATCTATTAATGCTTACTTTTCAATTTACACTCTGACACATACATACACAAAACAAACACATACAAATTCCCTAGCAAACTCACACACAATTTCCTTTATTTTCTGTTATGTTTTTACAAATACAAAAAAAAAAATGAAAAATACCCTCATATCAACATTTCACAGTTTATATCTATATGTAAATAGCACATCTTCGCTCTCTAAGGATTCAATTAAATCCTACGCTAATATAAATAAAAAAAAAAACAAACAGTGTGAAGTAGCAGCAACAACGGCAACAGCAACAAAATTCATGGCAATATAAAGCTAAAGCACACATCACAATCCCCATAAAAAATCAACGACAAAAGAAACAAAAAGTTAACAAACATCAGGCATTAGATGCTAAAACCACGGTTAAATGTTTTCTTGTTTGTAGAAGCTCCAAAGCTTAGCTAATAAATTTTAAATTATGCACAAATTCTAACAACTTAAAGAATCCATCCTGATTTTTATTTCAACATCGCTTTTATCTCCATTATGTTTGTTTGTTGCTAATATAAAACCTACACTTAATTGTATGTAACTGAATGAATGAGAGAGTGTTGCCAACTTTAAAATAATAAAAAAAAACTTCTGAACGATAGTGGTACTAAATTTAAATAGTTATAAAAACGTAAATATTAATACGAATTTTAAGACGAAAATTTTCTAAATTATTTAATTTTACTTTACATTTCTAGTACTTTTTTTTAGAGAGAAGTAACACTCAGGAAAGTCTTCGCATTAATTAAAATGTTGCTTTCGTTGGAAAAGCGATAATGGAGAGATGAAAGGTGGTTAAAGATGAAGGACTTTAAGCTTGGCAACACTGTAATTGAGCACGATGATAAGTCTTAGAACAGTTGTTGCTCACCACCTGATTATTGATTATTCGGTGGGGTTAAGTGCTATGGGAACACCAAAGGTGATCTTGTCGTCAAAGGGAATTGAACTCGGAACCATCTGTGTAACAACGCGCTAACCATTACATCACAACGGCCACAATCTAATATAATCAAAGTCCAAGCTCACTTCGATAAAAATCGAAATTTTAACAATTTAAATTTTATAAATTTATAACATAATATGGGAAGGGGCCCAAAGATGGACATGGTTTGGAAATAATGCTGTAAAGCCCAAACGGAATAAGATATCCTAAAGTAGTGCGCCCCGGTAGGCTAGTTGGTAGCGTGATGGCTTTATTAATGTAAAAAATTTAGTAAACAAATTTATTTGATTTTTCTCTATGAGCGAACTTTACATACACCAGTTATGTTTGGCTCATTTTAACCCAATGTTATAATTTAACATTTTTACGACCAAGTTTGCTTCAACTTGAAATTTCTTGACCAGGATCGACAACTTTGTAGTCTTTTCATTTCAATTCATGTCATAACATTCACAATCAAATTTCTTATCTATAGTAAATCACATTTTGAGCGAGCGATTTTTTACTCCCATATAGCGAGCATAACTTTGATCGCTTATAAGTTTTAAATTATAAGAGGTTTTAATAAAGTTTGAAGATATTTTTTCCCGCGAAAAAATAATCTTATTCAAATGGATTCAATTTTATTAAAAACAGGATTTGATAAAATAAGCGGTTATTCGGTTCTATATATTGTAATATATTGTTTATAAAATGAAACATATCAATACATATGATAATATCTGAATGTGTTAACTAATATTCAAAAGCATAAAAAAGTCAGACAGATCAGACCAAAATTACGATTGAATTGTACAAGGTTTTATTTAAAGTAAATACACTCAGGGAACTTCTGCTTTAAAAATATGTAGTTTTTTGGGTTGTAATACAGTTTCATTATTTTTAATGTAAATGTAAGTCATTTGTAGAACAAAAAAAAATTTTAACTAACCTTGTAGTTCATTTAAAAAAACAACTTACATCAAATGACTGTTTTATGATTTTACATTCATTTTTTACAGTTGTTTTTTGTTATTTAAAAAAATAAAAAAAAAATTTTGGTTTATTTTTTACTACCATGTGGTTCATTTTTACTACAATTGTTAGTCATTTTTTGAACATTAAAAAACAAATGACAATGTTAGTTGAATTTAATGAAATGTAAGTCGTCCTTTTTTTAAATGAAATTTCATTTGTTTTTGACTACAATTGCTGTCGTCTTTACCTACATAATTTCCTAAGTGTACAAATTAATACAATTGAACTTTTTTGATTTAATATTATTAAATATTAGAAATACATACAAATAACTGTAAATTTTAGAAGTTTGATCATCATACCCAGTCATTGAAAATCGGGCATGATGGGGCTAAAAATATCGGTGTGCAAGCATACATATACCAATATAACTAAAATAGCGTTACCCTTATATTACCGTAACCTAAAAAACTGACAACCCGTTATCTTTAAAATTAAAATACCGTTATCGCTAAAAAAAAAAACCGTGTGAAGTGAAATATCGATACCCCTAAAATACGGTTAACGAAATAAAAGAAAATAGTGTCTTATCGATACCCGCATCGAATCGGTTACCTTCCATCGTTTATTATGCATATAGTTTTGCGGTTTTGGTTACTAACAATTTGGCAACACTGTTTACATTTGTGACTTTAGAAAATAATTATATAAATAAAACTTCTGTCAGTTAAAATGTAATGTTACATACTCGTCAGTGTTTTGTTTATTGCTGAGCACAAAATGGAAATGTTAATTTAATATCCAAGAAAGTGTAACAAAAGTTTGTAAAAGAGTTTAATTTTAATGCTATTTGTTTTTGAAAGTGTTTTTTTTTTTTTTTTGTATGAAAAGTGTTAATTGTTGAGTGGTTACATGTCATGTCATTAAAATAAAACCCATTAAAAGTAAATAAAACATAATGGAAATCGTTCTATACATACAATTGCAATACAAATTGGAGCCTCCATTCTCCAGTCTCTGAAGTCGCTGATAAATTTCCCGCTTACAAAGAGAGTCTTCCGATTGGTTCTTTTCGATCTTAAAGAAATTCAGATATGTGATAGAATAGAAAAAATAAGGGACAAGTATTTTTTTAGCATCCCAATCTCATATTCAGGGTTTAAAAAGTGGGGCCAAACATTACTATATATTCAATTTTTTTTTTTGTGTTTACTTTGTATTGTTTCAAAGAATTTTTAGACAAAGAGTAACAAATGAAAGAGTTATTAAAGACACATAGTAACAAATATGACCGAAAAAATTTAAGCATTTTTTATATTAAAAAAAAACTGTTTAAGTGGCATTAAAACTGTCGCTTTGTTTAGGAATTTTAGTTGGTATAAGCTTTTTCCGATATTCGTTATTGTTCGTTTTTTATGCGACTTTTCCCGAATAACTTTTATCACCCATATTATAAATATTTAAGTGGCGTGCGCCCCGGTAGGCTAGTTGGCAGCGTGCTGGCTTATCAGTGCGGGGCCGTTGGTTCGATTCCCACCAGAGGCACTGGTCTGTTTTCGATACAACGCGCCGAAGGCCATAGTAACAAGTGCTCGGTTAGGGTAATAGTATATAATTTGTAATTATATGATTATTAACTAATAAAAAAAAAAAGAAATTGTAACCCTAACTTCATCATTTTTGTCTTTTCGAGTACTTTAACACTGCGTTCAAATAAATCTGAATTTTGTTTATTTCAGACATGTCACCATACAAAAAATAATAATTTTAACCCCGCCCTTTAACACTTAAACGAGAGATTGGTCCGCTTAAAAGCATTACGTGTCCATTATTTTTTTTCTACTCTATCACACATTCGAATATCATTAAGATCAGAGAGAACCCATCGATAGATTCTCCTTGTTGGCATTTTTAAATGTTTTTTTTAAAAAGTGTGGAATTTTGTAAAAGCATAGCATTCAGATGTATAGCATTTCTAAATTCCACTCTCTGGGAGTCTGCTCCTTGGTTTACGACTATAAAATATTGGGTATGAGCTGCCACGTACCTTTATTAATTTCGATGCCGTTATTCATTAATCCACAAAAACGTTAAACATATTTGTAATATTAATGCAGTTTTTTATGGAAGTTGTATGACCAAATGGCAACAAAGTCACTAAAACTTTAATATATGTCCACAGCGTTTGGTTTTAAATAAAAAAAAATGGATGATGAAATTAACAAAACTCTTAGTAAGTGTCATGATTCTGTAGTCGTTGTAATTCCTAAATAAAAAATTTTCGAGTATATTAAGCAGTTTTTAAAAAATTGCATGGGCATACTTATAAGATAAGATGGCGGAATTAAATGAGCGCAAAATGTTAATATTGGTCTGACATTTTGAATTTTAAAATTCTAAATACAGAATCAAATGCAATATTCTTATATATTCCAACTAATTTTACACCAACTGGGATGCGCTTTTGAAATATTTTTCCGCCATGTTGGATTCGCCATTTTGAATTTTTAGATTTTGTGTTAATTTTAGAAATTAGCCACCAATAAAACCTCTTAAAGCACTATTTCAACTAACTTACCTATAGACTTTTGAATAAAAATGCAAGTTGTTACTATCTTCGGCAGTTTAATTTCATATGCCATTTTGAACTGGTAAAATCCAATTGCAGAATCAAAATCTGTTACCGTAAACCCAAGGCAAGACAAAATTTCTGTGTAATCGGATGAAACGTTGCTTGGTTAGACGCAATATTGGACTTGCCATTTTGAATTGTTAGTTCTTGCGTCAATTTTTGAAACTATCAATCTCGAAAACATTTTGGAGCAAAATTTCAGCCAGCTGTGACTACTGGAAAGACTTTTGGAGAATAAGTATACATTGGTAAAGACCACTGTAAATGTAGTTTAAAACAAATGATATTTCACTTGAAAAAAGACGACTTACATTTCCTTTAATTTAACTAACATTGCCATTTGTTTTTTACTATTGATAAAATGAAACACACATGTATTAAAAATGAACCACAAATGTAGTAAAAATTAACCACATAGGTATACAAATTTACAACCGTTTATTGGTTTATTTCAAAAAATAAAACAAAAAACGATTGTAAAAACAAAAAAAAAAATTGATCACATGATTGTAAATTCATAGTACAGTAATTTGATGTGGTTTGTTTTTTTAATGAACTGCAAATGTACTCAAAACTGAAATTTCTTCTACAAATAACTGCTTTTTCACTTAAAAATATTTATTGTAAGTAAAAAAGCAGTCATTACTGTATTACATCTCAAACAACTACCTATATTTAAAACAACATTTCCCTGAGTGTATGTTATAAATACTTTCGACGGCTTTATTTCGTCAGACATTTTGAATTTCTAGAACCTAATTACAAATTCAGAATCAGTTACCCTAAAACCAAGATTAAGGGAAGTTTCTGTTTCATCATCGGATGAAAATTTATTTTTTTTGCCGCCATATTAGATCGGCCATTTGGAGTTTTTGAGTTTATTTTTAAAATCGAAAGTCGCCAAATCCCCATGGTTAGCAATGTCAGCTAGGTCAGACCAAAGAGCAAGATTTTTGAACAAAAAGTGCAAGGCTTAATTATGTCCGCCATTTTGAATTTTAAAATCTAATTGCAGAATCAGAATCAATTATCGTAAATCCAAATCAACATTTATTTTTTATCGTATGAAAAATTACTTTTTTGCCTCCAAATTGGATCCGCCAATTTGATTTTAAATTTTAGAGTTTATTTTTGAAAACACGAACCACCAAACTTCTCGATACATAATTTCAAGCATCTGCGACTACGGGAAAGACTTTTGGAAAACAATCTTATTCTATTGCTTTACAGCCAAAAACTAACAGTTTTTGAAAACTTTTAGTTTTTGAAAATAAATTTGATAAAAAAATATCCACCAAGGAGATTGTTGTACAAGCTGTAACTTTTGTATTTCTCGTAATTTTTCGCTAAAATTTTCAAATTGTACAGAAAAAATCTAAAGAGAGTTAACCCCGCTTAAATATAGTTTTGCGAAAATATGAAATATAAGTGAAATAACAGGGTAAGCAATCAGCGTGTCGAATTGTTATTATCAATGGTCGGTACTCTTGTTATATTTTAAAATTCACGCAGTGTTATTTACGTTTTTTTTTGTTAATTTATATCCAGAATATGGTTTAAAAAAATAAGTTTTATAATTGCAAATGCATTTAAAATTTAAAAATGTTTTTAACAAAAATTGAATTTCGTCTACACAGTAAAACATTTTTCACATTCCTCAAACATTTTTTTTTTCAATATTTTAAAATAAATGTTGTTTTAAATTATTAGTATTAAATTTTATTATATTTAATTTTGAGTTATGCTTATTTTAAAAGATAATAAAAAAGCAAATAAGGTTTTGTGCTAGACAAAAAAAAAAAAACCCGAAACATTAAGTATACATTTGATGTCTTTCAAATGTTAAGACAGTTTTTCTTGCTTCATTTGAAAATAATATAAGAATGTGTTATCATGGTTATTTTAAATTCACACACTAACACTTTTTTTTTTTTTTTTGCAATCATAAATTATAAAGTCATAAAATTGTCTTCTCGTTCATTTTAAACATTTATGATGCTGCGAAAAACGAGGAAATAAAACTACAATGCAATGTTTATTTGGTTGGATGGTTTGGCCCATCTTGTGAAACACCTAACTAGAAAATTGTAACAGCATCGACCTAAAACACAGCATTTACAATTCTATACTTTACACAAAACACGGTTAGCGTGTGTGCGTTTAAATTCCCATACATACAAAGCAGATATTTACTAACTTCCAGTTACAATCCGCTGTCATATGTAAGCAATAAAATTTAAGAATATGTCGCGTTTGGGTCGTTAGTCTTTGCTAGCATATCGTCTGGTAAAACGTGCTTTAGTTAAAGTTATAAGAAGAACACATATAGTTACATATCCACATAAACATATTGGTGTAAGTTTGTAACATTTCTTGTTTTTTGTACCACCTTCTCAAAATGACTTTGTGATTGTGTGTCTAGCATATATGAACACTTAAATATGTATTTTTTCAGCTGTTTTTTTTTTTGTAATTTCCTTCACTCCCAATCAAGGTTGCCAATTTAGCTATTTTCCCGCTAGATCTGGCGATTTTTTTTTCCATCTACCTATAAAAAAACTGCATCTAGGGGAAGATTTAGCTATTTATTTTTTGTTTTAGCTATTTTTTTTTTCTTCCTAGCTATTTTTTAGATAATTTATTTTTTAATAATTATTTTCAATACTTCGCGATTTTTTATTTAAATGTGTTATTAATGTTTCCAATTAAGCTAAGCCATATTAATACTAGGCAAGAAAATTCTTGCCATTTTTATCAGGTGTTTTTGCAAATTTTAAATGTTTAATAACTAATTTTAGAAAACTTCTAGATTTTGACCTAAAATTTGTATGGAATTTGACAATTAAATCCAAAAAGTTTTTAAAAACTACAAGTTTTTATCAGGTGTTTTTGCAAATTTTAAATGTTTAATAACTAATTTTAGAAAACTTCTCGATTTTGACATAAAATTTGTATGGAATTTGACAATTAAATCCAAATAGTTTTTAAAAACTACAAGTTTTTGGTTGTAGTATTAATGTCGATTTTTTTTGCTTGAAAATGCATTTATTATAATAACAAAATGAATTGGTACATTATTCAAAGTATTGTCCATCGTTAGCCACTACTTTTTCCCATCTTTCTGGTAGCATATGGATACCGCGCCAAAAGAACTGCTCCGGTTGTGTTGCAAAGAATGAATCAAGCCAATTTCTGATATCCTGTTCTGAAGTGAAACGTATTCTAGTAAGGGCGTTCTGCATTAATCGAAACAAATGGCAGTCAGAAGGGGCAAGGACTGGGCTATAAGGCGGGTGAGCCAAAAGTTAACTGTTTTCCAAATAGTTTTTGACCGGTCTTGCAACATGTGGCCGAGCGTTGTCATGATGGAAGATTATGGCCTCGTGTCTGGTCGAATATTCTGGTCGTTTTTCGTTGATTGCTCTCTTCAAACGAATCAATTGTGTTCGGTACAGGTTCCCTGTAATCGCCTGACCCGATTTCAATAGCTCGTGATACAAAACACATTTCTGATCCCACCAAATACAGAGCATTACCTTGGCGCCATGTATATTCGGCTTCGGCTTTGATTTGTCTGGTTGGCCGGACTTTACATATGACTTTTTGTGCTTGGGGTTATCGTAACGTATCTATTTTACATCACCAGTAACAATACGATGGAAAAATTACTTCTTTTTGTGGCGTTCAAGCAGCATTTCCGACATGCAAAATCACCTTCCAACGTCTCTCGGTTTCAATTCATATGGGACCCAATTTCCCTACTTTTGAATGAATCCCGATGCTTTTAAACGTAGGGAAATGGCTTGTTGTATGACTCCCAAGTATAATGCTAGTTCTTCTTGCGTTTGACAACAATTTTTGTGGAGTACTGCTTCCAATTCCTCATCTTCAAACTTTTTCGGCCGACAAGGCCTCTCCTTGTCTTCTGTGTCGAAATCACAACTTTTGAATCGCGCAATCCATCGTTCGCAAGTTTTTTGAGTTGGTGCTTCTACCAACAATCGATAACTTTCTGCGGCAACTTCAGATCGTTTTTATCGTTTTTCGTTTTTTTTTTCGTTTTTTCGTTTTTTTTATAGCGATTGAAAAAAATGTGTGTTTACACTTTGGAGTCCATCGAATACTGAATTATAATGACAGATGTTTACCCTCCAAAATACCATATTTGTTATTATTGACACAAACCATATGAGATAGTTATGCCATATGTTATCCAAATCGACATTATTAGCTTGTATACAAATATTTAGTATAAGATTAAAAGACCGATGAAAATTTTAATTCTTTCACTAATGTTGCCACATTTTTAGGCAAAAATTAAAAATGCTGTAAATGAAAAGCGTATTCAATTGATTATTAGTATTATCGACCTTTGTAGTAAATATTTGTTAAGATTTTTAGAAATATCTAAAGTGGGCTTCTAAGGTCATTTGTTTTCATCCGACGTTTCGTTGGATATTCCCAACATCCTCAGGGATAATTTTATTAATCTGGCAACATTATGAGAAAATACAAAAAAGAACAATAACTTAATAACAAACATCAAAACACCTGATACATTTTTATAGAGCTATTTTACTTACATATAGTCTTTTTTGTCAAATTTTAAACATTTTAAACATTACTTTTAAGTTTTTTGTAAAATTATAAAACCAGAATAATCGCAACACACATGTTTACTTATAACAAGTTTATTTTTAAAATCAAACTTTTGGTTTTATTGACGAAGGCTACAAAATAAGTTTCACTTACCCCATTTTTTTTAAATTGGTCCGCTCCTATCAATTACTATACTTAAAATACCAAATAAAATTCGAATCACTCACTTTTTGTTTAGATTAGATTAGTAAGCGAAATAATAAGCCGATGGGTTTATTATTTTGCACATAAAATCAGACAAAAATGTAAACTAAACACAAAAAATATCGTAAAAAATACATTTTTAAATTTTCATTGCACAATTTTGAAAATCTCAGTGTACAATATTAGTCCGAAAGTCCCATAAAAGAGCCTTCAAGCCTTCTGAAATCATAGATATATAACGGTGATTTTCTTTGCCGATGAAGCACTCTTTTATGACTCATAAAAGACTCGTAATTATGAGCATTATTAAAATCATCAGAAATTTTAAGCCATTAATGATTAATTTTCAATTTGACCCATAAATAAAAGTCAAAGTTAAAGAATCTTTTTTGAGTCATAATTTCTTAAATGCCCAGAATTGTGTTGACTGGGAATTATTTAAAAATATTTAATTACAACTGTGGTTTTATAAAATTTACAACTTCAAAAACAAAAATTAACAAATTTAAAAACAAGGTTTTGTTAGCAATTCTAGCGCAACATATTTAAAAGTTATAGTTTCAACGAAAAAAGTTAAATATACTTTTTGAGTTTTTTTGTGAGAATTTTGCTATTTCTAGCGATTTTAATTTTTAAATCTAGCTAGTTTTTGCGTCGTAGAGTTGGAAACCTTGCTCCCAATCTGTATTTTGCCATTAGTTAAAGTCACGTGTATTTACTGCATTAACCTTAGTCAAAAGTTTATGTTAGAGCATATGTGTGAGTGAGTGTGTGTGTGTGTGTGTGTGTGTGTGTGTGTATGGAGTGAGTGAGTTTTCCGTTTTTCTATTTATGACTTTGTATATGTGTGGTTTGAAATTTAATTTCATGTTTTATTGCCTTACTAAACTTATCGTTATTTTTTTGCTTATGCTGTATGTAACTGTAATTGTTACTGTTCGCTCATTCATTTAGGGTTATATAGTTCAAACTGTAAAAAGGTATATAAGGTCTACCTGTGCTAGTATTTTTACTCGTAGGTTTAAAACAAAATTCGTATTTTAACATTTTTTGCTACCAACCAGAAATAAAATTGAAAAATTGTGTGACTTTTAATACCTTCTCACTTATAAAAACACATGCTGGATGTCGTTACAATTGTAATCATTGTGTGGTTTATACAAAAATTACTTTTTAATTTAGCTTAATCGTAGAATTTAAGATAAATTATCCAAATTATTATAGTTTCAATATTTTACGGAGTGTTTCTATAGATTAAATTTTATTATGTATGAAGAAAGTTGTAATACATAGCGTACGTACACCCAGAGAAAACCAAGAATAAGATTCATCAATTTTCGTCCAATGCAACTATTTCATCAACATTTATGAAACATTTCATTAACAACAAGAACTATAATGGCAGTCTAATGATCTCCATTAACTTTTTTTTACACAAAAACAATGAAATCCTTACTAATACAAAATATCCTTCATATATAGAGGAAAATAAATATGATGAAATTGATTTTGTTTTTTATGAAATGTTTCGTTAATACTATTAAACTTTACACTGGATGAAAATCTTTGAAACATATCATAAATATGATGAATCTTTTCTTTTGAATGTACACACAGAAAAATATGTTGCAAGTTGCCCACATAAATAATGCGACTGACATTGGTTGGAATAACTGTATATTGGGTTTCACAACGAAATTTGGTTTATACAACTTAATTTTAGTTGGAACACTTATAATATTCAGAAATCATACTTGAATATGACTGTACTAACCGAATTCATTGGTTGAAGTCACCAAAATACACTTCTTAATTCGGCTCGTATTTTATTTTTCTGTGTGTATTAGTTTTATTATTAAAAAAAAAAGTAATCATAGTGGCAAGTATGATTAATTGTTTTAATAATATTTCTCTTTAGAATCCCTCATTTTGAGGTTTTTTAAAGAATGCAAGATGCACTTCCCTGGAAATAAAGATTAACATGTTTTATGATGAATTAAAGTTAATATTTGCTTCAAAAAATGTGGCGAATTTGAAGCGATGGCGGGAAAAGTTTATACAAATCAAATATTTATATTAACACAACTCGATTTTATATACACAGAAAACAGTTTTGTAGTTGCAACCGAATTTTTTGCCATCCAAATTTTTTTGGTTTCACGTACTATCACTATTATTAAATTTTAATTCCATTGTAACAACCGAGATTTATTTAACAAATTTCGAATTTTTATTGTAACAATTGAAAATTTTATGTTTATGGACTATAATGTTCCATAAATAGATTCATATGCGTTCAACAAAATTTATTTTATTAATACTAAAATTGTATGCCTTGAACTTAGCTCGAACCGGCGATCTTTCGTTTGTCAGGCAAGTACTTTACCTCTAGCCTAAACCCATTTTAAATATGTTTTTTTAAATTTCAGCCTTGAATATTTTCCAGTTTCAAATTTAAATATATGTCTAAAAATAGATTTCCATGTACAATAGAAATTCGGTTGCTAATATAAATATTTTATTAGAGTTACAATACAAAAAAAAAAATAATTATATTATTTTAAAATTATTTTATTAAAAAAAAATTCTTCTCCGCGAACTGGGCTCGAACCGTCGACCTTCTGCTTGTCAGGCAATTACTTTACCTCTAGCCTTAACTCAATTTGAATTTGTATTTTCAAATTTCTACCTTAAATATTTTTTTTCTTTCAAGTTTAAAAATGAATGTCTAAAAATAGATCTGTATGTACAACAGAAATTGGGTTGCTAATCTCAATATTTTATTAGAGTTACAAAAATTAAAACTAAGAAACTTTATATTATTTCAAAATTGGTAACGAAAACTAACATTTTAGATAGAGTGATTGTTTTTTTGCAGGTCAAACTAGTATGCGACTTTTACTGCAAATTTTTTATTCAAGGGATAAAATCTCCGAAAAGTGGTTGGTTGTTGGTATTTAAGGTAATTTAGAAGATAATATTTTTTTAATATTGATAAGGAAAACCAATAGTTTGAATGGTGTCACTGTGTTTTGATTAATTTTATATATTTTCTGTTTACAATATAGTTTAATTATTCTAATGTTGAATTTTAAGTACACTTAGGAAATTATGTTGGTAAAGACGACTGCAATTGTAGTCAAAAACAAATGAAATTTCATTTAAAAAAAGGACGACTTACATTTCATTAAATTCAACTAACATTGTCATTTGTTTTTTAATGTTCAAAAAATGACTAACAATTGTAGTAAAAATGAACCACATGGTAGTAAAAAATAAACCAAAATTTGTATTTTTTTAAATAACAAAAAACAACTGTAAAAAATGAATGTAAAATCATAAAACAGTCATTTGATGTGAGTTGTTTTTTTAAATGAACTACAAGGTTAGTTAAACATTTTATTTGTTCTACAAATGACTTACATTTACATTAAAAATAATGAAACTGTATTACAACCCAAACAACTACATATTTTTAAAGCAGAAGTTCCCTGAGTGTACTTATAATTAAAATTACTGAATAATGATTAAATTTTTTTGGTTACAATGGAATTCCAACTAATTTATTCTCTGTGTGGATAAAAAGCCTTTCAGAATAGCATGCACACTGTTGATGTTCAGAAATAAAATATTCATCTGGAGCTAAAAGACTGTTGGTGCTTTTTGGGGGAAAAATCGCAAACATTTTTTTTTTTTTTTTTTTTATTTCTACTTTTAACCAATGTAGTTTTTGAGTGGAACATTTAATTAATTGTGTTAAATAAACCATATTTTAAAAAACAAAACTCTACCAAATTCGGAATTTCTCATTCGGAAATTCGGAGTTTCTCATTTCAAATCGGAATGTTACAAAAGGCCAACACATGTAAGCATATTTTTGAGTAGTCTCTACTTGCAGATTACAAATATGTTAATTTTTTGAAAATCGGATTAGAAACAAAAAGCTTGAGAGCACTAAAAATGTTCTATGCAAACCCGGGTGTGTTTCGAAGGTTCATAATCAAGGTTAAGCTTAATATTACTTTACTTATGCCTGTTTCGAGTTTCATTGCATTCGGATCACTAAGTAAGAAATGGCAGTATAATTTCAAAAATGTTGGTTTATTTCCCACTGTGTACATGATGGGAATTCCATATTGACCTCTTGGGCTCTAAACTTCTATGAACTTCAACACACCATGTGTAAACTCAATTTAAAAAAAAGGCACATGAAAACCGTGTGCATTAAGCCCCTCAATAGACAATGGTGTAGTGTCAGAAAAAAATAATCTTTAAGTATTTTTTGTGGCAATTTTTAATAAAAATCTTAAAAATGATTTCACAAGTTAACCCTTTTTCTGTCATCTCCAACTCCAATTCATTTTTAAAAAAATATTGTCTTTACTTTGACTTTAATTTTTTTTTCAACTATCCTCACTTTCATAAGCAGGACATTATATTTAGTATTGTTTCCTCTATTCAAGGCTCTTTCCGCAAAAACACAACACAAATACACTCACACAAAACAAAAGCAAAATAAGCGTAACTATTTAAGTTAAATTTTGTACTAAAACGTTTACCCTTAAACAAAAAACTATTATATTTTTTTTTATATATAATCGTATAGTATTAAAAAATGGAAGATATTCAAACAACAACAGCAGAAAAAAATGAGATGACTATAAAAATTACAAAAAGCATTTCCGTTTACACTCTACAAAAAGCAAAGTGGCAATTTGGTGCTTAAGTTATATTCTTCTTAAACAAAAAAAAAGCTACTTGCATGCATTGTAAATGTGCATAAGCTTGGTTTGTTGTAAATGCAGTGTAGCAAGCAAATGCATATATATAATATTTGAACAGAACAAAAAAAAAAAAATAAAACCAAAACGATATTATATAAATATGTATGATACTAAATGTTAAGTGTCAGGGATGGTAAATGAGATTAAAATAATTTTGTTAAAATTTTTTCTTTAATGTACACATGAAGTAATTTGTCAGTTAAAAATCTTGTCAAAGGAAATTCAAATCGATTTCACTGATTATACCTCAAAAATGCAATATGCTCATTATACTCCTTTATTTCATTAGAAAAGGATTTATGAATTATTTTTGAAATGCCCATAAAAAAAATTCCGTAAACTGCAACATATGCAAGAGGGCTGCTCACTTAAATTGTGCAAACAAAACAGTCATATTTTTATCTGTGTTCATTGTGACTCAGAATATTCGGATTAATTATATTACAAAACACAAAAAAAGACATCCCTTTGAAACACGTCATTTCTATATAATTCAATATTTTGTATTAAAATCGCAAAAGAGTTGAATATTTCATTAAATATTTGCAAAACAAATTTAAATTTTGTATAAAAATATAAATATTTTTCCTTTTTATATGCAAAACGTAGTGTTTTATATTTAAAACTATTATTTTATGTCAGTTTCAATGTAATTAATTAAATTACTACATTTTAAATAAGAAATAAATTTATTTTACTAATTTTTTTGGTGTCCTTTTTTGTTTTGTACAATCACTCACTTTGTCAACATTTCGAATTGTTTTGCAAATATTTCCAGATCTATTCGATGATTTTGCAATATTCATACAAAATATTTTTGGCTGAATTGTCTAATTTAGGTGTTTTTTTAGAAAAAAAACGAGGCTTTAAAGTCAAAATGATAAACTTCAAATTCCCTACAGAATGCTTAAAGCATCGTTCAACATTAAAACAAATTATAACACTCATATGAATGATTAGTGTCAGTAGATTTTTAATATAGCTAAAAAAAATAACATCTTTAGTTCGATTCCATGATACTAAGACAAAAGTGCTAAAAAAAAAAAAACAGGGTGTTCAATGCAAATCAAAATGTTGATAAATCTCGAAAACTTAGCATGTGAGTTTAAAATGTTTGCAATATGCTAAAATTATGCAAAAATAAAGTATTCCAAGGGGAGGTGCTTCCACAAAAAAATTATTTTTCGAATACTGTTGTAGATTTAAAATTTAAACGTAATTTTAATAACAAGACAAAAGTGCTTCATTATAAAAATGTTCCTTAACAACGACTTTGTTTGCATTTCAATTAAATTAAATCTATTTAAGGAAACATATTTGACAACTCGTAATTGACGATTTAATTACAGCCTAAAGTAAGTATGCCACTTGACTTTATATGTCAAAACCAGAGAAGACAATAAATGACAAAATCGATAGTGCTTATGCCAAAAAAAAAAAAAATAGCAAATCTACAAAAAAGACAAAGAGTTACACTTTTTAAAAGAATAACTAAATTATAAGGAAAAAGCATTTAAAGCGAAGAATATCTGCAAAATGCAATTTTAAAGCTTAACAAATTTTGAGAAAAATCAGTTTTTAAACCAAAAAAAAGGGCAAGAAAAAGCAAATATGAGTAACAATTTCAAAAAAAAAAATCGGAAAAAAAGCAAACAAGCATATTTCTCAACTCAAATCATAGCTGAATATCAGCTTATAATAAACTAAACCATAATTTTTGATGGAATTCTAAAAGGGTTTTAAAAACAAGGGACTAAACGGTAATCGATAGGGCAACATAAAACAGCTAGTACGTATTTTGGTTTGAAAGGATGAAACTGCTTATATAAATTCAGGTGACAATATTGAAAATATTAATATGTTAAGATATATTAGTAAAAGCTTTTTATCTTACTTTTTTGCTAACTTTTACTTATATTATTAATATTAGCTTATTTCAAATTAATATATCAATAATCAAGCTTAAGGTCTGTTTTGTCAAATATTTATATTCTTTACTTTCAAAATTTCTGTGTCCTCTGGACAGCATTGTCAGGAAATACGAGTAACAATAATCGAACGATACAAACGGGTTAACTTTCAATATTGCACTGTAAATATAAACACCTTTGAGTCGTTTAATTATTGGTACTCGTATTTTCCGATGATGCTGTCCAGAGGGCAGTGAAATATTGAAAATAATGAATAAAAATATTTGAAAAAAAGACCTTGAGCTTGGTTATTTATTTAAAAATTATATTACAACAAAAATATCGACAAAAAAAACTACTTAATTATGATTAACTTATTTTGCTTTTTTAAAAAGTTGTCCCTAAAATTCTTTTCTAAAAGCTTTTTAAGAACTTTCTTAAGCAGCGTTTTAAAAAGCTATGTTTTAAAACATTTTTGAAAGATTTTCTTAGAAGTTTATATTTTCAATCGCATTTTCTTTGAAAATAGAGCTTAACATTTTGTATCAATATTTTTAAGTTTTTTTTTAAATCAACTTGTAACCTTTTCTTAGAAACGTTTTTTGTTAAAGCTTTTACAAATGCTTTTTTTAAAGCTTTTTTTACAAAGCTATTTTCTTTGGAAATAGAGTTGATTAAATGTTTTTTTCTTCTAACAATCAGTATTTTTAAGTTTTTTAAAGCTTTCTAAAGCATTTTTTAAAATATTTTTTTAAATGCTCTTTTTGTTTGAAATAGAGCTTTTTAGAGTTTCCTATCGGTAAGTTTAAGATGGTGTTTTTGCAGCTATACGAATGATGTGACTACATCTCATCTAGAAACAGGGTCCAATTATATTTAGTTACAGCTTTTAAGCTTATTTTAAAGGCTTTTCTTAAAATCCATTTTTTAAATATTTTTAATTGAAAAATATGTCATATTTTAAAATTTTTCATACTGGTGGTATTTTAAAGTTTTTTTTTTTTGTGTGAAAGTTAAAGTTTTTTGTTAGGTGTATTAAAATTATTGATCACCCAATTTGAGCTTTGATGGAGGGTATAAAGAAAAAAATTGGTTAAACCAAATTAAATGCATGGTACGTGATTTATTTTATTTGATCTTAAAGATTCAGCAAAACCTCATTTAATGCTTTTGTTATTGTTTGTGAGAAGTTTATAGTTTTCTGAGAATATTTGATACATATTGAAATTTAAAATAACTCTACATATTGGACTAGGATAAAGTAATGCATGAAGAGAATTATAGTTTCACTAAATTTATTAGATTGACAAACCCTAGACCTTTAAAGTTTTAGTATGTACAAAATAAAGTACTTTTGTAAAAAGTTTAACAACACCTGTCCACATGCATAGAATACTTAATATGAGAGAGAGGAAAAGATGTGTGAAGGTTGTTTTGTTGTTGTTGTTTTGTTTTTTATTATGTACATATTTAGTACTTATATGCATATTTGTGTGTTTGTATTGAAGGTGGGATTCAAAATTCATATGTGGCTTGTGTATTTTTGTATAATATACACAAGTTTTTTCATTTCTTTTTTTTTTTTTTGTTTCTACATCATTGTTTTCATAGCTTTGAGAGTTGTCGGTTAAGTGCACTAAAAAAAGGCAGTTAAGGTAAATTAAGAACAATACAATTGTTTAAAGCCAAATATACAATTCATACTATAGTAAAGAGTAAAACACAAGAAAGGCGTTTAGTTTTTTTTTTAGTAGTTGAATAATGACAAGTGTACTTGAAAAACACTTGTGGAAAATAGAGAATTTTGAAAGTTTAAATTAAACCAACTTAAGTTAAATTTAAGTGTCCTTAACTTTTCTATTTAAATATTTTAATAATTTTAATGTTTGCTATTTCTTTCATTTCCAGAGTATTATCACGTAAACTAAAACCTCATTTAGTTGCCGACACCGTTAAACAGTACATAAGTCGAGCGCAACGCCCTGCTAAAGGTTCACAACAGCAGCAGCCTAACATGGAGTTTTTACGTGGTGTTTATGCGTTTATGCAAGTGAGTAGATCATCGGTGAGTGTCGCTTATACCATTTTAAACAATTGTACTAATCTATATATATATTTCTTCTATTTTGATTTGTTTGTTCCTTTGATTGATTGATTGATTTTTTTTTGGAAAATATCAATTTATTTTAAAATATTTACTCCAAAAAAAAAAAAAAAAAAAAAAAAAAAAAAAAAAAAACATATAAAAACTGCTTAACTTTTATAATAAACCCCAATTGATGATTTAAACTCTAAATTTTATAAAATACTTATAACACACATATAAAATTAATACAAAATCAAACAAAATTGATTGAGATTCATTTTCAAAAAGTTCTCTCTCTCTCTATCTGAGTCATGTCATTTTAAAAAGTAACGTTGTATTAAAATGTATCCTTAAGTCATCCTAACATAATTGTGTTTCTATTTTTATTTTTTTTTTTTTTTTAATATTTAAATTAAAAACAATTATTTGTTTGTGTGATAAAATAATAAAATAAAAAAAATAAAATAAAACAGCATCTGATCATTAAGAAATTAAATATGATTTAAATTTGATTGGCTTATTAACGGAACGGCATGATAATAAAATTTGCAAAATACAAAAAAAAAAAATATAACTTTGATAAAATAAAGTATTCATTTAGAAGTAAACTTTAAAGTCCAATTCCATTAAACGTTGTAGGTATCAACTTAATAAATATTAATCATACGTACCATGTGACTCACTCTTTTAAAATGAATTAGGTTTAATTGCACAATAATTTAACAAAATATTTTTGGGATTTCCCTTCAGACCAAATCATCCAAAATAGTGCAATGGAATCTCTCTTAGATTTTTTTTTTTTAGGTTTTTTATCAACCAACCATAGGGTAATAAATAAATAAGGTAAATGACCTGGTCGCTTAAGTCGAAAGTACGGCACTCCCTCTAGCGTTGATTCCCACAAGATTATTTTCATCTTCATTTACATTTATTAACATTTACTGTGTTCTATTTGTGGTAGCAACATATAATTATGATCTTAAACCAGATAATTCAAAATGAAATGCAATTTAAAAAGATCAACAATACATACAAAGTTATAATTTTTTTTATAAACAAGCAGTTTTTGCATTTATATGAAAGTTAATGTTAACCCTTTTGTGTGTGCAAACGACAACATAGCGTTTTCTGAGAACAGTCGAAATTCTTTGTTTAGAAAAAGTACAATAATGTTATCTCTAAAACACTAGAAATATAATTGCACTAACAAGAGAGGTATCCCAACGGTATCAGAATAACAAAATGAAAAAAACTTTCAAAAAAAATCAATTTTAATAAAAAACCATCAAAGTTGAAAAAAATATTTTTTGTGTGTTTTTAATTTAGACTGTTCAAAAACGACTGAGTTTGAAATTATTAAGTGTCTAATCTAAAACTTGTGTTTCCACACTTGCGATTAGACATCTGCTAAAATGAGATTTTGGAAATTCCTACGGGGTGGGGCAGAAAGGGGAAACCGCTACCCATTGGCAGCCTGCCCAAATCCTTTGGGGTAGAGAGTAGAAATATTCAATGTGTATTCCATCGAATTTGACCTAATAAAATAGGGTTTAAAAGAGAAAAAGTTTCGCCCATGTCGGTGTGGCGAAACCGCTGAAGCTAAGAACCCGAAATTTGGTATGTCGGTAGTAGAAGTCCGCTTAGTCAAAATTTTTGAAAATTCCTACAGGAAAGGGGTTTAAGGGGAATATTCCCTCCCTTTGGTGGCCTGCGCAAAGCGAGGAACTTTAAAATTGGCATTTTAGTTTAAAATCCGACCAAGACATCCGGTTTGAAGGAATTTTTGGAAATTCCAAAGCTGAGCCTGGCAGTCTTGCCAACCCACTTAGAACGGAACTTTGAATTTGACTTGTGGGTTTCTAATCACGAAAATATATCTCTCAATATGATATATCTAACTAATATAATATTTTTTTATTTCTGGCCAGGAACGTGGTTAATATAAGGGTTAAATTAATTGGAAAACTCTTCCCTCTGGGGCCTGGACAGAACGTAAAATTTAGTATGTGGGTTCCCAATCACGTGTGGACATCTGCGTATAAATGGTTTAATGAAAATCCAATGGATTAGGGCAATAAGAGGCAAAGTCTCCTAATAGGCAAATTCTACATCCCTTTGAAAATGAATTTGAAATGAAAAAAGAAATGAGTTCCTTCGAATACACTGAACTCATTGATAATATCCTTTTGGAAAGTCTCTCTCTCAGAGGCCAAACTGTTAAAGCGAGAATCTTGAAATATATCCGAATTTGCAAATTTCTCTGCCTTGAAACTAGATATATATTCTATATGTTTCTTCAAATATAATCTTACTCATGGATATATTACTTTTTGCAATTTTGGTCAAGAACGGAGTAAAAATAGGGTCTATATAAAGGTGAGGACAAAACGTTAAACCCGCGTAATGTGATGCCCAAATCCCTATGACTAAAAGTTTTAAGTTTAAAATGAATGTTTCTTGAAATATCACTTTTGAGATACTTTTAGAATTTTCAAAAAAGGGGGGGGGGGGTACAACCGGTAAAAGGTCCCCCTTAACCGTCTGACCAAAACGCTGAAGTTTGTTTTTCTATCCCCTTTGAGCGGGATTTTTGCACATAAGTTTCTAAAAATTTATTTAATAGAAAAAGTTATTTGAGTTTTCCCTTGATTCACTATGATCTCCATGCAAAACAAATTATTTTCTTTAATTTTAAAAGTTTCGTAAACTTAGGTATTAATATGGAACAAGAACTAATTTCATTTTGTGTGAATGTCCTTATTAAGATAGTTTTTTGATATATTATTCTTAAACATAAAGAGCCACTAAAAATATGATTTGGAATATTCCCCTCTAGATTTTATAGCTCTATTTGCAACTTTTAATAACCAAAGTTATATTTTATACTCTAAAATGAAGAAAAATTAACATTATCATGCCAAATAGAAACAAAAAAATAAAACATAAATAATTTTTTGTCAAATAAAAAAACTTATTAAAAAAAAACCTGAGCGAGTGAGCGAGCGAACGATAGTAAATATTTAAATTAGGAAGAAAAAAAACTTACAACAATTAAAAAACTAACTCATTAAAAAGAAGCGACGTGAAAAGAAAATATAAAAAAAATTAACACCATCAACATAAAAATCATCGAAAAGAAAATCAGCTAACAAAATGAGAAACAAAGGACTTAAAGAGCATCATTTCTTATTATGTATTTTGTTATAATTTCAAACAACAAACAACTTCTTAACATTATTTCATACACCACTCTCTCTTTCTCTCTATCTCTGTCTGTCAAACTCTAAAGCTATCTTTCTTCTCAACTCTGTACTCACTCATTAAAAAAAATATATTAATATGCAAACATTAATCATACAGAGTTAACAAAATAACATCCTTAAAAAAATATGAATTACAACAAAAAAAGTATCAAGCGAATGTAAAAGAATATTAAATTTAATTTGCAACAACAACATCATCATAAGCAATGAAATGATTATTAAAAAAATAATTTACGTAAATTACATTTTTTCATAACATTTTTTTTTTTTTCTTAACAACATAGAAGGGCGGAAAGGAAGTAAAATAAATAACAAAAAAAAAATATATGAATTTGTTGTCGTATCTCATATTGCCGCAACTCATTAACAATTTGTATTATGGTTTATGTGGTTCGTTGGTTAGTCTTAACATTATTTATTTTGGTATAACAACGAACATTTCCAAAAACACCACAACCTTCTTAAGGGGTTTTCTTTTTGATTTTCTTTACATTAAGTTTGGTTTTTCTTTTGAATTCGTTTTGTTGTCACATTCATTGTGCTGTTTTATTTTTATTTGTTTAATTTTCCCATCATACCTGAATATTGTTTTATTTTTTAAAATTTAATTTTGTTTATTTTAATTTATTTTATATCCGTTTGCTTAATTTAACTTTAGCTTTTATGACAAACGCAGCAGCTTTTTTTTTTTTTTCTTTCTAAAATGTTTATACATAAAAGCAGTCATGTCCAACTTATGGTTCGAAACATTAATTTTTTATTAAGTTAACTTAAATTAATTAAATTTTAAATTTAAGTTTTAAACATTTGGTAGAAAATGTATGATAAACGAAATTTTTAAGAATATATTCTAAGATGTAATTTTGTAAAAAGAACTATTTGTCAATAATTTTTTATTCAAACACCTAATTTTCATGTAGCTTAATCTGACATGTTTCACATTTTTCGATTACCGAAGAATTTCTATCGATAAACTGTCTTGCATTGGTATATTGCTATCAGCAATTTTAATTTTAAGATACTATTTTATAATACATAGTTAAACGACACTAATTTATCCAAATTAAGACAAACAAGTAGAAAAGCATCACCATATAAGTGGTTATATAAGTACATATTTGGTAATGCCAAGTACTTACAATAGTCATTACATGTCTCATTACTTTTATATGGGCATGTCGCGCAAAATAATGCCATCTCATTACAAAACACGTAACGACTACGATGGTGACTAGTATGGACAAAAATAATGAGTTTAAAACTAAATTTTCAAAAAACAAAATTTGATAAAAAATTTTTTTTTTTATTAATATTATTTTTTTTTTAATAAAATGTGCAAACACGGTATTCGAACCTGGTACTCCAGGCTTTCAATCAACCGCTCTACCATCTGAGCTTTCTCGACATGTTGTACTTTATATATCAAAACGTAAATGACTTGCTTGTACAAAATGTAGGTAGTTATATTATATATGTCCTTAAGTACCCGCGCATCCAGGTGGAGGGAAAATGGGACATTCCCACATAAAAAATTTTCAATACAAAAAAATTAAAAAGAAAGAATCCCAAAATCTTTTCCTAGATCCTTGCATGGCTTACTAAATTCGCGCCTGTCTTACTAGAGTTGATTTTCAAAAAATTTTGAGATCGTTACCTTTTCTTTAAAATAATGATGAAAATAAGTACTTATTGGTAACGCATTATTTTTTGTATTGAAATAATGGAAAAATTAACTTGTAATTAGTAAGTCATTATTATTTTTATTAAAGAAATGTGTAATGTATGCTGGAATCATTACTGGTAGTGACAAAAGTAATGACATTTCATTACCGTTTCTTCACTGGGATGGGGCATACAAATTTACAGAATATCTAAAGGTAAATAGTTTTGTTAATTTATTTATTAATATTTAAAATAAAAGTTTTTAACGACTGCTAAAGTTTTAGGTTTTGAAAAAAGTGTAGATATGAAATGTGTAATTATAAGCATTTTTTATAGTATCAACAGGCGTGGATCCAGAAAGAGATTTTGGGGAGGGAAATTAGAATAATTTTTATAAAATTTTCTAATGTCTTTAATACTTTTGTATTGAAAATTTTTATTTTTGTAGAGGAAATGTATTATTTTCTCTCCCCCTGTATAAGCGCCTGAGTATCAAAAATGTCAAAATATAGAAAAAAAATAAATCAATCTATAGAAAACTTTTATTTTAACCAACAAGTTGGTGTATTTACAAGAAAACCGCTAGTAAAAATCATTTATAAAAAAAAATTTTTATTTGACTGAAAATCTTAAAGAAATCAATGAAGTTTTTCAAACAGAATGTAAGTTGGCGAGTAAGTGCAATTAAATTGGATAATTTATTAAATTTAAGTACATTTGTTGCAGATATTCAAAGAAACAGACTGTTTTCAAACCAAGAATATTAATTGAAGTAGAATATTAATTGGGGTAGATTACAAGTGGGTTTCACACGCACCTTTTTCACTATGCGAAAACACGTTTTGCAAAAGATGAAAAAAAATATACACGATAGAGTAAAAAACATGCATTAAAAATACTCTGTTTTTTATAAAAATTTCCCTAATAATGGCACATATTTTCGCTTCCTAATTTGGAAACTTATAAACGCATATTAATGGATCGCAGCCCAAATAATTTTTTGACTTATCCTGATAAAACGTTGTCATAAAAGTCACTCCAAAATTGTAAATTATTATATTCACACTAGAACTGGGCACTATAAATTTGGAACACAGTTACATACCTGTTTTTTTTTCGCCTACATGTATATTAAAGTGGGTCGTTTCAGAAAAAAAAATTTTGTTGTTCCCTGAAAATAAGCTTTGGCATTTTCTAAGAATAATAGCGAAATATTTCGTGTTTTGTGCGCCCCGGTAGGCTAGTTGGTAGCGTCATGGCTTATCAGTGTGGGGGTCGTGGGTTCGATTCTCACCAGAGGCCTGGTCTATTTTCGCTGCAACGCGCCGAAAGTGCTCGGTTAGGGTAATAGTATATAATTTGTAATTATATGATTATTAATTAATAATAAAAAAAAAAAAAATGGGAAAGGTCTTTTGAAGACACATCTAAAAAAAAATAAAAAAAATATATATCTTGTTTAAATTGGTCCAGCTCACTAACGGTTGTAAATATTTTGAGAATCGTCATAAAAAATGTTAAAGTTCATTTTACTTGCGACTAGTTTATTTAATGGACTAATAATTTGACGATTTAATTGGCATTGTTTTATATCAGTGGTAATTAAATTGTTTGGCATTACAATAGCTTAAAAACAATATCAATGAAATTTAGCTTTAATTGGCATTGATCAATTCACTGCCATTAACAGACAATTCTAATGCCTTTAACAGGCAATTATATACAAAAATAATACTTTATTAAATTTAAAACAATAGAAAATTACCATTGAACCATGTTGGAAATGACTGCTTTAAAAAAAAAATTCAAAAAAATTTCTTATGATTAAAACAAAATTGTTTTTTAAATAAAGTCTTATCATTTTAGCCATAAAAAGCTTTTTATATTCTTAAGTTTTGTTTGACTTTTTCTTATGGTGACATTAAGCCAATTCACAAGCATAACGTTTTCGTTATGTTTATTGCATATTATAAGATATTAAAAACATACGACAAATTAAACTCGATTGTGAATTGCATTAATATTTTCTTTCTTTTAAATATTTTTTTTAATATCCAGTCGCTTTTTTTTCTTTATATAAGAGTATGGTAATCTTAAAGCTTTAATTGCCATTTTTTTCTTAAAAAATTCACCTTCATTCATTTCCATATTTGATTTGTTTTTCTTTACCATTAGCAATTAGTTCAAAAAAGGTTTTAGAGAAAAAAACTTGTATAGTTACCATATTTTTTTTTTTTATTTTAAGCGTTAAGAAACAAAACACAAAAACCATTTCATTTTATTTTTCTTCATTATTTTTTTGCTTTGTTTAGCTGTGGTAAATTTAATTTTGTTCCTTAATTCTATTCTTAAAGATTTCTTTTTTTGAATAAATATTATTTAAATTTTTTTTTATTTCCTTCAAACTTGGTTACAGAAAACTAAAGCCGTGTGTGTGTGCATAGCAAAGTATATTGTTCTGTTTTAGTTAAGCTCGTTAAAGCTACAAGAATAACAATACTAACACGTTCGGAATAACCCAGATAGAAAAATGCAAACGGCAAAGCGTTGGCAAAGTATTGTCTATGGTGGTACAAGCGTTGGCAGAACGTCCGCTTTTCAAACATTAAAGTGTTGGCCCAACATCGAAATGATAACATCAGTCTTTGGTTGGCCGTTTCTTTTTTTTTTTTTTTTTTTTGAAACGTTGGGAAAGCGTTTAAATGTTGGTAGAACACTTTAGACCAATACTTTGCAAGCAGTATTTTTACATATACAGTTATAAATTTTGTGAAACAAGTACATGTACATTTTCCATAAACGCTGACAGAGCACATTCAAACAATGTTGTCTCAACAGTATTTTCCCACCCAGTAAAATAATAAAATCCAAATAACTGGCTGCAGAACAGCATTTAATGTATTTTAACAGGTTTTAATTTCTCTTCTGCAACTTGTTCTTTTTATATGGATTTTGTCCTATTTGCAATAGGATCTTTACTTCCAAACAAGAACAGGTTGCTTTTGAACCGGTTCTAGAACCAGTTATATAACTGTTTCTTGGGCAGTGATACCTTACAATTCGACTTCAAGGAACCTGTTCTAGAACCGGTTCCATGTAGCCGGTGGTAAAAGAAGTTGTTATAGAACAGGTTCAGAGGTAATCTGTTCTAATTTTGTGAAACAAGTACTGATAAAGTCGTTTTTGAAAATGTTGGCATATCACTTTTAACTGATGTCTTGCCAGTGGTTGTTTTTCAAAAAAAGTAGTAAATTTTAAAAAACAAGTACTGGTAAAGTCCTCTTAGAAAATGTTGGCAAATGACTTTTAACTGATGTTTTGAAAGTGGTTGTTTTTCATAAACAGTTGTATATTTTGGAAGCGTTCCAAATAATTGCTTTCCCAAAGCTGTTTCTTTGGTATTACTGTTAACCAACTCTCTGCCCGTGCTTTGTCTTTTGTAACATCGCCAATTTCTACCTGGGAAACCATGTCTTAAGTGACAAAAAAAAAAACTCAACAGAAAAGAAGCGTAGAATGCAAACAAAATGATAAATAATGAAAGTGTTAATTTAGAAATGAATAAGTACTACGTTTTTAATTTCCTAATTTTATTATTTTTGTTTCCTGTTCCTGTTGTTTTATATTTACTTTTCATTCATTTAATTTCTTGTAGTTTTTCCCAATTATTTATGTATATTTTGATCCTGATTTTTTGTATGAGTCCCGTTCTTAGGATTTTTTTTTATTTTTATTCTGTGTTCATGTCTGTGATTTATTTTAATTTTTGTTTTCTGTTTTCTTATTCTTAATGTTATTTATGTTTTGTACTTTGTGTATTAAATGCATTTTTGTTGTTGTTAATTAATGTTAACATTTGTGTTTTATTAAGAATTTCGTTTATTTTATTTTTTTATTCCAAAAACCATAGTTCTGATCGGAATATTAAAGATTTCCTTTAAGACTTATTTTGTAAAATGCTTTAATTAAGGAAAAGTTGAAAGATAACATAAGGTTATTAAAACAAAAAGATTTTTAATAGGAATTATTAACACAGCGATGTCTTCGAAAGAGAAATCAGTATGATATTGATAAAGTGATTTAAAATGCTTTAAAATGCTTTAAATGATTAATACTTTGTTCTAATAATGGTTGAGAAGTTTATAAGAGAGATAAACCAACACTAGTAATAGCATTAAAAAAAATAAACTTAAGATCATCATAAAGGAAAAAAACCTCATTTGGAAAAATGTCAGAGTTTATGCATTTGTGTTTGGCATTTAATTTTTTATAATTTAAAAAAAAAATCAGAACTTGACCAACAAATCATAAAGGGTTTTACAGGGGAACTCTGTTAGGAGGTTCCTCCAGTTTTCGAGCAAATTCGTATATAAGATAGAGGCGACGAAAGTAATAAAAAGTTGGTAAAAAACCAATCGCATATTTAAGGGGTAAAAATGCGTTGGAACATTTTTTGATTTAAAACGTTTTGCTACTAAAATACCTTTCACTTGATATTAAATTTGTATATTGTTTCTTTGAAAAAAGCTTAAAAACGTAGTAAATGAAAATTAGGTTATTTTACCACTAAATTTTATTCCTTAGACGTGAAGTTGGGCGGCTAAGAGGCATTCAATCTTATTAATTTTGTCTCAAATATCACATATCCAAATTGCATGCCAATCGAAAGGAACCCATCATCGTTGCTTCCTTGTAAGACATTTCCAATCAATATAAGTTGGTTTTTTACCGAAAATAGAAAAATCTCAATTAGTGACGTCTTAACTAATTGAAAATCGTCCCTGCGGGAAATGAAGGGTCGATTGATTCAAAGTGACGATTTTGTGATATATGATTGGGGGGTGTTAATTTAAGTGTTAATTTTGTGAAATGACCAATCACGTGATTATGGTAATGGTGATAAAATATTGAAAAGTTGGTAACAGGTATATCATGTGGCTGAAGAAAACGGAACATAACACTATAGTGTACTGAAGCAACTAGGGCCGTTGCAGTTGAAGTTGTTACTGGTCATTGAACTGGTTCAATGGATGAAAACATGACAATTAGTGCCAAAGGAATTAGTCCCTTGACTGCTACAAAGCGGACATAACACTGAAATATACTTATTTTAAAATTGATTTTTGTTGTGCCTTTTTGAAGGTTTTGTGACCAAGTGCTATGACACACTCTTTCAGTGAAGTTCAGTGACTGCTTCCGGACGGGCAATTTAGCAACTTGTATATAACATAACACACGGTGAATAAAAAGTAACAGGTTATTTGCTAATAACTTTTCGCATACCCGGCTACATGTACTAATTAGAATAGTGCAGTGCTACTTCACAAAGCTATTCCATTCAAACTACCACAGTAACAGCACACGTTGCGCATATTATGTGACTAGTTTTAAATCTACACCAGGTACGTCACAAGGTGCTCCAAAGGAAGCAATTGCCACCTCCTATGACAAGCCCATGTTAAAAGTACCGGTCACTTTTATATAACAGAACCGAACCTAGGACAGGTTCATACACACGAAGTTCTAGTCACGTGACCATACCAGTGACTGGTCCATTTCCCGCAGGGCGTGTTAGAGGATATATATCCAAAAAAAAATTTATAAAAAGAGACGATTCAAATAAAAAATGGTTATATTTCAAGAATATATTTATTTATTTATATTATGTCATAAATACCTGGATCAGTTTAAAGGAATTTCAAATACGATGCCAGTTTTGGGTAATTTAAGTGTTAGAAAGCAAACAAACCTCATACAGATTGTTTTTAACTCATTATGGATAGAGTGTCTCGTTTTAATCCCAGTACTCATAAACGGCTAAACTTTTTATAATTAGTACGTTACAACGTGTACAATATCAGCTTATAGTAAATTTCATAAACTAATTGCGTGCGTCATAAAATTTAAAGTCCTTCAACTTTTTTGATGCCTTTTCAATATTAGTATTTAGTTCATTAAAGTCGTTTATTTGGTGCATTATTTGGCGGAATTGAAACAGCGCTTTAGTTGTCATAGAGCGATATGTATATGGAGAAAACTGCCGCTGTACCAGCTAGGAAAGAAAAAAATTAAACTTTTTTGCACTTTATCAATCAAGTCCGTCGTAAGCATTCACTGTATATACCTAAATATGTTTTCAAGTCATGTTTTTATAAAGAAATGGGAAAAATAAATAAATTACGCAACATTTTTAAAAAGTTTATAACATTTTTGCGTTTAAAATTTTCAAAAAGCCTCTTTGACTTAGAGGTGCTGTTTACTAAAAAAAAACTCAGTTCACGCAATACGCCAGCCAATTTCAAATATAATTTTCAACGTCAGGCGCAAAAAACACACACTTTCAAAAAATTAACGCCAACTCCTTATAAGATTGTGATCTTAGTATCCCTTTATTGTTGCACTGACGTCAACTTGGTATACCTCAAATACTGTTCTCAAAACGCAATTCCATTAAACAAAGCAAAAACCCATTGTAAAAAATTGCGAAAGTTTAAAAATTCGAAAATTGTGGTTTCACTTGTAAACCACTATACTACTTTTCGACAGCAGCGATGTAAAAATTCCTCTTTTAGTGAATATATCTCCCAAGTCTAGTGACTCCATTTTTTGTTGGTTTGGATCTGAAAGATAAAAAATATGAGCAAACAAATAAAATTGAGTTTGACTTTTAAATGGAAATAAATTCCTTTGGTGAAGATGTTTCAACGTGAAACATTGCACGTTATAGCTTTTAAATATAGTGAACCTAACGGTGTCCAAAAGAGGAATAGTATCCTTCTTGGCTCGGCCCCAGAAGGATACTAAGTTTGACTTTTAAATGGAAATAAATTCCTTTGGTGAAGATGTTTAAGCGTGAAACATTGCACGTTATAGCTTTTGAATATAGTGAACCTAACCCTGTCCAAAAGACTCGGCCCAAACCCTTTAGACTTGATTGGAATTTTGAAATCTAACTCACTGAAATGATACTTTTTAAATTTAGGAGGGGTTAAAGAGTTGGAAGCCTGGCCAAGCAGGTGCCAAGAAATTTCAAATTAAAAGCATTCACACAGAAAATAGACTCCGTCCTCGCAACCATATTTTTCGCCAAATTACACCAAGTTTCTGATGAGGCAATTAAAACTCTTTTCTCGTGTCAGGATTGCTGTTGTTTCAATTGAATGATTATTATCATAACCAAAGAATTCGGTTGAATCAACTAAAACATTCGACTGGCTACAAATACTGTAGCCACTACCGAATCTGTTTTCTGGGTGTATGTTCTTAATGCCGTGAAGGTGGCAAAAAGGCGGTTAAAAAGAGAAGTATCTGCCAAGTATCTGTGTTTTTAGTTGTTGGAAAACATAAATAGTCCCAGCGTAGGGAACTGTAATTCCCTTGAAATTGTTTCTTGTTTTTTCCATAATCAATTTATTAAAACCTATTGTTTGGTTGGGTGCTATTCCGGGACAACTTTAATTACATATCAAACTACAATGGTAAAAACATATTAAATTCAAAGTACATATGACATATATATATATAAAAATACATAAACCTTTTAAAAATTTTGCAGTTTACATACATTTCTAAAAATTTCGAATTAAAAAGAATTCAAAAATTAAATTTATATGTATTTCAAAATTTTTTCTATAACACTAGAACAATGTGTTATTATTCAAATGAAAGACAACTTGATAAGATATTATGAGAAGCAAAATTGTTTTATAAAACACAATTTAAACAAAGCATACGCTTTGCTGTACCAACATAGAAGAATAGAAAGCATTTTACAAAATTTATATGAAAATTAAATTTTAAAATTATTTTTGTTGTCTTTTTTTTCATTATTGTATATTTTATTTATGTTTTCGGTTGGTAACACCCTCTTTTTCTACAAAAAACAACAACTACAGCAGAAAATAATAAAAGAAGAACAACTAAAAATTCTTCAATATTTATAAATAATAATTTCGACAACAAAAAAAAAAAAAATCTAAGAGAATTTAATATTACCATTATATAATATTTACAAAAAAAAAGATATAACAGGATTTTTTTTTTTTGGGTAAATAAAGCAAAGCAAATTAAAAAATAAATATTTAATGATTACGGAACTTTAGACACAGACATACATACACATATTTACATAAACAATTTGTATTTACATACAGACATAAATATGTACAACACAATGTTAATAAACCCAGAGCCTTTTCCCGATTCCCACAAAATAACCAATTCCACATTTATTTACTCACACACCCACATACCAACACATTTATTACTACACAAACATAAAGTAACAATAATGAACATGAAAAATTTTTCAGTGTATGTGTGTAAAATAATGCACACACAAACACACAATATTTTATTAAAAACACACTGTAACTTCTTATTCCCTGTCTCCTTTATGCATATATTAACGTATTGTTTTGCACTATGTGCGTGAGTGTGTGTGTGCGTTACGTTGACCAATAATAATTTTTCTCCCCTCACTTTACCAATTATTTGAACTAACCAGGAAGGTCTGTTAAAAATTTTAAAGTTTAGATAATTATAAAAATTCAAACGAAAAAAAGAAACTTAAAGATTAGATTTTATTATAAACTAGCCAACTTTAAACTCCAGTGTTAATAAAATAGAATTTACTTGCAAAATGTAGAGAATTTTCTCAAAAATAAGTATTCCATTCCGGTTTTATATCATAACATCTATTTTGTGTACTAAAATAACTAAAGTGAAATAGTCATCCAAAAATAATCCAATAAATAACCGGTCCATGGTTATTTGTATTGTACTAAAAATGCGTTAACAAAAGTGCCTCTCCTCTCTCCTTCAGAAACTGAAATAGAGCATTTTCATTTAAAGAATTATTTTCTTTTACAATATTAGAAAAAAGTACTAAATTCATTAAACAAGTACTAAAAATGTATTTCTCTTAAAAGCGCATAAGAAAACGTATTTTTTTGTCAAAAATTATAAATGCCTTTTTAAAGTATGATTTTAATTAACTTAACTTAACTTAACCGAATGAACTTCAAAAATGTACGGACTAAAAAATAAGGAGCAGGGCAAGAATGAGTATCTTAAGAATTAGTTGAGATTAAGAACCAAAATTAGCAATTTCTAAACCGCTTTAAAATTCAAGAATTAGTAACTAAATCTCTTGTTATTTTTTAATAATAATTAAAGATTCTTGCGATACTGTAATAAAAATATTAAGTATCTGGTACTAAATCTGATTTTTACAATCAAATTATAAAAAAGGTAATAAACCCATCAAAAAATAATAAACCACTAAATAATATTAAAGTTGTATAGCTCTTGTAACAAATAACAACTTAAAAATCTTAATATAGAGTACTAAGAAGTAATAGATATCTGGTAATAAAAAAGGTTCCTACTATTTAGTTCTAAAAAGTTAATTAGTAGGCTAATAAAAATATAATACTAAACAAGTACTAACTGTTTACAAAAGTACTAGTATACATAAAAAACGGGTAAACAAAAGAATAAAAGTAATCTAAACTAATTATAAAAATCTGGCGCTAAAAAACACATTTTTTGAAAATGTACCTTTTTTAAATGCACCTTCTTCGGAAAAGGTACAAAAAACTATAATTTTTGAATATAAGCAATAACACAAAACAAATGGATATTGTTTAGGGCTCTTGGAGAAAAAATTTACAATTACTAGATAAATAAACGAACTAAAAAGAATATCTGAATATAGGTTCTCACAATATTTTCTAAAATGTACTTATGATGTAAAGTCGAAAGCTGATCTCAAAATTGATTCCAAACAATTTAGTACTAAAAAAAAGTAAATATAATTTTAATACTTTATTAAATAAATGGTTCACAAATAATATTTGCGAATTACTATTAAAAATGGTGATGAAGACCTAAATATAAATGAGTAACCCTTAGGGTTGGCAGCGAACTGGCTAAACTAAATCCAGATTCAATTCGATATTAAGTTTCTATAAAATTTGTAAAAAAAAAAATTTCAAACGTTCTTGTTATTTGTATTACATGTTAAGCCGCCTCTAAAAGGATCTTAATATAGTTAAAGTACTAAAACTATTACAAATACAAAAACAAAATAAAATTAACCACTTGACAGTGTTAAAAATCTAGCGCGAAGTAGATGCCGAAATACTGTACTAAATAAAAAAACTCTAACTCTAAGTGACATACACTAAATAAATACTTATGACTCAGCACTCAAAAAATAGTTAAAAATTATGTTGCAGAAGAAACAGCCAAAATTAGCAGATTTTTTGGTTTAATATTAGTAAAAAAGGAACTGCAAAAATAAAACTGTCAACTTTATCAGTTTTAGTTATATTCGAGTTGAACCTAAAGTTAATTGAAAACATTTTATTTAGTTCATTGCTAAAATTAGCAAAAAAATATGTGAAGACTAAAGTCAGCAAACCAAGACGATAATATAAACCACATTTTTGCTATATTTATTTAAATTTAGTAGAACTCAAATAACAGTATATTTTGGTTAAAAATTGTAGATTGGTGATTTTAAGTGAGCTGATTTTTATTTGTATTAAAAAAATGTAAAAAAAACACTTTAAAACTTTCGCATTTTTATGATTTTGTTATACACTAAGATTAAACTAATTTTTGTGCTGATTTTAGAAGATTAATTTGTTACTTTTAATTTACTTAAATTTAGCTCAAATATAACAAAATATTTGTTAATTCAATGCTATTGTTATCTTACTAACCATTAGAAAAACAAATCTGCTAAGTTTAGTAGTTTTTTCTACAACTTAATTTTAACCCAATTTTTAGAAGTTTTATCAAAAAAATTTACTATTTGTTGTTTCAATAGTGTAAAATAATACAGTTCTAAATATTTAGTACTAAAACAAGTACTAAGAGTGTAGTACTTAAAACTGAACTTAGAATATAGTATTAAAAAATGTGCAAAACATTTTTCTAAAAGCGGTTATTGAAATAGTACTAAAAATAATTACAAAAACCTAGTTCTTAAAAATTTCAATAAGTAATCTTAGAATAACAAAATTGTTACATAGCAATTACCATCTGTAAACACGTTACTAAGAAATTTAATACTGAAACAAGTAGGTACTAACAGTTCAGTACTAAAACAGTTCTAAAAATATATTAATCTAAAGTGTACTAAAATTTTTTCTGAACACAGGTTAAAGATATTATACTAAAAATAATTTTCTATGTCTAGATCTAAAAATTTACAACTACGAATTTTAGAATAAACTAAATTTAAGATGAGATATTGCCTCAACAAAGTGCATAAACAAGTTCCTATAAGGTTACAAAAATACCAATTAATCAAATACTAAAAGTTTAGTATAAAAAAATATACATAACCATCTTTAAAAACACAAATATTCATAAAATAAAAAAAGTTTTGAAGAAGGGATCTTCAAGAAGTACCAAAATAGGACTTTTCCTAATCAGAACTAAATTTGTAGCACCAAAATAGTTAATAGCGCTGAAGAATATTATTACATAAATCTGAAATTGTAGTAACTATTTCGTTCTAAAAGTGTTAAAGATCTAGTACTAAAATTAGCAATAAACACGTCAGTTCTTATTCTAGTGATATTATAATAAAAAAAAGTAAAGGGTCCGCCATCTACCGTTTTTTTTCCGATGCCGATTTTGCCAAAAAAAATCATCTTTTCAGATGAAGCTCATACTGCCTGGCCAGCCGAGGCAGCCATTTGAATGAAATTATTTTCCATTATTAACTGGAAGGATTGTACTTTCAAATAAAAAACGAAATTTGAGAAAATATTCAGTAGTTTTTTTTTTTATAGCATTTTCAAAAAAAAAAAAATTATTTGGCGGGCCCTTTACTATTAGTCGTTTCTTAGACAAAAAAAAAAAAAACAGTACTAAAAACTATATAAAAAATGTATAAAAAACAGTACTAAAAATATATATAATAAAATAAAAAAAGTTCAAGGAGCACTAAAAATATGACCCTTTTCAATTATTGTTCACAAGAAACAGCAGTAACAAATTTGTAGTACTAAAACAATTACAAAACCAAACCTCTAGTACTAAGCCCAGTACTAACGCTCTACAGAAAAGAAGCAAAAATCGCGATCCTTAAAATGTTCTAAATAGTATACTTCATTAAACAAAATTTGTTTAAATCTAGTGTTGATGTCCTAAAGAAAATATAGTTTGGAAATATTTGTAACTAAAAAATTATAAAACTTACAAAAGAAAACAATTTCAGGAAAGTTTCGAAAAGTTAAATTTTTTATTTAAGAAATAATCTTAATTTAAAATCCACTAAACATGTACTAAAACCACAGTTTCTTTAAAAAAAGTAGAAGTAAAAAAAAATGCTACATCTTGAATACAAAAAATCACCCACTAAAGTTATATTACAGAAACAAAAATCCAAAAGTTCTGGCGAATAGCTTTCTTTAAAATGTTGCTAATTTATATGTACTAAACCAATTTTATTCCGAAGGCACTAAAAAAACGAAATTAAAATGTTTACCCGAAAAAATTACTTTTTCATCCTCAAGTTATAGTTTTAATCACATAGGATACATAAATCTTTAAGATCTTATCATATTAGATATTTTTAGTACAAATCATAGTTTTTTCACATAGGATACATAGATCTTTAAGATCTTATAATATTAGATATTTTTAGTACAAATCACTAGGATGACCTTATTTGTCATACCTAATTTCGAATCTTTTGTTTTTCTCCTTAATTACATATTAATATTTCGAACTTATTTCGTAAATGAAATTGTAAACATCGCAAAAATATTAATTTACAAACGATATTTAAATTTAAGTTTCTTTAAGCGCAGAAAAAATTAAATTCTTTTACCCAAAACAGACCTCCCTTGTTAGTAAATTTTGCAAAAATTGCATAAATAAAATTAAGTAAATGGAATACAAAAAAAAAAAAAAAACTTAATAAATAAACATTTTTTAAAAAATCTTTTTCTTGGGTATTAAATTAAAAAATAAAATAAAAACCAACAAAAAAAAACTAAACTAAAGGTGGACTATCATCAACAAGGATATGAAGGTGAAACTACAATACAACTACAACAAGAACAGCCAACAACATCAATAGAAACCACTAAATTACAAACAACAACTACAACTTCATCCACTGCAACAACAACTACAAATTTAAATGATAAAGAAAAAGTTGAATTAAACAGACAAACTAAAGAAAGAAGATTAAATAAGAAAACACTAAAAGGTATTAAGAAAATTCAAGAAGAAGATGAAGAATATCACCAGCAACAACAAAAGCTACAAAAACATAATGAAGTTGAATATAAAAGGCAACATCAATAACAATATTTTATTAAAAGTATTACACAAATCTGAATATAAAGAGAATAAAAATGATTAAATGATAAAGAAAGAAATACAAAGTATCAAAAAACCAAATCAAATGTGATCATTAACATAAGAAAGCAATATCTCTATTAAATAACCTCTATACATATATAAATCGTAAATATATAAACATATAATCAAATTAAAATATATATCAAACCACGTATTCGATGATATATACGTTATAAGAAATCAAAAATATTTATATATATATATATATATATATATATATATATATATTCAATACAATAACCAAAAAAAGAGTGAGATCTATATAATCAACATATAAAAAAAACTAACTACAATAAAGTATTGCATCTAGTAACCCACATATACATCTAAGGGTTATTCAAACTCTTTTTCTCCATATAAAGAAGGAAATAGATTAAAAGCCCCCTTACCCAGAGTAAATCGAGTAACACTTTTTAATACAAAAGTGTCTAAACTCAAACGAGAAAACAGAAACACCAAAGTAATTTAGTAAAAACAAAAAAAACTACTCGAAAACTACTTTACTTTCTTTTTATAAATATTTATGTACAAAAACAATTTTTTTAAATTTTTTTTTTTGCCTCAAACATATACTATTGTACATATAAACAATATATAACATAGAGTTTAAAACAAACCACTCCAGATAAAAAAAAAACAAAAAAACTAAAAAGAAAGCAACTCCATCATATAAATTTATAAATATATAAAAACTTCAGTCAGCCGTGCCTTTTACAATATTATCGTGCTTTTTGTATATTTTGTATATCATCATCGTTGTCGTCGTGTATATATAAATATAATCTGTAACAAAATACTCAGTGAACTTCAAAGTGGTTTCTTCTGTTGTAAAACAAAAAACCACAAAACGATTTTCGTTCGCATAGTAAAAGAAAATGGTAATTAATTTTCAAATTTTTTTTTTCTATTCTTCTTCTTCTTCTTTTATATTATTTTTATTTTTCTACAAAACTATTTTAATTGTTTTCTTAATAAAATCACATAATTAGTTTAATTTTTCTTTTACAATTTTAAGAATTTTAATGTAGGACTTATTTTCCTTTTAATTTACTTATTTTTTTTTTTATTTTTTTATTATGACTGCAAAAAATATTAACAACACTTTTCTATAAAAAATTATAAATATTTAAAACTGTTTAATAATATAAATTTTTTTAAATGTTATAATGGTATTAAGTATCTTTATAAACACAAAGGACTACGTTGCGTATGAGTGGTATGAATACTAATAATATATATTAAGTATACGCTGTGGTGAACCTTTAGGTCTTTAACAAAAACCACCTTAACCCTTAAATGCTCAACAGCTTCGATTTGAATAAAATTGTGTTTTTATGATATGAAATGCTAAATAAAAAAAAACTGCGTACCAAGATTTTTCAAATAATTTTTTTTAAAAATTTTAAATTGCCCGTTACACAAAAACGGAGTGACTTCGGAACAAAAAAGATATATGATTCAAAAGCTTATATTTGCCTCTTAACACTAGTGCCTTTTATTTAAACTTTCTAAAATTACATGTGCCCTTTTTTTCGATATCATAAAAAGCGCAATTCTTGAGTTTTTAATTAATTTTGAAGTTCTTAATTTTTTTGACTTTGATGGTTAATAAAAGGTACGATTCTAAATATTTATTTATAAATACATTTTATTTAAGAGCGCTTGAGAGTTCTTAACACACTAGTGAAGTTTTCATTTTGATTAAGCTTAAAATAAAGTCGTAGGAAATTTTTGAATGGTTGTATCTTTAAAGATACTGTGAGCATTTAAGGGTTAAATGATTTGTGACCAGTGCTGTCAACCCAATTTGTTCAAAAATCGTCAAATTTTGTTGAAAAAATCTTCAAAATCGTCATTTTGATAATGAGAAGTCGTCAAAAAATCGTGATTCCGAAAACTCTTTATATTTTAATAAAAACAATAGAAATTTTACTCACAACTTAGTTTTAATCACTTTATTTGTAATTATTTCACAATTTTAATGTTCTTTTTTTATTAGTTCCTTTACAAACGACTCTGAGTGTTAAAAACACAACTCCCAATACTCATTTCGGGGAATGGAATTTTAAAATCACTGACGTATTTTAAAATCTGCAAAATTCATTTAGTTTTAAAATTGTTTCCCAATATTTCGTTTCATAAAATTCGGGCATACAATAAAGAGGGAAATAAAGAAAAATATTTATATACCAAGAATCAGATATGTAGAAAATCAGTCTTATGTCAGTGATTTTGAAGCTAAATGATTTAAATTATCAAAAAATAAAGATTTTGGATTTGTCTTTGTAAAATATATAAAAAAAATACATTCGAATTTCGTTATTTTTTAAATAAAACTAAAATAAAAAAAAAAATCACATTTTCCTTAGATGTTTTAAATAAAAAGAAACTTGATCAAATTTTGTCAGTAAATTTTAGAGAAATAATTTAAAAAATTTAAAAATTCTATAAAAGTTACAAATTTTTATAAATCGTCATTTTCCATACAATAAATTTTGTGAAATCTTCAATCACCATTTTATCATATTTCACTTCAAAAATCGTCTAAATGGAGACAAATCGTCAAAGTTGGCAGCGCTGTTTGTGACAGTCGAGATTGTTTAAAATGTTTATTGAGTGTTTTAAAAAGTTTATAATTTAATTATCACGTTTTGTCTTTATGCAACTATAATTAGGGGGTGGAAAACGAAATAAAAATTCTTCTCGTGTGACTTAAATCCAAATATTTTTGAAAAAAATGAAGTGATAGATACATTTTTAAGGATTAATTATGATCACAAATATGACATTATACACATTATTTTAGCAATCTCATATGTTTACATTTAGTATTGCACTTAAAATGCATATTATTTTACATTTCCTGAGGTAATATCTGAAGAATAGCCTATAATGAAGTGTTTTATTTAATCAAAAAAAAATATTAGCTCTTTGCCAACTGAAATTTGGTTATTACGAATTTCAGTGGGTTGGTACAACTGAACATTAGTTTTCACAACAAAGTTCGGTAATTTCAACTTAAATTTAGTTGCAACACCCAAAATATTCAGAAATCTAATGTAAATATTGTCGTACTAACTTAATTTATAAGTTGTTACCATGAAAATACACTTTTCAATATGGTTGGCACTTTATTTCTCTGTGTGTAAATATAATTAAGATTATCAAAATAAACAGTAGGCTCAAAAATAAGTTAGCGCATCTTTAAACCCTAACAATTAAGTTTCTTGAAAACTTTATTAATGATTTTAATAAAGTCATTCATTTCAAAGGCCGAAAAACTTTTCATAATTTATAAGTTTCTTGAAAACTTTTTAATAATTAATTAATTTGTACACTCACAAAAACTTTTCCATAAAAAATCAACAGTTATTTAAAAGTTTAATCGGTAAAATTAAATTAACACAGAAATATATTTTTTAACTTTTTGTTTGTTATTCAATAAACCAAATAAACCAAAAAACGGACTTTCCGTAGTAGTTAAAATATTTAATTAAAATTTTCTATTTAAAACAAAAAGTTGTTATATTATGTTGAGTATTGAAATAAACGAGAACAATCTATTGTTTTTATGGATTTTGTCAATTAATTTTTCAACCGTTGAAAATAAACTAAAAAATACAATTGTTTTAAACGAAAAGTAAGTAGTCCTGTTTTTAACTGATTTTCAGTTAATTTTGTGTATATTCAGTAGTCTTTACGGAAAAAATATTGTGAGTGTATAGAAGAATATAAGACTGCAATCAGATGCATGAAAGCTTAAGTATACACGCAACTACTTGACATCAATTTACATTAAAGATTGGAATAATTAAATAGTTTGAATAAGTATTTGTAACCCTTTACTGTAAAGATCCGCAGATTTAACAACAGTTATATATAAGGCTTTCCAAGCCACCTGCACCTCTACAGGAAAAAGTATATCTCATTAATGTGAAACTTTCAGTATTTGTTATCCTATACAATACAAACAAAAAATGGTACAACTTTTAAAATTTTTGCAAAAAGTGGGCGAAGTAGGCATGGTTAAATATTGTATTTATAATAATTTAACTGAATTTAAAAATTACAGAAATTTTTAAAATTTTTGCTTTTTTATACAGTTGCCAATTAAATTATCATAACTAATATTCTAAAAATGGGCTCAAAGTTTGTCAATATATAACCACGCCCACTTTCTGTTAAAATTGAATAAGTAATGTTAATTTGACATGCAACTAAAAACTCTTATTTTCTTGGCAGTTGGCTTGGAAAGCTGCATATTTACCAACTTCGAGGTTTTTCAAAATTTGAGTTTTAAATGTTAACATTTCAGTCATTCGTGTAATTTTATCTGTAGTTGTAGTAATTTTACTATGGGTGATTGCAAAATAAGTATTTTTGACAGACAGTTTATTAAAGTTTCACACGATTTAACGAAGTTTTTTAATACATAAATTGTTTAAAATAAAATATTTTAGCTCAGTTTTTATGTTTAACACAAATACTTTAGCAGCATTTGGGTATTTGAATAATTTAACCGCGATTTTTCTCAGTATTTATAAGGTATATTTTACTATTTCTTCAAAATGTTTCTTTTTCTTATTTCGTCTTATCTGAACAATTATTTCCTGTAAAAAAGAAAACTATAAAAATACGTTTTATAAAAAAAGAACGCGAAGCGTATTAAAAATGTAAATGACGACAAAAATATGATTTAAGAGTTCATCTTTTTGTATTATTGTATGAATACCTTAAAAAATTACGTATACCAGAATTCAGCTGAAACCGTTAATATTTGCAAAAGTTATTCTAACAAAATCTTTCATTACAGCAAATATCTACCAAATAATTCCAAATATCTCAAATCGTAAAAATAGGTTTGCATACTTGCAGAAGTTTTAAACTTACTTCAGTTTCCTTATTTTAACGTATGTTAATAGAAAAATTAAAATCTTGCTTTGAAGGGCAGGAGCGTGTCACTAATATGTGTTAAACGCAAATCTTAATTAAAGCTTAATCAACATTCGAATAACGAGATGTTATTTAATGCTATTTATTTTTAATGGCATACAAAATATTATATTTAATTATTTGTTATTTTGAGTGACCTTTTCCTCAATAAATCACAAACTAATACGTTCTGCACTATTACACTAATAGACAGTATTAAGAAAGGAGTCCATCATTAACAAACGGGGTGAGCCAACTTCGACTGCCTGATTAGCGCGAAATGGCCACGCAAAATCAGCATTTTTTTTAAATTATTCGGTCATCAAAAAGTTCTGGCAGAATCGCCATTGTGTCTCTCACGGTATAACATGTAGCTCCATCTTACTGGAACCATCCTAGCAAAAAATAACCTGGAGTTGGTAAGCAGTAACTACATTTTTATGCTTCCAAAATAGTGCTTCACCGCCATGCATACTATAAAGCTATTAGGAAGGCATTCTGTAGTGCTTCTCAACATGCCTTCTTTGAAGCAGTGAATAATGCTTGAAATGAAACAATAAAGAATACATAAAAAAGCGCTTCTTATTGAATACGAAGGCATGCATTTATTGTTTCCAAGAGCATGTAAAAGAAGCTTTTCTCCTGCTTAAAAAGACATACCAAGTGGGACATCGCGAACAAAAATCATGCCTTCTCTATTGGCTTTGGAAGCGCTTCGGTATCAAATAATGCCTTCTGAAAGCGCTTCTGGGTAAGCACTATTTTTTGCTAGGATATGTCAGGATAATTTAGAACTACCGGATGTAAAAAATGTTCCAACATGGTCCGATACACCGACCCGTTGACAGTTTCTGCTTCCAGCTTCATTTTCGAAAAAAAAAATATGGACCGATAGATGGAGTATCAGCCATAATTCCACACCAAAACCGTGCATCTGAGGTGGTGTGATTGTCGCTGATGCACTGCTCTATGATTTTGGGTACCCCAAATTCGGTTTTTTTGGTTTTAATTCCTAAAAATACCACTTTTCAAAAATATTTTCCAGCAAACTATATATGACAAAAAGTTGACCTTTGAGATTTTATAGAATGAATCATGTGACATAAAAGACCTCGGTGATTCACGTGTCTTATGATTTTTGCTATTGTTAAGAAGCTAAATTTTTCTAACCAAAGAGTCTAGAGAACCATGATGTGGTGCTGATCTTAGCTGCTTCAGAATTAATATGTTTTCCAAATAGTAATTAATTCGGTTGGACTGAGGCCTTTCAAATGAAAGTATTGAGTTACATAACGGTGACCAATTTTGGTACATGTTTACAAATTATCTGAGTTCGTTTACTTTTGAAGGCTCAAAAAAAAATACTAAACAAAGAGTCGCCTTTAAACTTAAAGCATATGTTTTATAAGGTTGCCGCTTTTAAACTAATATAATATTTTTCAAACTATACATCAGGTCGGCTAATTTTGGAACCACCCTCGTAGATTTAAAACATACTTAAAAGTGAGCTAATAATAACGGTTGTATGTCCATTTGAGTAAATAGATTCGTTAATAATCTTCAGAATTTTTCTTTATTAATACTCAAAATCTGAAATTATTGTTAAAATTAAGTTTTATAAACCCAAGGGAGATCTCGCAAAGTGAATACACAGATCTTAGTGAGCTTTGGATATTTTTTGGATGAGACAAATCTTAGGAACATTTTAATGTGTTACTAAGTGGGGTTAAAAAAGTACCCGATTGTTCTTTTTTTATATTATTTTATTTTATTTCAAAGTAACTTTAGGTACATATTGTTAAAAAAAAATAAAGCTTTTTTGCAGAAACATTCACATATAAAACTTGTAGAAAACTTTCAAGTATTCTTGTTATTAAATAATGTGTTTTAAGTAACATTTAAAGTGGCGATTAATTATGAAATTTTAGTTGGATTAAGCTAAATATAATGCATGTTAATGAATTTAATGAAGGACGCGTCTCTGCTTTTTCAATATTCACAAAATTATAATTTTTATGCGACTTTTCCCGAAGAGATTTTGCAGCTATATTTCAATTAATTCAGAAATATGACCACTTTGAGGCCACGAAATAGACAATATGGGTATCAAAGTTTTTGTTTAATTGAGTACTTTAACTTTTTGTACAAATATATCTAATTTGATACATATTTCTAATACAAAAACTTTTTTAATTTAGAAAGGTTGAGGTTAAGAAGAAGAATAAACTTTTTCTCTAAAAATTATAAACACTATAACTTTTTTAAATCAGACTAGCCTAGTTTCTGCCTTTTTGATGGACAGGCGTCATCGGTGATTTTCCATTTTAAATTGTATTATTATTTGTGTCTTATAATTGTCAGATTGTTCCTATATGATAAATTTTTCAACAACCTGCGGCTGTAAGAATCAAACATGCGTAACAATACCAAGTCATGACCGTTTAGCGATCACACCCAAGTATGGCCTCGAATGTAATGCAGCTAAATTGCAGTTTTCTTTCCTATTAGCTGTATACTATACTCAGAAGTGACAACACTGACAACACAAATATTCTATTTTCAGATTTTTGTTTATTTTTCTAATATCCTCCATATCTATTTCACAATGATACCAGATTGACGTATGGTTTTTACGTTCAGTGTTGACTTTTGCGTTTTAAGTTGAGACATCTCCACAGGGCAAATTTTATACCGTATTTTAATACTTTGTTATTTTACCGTCATATAGACAGTCGCAATTAATTTTTAATTAATATGCATTTGACAAATTTAATCTAGAAAGATTGAGGTTAAGAAGAAGAATAAACGTTTTACTATAAAAATTATAAACACTATTAATTTTTTTTTAAATCAGACTAGCCTAGTTTCTGCCTTTTTTATGTAACTTTTTACTATTTAACATTCGATGGGCTGCTATAAAAAATATGTTTCACTTTTTTTTTGGCTCCTCTACAATATATCCAAAGTTCATTGCAATCTGCGGATTCTGGTCGTTCTTTGAAACCGTTCCAAACACAACATCGGTTAAAAAGTATAAAGTTTTGAACTCATTTATTCAGATTCATTGTTGAAAAAGTACACTATTGTAATTTTTTTTATCAAGTTTTGTTAAACCTATACAAATGTATAACTACTTATTTGAAAACCTTAACCATTCGTCTTTATAAAACTGCCAAAAATTAAAAATCTATTGAAAAATAACCCAATTAACATTTTTCAGCTACTTCAGATTTTAAATTTGTAATATGATCTACTCAGGAGAAAATGTACTTCATAGTACTTTTCAAGTATTTTAAATTTGTTCAATTTTTTTTCAACGAATTATATATAGTCTAAATATAAGCTAAATACCTTAAACACACTATGGCGTATGATTATTGTGTATTTCATAAATATCACTCATACGCACAGATTGCAGTAAAAACTATAAGCAAAAAAGTACCATTAAATAAATCATTTACAACAACAACAGTTTTTAATATTTAATATCTTTTAAACAAATTTTAAATATGCCCTTCACTTTAATATCCTAAAAAAAAACTTGTTTATTATTTTTAAATTTTTTTTCTATATTTTTCGTATTAACAGCAAATTTTAGTTATAAAACAAATTTTCCAAACAACAGCACCTACTGTGGGGATGCAAATAAATGATTTTAATCTAAAAATATGAAAAAAATATACAAGCACGAAACGAAAATCGATATTTTATTAAAAGCAACTAATTAAAAGACCAAAAAAAGTAAAGAAACGTTCGCTTCGCCTGTGAAATGAAAAAATAAATAAACTAGTCCAAAACATAAAAAAAGAAAATTTCATTTGCTCGGATGCTGCAAAAAAAAATAAAAATATGCTGTCTATAAATCAAATTGTATAAAAAAATCAAAAAATCTAAAAAACAAAAATTAAAAACTTAAATCACGAATAAAAAAAAATTAAACATGATTTAAATACAATAAGTTTTACACAATTCTTTTGTAAAAAAAAATAAAATATAGTAAAGGTGGGTGGTAAACTTTTTGCTAAGACATCTAGAAAAAGGAGGTTTCTTAATTAATATTAAATATATTTTTTCTAATCATTATTTATTTATTTATTAAAGACTTATTTAACTAAAACTTTCTACTTAAAACAATCAATAACGATGACTATTTTTTTGTTGTTTTAAAAAAAAATCAAAAAAAAATAAATAAATCATTAAATTAAAAATTCCAAAAATAGCTCTATTGCCGCGTATATGTGTGTCTGTTTATTTTTTTGACAAAAAAAATTAAAGTTAATTAAATTTTAAAACTCTTTTTTTTTTTTTTTTTGTTAAAACCAAGGATTAACAACAATAAAATTATTATTGTATTACAAAACCAAAAAAAAAAAAAAACTACACAGCAGCCATCAGCAGCAGCATTTAAATTTTTGCAAATATTTGCACCTACATATACTACTACATATTTTGTATTGTACTCGTATAATCATAATCAAAGTATTTAATATGTTGTTGTAATACTACTACTACTACTATTACATATGCGCCTATATAATCTAACCTATAATCTACATAATCTAAATTAAAATAACTACTACATATATATATTAAATATTATTATCTATATGTGTGTGTTCGTATGTAATAACTAATAATCATATGTGGTGATATATTGAATATTCCAAAAGTAAAACAAAATATTATAATCTATTAAAACAAAAAAAAAAAAAAAAAAAAAAAAAAAACTAGTATTTGTGCACGTAAATTGCAGTCTATTACAAAATATATTACAAAACAACAAATTTGTCTCTTTTTTATGTTTAAATTGTTTTTGTTTTCATTTAATGTTGATTCTCTTTGGTAATTTTGTGTTTTTTTAAAAGTGTTTAAATTTATTTTTATTTTTAAGTTCTGTATGTAGTTTAAAGAAGTAAATAATTGTATATTTAATCTACTCGTATGATCATCATGTAATATTGAATATATAAAAAAATAAAATACCACAAATGTGTGTGCATGTCTGCTATAATCGTTTTAAACAAAATTTATAGAAAGGAGTATTTTTAAATGTCAAGGATTTTAAATAAATGAACGTGTTATTTTTACAGAAACGGTTTTTATTTTCTCTAAAAGGTTAATGTTTCGTATTCGTCTTTACTATTAGGTTTTTTATATATAGGTGGAAATTGTATATAAAATTGTATGCCAAAATTTAAACTAATCTTGATATGCACTCTTATTTTTTGCGCGACAGGTTCAAAAGTACCCAAAATAATCAGACTACATAAGTTTTCAGATAAACTGCAGTATTTTTTAAAATATTTTATTTGTTTATAGTAAATATGGTATTACACAGTCTAACTGAAGTTCCATTGCGTTTCCGACAATTTTATGAGTGATTTATATATTTATGGCCTAATATTTTAGTTTCAAATGATTTTCAAAGTTTTTCCATCTCTTAATTGCCAAATAATCGTGCTCATGTTTTAAAAGGATTATGTCTTCTAAGACTTTGCTATGCAATGTTTTTAAGATAGACTTTAAAATTAAACTTTCTTAACAGATTTCAAATGTATTGATTTTTCCAATGCATTTTCAAAACCAGTTTTCTTTTGCTCCTTTGGCATTAAGTTACAAAATAAGATGTCTAAAAAATATGAAATTAGTGCAATCAAATGCTGCGTATTTAGCTGCTGATTATGAGAAACCAGTGGTTTATAGATCAAAATGGTTGACCAACAGCCAATTTAGCCATTTTCATTTGAGTCGTATATTACATCTTTAAAATGTAATATTCGACTCAATTTAACCATACAATGATTATTATTATTATACTTCCAATGGCAATTAAAAAAAATATAATATATTTTCAAAGGAAAAATACAATTGAAGGGCATATTGTAAAAACTTAATAAGCTACATTTATTATTTTGTGGATTTTGGCTGTGTTCTAGAAATCCATTGATTAATATTGAACAGAAGTCTTGCTTAAACACTAATTACGAGTACATTGATTATAAACGTGCTGAAAAAGTCATAGTTTTTGCATTTTTTCGACATTTAAAGCGAAAATAGACTTAAAATAAAATTTGGCTTATTAAGTTTTTACAATAAGCCCTTCAACTCAATCTCCCAAAATCTTCCCAAAATCTACCCTTACACAAAGGCAACATTTTCCAACTAAAATTCGGTTACTAAAACCGAAATCGGTTGGTGCAAGTGAATTTTAATTTTCACAATAAACCTCAGCTAAGACAACTGAATTTTAGTTACAATTCCCAAAATACTCAAAAATCACAATTAAATATGTTTGCACTAACCAAATTTATTGATTACAGCCACCGATATACAGTTTTCATTTCGGTTGTCATTTTATATTTAAATCCCTAGCTTAATGTTAAAGCCTACATGACACTTGCTTGTTTTTTCCTTGATGTCAAATTTATGTGTAACTTAATAAAAAAATTATTTAAAAACTAATTGTTTGGTTCAATTTAAAAAAGCTTTAACAGGCGGTATAAATAAAATAAAATCTGCTGGGATTTAAAGCCGATAAAAAAAGAAAGCGTTAAAAGTGCTTAAAAACGCACAAAAACTAAAATATTTTTTTTTAATTTATTAGCACAGAAATTACAAAAAATGCTTCGAAGAAAAGCCCGTATAGAATATGTAAAAAAAGTTTCAAATTGTCCATTAGGGTTATAACTTTTATGGAATAGCCTCGTAGACCTTGAAAAAGATATTAAGAACCATGATTTTACTTTTCGTGGTAGTTGAAAAGGTTTTCGCACTAAAGTTTCGATTAAAAGCATGTAATATTTTTTTAAAAAAGTAATATTTTTCTTAAAATTATTTTATTTTTTGTTCCGACTTGACTTAATAAAACTATATTTTTTATCAGTGCAATATTGTAAATAGGGTGCTGCCCTGTAATTCTTTTTCGCTACAAAACAGTTATAACCCTGCTTTCCATATCTCAAAAACTAAGCAGATAAATAGGCGATATGCTGAACAACAAGGTGTTTTTAGTCAACGTTGAATTGAGAAAAAAAAATTTAAAAATCTTATTAATAAACAGCATCAATATTATTTAACTTTATTATTTATATTGCAATAAAGTTATTGAGAATGCAACATAATAAATAAGATATTTTCATAAGTTCTGGTTTACGTTTTTTTTGTAATAAAATCAAAGCGAAAAGGATTAAGTTTCCAGTATGGTTGAGATTAAGAAGAAGAATAATCGTTTTTCTTTAAAAATTGTAATCACTATTAATTTTCAAATCAAACTAGTTTCTACCTTTTTGTGGACAGGCTTTATTAGCAGAGTTGGTTGATTTCTCACAAAATATATTTTTTAAAGTTAATTTTTATTTGTTGTTCTGCTTAGCCCCGGTTTTGCGAACGTCGCCAAGGGTTTATTAATCCGATTTTTCTTAAATTTCGTACCAAAAAGCTATAGGACCTATACTTAGAATTCTATGTAGCTAAACATCACTGCAAATGTTGTTAAAAACAAATGAAATTTCTTTTGAAGAAAGGACGACTTACATTTCAGTAAATTCAACTAACAATATTATTTATTTTCAATTTATAACGAGCTTTCAACCTCCGTATACTTACAAAAATAAAGCAAATCAAACATATTAGCTAGGTTGATACTAGTATTTCGATCTGGCTAAAGATCTCATCAGAACCCGAAGTTTTAGAAAAGCTAGAGCCTATATAATAGGCAGAACTTTAACAAAAAACCTATTAATAATCAATTTTGCTCCATTCTTGTCTTCTTAGTAATCAACCACGTGGTTAGGTCTTTTCCTAACAAGCTTCATGACGTTACTAAACTTTGAAGACCAAAAATGTTCTATTTATATAAAAAAATTTTAGTATGTACTCTGGCTCAAGTAATATTTTTTACAGTTATATTAGTTTTTTGTTTTTATATACATCGAGATTATTTTTATGTTATTTTCAATTTATAACGAGCTTTCAACCTCCGTATATTTGCAAAAATAAAGCAAATCAAACATATTAGCTAGGTTGATACTAGTATTTCGATCTGGCTAAATATCTCATCAGAACCCGAAGTTTTAGAAAAGCTAGAGTCTCCATAATAGGCAGAACTTTAACAAAAAACCTATTAATAATCAATTTTGCTCCATTCTTGTCTTCTTAGTAATCAACCACGTGGTTAGGTCTTTTCCTAACAAGCATCATGATGCTAACAAGCATTATTTACTGTTATAGCAATGAATTACAGTAAAAATGAACCATATAGTAAGAAATAAACAAACTTTTAATTGTTTTATTTTTTTAAATAAAAATTAGCTACTGCTTAAAATGAATGTAAAATCATAATATAGTAATTTGGTGTGGTTTGTTTTCTTAAACTAACTACAATTGTAGTCAAAATTAAATTTCTACTACAAATGACTGGTTTTTCATTTAAAAATAAAAATACTGTATTACAACTCAAACAACTGCAAACTATTTATAGCAGAATTTCCCTGAGTGTAATGATACAAAAATCAAATTAGTTAATGAAAATCAAAAGTTTAAGTATATATTCCTTCAATAATCGTGTGTATAAAATTGAAAAGCATAACAACTTTACTATTGAAATTTTCTGCTTTCTGAAATATTTGTAGGTAACTTTGCAAGTTATCCTTCAACCATAATTATGCTCAAATTAAGAGTAGCTTTGTCTGTTTTGCTAGTGAAAAAATAATTATTTGGATCATTTTAAAAAAATGTGTAGAATAGAGGAAAAAAATGGCATCATTTAATGAGTACAAGTATTTAAAAAAAAAAAACAAATTTTTAAAATTCAACTTTAAATGTCCTTTTGAAAAGAGATAGAATTTGATAACGAAAGCCTGAGTACTGCGCATTTTAACTAGATGTGGTCTTCTGTTTAACATGCATATCGATTTTCTCATGTGAGGCAAAAAATGTTGAAATTTGTCGTAGGGTGCTATATGAATATATAAAATTTAATATTAAAGATATTTTCGGGAAAATGACGTTTATTTTTGAAACACTCTGATTCAAAACCTAAAATTTTAATATGTTGTAACTGATGATTTGCATTAATTGCAAAATAAATTTCAGAAATATTAATTTTAGGCTTTTGAGATAATCGCGAATAAAGAAAATTTCTTTCAATTTCATTATCGTTTTCGCTTCAAAACTTAATTTTTATGCAACACTGCTTAATATGCCACCCGGATTTTAATTTGCCGCTGACGCTTTCAAAAGTTATGATAATGCAAACATTGTACATTTCTTATAACTTTGAGCAGCGACTAAACGCGAACTCTAACGATTTTTGAACAAATAAAACACATATTAAATAGGAGAATTTGTATACCAAGTTTTACTAAAATCAGGAAAGGTAAAGTTCGAAATATACACACAGAAAAAAATGTAGCTATTTGCCAACTGAAATTCGGTAACTACGACTCAAATTCTATTATTACGAACTTTAGTCCGTTGGCACAACTTAACATTAGTTTTCACAATAAAGAGTGTTTAATTCAATTAAATTTTAGTTGCAATACCAAAAATATTCAGAAATCTAATATATATATCGTTTTACTAACCGAATTTATAAGTTGTTACCATTAAAATACACTTTTCAATTCGGTTGGCACTTTATTTCTCTGTGTGTAGGATTTTGGTGCTAATTTTTTTTAAATGTCCCCATAATAGTTTGTTTACATGATATTTTTACTGGTTTTATTCAAAAATCTGTTCAAAACTTAAAACTATTAAAAAATTAACGGGGAAATTTAAATAGTTTTTACTTAAAAAATTTCTTCCACCAAAAACTTAAAAACATATACATCTGTATGAGAATTATTATTCAATTAATTAACTTTATTTATTTTCCATTTTTACAATTTAGAGCGAGGAACTTTTTTAAAAATAACCAGAGCTCAAGTTTAACTACAAATTTCTCCATATAAATATAACATTAAAAACTATAGTTTAGGCAAAAACTTTGGTTTTTATTTTTAAGATAAGTTAGAAGTCCTTAGTCGTTCGTTTTTTTAAACATTTTATTAGAAATATATCCATACGGACCGGACCTAATGTGTTGTTTTTCAGTTTAGAGTCGTAAAAGTAATGCAGACAGTCACTCACAAAATATGTTAACAAAAAATTTGTGAAAAATCTTTTTTTATTTTGATTTTATTACCAAAGCTATAGAGTATCAGAATATATGAAAAACCCAGGTATTTACCGGCGCCCGTTTTGACTTTCTTACACTCAGAATCGTATGTAGTTTACTGTTTGTAGTTTAAAAAAAGTTTTCAGCTGAGTTAAAAATAAAGGATCATGTTTCATTCAAAATTAAGTTACATTCCAATTTAACCAAAAAAATTGAATATTATAGTTTATTTGTTACAGTTATTATAAAAAAAAAAATTTTTTCAAAAAAAAAAACGGATTCAAAAAATTTGTGTCTGTTTTTTTTTTTATTAAAATAGTTTGTTTATATACAAAATTATTTCAATTCATATTACAAGAAATTGAAAAAGTTTACACAAATGTATGTGTGTATATATTTTGTAGGAAAAAACACAAATAAAACAAAAAAAAAAATTAAGTAAATTCAAATAACTGGATATAACTTTTATTTTAACTGATCTCTAGTTCAAATTTGAACATTTATTTTTAACTTACTATTCCTTTGTTATTATGGATTTGTAAGTTATTTAAACAATATTTGAAAATAATTAACAAGAAACATTTGACTTAAGTGAAAAGTAAGTAGACCGGATGTTAAGTAATTTATTATTAATTTAAAATTCATTTTCAGTAAATATAAGCTACAAACTATTTTGAGTGTAATAAATCAAGAGATTTAATAAATTTTTTTCTCTAATTTTTGAGAAAATTTATTAGCAGCAGCAGTGTAATTGAAAATTTATATATTTTTTATTATTTAATTTTCTATTATGATGATCATTATTAGAAAAAATTATAACTTCGTATACCAATACTAATACACCTTACAGGTATGTATAACAAATACTATATTAACAATGTGTTAAAACAGATAACAAAAACAAAATATTATACTACAAGCTACAAAATACAAAATATTTTTTTTTTTTATATAATCGAATTATTATAAATTTAAAAAAAAAGATAACAAGAAGTAGTTGTCGTTGTTGATGTTGTTTAATAAATGTGCAATAATCCTTTTTTAAAACTTAAAAAAAAAAACTAAAATAATCTCCAAAATATATGTATGTATTAATTTTATATACTATATATTTATGTAAAAAAAAATTAATTTAAACCCAGATAAAAAACAGAAAGTGTTGTGTAAACTTTTTGTAAATTTTATGTTTGTTTTTTGAACAGAAAAAGCTAATTTAACCAAAAAAAAAAAAAAAAAAAACTAATTAAACGGACAGCATATATGTTGGCAATCGAGCAACTGTTTTTTCTTTTTTTTATTCTTACCAAAAACAGAAAATTTTGTATTTTTTTAAAGGACTAAAATCCAAATATATATATTTTTTTCGATTGAAATTTCGATAATTTTTAAACTAAATATGCTCAAAACAACAAAACAAAAAAAAAGTAAAATATTTTTTTTTTGTTTTAAAATTTAGTAAATTTTATGTTTTATAATTTATATATATTAAAAAGCTATTACTAACCAGCAGCAAAAACAAAAAACTTAAAGACAACACTTAACTAAACTTAATCCTTTAATCAATATAATATATACCTACTACACATATATTTAAATAAACGGAAATTAAACTAACACTAACACATACTAACACTTTTTTCTAACAAACACTTAACCAAAATAACACATAAAACTATAGTAAACACTTAAATATATATATAAACAATTATAACAAATATATACTACTACTACTAACACCTATATACTATATTACTTATATACTTACTCTCTATATATAATATTTGCTATTTACTCACAGACTACTAAAATAAACTCCTTTTTATTTTGTAATACTTTTTTTTTGCCAATATTTGTTAAATATTTTTTGTTAACAATTTGTTGTCCTTTTAATTTAAATTATTATTTATTTAAAATTTTATTTGTTTTAATTTTAAATATATGTGCGTGTCTTTTTATTTATTTATTTTATTTTAATATACGTGTGTGTGTGTGTGTGTTTATATATGTGCGTACGTGTGTTTGTAATATCTGTGTATTTGTTAACTTAATATTGTTGTATATTTTCTGTTTGTTGTATATTTTCAGTTTTAAAATGAATAATTTATAAAATATAATAAAATAATAATTATATCTCTACATATATAATCAACTATATAACAACTACTACTACAATATACTTTAATATTTATAATCTTGTACATGATATTTATAATTATTTGTTGTAATTTATAGCAAGTGTATGCACACTTTATGGCATTTGTTATAATCAAATATTGAGAAAAAAAAAAAAAAAGTCTTGTGTAATTGTGATTGGCTTTGTTTTGTAAGTTGCTACTCGTATTTGTAACAAATTATGTTTTTTCTTTTATTTATATACACAATTAATTGACACTTTAGACACTATAATTAAAGAAAATTCTGTTTATTTACACTAAAACAAAAGTCGGTAAAGTCTGCTAAAATGTTGCTGAATTTAGCTAAATTTTTTGTTGATATTAGCAATTGTTCAGCAAGGATCCTCCTAAAAAAAATAGTGCTGACTTTGCTGACTTTTTTTTAGTGTATGACTAAATAAAGGGGGTGTATATTTTAAGAAAAATAAAATTGATATTTGATCTGTGGGGAAATTTTTTGAAAAATAAATACAAACTTTTTATTTTAATGGCTAAATAACTTTATCAGGTTTAAACTACTTTTTTTTTTGAAATAAAAACATATTTTGGAAATAAAAATCTTGAAAGTAATTAAACTACACAAAACCTCAATTTCTTATCAGTTGAAACTCTCGGTTACAACAGCTGATATACTATATGTTTTTTATAAAAATAATTTTGAAAATTATTTTAACTGTTCATTACAATTAATTGATTGCAACAAACAAATAATACGGCTAAAGTAACCGATTAATTTTCTTAGCAAAAAATTGTAATTCAGAAATTGTGATTAAAAATAGTCTTGAATACACATTTAAACAAAATCAAAAATATTCGATGCATCGGGAATGCTACGTTTTATGTCTGATAAACTTTGGGACGCAGCTGACGAATATGACCTTAGAATTTTAAAGTGAGATATAGTTAACGAAATACTGGCAAGCAACTTTTTGCAAGAAATACAAAATTCAAAATAATATCGCTACTTTTTAGTCACATTCAAATACCTAGTATGAACTTTGAACTGATAGATTATAAAAATTGTTGCTAAAACTAAAAAAAAATTGTTAAAAATGACGTTGCAGAAAAAACTGCTAAAGTTAGCAGATTTTTTTGAAAAATATTACAATGATAAGAATAATAAAAATAAATCTGTTGAACGTGCAAATATTTAATTATAAAGGGTGTTTTTTATAATATAATAAATGTAATAAAACAAAGATGAATTTTTTTAAATTGACGTGAAATTTTCTTTTTTCGAAAGATAATATTCTAGCATTATTATATGACTTCTGGCATATGACCGCCACGGCTGGCTAGGACCTAGTCCAATCTGGAGGTATATTGGCAATAACGGACGAATGTTGTGCTCCAAGTGGTAAATCATTTCGAGCTTATCGGTGTAGACTAGCGACTTCACATATCCACACAGAAATTAGTCCAGCGGCGTTAAATTGCACGATTTTGGAGGCCAATTCACGGTTCCATAACGTGAAACTATGCGGTTACAAAACGATTCCTTTAATAAAATCAATTGTGGCACGAGTTGTGTGACATTTTCATTTTTTTTTTTTTTTTGATGTAACGGTGTCTCAACATACACTTAGGCATTATCATCACTCCAAATACGGCAGTTTTGTTTATTGACTTATATATTTAACCAAAAGTGAGCTTCATGGCTAAACAAAATTCGCCAATGAAAATCGGGAACAGAACCATGGTTTTCAAAATAAAATTGCACAATTTGTTTAACAAAAAGTTATGTTGAAGTTATACTGCTATTTGCGTTCTACTAAATTTAAGGCAAATATAGCAAACATTTTGATGATATTACAGTTTTTTTTTGCTGTTTTTAGTCTTCAAACACTTAGTGAAACCTTTTGCTAAAACGTTTTTATTATTGATGTTCTTATTTTGTTAATATATAGCAAAAAAATTTGATAATTTTAGCAGTTTTTCCTGCAACGTCATTTTTAACTTATTTTAAGTAAAATAATAAAAAAAAAAACTTTTATTTTTACTGATTTTGGAGGAAGTTTTTTATAGTTAAAAAATAATGAAAAAAAAAGCATTTGATTTAAAAGAAAAGTGAGTAGACCTATTTTTAACTATATGTTTAGTAGTTTTAAAGTATATATTCTTCTAATTTTAACAACAAAATATTGTGAGTGTACATTTAAAAATCACCACTGCACAATGGTAAATCACGGTCATGACGCTATAGCTTTTTTGCTTATTAATACAAATAGCTAAAATTTGGTATATGAACAATGAATGTACTTTGTTATCAGTCGACAACATTTGTGTGCAATAAATACAGGGTTGGCCAAGTTATTGCGGACATTTAAAATGCAAAATGACAGATATCGAAAATTAACAAATTCGGTCCATGCATTCCGAAGTTATGTGTAAATAGATGAACTTTTTCAGATTTTATTTAGATGTATTTGTATATAGCTGCTTATACTATATATTTCCGATTTTCAAAAATTTTATGTGGCAGCATAGCTTTCGAAGTTGGCCCCAGAGTCATACTTTGGTAAAATATGTGGGCACATCTTAAAAATGTTTTTGCATAAATGAAAGAAAAAATGTTTCCATTTGCAAAAGTTATTGTAATATAATGAGTAGATTAAATTAAAAAATTAAAATAATAAAAAAAACCAAAACTTTAAAAAACATACATTTCAACAGATTTAATTTTTTATTGTTTTGGAATTTTAAACTTAATGTACCTGAAGAAAAATCATTATAAAGGGTGTTTTTATAGAGTGACACAAGTTTAAATCATAATAAAACAAGGAAGTATATTTTTAATATCAATGAAACGGGCTTTATTGGAAAGAAAATTTTATATAATTAATGTTTAAATATGATTTCTGATTTATGGAACACCAATTTTCAACAACTTTTCGCAGCTTTTGCATCCGTATTTTGCCGATAACTCTGCGAATGTTGATTTCCAGGTGTTCAATTGTTTGTGGTTTATCGACGTAGACAAGTGACTTAACATAACCATAAAGAAAATAATCCAATGGGGTTAAATCACACGATCTTGGTGGCCAATTAATTGGGCCATTGCGTGAAATTATTTTTTCATCAAAAGTTTCTTTGAGTAAATCAATTGTAGCGCCCGCTGAGTGGCATGTGGGTCCGTCCTGTTGGAACCACATATCAGCAAGATTAATGCCACCTAATTGAGGAACGAAAAAATTTCGAATCATGTTCCTATACCGTTCACCATTGACAGTAACATTCATCGTTTTTTGAAGACATATGGGTCAATGACTCCACCAGCCAATAAAGCGCACCAAACAGTAATTTTCTGTGGATGTAATGATGTTTCGACAAAAACTTGTGGATTCTCCTCACTAAAAATGCGACAATTCTGCTAATTTATGAACGCATTCAACCAAAATTATGTACGCCATAAAATCGAAGAAGTGCACGATGAGTTTGACGAATAGAACAAATATTTTGATTAAAAATTTCTACAATTCCTACTCTTTGCTCTGATGTAAATCGGTTCATAATGAAAATTCAAAGCAAACTAAACAGAAAGCAGCTGTTAATTGGGTGGTCAAATAATGCAGTGATGCCAACTCAAAGTTGTGACACTCTAAAAAAAAAACACGCTTCATAACGATAACTTTAGCAAATGAAAACTTTATTGCTTCAATTTTTGCAACTTAATTTTTTAGATGTGCCCACATATTATACCAAAACTATGACTCCGGGGTGAACTTGGAAAGCTATGCTGCCACATAAAATTTTTGAAAAATCGCGAATATATCGTATAGCCGCTATATTGAAATACATTTTTTTTTGTCAAAACTTTTCCCATTATTTGCTTCTTTGTAAATGACTAACACTTATTCTGGTAAATTGTTTATTAAGCGTTTATATTGTCTAAAACTGTAAAAAAAAAGGTAAAAGTCGTAATAAAACGTGAAGCAGTAGTTTAAATGTAATAAATATAACAGGACTGGTATTTAGTTCCGTCACAACAAAAGCGGATTGATTGATTTTGAAAAGTTTTAAGTTCAAAAAACTAAATACAGAACCGCCAAATTGTAAATACATTTTTCTCGAAATATGTACCATTGATTAACAAATTAAGTACACCGTTGAAATCAGCATGTCCGAAATATATATAATTGATGGTTAGATCTTTATTAATTTTTAAAAAGTAACATTTTGCCCTCATGTATTATCAGTATTCTAAAATTAAATATTAGAATATTAGATTCTTGCTGATAAGAGCTAGAATTCAGTTAAATCATACAGCAGACAATTTTTTTTTAAATAATTCAAATTTTAAAATTCTTGTGCCCCATATTGAATCTGCAAATTTTAGATTTTAAATTTTAGTTCCAGATTTGCGATCAGCAGCTGTCTAAACTCAATATAGGATACTTTCTAGACGGTTATTCTTATATATTAAATATTGATCATATGCTACAGCGTATGGCCCAAGAAAAGGTCTAACTCATGTACCTGCGATTATAGAAAATGTTTTCAGATAAAGTTACTGGAAATGTCTCAATAATTCGTTCATTATTCCTTTAAAAAAAATAAAAAAATAGGTCATTTGGAGCCTGGGATTAGAAAAGGGTTAACGTTTCTATTAAAAAATACTTATTCGTATTTAAGGACTAATATTATGTTTTTGCTTGTAATTTTGGATCAAAATTTTTTTTCAATTAATGGGTAATTTTTGACTGCGTAGCATAAAATGTTTAAATTAAATAAAAAAATTTTAGAAAACAATTTATAAACAATAAACGTCAACTTTGTCACTTTTTTTAAATTTTAGATTAAAAATGGGTGGGTCATTTTGATCCCCGTAGCACAAAAGTGTTAATAAAAAAATTTGAAAAACATTAAGGCCACACTGCACCAAAAGTCGTAAGTGAAATTAATATACAATTTTTGTTAACTTTTGACAAATTTTATTGTTAAAACAACAATTATTTAATTCAAATTGATGTTAATTTTTGTAAAACCATCAAAATTTATCGCTTTACGAAGTAATTGTCGTTTTGACAAATATTTGTTATTTAAATAACCAAATTCCATTTGTTAATTTCACAAAAATTTAAAAATAAAATGCAGTAAATTTGGCAAAATTTATTATTCAATTTTATTAAATAAAAATGTTAAAATAACTATTTTTTGTTAATACATTTGACTATATATCAAAATAACAATCAACAAGTAGTTAAACGTCAAAAAATACATTTACTAAAAAATATGTTAAAAAGGCGGACAGATTTTGTTGGTTGTATAGTGATCACCCATTCATCAATTTAACATGGGATTTTGTTGATTTTACCGTTGTTTTTGGCTCAGTGCACTTTAAATATCAAGTTAGATGAAATTTGGTCAACAGTTGTAAAAAAAATTTGATAGTTTTAAGTCCTACAATTGGCTTAATCGATTCACTGAATTTCTACAAATTGTAACTTAGACATCAAATGAGCACGGCTTACAGTTATCCGATTTAACTCAAATTGTCACCATCTATGTTTTAGACCGCTGCTCGTGTTTTAACAAAAATCCAAAGTTGATTTTTCATTACCACCCTACTATAAATTGATTCTTAAAAATTAAATTTAAAAAAAATTCGAAAAATTAAAAATGGACTAATTTTGGCATATTTTTCTATACGAGTACTTGCTGTTACCTCCGGACTTAACAGCAAAGTTTATACAGCGAAATTAATCTTCTTGATTAAGGTTAATCAAACAGTTTTAATATGCATGCGTTTACATATTCATTTTTGATCGTTAAAAGTTTAACTTGGCAGCTAGAAGATTTACTTTGTCAGTTTATGGCTATTAACGATCCGGTTCAGCGTCTTAACATAAATTTTTACATGACTTTGTATGTAGTTTTTTTTAGCGTCGCCTAACAAAACTACATCAAAATAGAGTTGCACACAATTAGTGGCATGAATAAAGAGTCGTTTAGAAATAGTATCCATATAAAAAGTTAGATTAGCTGTTAATCAAAAAGATTACAAAATTATTTAATCGACTTGTTTAGTACTTGATTGAGCAGTTAATTCCATTTTTAGCAGATTAACTTTTCTGTCTAAATTTGGTATACGATTGGGCCACTTTAAACGCATACAAGTGCGTACACTCACAAGAACTTTTACATAAAAGCTTAACAGTCATTTAAAAATTCAATCGGTAAAGTTTTTTCAGTTGAATTTATAGTTAAATTACCAAAGAAATATATTTAGTAAATTTTCTATTTGTTATTTAATAAACAAACAAAATACATAAGAAACGGACTTACGGTATTAGTTAAAATATTTAGTCAAAATTTTCTATTAAGACGATTAGTTCGTATATTATAAAAATTATAAAAAATCGATTGTTTTAACCGATTTTGTCAATTAAATTTTTAACAAGTTAAAAATAAATTAAAAAATTCAATTGCTTTAAACAAAAAATAAGTTGTACTTTTTGAACTGATTTTCAGTTATTTTATATATTTAGTCAATTTTACCGAAAAAAATATTATGAGTGTAGATATTGTCACCTTTATTATACAAAAAAAAAGTTTTTAAAAGTACCTATTTATAGGGTGTGCCCTAGGGCTATAACATTTTTTGTGCCAAATTTTAACATATCACCACTTGATGGGCAATAGTATATTAATAATCAAAATCGCTTTTTCGAGTATTTTAGAAACAGCAACCTTCCTCGTGAGGTGAAGTTTCTAAAATTGTATTTTTTATCTTTTTATAATTAGAGTTCTCTTTTTTGGCCCAAAATTACTGCACAAAATATTTTAGAATAATATTTGCATAATATGACAGCTGTTCTTCAAAATCTAGTGTCCATAGCGCAAAAAACCTGAAATCTAAAACCAGTTTTTTATCTTTAGCCTAATTTTCACAATGTAATTTTAGCTACTAACTGGGACTTTAACTGACACATTTGCTGTTGTTTCCCATATAAATTTTCAATTTAACTGCTTGTTAAACTTTAACTGATTTTATTAGTTTTAATAAAATTGCCGAAGTTTATTTTTTAGTACTTAGGTGTGTATGATTAATATACATCAATTAAAATTTCACATTACTAATACGTTACGACCTTTATATTTACAATATTTGTAACTTCAGTAATCGAGAGTGAGTTCAATACGTTAAGATTAATACGTTAAAGACTCATTACCTCACAATTTTGGCAAAATATTAATTTTAAGTTTAATCTAAGAAATTGATACGAATTTCAAAGTGGTTAATGCGGTAACTTTTTTTGAAAACAGCGAAGAATATATTTTTTCTTTATATTTTGTATGGACTTTACGGATAGGATAGGTAAAATTTGATATTTGCAAAAAAAAGTGCAAAAGTGTTAACCCTAGTGTGCCCACAAATAATGTTTTTACAAACTAATTAAAGTGAAAGGCAACAAAGAACTGATTACAGGAAAACGACTGAAAACTGTTTATGGTAGTGGGGTTAATGTCCTGGCCACACTTTAAATATTTAATTAACGGAATAATTTTATGTGTGTCTTAAACTGTAAGAAAAAAAGGGATCCATAGAAATAAATTGCTAACTAGAAATTTCTAAGGAATTTAAACAAAAACTTTTTTCTAAATATATTTTTTACGAATTTTTTCAACACAAACTATTTTGAACAAAAAAAAATTGTTAACACTTTATTAAAACTTGTTATACACTTAAAAAACACTTTTAAAACTTTTAAAACACTTGAATTACACAATACACCAACCGACACAAATTACACTTAAATATACTGCAAATAAACTACTAAATGCAAATGTTTAATAAAAACGGTTTAAAGATTTCTAATCTTTTTCTAAAAAAAAAAAATAATTTAAATATTAAATGCTTTTCAATTTTATAATTTACAATTATACAAAAACGGCATCGATGTTGTATGCTTTGTTTTGGTAATGAAGTCCTAACCCTAACTTTAACACCCCTTCTTCCCTTTTTGTAATTGTAAATAAAGTAGTCGTTGTGTAAAATAAATTTAACATTTTTCAGTTTTTTGTATTATTTTAAATTTTTTTGTATAGTTAAATAATAATTTTTTATAATATGTACAATTAAATTTTTGCTTTTTGCATATTGTATTGTAAACTAACTAACCCTCTAATTGCTGCTTAACTAAAACTTTCTTAAATAACATCTTATATTATACCCAATTTCTATGGCTTTGCTTTTGAATTTAAAAAAAAAAACGAAATTTTTTTCATTTTTTTTTTATTTGAGTTGATAGAAAAAAGAGATCCTTTTTGTTAACAAACAATTATTTATATTCACCTTAATATAAATATCATTAAAAAAAAAACCTGAATTAAATAAGAAAACCAAGTAAAACAAAAAAAAAAAAAAAATAATGTCATCCCCAAGTAACTGTTGGTATTAATTGTTTTCAGTTTGTTGTATATTTTATTTTTTTTTTTTTGTGATTTTTAATTTTAATAAATTTCTTTCAATTAATTTATAAAGCAGTTGACTTAACAACGTATTTAAATTATTAAGTTTTTAATTATGACGAATCGTTGGACAATTTATATTAACATCCTTTGTTTTATATTTCATATTAAGTACTATAAGCTACCTTTCAGCAGCAACTCCAAAATGACTTAACTTTTATTTGTATAAAATTTCTTTGAAATTCATTTCGTTTCAATTGAAAATGTTTTGCTCATTTATGAATAAATGCATTTCATATAAATTGTAAGTTACCTTAACAACTGAAGTTTGTGTACTGTATTTAAATAATTAAAATATTTAATGAATATTTTTGATATTTATGCGAGCGTATTAGCAGGTTTATAAACAAACTTTACTGCATACATCTTGTTACTAGTCTGTTCTAAACTAATTATACTGATTACGGTTATATTAATCTTTAAATAAATATAAGACACCATGACGTATGAGTGTTATTTAATTTATTACATATTAATCATACGCTATAGTGTATCATAAGCTATAATGTAAAAATGTACTTACTTACTTGCACCAGAAAATCTAATTTTTATAGTTTGTATATACATTTTTCAAACCATGGGTTTTGGAACGAAAAAATACCTTGAGTGCTTCAGGGCAAGGAAACTTGTGCTCTAATGCAAAATAATTTATAATATATTCAAGTATTTTCCAACTTTAAATATAAGTTTTAATCAAATTGCAGAAACTTATTTGAAAGTACTTAGGTGTGTATGATTAATATATATCAATTAAAAGTTCACATTACTAATACGTTACGACCCTTACATTTACATTATTTGTAAATTCTATAATTTATTTTAGGGCAAGTGAAAAATGGCACAAAAACGGTACAACATATTTTTCTTATATGAGTACATTCCTAATGATATATGGTTGGTTGGTTTAATTGGCTGCTCAGGTTTTCGTTATCATCAATGAGATTCATTAGCGACTCTATTGTGAAAGACCTCACCGTTATGAGCTAATATCACATACTCACCAGTGACCGACCTTACCTCCGTTTCGAATTTGGGGATTATGACAAATATTTTTTGTATATAATGAACAGAAAAACATGGATAATTGTGGTCATATTTAACATAAAAAAAATAAGCATGTAAAGATTTTCTACTTTGGAGTATTATCAACACCAGCTTCACTAACACTTACATACCGCATTCTTTTTATGGGGAATACGTCCCGTGGGACTTAATGCCCGTGGGGCAATGTCCAGGGGCCTATCATAGACATAAGTACGTCGACATCGTATATCGGGCACCCGTCCGAGTATGTAACCGTATCTCCCAAGCAGCCAGTGACCAGTGGGCATTGTTGTCAGTCTTAAAAGCATCTCTTATAATCCTAATGAAGATAAATTTTGTACACTTGAAACTTGAGTCGAGCCACAAAAGTCTCACAGCTTTAAAAATGTGCAGTCTTTGTCATTTGCCTCTAGCCTTAAATAATTCTAAGCAGCATAGCGACTGAATTCGTTGTTAAGACATCCAAGGTAGACCTTTCCTTTACTAACATGTTTGCTCGCTCATAAACATTAAAGTGCACTGTGACCGGGGACCTACACCAACATAATCCGGGACTGACAGCTTAGCCTAGACAATTCCTCCCTTCACTGACCAAAGAAGACTTAATGTGCGAGGTCAGAGATACTAGCTTCTTTTATAGATCAAATAGCAGCCTAAAAGGCATGTTCAGTTAACCTGTAGATTTACTGGATACCCTTGAGCCCAATTTCCTCCTGTTCCATTCCCCTCTAGAATGAACCCAAAATGGTGCGTAAAGTCGATCCAAGGTGAAGAGTAGTGCGATTGTAGTCTGAACTAAAAACGCACATTATTAAGAAGTTCAGCAAATCCATAGTTTCTCACCTTCCTAGAACCCGTAGGAAAAAAAGTCTTTCCGCAATGACTTAAGTTGGGGTGTGTTCGACAAGCACAGATTCAAATCCACCACAAAAACGTAGAGAGGAATAATAAAAGGGTTGGGGGCGGGGGATGAGAGATGATACTGAAATCAGCAAACATGAAAAAAGGAGTCCCTGCCTAGGTTCCCTGTCTTTCTTATGAACCTGATAAAACTACGCAGGCATAATTTATAAATGGAATCCATAAACACGATGTCAATATTTAATATGCGCCCAACGACTTTATGTAAACAGTTTTCATACGTAATCCAACCATCCATAACAAGCATTTATCCATCTAAAGTTTTGGATTGGAGCGAGCTGAAACCGAACTAGTATTTGCAAAAGAGTCAGCCATTTCATTTCACACAACCCGGAACACATTGCAGATAGTCCCTGTTTCAATAGAAACCGTATTGAGTTTAAACCTGCACTCTTTGACTATATTGGATGAAGCAATCGGAGATGCATGTGCCTTAAGCTCAGCTTGACTGTCACTACTGATACTAGTGTCCCTCCATCCGTTATCGATTATCCTGATCCCCACATTCAAAATAGCAAAAATCTCATTCTCGAAGCAACTTTCAGGATATTGTTCATAATATTTAATGTGTTGCTTTTTGGAAAAGTGAATAGAGAATAGATAAAAGGTGGTGTAAGATAAAGGATTTAAAATATAGTAATTGCTAGAGCAATTACCTCATAACATTTATTGCACTCCAACAAATTGAAAGTTCGAGAATTTGTTGAAGCTTTTTGTTTTATAGAACTGATTTAGTATTTTACTTGGGTTAAGTGCAGTGGGACCAGAATAGAAAACCCAGACACATTATTTGTTTAGATTAATGTTGTCGTTGCTGGGGATCGAACCCGCCAGACTAACTAACCGCTATTTAAAGTATCAACATTCGGATGTAAGAGAGCACTCTGAATTGCATCAGTTCTGACATTTTTAAAAGCTTTTTCTTTAGGCAGACAAGTTATATTGTCCGAATATCAAAGATCCGCAGTTTTCGTTGAGCGTTTGCTCTACCGATGAATCTGACGTCAATCCATCCATTGAATGATCTCTTATTAGCAATTTACAGAGCCTGGCAGAATCACGATTTTTGTCTATTGATTCACAGAACTTTCTTCATGATTTCGCATCGCCAATGCTTTCTTATTTACAATTTAGCTTGTTGTGGTATGATTATCATTGCTGTAACAAGCATTAAGGGATTTTCATTACTCTGCTTCCAGAACCCAATATTTCACCAGGGACATTAAGTCTTCTTTGTTTTTGTCTGCAAGAAAGTTTAAACCTTATATTATGCACTGTTTAATGATATCTACCCAGTATTTCAGTGTGTCAATCATATTTCCGATATTTGGTACCTAATATGTATTCCGTTGGAGAATCCTACTAAACTGAGGTCATATTGTTCTTCCAGGATTTCGGATGTAAATTTACTAACGTACAAGACGACGTTAAAAACCATGCAATTATGATTCAAAAAACAACTCTTATTGGACACTTTCCACTGTTCAACAAGTACAGAGGAATTATTTAGGTAACCTCATCCCAAATTCTAAAATATTCAGAACTCAAAAAAAGCCTTACTAGGCTCAGAAGTAAAGACTCATATCTCGCATTTCAGAATGTATTCAATTATGATCGAAATAGACACACACCACTTTCAGACACACACCACTTTCCAATAAGTAAAGAAAAATTATTAATGTTCATTAAACATAAAAAAACGCATTCCCAATTCTAAAATTGTCCAAAGCCGGAATAGTCAAAGTGGGCTCGAAAGAAACTACTCTCCTCTTTAGAACTTAAAAGTGACTTCAGAATGTATTCAATTATGATCAAAATAGCCCTCTTAGCGGACACACACCACTTTCCAATAAGTACGGAAAAATTATTAATGTTCATTAAACTTAAAAAAACTCATTCCCAATTCTAAAATTGTCGAAAGCCGGAAAATTCAAAATGGGCTCGAAATAAACTACTCTCCTCTCTCCTTGATTTTCGAGCTACCTATGATGGACTGGCTAGCACAAGATTTTTAACTTGCACATTTGAAACACAGTGGTTGCCTAGGTGTTCGAAAAAGTTACAAATGTTTATTTTCATCCATAGCACATGTTGAATATGTAGTTCATTTACATCAAATAGAAACAAAATCAAAAAATAATACCGTCTGTTGCTCCATTTGATACTTGCCCTCGTTGTTATAACAAGCGCTTTCAAAAGTATTTTAAAAATACTTGTCTCAAAAACAATTTAAATCATCTTATTACAAAATTTATGACTATCATAGGTCTTCTTATGAACAGATGTAAATAACATATTTGTCTAGCCTAGACTTACAAAAGGTCGTTCTAAATGTATGTTTATCTTTCCGTATGTAGGTAAACTTGTCTATAAATTTCATATAATTTCAATTAAATTCCAAAAAATATTTACTACAACTGAAGGGCTTATTGAAAAACTTGATAAGCCACTTTGACTATTTTCTAGTTTTCGCTGTTTTCTAGACACCCATTGACAATTTTTTTGGAAGAATGCTAGCTTAAATACTTACCACACGTACCTAGAGTATATAACTTCGGCTATATATATACAAAAACTAACCAAAAAATAAAATTTGGCTTATCAAATTTTACAATAAGCCCTTCAATTATGTTTTTTTTGCGACAGCATAATATTAACCTACTTTTTATGTTGTTTTTCACAAGAAAATTTTTATACAAAATATAATAATAATAATAGATTTTAACATGTTATGCTACATGTTTTATGACTTAACAAACAAACAGCAAAAAAAATCTTATTTTCTAACTATTTTGCAATTATGGCAAGGGTTGTACAAGCAAAAACCCAACTTCTGTACAAGGTACAGTGGAGAAAATTGGAAATTTGTTGGGCACATTTGCCTAAAGCCCACAGTTTTAAACGAATTTAAAGAAATTTAAATTTGAAAAATAGCTGACTAAATTTGTGATCGATTCTTTTTCCACATTTTTAATATTTCTGCTATAAAAAAATTTAAAAATTGTGGGATACAAATAAAGTGCATCTCAACTTTTAGCTAATTTTATTCTCTTTTGATAATCGTTGTCAAGTACGCTGTCACTTTGCTTATTTTGGTTTGTATACACAAATTTATTTCTATTTTTAAAACAACATCTGCAAAAATTTATCAATCGTGTTGGTCTTTCATGGATGGGAATGTGGATATACTGCTTCATCGACATATATATTTACAATATTCAACAAAAATATAATTAGAGTACTGTTCTAAGTACTCAAAGTTCAATTTTTTTTTTACATTTTAAACTAAAAATATGAAAAAAGTATTGTTAAAGTTATCACAGACATTAGGTATTTTACAAAATAAACATGTCATGTTCTTATTGAAAATGCAAGACTTTAGAAAATTCTCAAAATTTTTCTAATGAGGAAGAAACTAAAATTGTGACCTCGACTTTAATAAAAGCTATTAATAGACAATATAATACTTCAAAATTTTTGATACAAAATGAAAATTTCGCTGATTTTAAGGGTTTATTAAGGATAAACACTAAATGACTTTAAAAAATTGTTCATGAAGAATCGATTTGGAATTTAGTCAGTTATTTTACGAATTTGTTTAAAATTGTGGGCTGTAGGCAATTTTCTTTCGAAAAATATCTAATTTTCCCCACTGTGCAAGGGTGGTGATGGTAGCTGTAGTATTTAATGACTTATAAGCAAAAATAAAATAAAACAAAATTGCTAAATTTATGTCTCTTCAACAACTACAGTCAGTCAAAAAGTATAGAAACTAATGTGAACGAGTATACCCCTCATACAAAAGTGTTAAAAAAAAAACCTAATGAAGCGTATGTACTATTTGACTAACAAGTATAACGAACAACTTACAACTACCCAGTCAGAAACTGCCAGTGGTACAAAAAATCAAGCACTGACATACAACTGGCTAACCGAGCAATTGTAAATAAACTACTGGCAGAATACTGGTTTAAGGCGCTTTAGCAGCATTTTCTAAAAAGTTTTCTAAAAAGTGCAGTGGTCTACAGAAAATATCATTGGCAAAGGATTTGCTGAGACCACTATGCCAACGTTATGAAAAAGTGTTTTCCCAGTGCTATCCAGTCAGAAATTACCAACTCCTAAAACTCTAACCACTGGTAAAGCATTTGTTTTATAAAAATTATGATGCTTTGTTTAAAAAAAGTTTACAGTCGGAAGGTTCCGAGTTCGAGCAAGGTTTCAGGCAAACATTTTTTTGAGATGTTTTTATACTTTTTAATGTGTTTTTCATATAAAATTTGTTTTTTTGTTTCCGGTAAAGCTCTTTAACGAACAAATTTGTTTTATTATCCCAACGTTGGCAAGTTGTTTCATCAAATCTTATGCATATGCAGGCATATTTGAGCTATCAAGTATTATATGTCTTGTTAGCTGAGTGGTTAGAGCTGTCGGCTGCTAATCTTGAGGCCAGGATTGAAATACCGGCGGGACCAAAAAAAAATTGTACATGAACTTTTATTTTAAAAAATCTATTGTTTAGACCACCAATTTCATGATTATACCCATATTTTGCCAACGCTGGAAATTCTGTAACCGTAGTGTTTGTCCGACACTTTTTTAACAGACGGCCTTTTTGTGAATGATGTTATCATTATGTAATTCAGGAAGAACTTTTTGCCAACACTTGTACCACATGCTATAGTGCCTTGCCAGCGGTGGCTCGTTTGTCTTCTTCTGACTGGGTTGTTATGAAATGTTTGAGCAAAAAGTTTCAAAAAAGTAACGTGTAATATGAAATAGTACTATTTTTCTGATTTTTTTGCTCTTTCTTTGACTTTTTCATCTTTAGTTTTATTTTTATGCATTATTACATTTTATTACCAAACAAAAACTACAAAAAAAAAATTTTATATTTAATAGAGGATCTCAAAAGAATAAAACAAACAACTACAACTTCTGCTGCTGAAAAAAAAGAAGAATAAGAACTTCTTTAATATTGTTTATGTTACAGGCTTATAGCCTTATAACATGTAACAACAATACTATTACTACAATAACTTTGTCTAATAGGGTGCCATTTAAATATGAATTATGGAATTTTTAATAAGAACATCTTAGCACCTTTTTTATTAATCAAAAGATTTTTTTTTAATTTAAAAGCCTTTACAACATTCAATTTATAATAGAATGTCCTGTTTACGTACAATTTTCTGGTATTATGAATATTGAATCAAGTTTTAAAATACTGAACTTCGAAACGGTTCGATTTGAGGGGCCGTTTTCACTTTTTGATCTTTGATAATTTACAAGAATATCTGTCAACTTTTCTCAATTTTGATTTAAGTTTATCCTGTATGACGCATTTGCCTATCATATCAATACATTTTCTCAGAACTCTCTTCTGCAGATTTCATTTAGGCGTTAATGGCTCATTTATTTTTATTCAACTACACATATTTGTATATGTTCCATTCCACTGTACAGACCAGTATATTAATATATATAATCCTTAAAACTCCTTAAAGGTACAAAGGGCCACAGAAGAGTATATCAATACCATATAGTAAAAGTGGTACAAGTCTATATTTGTTCCTTTAATTATTTAGGATATCTTAGAGCAATTTTGAGATTAAAATCAAATTGGAATTTTCAAAAGTTTTAATTTTTGAATTTTGTTGAAAACTAAAGAGGCCTACACTCCTAACAATCCATGCTACACTCCTAATAATCCATGCTAAAAATATGAAGAAAATGTCAAACAAAAAAATCTTTTATAAAATGAACAAATTTTCGTTTACTTTAAAATTTTTTTGGTTATTTTGACATTTCATTGTATTTTGACGCATTTATTATTATCAGTGACGGTATGGAATATGTTTTATTTTTGAAATAAGTAATTTTTACTAAAATGACTCTAAAATAGTTCATGCACTAAAATCTCTACTCTGAAATAGAGATAATTTTTGCAGTCACTTCTAAATAAATCTGGTTTTTAAAGTTGGAAATGCTCTTTTTGCAATTACCTAAAAAAACATGTCGAATCCAGATGACATGGTTTTTGTTAGAAAGTGTTTTCTTTCAAAATAATAAAGGGTCCGCCATCTAACGTTTTTTTTTTTTCAACTAGTGCTTATTTCGTGAATGGTAACACATAGCTCATGTCTGATTTGACAGATAATTAGTTTTATCCTTCCGCTGAACGAATATGGTTGTGTATACGCTTGAACAACGCTGGGAAATATTGCGACATTACTTTGAAAATCATGGCAATGTTGCAGAATGTGTGCCGATACATCCAAAATGAGTCACTGTTTGGTGCGGATTTTGGTCCAGAGGCATAATTGGGCCATTTTTCTTCGAAAATGAGCAAGGAGTGGCCGTTACAGTCAATGGCGATCGTTATCGGGCCATGTTGAACGAATTTTTGTTCACAAAAATTGAAGAGGAGGAAATACCGCTACACACAATCGATAATGTGCTTAAAAATTGGACCGATCGAGTAGGCTACTGCATGGCCAGCCGAGGCAGCCATTTGAATGAAATTATTTTCCATTATTAACCGGAAGGATTGTACTTTCAAATAAATAAAGAAATTTGAGAAAATATTCAGTAGTTTTTTTTTATAGCATTTTCAAAAAAAAAAAAGTTATTTGGCGGACCCTTTATATAATGTTGTATTATATACGGCAATTAAAGCAGGTTAAAAATAGTTTAGTTAAAAATTAGGAAACATTTCTTTATATAAATTTTTAATTCATGAAATGGTATATTTTTAGTACCAAATAATACCTAATCTTCCGACCTATCCAACGTTGTACAAAACGTAGCCATTTTCCTATAAGAAACTAATACTTTGTTCAATAAAACAAATTCATTATTTATGTAAGAAAAAAATCTCCAATATTTAATAAAGACTCAGTTAAAAAAGACAAAGGGACACCGCTGGTAAAACTGTTAAACAGGTGGTTCAAGTGTCGGCAATAAGTGGCATAATCCCTAAATGATAACATCATTAGACAAAACGTCAGGCTGTTCTAAAAGCGTCGGAAAACACTGGGGATGCATTATTTATAATGTCGGCTAAACAATGGAATAGATGATCAAAACATATTTTTTCCAAAATAAAATTTAAAAAAGGGCAAATATATATTAGTTGGCCGCCAAAGCTCTACCCGCTGGGCTAAATAGCCATGTAATACTTTATAACTGAAAACGTAAATTAATTATAACTGCTGGGTACGCGTTTGCATCTCAAATATACCAGCACTGTGTTCGCCTTCCCGAAGGCATTGCAAAAATCTGTTCTTTGAATTTTTATTCAAGGTTCTTTCAATCGTCAAAAAGAATATCGTTGCAATTTTTATTAAATCAGACAATACTAAAACTTGATAAAAACAAAACGCCATATAGGAGCCGCCATTCTGAACTCAAAATTTTTAAATAAAATTCGGAATCTGTTACCCCAAATCCAGAAAAAATAATTGAACGTATTCAACTTTCAAAAGTTATGGATGCCCTAACGGGCCCGCTGCGTCTCATTCTTTTCAAAAAATATACATAAAGCATTAAAATATATTAATTTTTTTTTGCTCAAATTCGTTTTACGAAATTTTTATTTCCAACACTTTTTAGCAAATGGTTATTTTATACCTTATTTTTAGGTTCTTACGTTAAGTCCCATATTCGGACTATACAACGACATACAATTTAATTGTTTTAACTCCAATATATGAACTCTTTTTATATTTAATCATCAAAAAAAATATTTGCTTCAAAAACTTTAATTACTTCAAATATTTTTTCCCAGGATGCCCTAATTTCTAAAAACAACTTAAACATTTTGTTAAACGTGTTAAACGTAAACATTAAATAAACAGTTTAAAAAATTTGATATCAAATGTGTGTGAAAATGTTCAACAGTATCAAAGACCCTTCGTCAAATTGCGTAATAAAAGTCACTGAATACAAAAGTGAGCTGATATGTGTTGTCTGAGTTACATTAAATATTTTATTGAAAACAATAATAATTAATAAAGTTTATATAAAATTTTGCATTAGAAAAATTATGCTACATATTGTCCTTAAAAAAAATTCTTATTTCTAAAAATAAAAGGCACCCTAAAGTCCATACGAGTACTTTATGAAAACTACATACAATACTAACGCAAGTGCATGTACATAATACTGATGTGGGTAATCAAAAACATAAAGTTAATGACAATGACTAATACAATAAAAACATAAACCGAAACATATAATATAAAAACAGGCATTTTTTATGATTTTCTTACAGAAAAAAAATTTGTTTATAAAATTGCAGTCTTAAAAGGATTCGTTACAGTTAAGAAATCTACAAAGAAAGATTTTTAATTTCCTTAAGTTACTTTATACAAGTTTATTTCATTATATGAGTTTTGTATATTAGTTTCCTTTAAATCATTTATTTTTCTTCTCACCATATATTTCACCGCTAAAAAATTTCACCAGTATTATTTTGAAATCTTATAACTAACTTACAAACGGTTCTAAGTTCAAACTCTTTTAAAAAAAATCTCCCACCTTTAGCACCAAAAAAAATTTGAATTCTGTCCAAGATCATTATAAAAACATTTCAATAAACAAATTTTATGAAAAATGTTGCCAATTTTAAATGCATTTGCAAAAAAAAAAAAAAAAAAAAACAACAACATGCGTACTCTCATCAACATTAAATCATCATCACAACAACAATATAATGCTCATATATCACCAGCTGATCAGAAAATCCAAAAAAAAAAAATCAGAATAGTAAAACACTCACTCTTTCTCTCTTTTTTAACACAAAACCTACAAACATCAATTAAAAAAGAGAGTTACTAATGAAACTCAACATATCACCATATTAGACTACAACAACAGTGATATTTACAAAAAAATTCACCTCATCTCAAAGGAAATCAAATAAAAAATTAAACAAATTATAAAAAAATTAAACAAAACCACGTTATAAAAACAAAAAATAAAATTGAAAAGCAAACATCAACAAAATTATCACTGTGATGTATTTATCATTAAACAAATTTTTGAAAAATAATTGGTATAATCATTATAACATGAACATAGGACATATTAACAACTTTCACTCAACAAATGTCACAGTGTCACTATATAACTACGAGTATTTTAAAAATTTTGGGTATAAATTAAAAAATAAACAAAAAGTTTCTACAACATAAAAAACATATCACCTTTATTGCTTAACAATTATCACAAACAAATTTATCATTAATAAAATTGTCACAAAAAAAAACTTTTGTTATCAACAAAAACACTTTTCTTTGAAATCATTTAACATGCACAACTCTTATAAAACAAACATTTAAACTGTGATATATCACAATGATATAAAAATAAATTATTTTACATATTTTTGCAGCAGTTTTATCAAAAAAATAACTAAATGCTCTTATAACACATACATATAACCTGTGATAACTATATCACAATGATATTTATGTTTATTTTAATTAGAATTTTAATAGTTGTTATAACAAATTTATAAAGAAATGTCGAAATTTAATTAGCAAAATATTTACTTCATCATTATAACTGTGATATAAATCTTTCTTGTTAATAAATGAATGACACAAATGGTGTCTAATTAAAATAGTAAATAGAAATTTTGAGAAAGAAAACTTATTTATAAGTAACTTATAACATCATTTATATCAAAAGTACTATAGTACTATTGAAATCTGAAAATATGGGAATAAGAGCATTGAAATCTTAAAATGTGTGTGACGGAAATGCTTTAATCAGAACGTTCTTTAATGACGAATAAAATACTCTTTAATAAGAACCTTAAGGCAAACTTCTGACTTATCCACCTAATATATTGTTTAACCTGCATTTTGGAAAATTTTTAAAAATTTTGCTTACCCTGTGCTTTTCCGACATTTTTAAACAGCCGGACCTTTTATCGAATGGTGTAATTATTTTGCGATTGGGATTGCTTGCACCGCCTATTAAAGTGCCGTTGCAGCGGTGGTTCTTTTGTCGTTTTCCGACTGATTTTATTTACCTGATTTCTTAAATGATGAATAAGAATTATATGCTATGTTTAGAGTAACCTTTTTATTACATAGGTGACAAAATTTGGTTTTGCAAATACATCATATATAAACCTATTTGCATTGCATTAGCATGTTGAAATTTAATATTTTGATATCAGATAGTCAGTCACCCTGTTGAGAAATTTCTGAATGTGGTGTTGCGAGATTATCATAAAAAACTGACCTTTTTACCAAAAAATAGCTAAAAAAAGTTATACTTATTTACAGAAATTATACTTATGAACTGATTCATTATGGATTACACACCTCCTATATGTAATTTATATGGTCTTTGATTTCCTGATTACAAATCTGGCATCCAAATTTTTCCATCACGTCACAATTTTGAGAAAACCGCGGTTAAAATTGCCAAAAATGGCAATTTGGGTACTTTTTAAAGCATTTTATTACACGTTTGACACTTTCAAATGATTCGAAATAAAGATAAATATTTAGAATACACTTTACTCTTGAAGATACCGCAACGAAATTTTCTAAAAGTGAGTGTTATAAAAGCGTAAATATAGAAAGATCAAAGTTTATATAGTAACCGTAAAATAAATTTAATCTGGTCGGATGCATAGCCTGGGCTACTTTTAATAATGCAATATTTAGTAATTTTTAGGATAGAGTATTTTTCAAATGCATTTACTATGTTGCTGTTACGGTTCTGCCAATTTATGGGTTATATAAAATGCAACTTTTGCTACATGTTTTTAAATCATTGCATAATATTGGTCACCACACGATAACTTTCTCCAGAAATCAAACTGCATTTAACACCAGAAATAATATGAATCTACGAATAGCTTGGTGTAGGTTAGAAACTACTAATCAGCGTGTGGAGCATATGGGTAGTTTAGAGTATAATAACCTTCCTCAACATTTAAGAAATATCGAAAGAATCTCAATCTTTAAAAATAAATTAAAAGAACATTTATTGCAAAACTTAGAAATGCTTCTATTGTGAAAATCTTATATACTGTACATGTATGGGTCTCATTTGAATTATTATACTCCACATACATTTAAATTTTGTTATTTAATTTTAAATATTTAATTTTTATTAATTATTTTTTTTTTTATTTTTCTTAATAAACTTTTTTTTTTATATGCTTGTAAGCAAATAATTTTTTGCCAACTCGCCTCAATAATGTCCAAAGGATGCTGAGGCACAAACTATTGTAAAAGATATTTTTTGAATAAAGAAAGTTTCCACAAAAAAAAAAAAAAAAAAAAAAAATTTTATACAATTTTTTTAAGTTTGTTAACGCGTTATAGAGAAAAAATTAAAAATGTTAAATATATCTACCGTCGTAATGGAAATGCTTAAGCTGTTTGGATGTGGCAAAAATGCTATTTTCCGCGCTTTTAATATCGGCTCTCTCAAAATTGTGACGTGAAGGGAAAATTTGCAAATAGAGAGGCAAAATCTATTAAAAATATATATCGCGCTTCAAACCAAATTTTTTGGTTTTGTGACAGTGTGTTGTCTGTTAATTTTTCAGATTGTATATTGGGTTACCCTATGAATTAAAAAGTTGTCTTCCTTACACTGAGAGAATCATCTTCACTTCAGTAATGAATTTCTTCATAACATTAATAAAAATTGTCACTGGAATTCGTCCATTGAAACTTTTCATAGAACCTATGAAACAGGTTTCATTAAAATCAATGTTTATGAAATATTCGTAGAATGAGTGCTACTCTTCATGAAACTAATGAATAATTCTGACAATAGAGATGTTATAGCATTTATGAAAAGTTTCCTTGAATTAATAAAACTCTTCATGAATGTCTTGAAAAACGCATTAAAACTAAGCAAATGAGCCGTTTCATATGATTTTTCAAACAATTTCATTGAAGTCCAAAATTAATAAAAAGCTGCATTAAAATAATAAAACACTATAAAATATATTTAACACTTGAGAATTAAATCTTAAAACTAAAGTATAAAATTTATGAAAATGAATTAAATTATGAAATTTTATGACGTCTTTGAAATAATTTCATAGCTCTAAAGAAAATTTTCATTAAATTTATGAAGAGATAATTTATGAAATCGAATGAATTTTTTTTATGAAAAAAAAGTTTAAAAAAAATTTCTTAATATTAATAAAATTTCTTGGATATTCTGAAACTCTTCATTGAATCTGCGAAAAAAAAATCCAAGAAAATGTTTCTTTCAGTGTGGATTTAAAAAATCTTAAATAATTTCATTAAATAAATCCTAATAAAAAAATGTTCACAGGGACTGGGATTTCAATATTATGGTATTAAGAGTCATCCTGTTACATCCTTTGGTGACGAAATTTACTATTATTTCAGAGAGAATTTTTTCTTTAAATATAAACAAATTTGTAATCTGAAGGAATATTATTGAAACATTACTGGAATTTCAGATTTTGGTATTAAGAGACTACCTGTTTACACATAAAATGCCGAAATTGTCTATCTTACACGGAGTCCCCATTAGATATTGAGTTGGATATAATATGTGCGAGAACGCCAATAGAATAACGTAATTAAATTATCTACGTTCATATTAATGTTGTGGGTGGAGATCACGTATTCATATGTATATCATGTCTTCTCATAATTTTTCAATTTTCAACTATGCGATTAAAAATAACTTTAAATTGATTTATAACAGTTAAACAATTTTTAATGCACTTTTTCTTCTTGTATTTTTTTAATTTTAGTCATTTGGCTTTTATATATTTTTTGCTTACAATCTTTTATGTATGTGTGTGTGTATTTTGACAGCTCATATCATGATATTAATGTTTAGAGATTTATCATAACAACATTATTTTGATATCAGATATAATATTAACAGTAATAGTAATGTGTGGTCCACAAGTAATATAATTCTCTCTGCGATTGAATTTGAAGTTTGCTGACAAAAAAATATTAAAGTTAATATTTAGTGTGGACACTATGTTAATTACAAAAATACATTCTAAGTAGTTTATTTTTCAATAAGAGACATATTAAACGATTTCAATAATATTCCAGCATTTTTGAAGATGATTTGGACTTTTCTGTTAAAATATTTAGAGTCATAAAGTCATTCTGTTTAAAATGTCAAAATCAGCCCAGAAGCTTAATAAAAAATAATTATTATTTATGTTCCTTCACATTTATATAAAAAAGATCTCAGAATTCTGAGTTTGTAATTGAGTTTTAATGACATTTAATCTGAAAACTGAAAGAAATATTTATAATATATGATTTAGAAAAATGCCTGATAACTTGAAGATGCTATTAAAAGATTAACAAATTCTTATTATGGTTTAGTCAAAATGAAATGATCACAAAAAACCTCAAACGGCAAAACTATTTTATGCTTATATTTAGACTAATTCATAGTTTTTTAAAAGAAAAGTACTTAGCCCCTTTAAATGTCTTACAAAATTCAGGAAACTTTATATAATGAACCTCAAATCCCTGGATATGGGATGTATTATGAACAAAAAGTTAAAGGAATCTAAGCACTATGAAAAAATTCTGAGCTTTTATTGTAATTAAGTGCATTTGTAATTAACTACTACAGTGATATATAACAATATTATATGTATAAATATAGGAAACACCGTTATTCATAAACTTAACAAACTAATAATTATCAAAACTATCACAGTGATGAAAACTATCACAGGTTAAGTAACACAAATGTATATGTAAAACAAAACTAATATTATTGTATAACAAATTACTATAAAATTATCATGGTGATATATCACAGCAACATAAAACTATAAAAACAAACACTTAAACTAACTAGCAACATAGCGTCATTAAAACATCTACCAAAAACTATCAACAAAATTAATAAACTAAAAACCTGTAACAAGTTTTTAAAACATTATAACAAAACATAAACAACTACAGCAACCATAAAAAAATAATAAAAAACTACATAAAAAAATTCTCATGAAAATAACATGAAAATCTCATGAAAATTATCATTATCACTGCTATGAACATGAAAAAAAAAATCACAAAATTTTCATACAAAATTTTTTTTTCAAACATTATCAAAATGTCATTAAAAAACATTTTTTCACATTGCTTCATATTATTATGAATAATATAATAAAAGCTCTGCTAAATAAAAATTATGCTTATAAAACACTCGTTTGGGAATGATAATTTTTAACCAAAAAAAAAATTACTAAAAAAAATTACAAGCTCGTTTCACGCGTTCAAAAGTGTTAATGAAATTTTTTCTTTTGTTAAACAAACATTTAAAACTTTACAAATCTAAATATAAAGAAAACACTTTAGACCCAACATTTCTTTTAAAAACACTCATACTACTCTACACTTTCACTTTTAAAACACTTTATAACAATAAAAAAAAGTAGGCACAACAAGTTTATAAACACTTTTTGTTAATTTTTCACTCTTGACTCTCACTCACTCACTTATACACTCAGAAAAAAGACATTAGTAAAAAATTTAAAGCTAAAAGAAATCACATAAAACAAGGCTATGGTTTTTTGGTTATTAGTTTACAAATTTAGTTAAAACTTTTTAATTTTTAATCATACTTCATTGAAAAAAAAAAAATAATACACAAACATTTAAACCAAGCTAAAACCCCTTCAAAGAAATTTATAGTATCACACAAATCCTTAACAAATTTAAAACAAACTTTAAAACAAACCTAAAGCTAAATTTAAATAAATTTTATCCTTAAAAACTGATAGAAAATGCTTTTTCTTATAAATTAAAAGCTTTTTCAGATTTTGTATAATAAAATGTATCCTAGACATAATGAAGCATTTCATTAAACAAAAATTGATAAATCTTTTCATAATTATAAAAACGATTTTTCTACTAGTCAAGAAAACTACTGTAATGCTTAATATTTTCCCTGTTTTTATGATATTTACCTATGTGTGTTTTCTTTATATCAATGTATTTTAAGTATTTTATCAATAAAACAATTTATTATGTATGTATTTTTTTCCAAAAAAAAAAAAAATGTATGTAAGTGTAATTGAATTGAAACTGTTCCATTATATTTATGCTTTGAATGTATTTTTTCCAAAACAAAAATTTAGGTATTTGAAAAACTTAAAAAAAAAAATTTTAGGTTTTACTCCAAAAAGTTATAAAAAAAATAGTTTTTTTCATTTTCTTTTTAACATTTAATATTTTTATTTAATTTTCACCTTAGTAAGTTCGTTTCTTCTTTTTTCAACCAATAAAAAAGTTTCACCTTCACCACTAAAAAAACAATAAAAAAAATCACTAAAGTGTTTTGCCAACACTTTAAAAATGTTTCACCTCTAACAACAGTAGAAAATCACAAATTCACCTCACTTTTCAGCTACTTTCAACATCAGTATTTAAGAAAAAAGGTTTTTATCACCTCACAACTCAGTCCACAAAAAAAACAAAAAATTGAATTTCAAAACTCACCATAATTCAAAAATTCACCACCTTAAACCACATATCAAAAATCAAAACATTTGTTTGACAATTACTGCTAATTAAGCACTCACCACCTCTTGTCACCACAAAATATTAAAAAAAATTGTATTAAGTCAACTCACAATTTCACGTACAGCTATTTCAAATTCAATTTTTAAAACTTCACTTCACAAAAATTCAAAAAAAAAATCTCAACTGGAAAAAAACAAAAAAAAAAAATTTCACATTCACTTCAACTAATTTTGTTCACCACTCTTTTTTCACCACAAAAAACAACCAGTTATCACTGCCAAATTTAACTTTGTTATCTCTAATTGATTATATTTCACCACTTTCACTATCACAAATTTAACAAAAAAAAAAACAAAATCTTAATTAGTTTATTTAAATCAAAAAAAAAATAAATCAAAACTAATATTATCGAAATTTCATATTTACAATTAACATCTTAAAAAATCTCTTATTCAAATTTCATATTCGTTCTTGTATGAAATATTCAAATAAAATATCGATTCAGTGGTCATCGTTATTAATAATCGTAACAAATATCGAAAATTTATCAAAAATTGTGTCATTTTCGTTACAAAATTTGTTTATCGTCATTCAAATGACATTTTTCAAACATTTTTTTCTTGTAGAAAATCATAGTTATTAACAGTAAAAGAAACATTTTAATTTTAGATTGAAAACAAATTTTTAATTTTTGCAACAAATATTGGAATTAAAAAAAAAAAAAAATGTGAATGTAGATTAAAAATTATGGTTTTGATAACTAACAAGGAAAATGTTAGCTCTTCGTACTATAGGGTTTTCTCACAATTTTATGAACTGAAAGGTTCTCCAATCTTGTATGGAATTTTCTCACAATTTTATGAACTGAAAGGTTCTCCAATCTTGTATGGAGAAAAAACTGTTGTGAATTATTGAGACTACCCCTTGAAATATTTATTAGGGTGCCACACTATGTCCTAAAAATTAGGAAGAACATTTTCTGCCCTGAAACTTGCAAAAGGTTATTAGAAAAATATGATTTTTTAACAGTTTTATTAGGTTTTTTTGTTTTTATATACAACAAGATTAGTTTTATGTTACTTTTAATTTATAACGAGCTACCAGTCTCCGTATAGTAACAAAAATAAAGTAAATCAAACATATTAGCTAAGATGATACTAGTATTTCGATCTGGCTAAAGATCTCATCTGAACCCGAAGTTTTAGAAAAGCTACATCCTCCAGAATAGGCAGGAAGAAAAGCATTATCTGGGATTTTAATCGTTTTTAGTTTTGAATGTACATATGAATGATATAGAGCTTCCCTACAGAACCCGACTGATGTTTGAAAACTGACTATTTCCCTTCCTAAAGCCATTTAAATCAAGTTTTTATTGAATTTTTTTTTAAATACCTCTTTTATGGACCAGGAGACCTATATTTTAAATTCATTACGTCATAACGGATATCTACGCGGGAGAAGAAACCTAGATAAAAAAATATTAAGTCCCTAACTAAATCGGCTGAAGCAGCCCATTAATCTCTTCTTCTATTGAAGCAACATTTTCACCACTTTCCTGAAGAAAATTCCAATTACTGTAGATTAGCACATACATATATTTAAAATTAAATTTTTCTAACCAAAACACTGCAGGCATACAATTACAGACCTCTTTTTGTTAATCCCTTTGGAGTTTCCAAATGTTTCATTTAGCGGATTTTCTTTCAGAGCCTAAACATTATTCTTTAAACAGCTAAATTCCAAGGCTATGGACAGGGCGCCAACGGGAAGACTATTTCCCCCCTCCCCTTATAAATTTAAAAAAGTCCAGTCTAAGCGGATGTCTACGCAAGATTAGGAACCTAAGTTTCTAGCTCTAAATGTTGGCTCAGGCGTAAGAAATTTGCAAAAATTTTGTTGCGATTGTCTACGCGAGAACATGAACCCATATACCAAATGCAAAGTTCATCTCTTTAACGGTTTGACCAGGTCCTAAAATACTTAAAAGGGATTCCTTTTTTTCCGCTAACCGTAGGAACTTTAAAGTATCCTGTCTAAGTGTATGTCTATGCTGGATAAGGATCCCAAATATACCAAATTTCAAGTTACTTGTTTTAGGGGTTTGGTCGGCCCACCAGGTGGAAACTGTTTTCCCCTTTCAAAAAATATTTTTACCTCGTTCCTGGATGAAATTTTAAATTCATTTCAGTGAGTAGTCGAAGAAATAAATATTTTAAATGTTACATTTTTATCCGAAAAGGGATTGGGTAATACTTTTACCGTTTTTCTTTCTCCCAAATTTTTTAAATTTTCCAAAATCCTTCCTAAGCTGATGTCCATACGGGACTAAGAATGCACATTCCAAATTTCAAGTTATTTGCTTTAGCTTTTTGGCCAGGCAGCCAAATGATAACTTTAACCTTTTTTTAAATATATTTGAGATCTTCTCAAAATCCAGTCTAATAGGATATCTATGCGGGATAGGAGCCCACAAAGCTAATATCAAGTTCTTAACATTGGTGGTTTGGTCAGACCGCCAAGCGGAACATTTTTAGAATCATGTATTAGCGAATGTCTACGTGGAATAAGGAACACCCTTAATAAATTTCAAGTTCAGAGCTTTAGCGGTTCACCCAGGCCGTTAAGTCGAAGACTTGCCGCCCTTATACATTATCACCCCGTACATGGATGAAATTCAAGAGAAAATATATTTTAAACTTAGAATTTTTTAGCGAAATATATTGTGCAGACAGCCAAGTAAAGATATTTCCTTGTTTTTGTCCCTCCCAAAGAAATTTTAAAATATCCAGCCTTAGAGGGTGTTTACGGAGAGAGAAGAACTTCTATACCCAATTTCCAGTTCTTCTAAGCCTAAAAGAAAAGATAATCAATCGATGTTTCAATCTTTCTCAAAAAGTTAAAAAAAACTAATTAGACAAGGGTCTGTGTACTTTATAATCGTTCTTAGGAGGCCAAAGTACTTTCAAACATTTTTATTATATTTTCGGAGAAAACTAATCAATTTAAAGTGAAAACTATACCCAGAAAATAGATTCGGTAGTAGCAACCTTATATGTAGCCAATCGAATGTTTCGGTTGTAGCTATTGAATTTTTTTTGGCAGTTATCTATTGTCGTTTCAAAATTACTGTTGCTTTAATCGAATGATTAATATCACAACATAAAAATTCGGTCGCAGCAACCGAAACATTCTATTGGCAACAAATACGGTTGCCACGACAGAATCTCTTTTCAATGTATTCATGTCTTTTTGTTGCTGCAAAATAAAAAACTTTTTTTTGAATGTGCATAGACTTCTAGACTCCTAAATACGAATCTGAAATCAAAAATGTTCAGTCAGATAAATTTAACAAGAAAAAGATCATTTTTATTCCAAAACTTTTGAAAAATAATGTTGATCAATGTGTTTTATATTTCTGAATCTTATGAATGTTGAGTGAAGATGAAGATTTAATTGTGTCCAAAGATTAATTGTGTCATAATTGTGTACAAATGAAGATTTAATTGTGTCCAAAAAAGTGTAAGTCCTCTAAGTACAAAAAGTTTTTTGCGAGATACTTGCAATGTTCTGAAAACACACTTGGGTATATCCGGATTAGATTATACGCAATTTTTTTCTTTTTAGAAATTCAAATCCATATAAAATATTTTACGTATGTACTTCTCCATAAAATTGACACAAAATATTTGTTCCCTGGGTCAGGGGTTCAAAAGTGGATGGCTGACAACTAGGAAAGCCGATTTGATGGAACATTTCTGAGGGGTTGAAAATAACAGTAATTTTTTTAATTTGTAAAATATGATATAGAAGCAATAGTCAGAGAAGTTTACCATATTCATTCAAGTCCATTAATCTATGCTTGCCAAAATTTGAATTTATATTTTTTTCGGTCAAAAATAAAAGGTTTTATTTGACTTTTATTTTTTCGATAATAATTAATAGTAATTTTTTTAACTTTTATATTTTTGAGCAAACATTAAATATATTTTTCGACCGACAAACAATTATTAAAGTATAAATTGAGAATTTTGAACATAGAAAACTTATTTTAACATTGGGATGTCATTTATATTTTTTGTCCGACAAACAATTATTAAAGTATAAATTTAGAATTTTAACATACACAACTTATTTTAACATTGGGATGTCATTTGAGGTAATATGTTAAAAGTGGCGATAATATGTACACTAGGCCGGGTCGATTTGTATGGAGGCAAAAAAATCGCTCAACGTTCAAGGAAAATCGTATTCTATTGATCAAAATAAGAAACTTTGCCGAAGGAACCATACCTCTAAAACGAATTCTGATGTCCCGACTTTCGACCCGTAGGGTCAAATTTTGAAAAATTCCACTTTGACCCATTTAGAGTGCCTCAATCGAATCCAACCCAATCGCATATAATTTATACATTCATCTGCTAGATCGTCTTCCGGAGAAGAAATAGAGACCGTAATCTTGGAAAGACTCCTCCCACTTTCTGAAATATCTCTATCCCGAGATTTGTACATTTTGCTATAAAAACACGGCTAAAAATGCCTCTTTCAATTTAAATTTTAACTCCTTAACGGTCACTTAGAATGATGATTTATGCATTAATCTGCTAGCGCGTCTCCCGGAGAAGAAATAGCTCCCATAATCTTGGAGAGATTCCTCCTACTTTCTGAAATATCAAAGTGGGCTTTTTCAAAATTTTACCATACGGGTCAAAAGTCGGGACATCAGAATTCGTTTTAGAGGTATGGTTCCTTCGGCAAAGTTTCTTATTTTGATCCCTAGAATACGATAATTCAGGGTACCCATATCTAGTTATATATGAAGAGGTAATACCGATTATCTGCTACCTGTAGTACGCATTTCCAAATAAACGTAGCGGATTTATATCGTATGACGACAAAACGATTAACTTTAAACTAACCCAAAATTTTCTTAACAAGTTATAACATTTTTCGTTGAAAGTAGGTCAACATCTTTTAACTGTCATCATTTTTGAATACTTCATTAATATATTGTTTTCTCAAAACCATGATTTTTTTTTAGTTCAGTACAATATATTTGAACTGTATGCAATAAATAGTTTAAATAAACTTAAAATTCCCTTAAATTCATTATACAAAAAAATCATTTTAAAATGTTTCTTTTATTGCCCATAACATAACAAATTTCTTTTAATTGAAATTTAATTTTGTAACTTAACAATAATTTGCATTCCTATTGAAAAAACGACAATCTCTTCAGTTCAATTTTCTTTATTTTTTTTTTAATTATTAAATATTTAGGCTAAGTATTGATTACAAAATTTAATATTGTTTTAAAATAATTATTAAACAAACTAACTTACATACATAACAAAATCTTAAAATCTTATTTTCTAACAATTATTATGCAAAAGTAACTACAACACTTTACTATATTTTAAAAATTTATAATTTTATAATTTAAATGTAATTTTTAAAAGTATTTAAGTAATTTTTATAATATAGAAACAAAGAAAAAATATCAGATAATATTTAATTAAACAAATAAATTGTTTTTTTTTATAATAAAAAAATGAGTATAAATTTATGGAAATATATATTTATATTGGATACACTCTAAAGCAAATGAATAAGGAAAGGAAGTAAGCTATTTTATTTTAGAAATAAAATAATTAAAACGGTATTTATTAAATATTTGTTATACTAAGAGTAGAATTAAATAAAAATAAAATCTAAATTGGACAGATACTCAATTAAGTTATTCAAACAAAAATATAATTGGCAGCTTGCACTCGAAAAAAATACAATTACTTTATGTCAGTTGTTTAAGTAGTGATTATTTCATAAAATTTAAACATTAGCTTTATCGTACATTTACATTTATAACAGTTATTGAAAAACAACTGACATAAATTACCGTTTTCAGTAATATACTCATAATAAGTCAATGCATAAAAATACGATATTATTGTCAAAACAACGAAAGCATTTGTAAAACTAAGAAAATTTTCGTTTATTTTACGAAAGTTTTGTTATTTTGATAATTTTTTCGTATTTTTGTACATGGATTACTATGGGTGTAGTTACAAAAAGTGTTTGCTTAAGTTATAAATAATTTATTTTTGGTAACACAGCGTTTCATAAAAGTTCATACTATTGATGCAATATATTCATGTCGATATCAATATATTCATGTCGATTATCAAAAAGCGTTTAATTATTTATATAAGCATGTCTTGAATACAATGTATCAGTGGTAAAAACTCCCACTTAAGTCGTCCATATTTTATATATTGAATTTTTTTAGATATTTGCTTAAGTATTTATTTCATTTTATTTTTGTATGTATTCTGAGTTTTTAAATGACTATATACAAATTTAAAAATATATATTACGCATAAAAATGCATCAAATTGAGTACCATTTTTATATATGGATCTCAGTTATATTAAATAATTCAGTGATTACATAAATATAACCATTTTTTCCATTTAAATGTTCAAAACAAATTGTAGTTTTTTAAATTTTTTATATACTCGTATATATTGAGTTATTTTAATTTCAACAAAAACAATTATTTTGTTTTTGTAGTAATACATACTATTTCTGTTAGCTGTTACTATTTACAACAAATAATAAAAAAAAAATGCATGTAATTTTTTTCAATTTTAAATTCAAATGTCGTATACGCCTTTTCAATTTACATTGCATTTGTTTTAAATGTTACATACTACTATATATTTTCAATTAATTTTTACTTACAAAATTTTTTGAGTGTACTATTGCTTTCTTTAGCAAAATTTTATAAGTTGCATTACATTTAAAGTTGAACAAGTGCATTTAAGATATAATTAATTGTTGTTGTGTTATTTGTTAGTAATTGAGATATGAAGTACAACAGGTAATCTGGAAAATCATGCAGAGAGAACATGTTTAAGTAAAGTTTTGTACGTTATTTATCAAAGTAAAACCACGTTGAGTTGAAAATCTTCGCATCGATGTTGGGCGTCATTTCTTGTTATGCACTATCTGCTTCAGACGCCACTTATGCCCTTAAAAACCTCTTGTTCATAGCGAAATCCTAAACACCATACACTTAAAGGAAAAAGGAAAAGCTTTCTCCTATTTATGAAATATTTCATTAATTTTCGTCCAATGTAACGTTTCATAGTATTAATAAAACATTTCATAAAAAACAATATCAATTTCATCATATATATGAAATCCTTCACTATATATATGAAGGATATTTTGTATTGAAAGTATGGGCTTTCATTATATTTCTGTAGAAAAAAGTTCATAGAGACAATGTTATGATCATTATAATTCTTGTTGTTTATGAAATTTTTTATAAATAGTGATAAAATTGTTACAGTGGACGAAAATTGATGAAACTCATTCCTGTTTATCTCTGGGTGTACTTTCTCGCTGTTTGTATGCTGAGTTTTTACTCACTTTTCCCTATTTCGTCTGAATCCAACGTCATACTGAGGAACCTACTATTTATGAGGTCTACTTGACAACTCTATTTATAGGCCGATATTGTCGGCTACTAAAATTTAAAATTATGATCTAAAAGGAGCTATATAACCTCTTTCGCTTTCGCTATTAGTATTTTGTTGATATTTTATTGTATAATAATAAGACAAGATAACAAGGAGACAAGACTAACGATGATCATTTTTTGGCGGAATTTATAAAGTAAATAAATGATTTAAAGTTACTGTACTTTTGAACTTTTTTCAATTTTCTATACTTTCCCAAATGAAATATATAAATTGGATATGAACCAATTGACATTTAAGCCACCAATATTAAAATACATAAAATTGTTTGAAATCTCTAGAAACAACATAATTACAGGCGCTTTTTTATCTCATTTTTAACCCACATAATTTGAGATTGGGCAGATAAAAATATGCTCATGTGTGTCAGTTTTGTCCCCTATACCACAATTTATTGTTTTTTTTTTCAAATCGGTGAGTAATTTCTAAGGATAGCTTTCTTGTTAGTCAGATTTTCTACTTTAGCTTCTCTTCCTAAAATGACAGCTATATATGCCTTTTATTATTCTAGAAGGGGTAAAGAATGATTATTAAGATACACTTAATCAATACCTTTCAAATTTTCCGAGTCGGGTAGTGTAAACATGGTTGACTTTAATGTATACAAGACATAATGCTGCATGTTGACATAGAGGGATGTGAAATCAAAAACACCAGCATATCATGCGGGTTATATCAATTCAAAGTCAATTTTGGACGTTGTCGGTTATCAGAAACGTTGGGGTAGCTAACTTTATTGATATATTGGAGTATTCTTTGAAAATTGGTTTAGCAACACATCCGCTAGTCTAGAAATTTTCACCCGTTTATGGTGGATTTGATGTATTGGTCGAACTGCATACATTCATAGTAAACTCCCCGCAGATATTTTCCATAGTAAACTCCCCGCAGATGTTTTCAAGCTTCAACCAGAAACCAAAGTCTCCTTTCAGAACGGCTAGAATATTTCCAAATAACATGTTTCGATGTCTTACAAACTCAGAAAACCTACAAACATAAGTGACCGATTGACCCTTCTTATGCCAATTTTGCCTGAGATTACAGTAGCTATTTGGGTATCAGGTCACGGCATTTAAAATCCATTTATCAAGGAAGATTAATTTCCTAGACACCAGTTTCGATAAAGAATTATACCATGCAGTTCGGACTCCCTCCATAAAATGAGCTTCGCCCTAATATACACCATGGATTTTCTCTAGAATGGCTTCGTGACGATGAAAGCTCGACAGTCTCCCCAATAAACAAGACTGTCCGTCATATCGTTGCCTTCATGCCACATGGCAGAGAATCCAGCCTTGTGTAAGCGAATTTCCCATTATCAGCTCAGATGACATGGTGAGCTCATATAACAATTCAAAGGTCATTAGAGCCCTTAGTGACGATCATGTATACGAATGTAAATGCAAGATCTGACTGTTCCCTTCGAAGGCACTCTGTCACACAAATTAAAATAGCGGGGTATTTGCATATAAGCAGAGCACTTAGGCCCCCGATTCAGTTCCCAAGATTGGTTGGAATCTATCTAAAATCCATTCCGATGATATTCTACCAGTAATCTCTTGAGATTGGATCATCTATAAAGATCATAGCGATCCGCATGTAACCCAGTCGGTAGCTCCGATGGCTTTCAATGGGCACATTCTGGCGGCCCCTGTTATGCCAAAACAGGCAATATGATAAATTCTTTTGAGAGTGTCACTTACTTTACTTTTACATCGATGTACTAAAATATAGCAAATTTTTTGCTTATTTTGGCAAATTAGTTTTAAATTGTAGTTTATTTAAATTATACTAAAATTTAGTAGCGTTTACTAATTTTTTCTACTAATTTAATTTAACTGCAGTTAAGCAGACATGTGTTGCTAAATTTAGCAAAAAATAAGACAAGCCTCAAAATATTTAATTTTCCCGTGATAATAGCAAAATTTTCAGTAGCCACTACATATTTTTTTCTTAGCGTCGTGTCCGCCATGACGAAGTGGCAAAAATTATGAATAGTGGCCTCGGTAGACTTACGTATTTTATACGCAAACTGAACCTCATGTATCGGTTAATACCTAAAGTAAGTGTCCTTAATATACTGACCAAAAATCTTCGCAAGACACCCGGAATGGGGCTTATTAGTCTAAACGATTTGTGGACCTTTTTCCAGCCTGTGCACTCATACTAATCCCTACAATTATAGATGGTAAAAGAAATATCGAAATCAATAAGAGTGATATCCAAACTTTTGTATATCAGAGGATTTGATATACAAGCACAGCACTCATTTTTTTCCTCGAAAGTATTTATGCTGGATATGAGGAAGTTTAAATATCTGGTCGATATCAGAATTCCATTTTGTGAATTAATTTGCTAATATTTATGTATATGCGTTAGAAAGGAAGCGATTAGGTCTTCCAATTTCACAAAAGATTCGACGACAATAACTGTAATCCTCTCTTTACACATCCAGCTGGCTGAAAATGGCGCCGGACTGGCCTCTGTTAACTTTCACAATTGTGGGGCGTTGTGGTATAATAAGTAGTAAGCGCATTGGACTGTTACACAGATGGCCCCGGGCCCGATTCCAGGTGACGACAACATCAATTTAGAAAAAATAATACATATAAGTTTTCTATGCCTCATATGTATTGCAGCTCCCACTTTCGGTGTTCCCATAGCACTTAACCTAACCGAAATAAAACAATGAATCAGGGCTATGAACCAAAAAGTTTCAATAAGTTCTCCAACTTTCTATCAGGTGGCGAACAAAACCTGTTCTAAGACATATCATCTCGAGCAGTTAAAGTGTTGCCATGCTTGAAGCCTTTCATCTTTGTCAACTTTTCAGCTCTCCACCATCTCCTTTTTAAAGAAAATAACACAAGAAGAATTTCCTGACTGTTGCTTCTCTTAAAAAAAATATAAAAAAATTATGATGTTGGTGCGGTCAAGATGATTTTGTAGGGAGGCCCGAATGACGGCAAGTTAAAAAGTGTCATAATGATATGTAAATCGTGGGGAATACGAATAGGCCAGATCGAATCCTAACGGTGGCACCTTTCGAATATATCAAGGGATGACTGTATGGTTTGTAGAGCTTTTGGTGAGGACAATGAGACCCTGAAACATTTATTTGCCTCTATCTGGCTATTGTAAGGAGAAGTGCACATTTGCAATGAAATTATTTTCATTGATATCAATTGTAATGAAATTATTTTCATTAGCATTTTTTTTTTTATGGTAATGAATTTCATTGATTTGATTTCATTGATTAAAGATAATGATTTTAAATTTCATACAATTAGTAATGAATTTATTAAAAGAAGCAAATTACAATTGACAGAATACAAATATGCTAGGTCTGGGAAAGATTCCGATAGATTAATTTGTTATGAAAAAACTACAGGATATAACTACGATAATAGAATATATAACTACGATAATAGAATGGAAAATTGTTCCAAAATGGCAAGATATGTAATAAAACGGAGAACGATTGGAATCGGAACACTTAACACCTTTGTGTTGTCAGAAGTGCCGCTGCTTATTAAAGTTTGCAAAAACTTTCGAAATACGAGCCATTTTACAAAATGGCGATTTAGATGAGAACGATTGAAATCGGAACACTTAACAGCTTTGTGTTGTCAGATGTGCCGATGCTTATTAAAACTTTCGAAATACGAGCCATTTTACAAAATGGCGATATTTTAAAATGTCCAGTATCGCCAAAACTAAAAGAAATAGAGCAAAACGGACAAAATTGTTGCTCTATAGGAGTATTAATATACCCTTATAATATAAATAGACTAGGTCCGAAAGAGATCCCGAGTGATAAATTTTTTTAAAAAACAGCCACAGGGTGATTTCATTTTTTTTTACCTATTTATGTGATAATGCTAACATAAATATTTGTTATTAGATAATAGCAAGTTAGTTCCTCGTTCAATTTCGTTTCCCGTATTCAGTGTTACAATTTACACTCAATTTTTTTGTAACCAAATGCTTTTTTGCTCAATTGTCATTAGTGTTTTAGGCATTAGTGTGACTTCATTAGGATTAGTAGGACAAATGATAATGCCAAAAAATTTAATTACAATTAAATGGTAATGAAATTTTTTGGAACTAGCCGTGTACGCATGATATTGACTTGGGAAATTGATTGGATACTGAATTTAGCAGACATACCGGAATGTTTATGCCTTATTGCGATAGAGCATAACCATGTCGCTTTTCTAGCAGATGTATATGTCATCATATGGATGATCATGAAGAATGGATGAAACCTTCCTAAGTGTATAAATCATAATTCTTTAGATATTTCTCTTTAAACAGGAAATAGCATAGAAAGTAACAATGTTAGTATCATTAGTCGAAAGTTTCTTCGCACATTGCTTATAAATTTATGGTTTTCTAGAGAAAAAAACGTTAGAATAAAAACGGCACTTTGTTAAAAAATTTGTTTTCATCGTATCTCAATTACTACACAAAACAACAATTAAGAAAATCTAGAGCTTAACACTGCATTTGAAATTGTTATTTAGAAAATATAAAATGCAATTAAATTGTAAAGAAATTATAAAATTTTTAATTTTCAAATTATCTTCTCTAAACTAAACAATTGCAATTTAAAAAGTTCAATTTTCAATTAAATGCTTCTTTAAAAAGTCTTTGCAGTGAAAATATATAAAATATGCTGAAACTGCATTATCGACGGTGTGTAACACTATTGCTAACACTACTGTATTGACGTTGTTGGACTTTAACGATCGAACCTCATAAAGGCAGTGGTAGTAAGCAATGGAAATATTGGCCAATGCCTTTCTGTGGTCCAGGTCCACTTAATACCATATATTCACAAAATGAAAATGGTTTATATAGCAGATATATTATATTAAAACTACCTTACCGACTGCACTTGTCAATTGATACAGTATGACCTTTTAATACTGGGAAATACTACAAACTGTTATTTGAATATTAAATTTTGAGAAGGGTTGCAATGCTCGTTTAAAATAAAGTGTGTATGGAGATAGTAAAGCTAGGATATCCATAAAGTGGACTTTCGTTAAAATGGACATTTAAAAATTATTCGTATTCATCCTTATTCATTTGTTTTCGAGTGTTTTATAAATTATTAATTATGAGATAACAGGAAATTGAAATGTTAATACTAATTACTTGTTTAGTATTAACAAAAAAAAAAAAAAAAACAATTGTACAAAAAATGCAAACAATAAACTAAATAAATATTGGCAACTTCATAACTATTTCGGCTAATAGTTTCAATTGTAATAAATTAATACAATAATGAAACTAACCAACAAAAAAAAAAAAAACAATCTAAATTTATTTGTTTAATTATTATCAAAACTACTACATATTACAAACTATACAATTGGATAGTTAAAAAAAAAATTCTTATGTATGTGTTTAATATTTCAATTAAAAATTTAATATAAAAAAATAAAACCGAAAAAAACTCCATAGTTTAAATATTTATTTCTCTATCATAGATAATAAACTAAATAAAATTTAAATACAAATTAATAAATTAAATGCAATTTAAATTTGTTTCATCTATAATTAATAAAAATAAAAAAAAAAAATAAAAAGTTTTATAATTTACAAAAAAAAATTTCACACATCATTAAAAATTTCACTAATACAAATTTATTTTTATATTTCCCTTCCCAATCCACAACCACCACAAATTAATTCAATCGTAACATCTCAAACGCACAATTTACAAAAAAAAAACCAAACCCGAACGTACAATAGGTGTCTCATGTTAAAATCGATTCACCTGTATTTCGCCTACACACAAATGCAACCGTTATATTATTAATAACATTTTCAATTGCTGTTACAACGCGTCAATACGTAGGAAATCCAATAGATTGTGTACATACAAGGTGAGTTTTTGTAATAGCGAAGAGACGGAATAAATTTCTCAAACACACAGATTTTAATTCTATCCTTTTTTTTGCATTTTTTCGTCTATTTTTTGTTTTATTCTATATATTTTATCTTGGCCGCTTTCCACAGAGACATTCCGGAAGATGTACTTAATACTTATTGTTGGATACATTCAACATATACAGTGGTGGATGCTTTTATGAAAAAGCAAGGTTCCGAGGTGCCTTTTCCTGGGGTTCATAATTCACAGGGGCGGGGGCCTCTAACAATAAAACACACAAAATATTATCAATGGGTGGCGTTTACGCTATTTTTTCAGGTGAGTTTTTTCAATATATTGTAACTATTAAATTACCATAGCATTTTATATAGAGTTATTTTCGTAATGTTTCTGAAATACAACGAATAATCAAAACTGCTTTATCGCCATAATAATGGTTAATACTGGTTGAACTGTAATATAATTTAGCATATCCACACCATTGTTGAAATGGTAATAGATTGTACTATAACGAATTGGCAGTTTACAAGCATATACTATGAGTTGAATAGCGAATATTATAGACACAAACTTAGGAAAATAATTATTATGGTGAATAACTAATCGATAGCTGTATCACGTTATCGATAATAATGTGCCTCAGAAAAAGAAATATTGTGAAAATTGAAATTATATATTGGGGTGTCCCGCATTAATTGTATATTAGAAAAAACTGGGAATACCACTAAATTAATATAGGATAAATAAGTAAACAAATTTTGAAATGGATATTCAGTTCACTACCAGCGATTGCAGTTACTAGTTGTTAAAGTTTGGGGCTTAATTCTTTAATTCAATTTTGTACAATGAGTAGCATTTTACTCAAATTTCATTAAGTTAAAAGTATTCCTAAGGAATGAATTCCTAGCTTAGTTCTTAAAAGCTTTAAATAATATGAATGATTTCTATTTTGAATGAATTCTTTCTTGAATGATTCAAAACTTTCTTAATTCATTTAGTAAATGTGTGAGTGAAAAAAAATTTGCTTTCATTCATTTAGTCAAATGATTAACGAAAGTCGTCATAATTTACCTGTAATATTTACGTAAAACAAAAGCAAATTACTTATAAATAGTCTACCACAAAAGATAAACTAGCTTTATGCTTCGGTATTGCATGTGTGATACGTGTTTATTTGTGTATTAATGTAAAACTTCTTTGTAAATGGAGTTTTTTTTTTATAGAGGTATAGAACTTTGAAATGGAATAAAATAAAGATGAATTTTTTAAATTGAAATGAAATCTACTTTATTCGAAAGATAATGTTCTGGCATTATAATTCAAATGTGATGTGGTCACCATTGACTGCAACGTTCTGACCAGCATCGTTTTTAAAGAAGGACGTTATGATTCCGCCAGTCCATAAAGCACACCAAACAGTCAGTTTTTCTGGATGTAACGGTGTCTCAACATACACTTGAGGATTATCATCACCCCAAATACGGCAGTTTTGTTTATTGACGTATCCATTTGTTCAGGCGTCAGTCTATTAATGTTGAAATGCCAAACCAAACTAAATATAAATCACTTGACAACTGACTGAATGGCAGCCAATTAAAAAAGTGTTGCCAACTTAAAGTTCTATACCTGTATAAAATTTGATGTCTGTAGCTCTAACGGTTGTAACAAAGTAACAAATTCATTTGATACAACTTTTGTGTTCGATTTTAAAAAAGAAACAGACGAATTCGCCTGAAACTTTTTTTTTAATTAAAAATTTATAGACGAATTTTTTTGACTTCTGTATAGAACCAGTGGAAAGAAATATAAAAATTTTGAGATTACACAGTTTCGATTCATATTCTTTTTCGTATGAATTTAATACAAATAATAAATATTCGACTGAAACTTGTACAAAAAAAATTAAAACATTAAAAATTAAAACTTCAAACTTGTATGAAAATCGAAACTAAAAAATAAAGAAAAATGTTCTGATTTTTTTTTTAAGTATGATTTAACTGGAAACCCTGCAGTGTGATTGTTACCACAGTCTATGTTAAAAGTGGAAATCTTCTAAATGCAACAATACAAAACGGCGATGAAAATATGGATTATTAGATATTGTAGTAAGTTAAAAGAATTCCAAAAAAATATTCTGCGAGTTTTGCTAAATTTATCTTTATAAATAAAGTATTTGACAGTTCTTATGTTCATATGGTGTGTTTCGGGTTAGTAAATTTATTTTGGTATTATACAAAATAAAAGACAAATTTTTCAAACACAAATTATGTAAAACTTATTTACTTTTACTTCGCAAAATGTTCCCGCTGTCTCGGGAAATGGAAAAGTCCAGGAAATAAAAAACCCTAAATACAACCGACAAACTTATGTATGTATATGTGAATTTTGTAGGCTTTAGTATGTACATTAGATCGACTCAAGTTGTATGGAAGCGAAATTCGTGCAAGGTGTAGCCCCCTCAAAATGAACATTGGTATTTTTTATGATGACATCTAAAATATTTCGGCTCTAGCTTTGACATCTCGTGAGCTGGACCATTTTGAAAAAGGGTCCATTTTTGCATGTTTTGTTAATTTTAGAATCTGTTTCCTTACCAACATATACAATATGGGTATCATAAAAAAGGTTTTTTTAAGGCGCGTCCAACTGTATATACAATTTGTCTAAGAACGATCATCCATGTCCTTTTTTTAAGGATATTCTGTAAAAAAAAAGGTTTTTGAATTTTTTGTTCGGGGTTGTTTGTAATAAAAATGCCAAATTAACATATTTTAATCTTTAGTCGATTTAATCCATATTGTATGTGTTGGTAAGGAAACAGATTCTCAAATTAACAAAACATGCGAAAAAGGACCCATTTTCAAAATGGTCCAGCTCACGAGAGGTCAAAGCTGAAGCAGAAATATTTTAAATGTCATCTTAAAAAAGTCCAATGTTCATTTTTAGGAGGGTACATCGAGCACTTTTTTTGGTGAGTCGCTCTAATGTACATATACTGGCTGATTTTGTAAACCGAATCATAAAATCAAAACTTTTTGAAAATTAACAACTTTTACATACACGCAAAGAAAAACATGGGAACCATATTCGAAGAGCATCATATTTATGATTGCGACAACCATGTTATTATGGTTATGGCAACCATACTGTTATGTGCTTCTGTATCATGATATGATAATTAGATTGCCATAATATAGTTCCAAACATATCCGAATATTATCATATTATGGTTTGGAAATTTGTATAAATTATCATAATATGAGCACTACAGTATTCTCCTAGCATTTTGTTGAAGCTGAGTTAAAAATATATGTGTGTTTTTAATAGTATATTTACTTAATAATTCGCATATTTTAATAAACTTATGTTTCAAATAATTTAAGTAATCAAATTGTCTTTGCGCTGAAGAAAAAGCTTTGTGAAATATTGTGTCAGCTACACATGTGATTACAGAATAAAACACACATCAAAATATTGTTAAGAATACAATTTCACAATACATTTATAATGATCAAACAATGTTTGCAGCAATCATAATAATTGCATTATAATCATATTATAGTTATCATATTATGATCATGGACACGAATTTTGCCATCATTTATTACCATGCTATGATTATTGCAAAAATATATTCTGATTATTTCGTACTACATACTTTAAAGCAGGTGCATTTTGTTTAAATGCTTCTTTCACATTTTTTTCTTTAACAATATTTTTTTGAGTAATTACAAACAATTAAAAAATAAAGAATTTTTTCTTCACTTTTTTATAATAAACAATAATTTTATTTAAGGTCTTCCACAAAACAAATCACCATTACAATTACCATTACTACGTTGTTTGTGCATTTATAATGTTTTTTTGTTTAATATTATTTAATTTGTTGGGACTGACTGTTTCTCACAACTTCTTTTCACAAAATCTCAAGCAATTATGAAACTAAAAGATCGAAAATGCTCATAAAAAAAACCAACTAATCATCTTAAAGTTGGCGCAACTCTAATATGGCTGCAGTTAGATAGAGTAATATGATAATAAATACTATTGTATGATTGTAGACAATACAATAATATGATAACTGAAAAAAGAGAAATTTTTACTAGAACATGATAAAAGCAACCATATTATTGGTGAAATATGATTAATACAAAAATAGTTTAATTGAAACAACCATTTATTGCTGTAGGAAACATAGTTTTGTGGCCGCAATCATATTGCAAAAATATTTTTGATATGCGTGTATGCATACAATTTGCAAAAAACAACATATCGCACACCTAGTACAAAAGTGACTCAAGTCATAATTTTTCATTTTTCAGAAATCGAAAAAAACATTTGCAACTTTATACTAATTGAAACATAAAGAAAGACATAACTGTTTTTTAGCAACAGTTAACAACAACAAAATACACTGATATTTTTTTAATAGATAAACAAGTACATTGTGGATAGTTTAAGCATATAAAACCGAAAAATTTAAATTTTAAGTTGAGTCACTTTTGAACTGGGTGTACGATATATCCCAACAAAGAATGTTTGTACATATATCACAATAAACAATGTTTGTAAATATTAAAAATAATATATTGATTATATCAAATTTTTTATAAATTTTGCCTACACTCCTAATAATCCATGCTAAAAATACTAAAATAATGTCAAAACAACGAAATCTTTTGTAAAATTAACAAATTTTCGTTTATTTTACAAAATGTTTGGTTATTTTGACATTTTTGTGTATTTTAACGCATGGATTATTATCAGTGTAGTATAGAAATAATATATTTGTTTATTTAATCACAGCTGTGGAAAACATATAGCGTTATATGTAATTTTGAAATTACGTCAACCATGCTTTCCCACCAAACCAATTTTAACTGAAAAGTACAAGTGCTTTTTAACATAATTAAAAAAAAAAACTTTCCAACTTTTAGGACCCTAACCTTGAAAAGAAATATGTATTGCACTACTCAGCGTAGTAAAAATATTCGTTTGTGATTTTGAAAAAAAAAAAAAAACGTTCCTTACAACAAAATATTCTAGGTACGATTCTGTTTTTCCTATTATAAAAAATGCATTTTAGTAAGTTGATCATAAATTTCTATAAATTAATATTAACATGTAAATCAATGTAGCACGATTCGTTTTTTTTTATATAAAAATGCCAATAAGTGATACAAAATAAATTGATATATTTTATATAATTAAGATATATTTAGTAACTAGCCACTAAATATGTATATAAATACGCATGTAAATAGCATACATATTAGGCCGGGTCGATTTGTATGCAGGCAAACAAATCGCTCAACGTTCAAGGAAAATCGTATTCTAGGGATCAAAATAAGAAACTTAGCCGAAGGAACCATACCTCTAAAACGAATTCTGATGTCCCAACTTTTGACCCGTAGTTTAAAATATTGAAAAATCTCACTTTGACCCATTTAGAGTGCCCCAATCGAATATAATTTATACATTAATCTGCTAGAGCGTCTTCCGGAGAAGAAATAGAGACCCTAATCTTGGAAAGACTCCTCCTACTTTCTGAAATATCTCTATCCCGAGATTTGCACATTTTGCTACAAAAAACACGACTAAAAAGGCCCTCTTTCAACTTAAATTTTAACCCCTTAACGGTCACCTAGAATGATGTTTTATGCATTAATCTGCTAGCGTGTCTCCCGGAGAAGAAGTAGCTCCCATAATCTTGGAGAAATTCCTCCTACTTTCTGAAATATCAAAGTGGGCTTTTTCAAAATTTTACCCTACGGGTCAAAAGTCGGGTCATCAGAATTCGTTTTAGAGGTATGGTTCCTTCGGCAAAGTTTCTTATTTTGATCCCTAGAATACGATTTTCCTTGAACGTTGAGCGATTTTTAAATCGACCCGCCCTAATACATATTTATATTGAAACACAAATAAACACAATGTAAAATAGAATAGCAGCATCTTTACAACATGTGAAGAAAGAAAACCCCTTTTTTTCTTTCTTGGCTGCTTCATAATGGAAACAAACTATGGGATGAGTAAAATAAACAAAACCAAACACGATAATGATGATGATCATGTTCTTTTTGTTGTTATTATGGAAACCACTTACTAAATTTAAAATAAATATTACACAGAAACGATAACAACAAAAAAAAAAAAAAAAAAAATACTCTCACTATTAATACAAAAAAAAAAAATAAAAATTTGTAATAAAAAAATTTGTAAGAAATCGCTAAAAATTTAATGTAAAAACAAAGATATAGATTTGTATGAAATATTAAGAATTACATATTTATTTCTTAAATATAAAATATGGACAAGGAATAAAAAAAAAAAAAAACAAATACTATACTCTGTGTGTCCATTTAGACGTCTATGCCGGAAATGTAAAATTATATGCATAATAGTGTCTATACTTTAGTGGAAATATGCATTATTATGCATTATTATTAACCCCTTAAGAGCGAAATACTTATATAATATACAAGACAGAAGGACTTTTGATGATCCTGTAGAAGGACATGCGATAGTTTGCAAAATTATAGCAATATTACTACTACTAATATAAAGAAATATAAAGATTCAGGAGAATGCTGCTTACACTCAAATAAATAAGTCTGTAAAAGTTATAGTTACAGAAATATTAACTACTGCCATGAAAAAAGATTGGTTAGAATTCGTTCAAAACCATTGTGGGCGTTGCACTGTTACACAGATGGTCCCGAGTTCGATTCCCGGTGACGACAACATCAATTTAGAAAAATAATATGTATGAGTTTTCTATTACTTATATGTATCGCTGCGCCCACCTTCGTTGTTCCCATAGCACTTAACCCCACCGAAGTAAAATAATGAATCAGGGCTATGAAACAAAAAGCTTCAATAAATTCGCCAACTCTAGATCAAGTGGCGACCAACAACTGTTCGCGCAAACATGGCAATTAGTGTTGCCATGTTTGAAGCCCTTCATCTTTCACCACCTTTCATCGCTCCACTATCCCCTTTCCAAAGAAAGCAACACATTAATTAATAGGAAGAATTTCCTGAGTGTTGCTTCTCTTTATAAAAAACAAAAAAAAAAATGTATTTAATAGGACGTTGTTGGAGTTATCAATAAAATAGTTAAACACTAAAAACTTACCAATTCTGAAAGATTTTAGGACGTAGATCACGAATGACAATACCAAATTTTAGTATTAGTTTCACTTTTAAAATATTAACGAATTTACCTTTTACAGAAAACTCATACATTTACCTGAAAAAAAACAGGAATAATTTTTAATGTGTCTTTAAAATATTGACTTTAAGCTTAAATAACCAAATCAAATTTATTGCGATTGTGTGAAGGATGTAGAATATCATTGCAGTTTAAGTTAAAACTTCACTTATTCTTCTATTTTGTAAATATTATAAAATCCAATGACAAGATTTGCAAAATTTTAGCTCATGATGTTAGTTTATGTCCCACTTCATTAGTTTTAGTGAAAATATTCAGAAAATTCAATCTGAAATACAAACTTTTTGACTTTTGACTTTTTAATTTTAAATAAATTTTGTATGAATTTGCTACACTCATAATAATCCATGTTAAAAATACGAAAAAATGTCAAAATGTCGGTTGGCAGAACTTAGCATTGTGTTTTACTAGTACAATAGAAATTGTACCTATTGTAATTTTTAACACGGTTTTTACAAAAATAGCAATGGTTTGCCAGTACTATTTGTTTGGTACGGTTGGCAATTTCTACGTGGGATGATTTAAGTATACACTCATTAAAAAAAACCGTACAAATAGTTGAAAGTTTAGCTGCGACTGAATTTGAGCCAGCAGAATTTACAATGAAGTTGAGAATCACATTCTGATAAATTAAAGTGACCCAAATTTTAGAAGATATAAATTTTGGTTGACGGTTGCAGTTAAACTAAAAGTACAGCTATCATCACCAGAATTTTCAAGCTGAATTAGCAGAAAATGTCTTATAAAAGGCCTTTCCGGATCTGACCAGAGGCAGATCCATATTTAATACCGGTAGTATATGTGTCTAATAACGAGTAACGATTTGTGGTCCATTTTGCTCTATCTCGCCAACTACAAGTGAGGCTGAAAGCGTAGACACAAAAAAAATTGTTTGGAAACAATTTAACTGTCAAATTTGAAAGTTTGAAAATCACGAATTACTAAATATTAAGTTGAAAAATTAGTTCGAGTACAGCTGAAAGCTGTTCTGGTGATAAAACGTATATAACTGATAACTTTAGTTAAATAAATAACTAAAACTATAACAACAGAAAAAAAAATAGTGTAACTGAATTTGAAATCGTTTAACAGACTTTTGTACTAACTTTTTTTATTAGTGCACTTGAATGGTTTTATCTGAATTTGATTAATTATAATTTGTCACATACTCCATATTTTTAAGACAAAAAAATATATGCTTTTGTTTTTTAATTTCAAACACTTTTCCTTTAAACTAATGAAGATAGTTCGCGAATTTTTTAATAAATATATTAACCAGTGATGTTTACTAAATATACATATTTAAATTTTGATCTTTTTTATGCTGTACAATTTTTATAAACGAGATCGTGATAAAGGTGAAATTTCAGCTTTAAATACATCGAAATTATCGCATCTTTCAAAACCACAAATACATTTTACTAACCCTCTAACGGGCAAAAATAAACAATAAGTTATTTTATACTATTTTTTATCGTTATCTAATTTAGACTATATAAGCCAATATAGGTTCAGGGTGCATCTCGAAAAATAACGGATGTAAAACATAAGTTTTGGATAAAAAGTATTGTTCTTACAAATATATCACAACAATACAAAAATAATTTTTTTGTGTTTCTGTTTAAGAAGATATGGCCATTTTCTCTTTTTGGGAAATGTGAAATTAAGCGAAAACTTTAACGCTTTGCTAGCAATACTTAAAGTTTTCTTTCTGCCAAATTTCATATAAATTCGTCTTTTAGTTTATAAATTAAGACGACGTCATAAAAAAGTATCTTGATAAAATCCTGCGTGTCCTTGAACCAAATTAAGGACTTATTATAGGAGTTAAAGGGCTTACTAAAAATAAAGCCTTAATCTTTCTAAGATTTAATTTTCAAGAGTTTTTTGACAACTTATCCCTTAAATGCTCCTTATAGATAAAACCGTTCAAAAAAATTCCGACGTCTTTATTTTTAGCTGAATTAAAATCTTCCAATATAAAATACATTTTTTAACAGATATTAAGAGTTGTGCCTTTCATTAATTATAAAATGTGCGAAATTATTTAAGGATATCGAAAAAAAGCAAAAATAATTTTAAAATCAATAAGTATTGAGAGGCAAATGTAAGCTTTCAAATGATGTGTTTTTTGTACTGAAGTCACTTCATTTTTTTCAAAATTTAGAGATTTTTAAAAATCGTGATACACAGTTGTGGTTTATTTATCATTTCACACCATAAAAACACATGTTCATTCAAATCGACGCTGTTGAGCATTTAAGGGTTCAATTTGTTTTTTAGATTTTTGAAAACTAGGTTTTTAAAAAAAATATTTTTTTTTTAAATTTTACGAAATTTTGATTTAAAAGCTTTATCGCTTCCAAACCGTGAAAGATAGGCGATAAATTTGTTCGCAAAACATTTACTAAATTTAGATTCTATCCGAATATATTTATTTATAAGTTTAGAACACCCATTCGACTCATTTGTGGTAAATTTTATGAAGACTGCTCTAAGGCAGCCTTACCTGTTAGAGGGTTAAAGGATGTCATAGAATGAATCTAATATAAAATTGTTCTAAATCGGAATGATATGGTATTAAGTGCAGAAGCGGAATTGCAACTGTCCATATGGGTGGAATTGAATTGAGTTCGGATATAGATAAATTCAAAGACTTAACATGGGGTGCGATATGGAATTTATCAGAATGTTTCATGTATTATAATTACGCAAAATTCCTGGAAAAAACTGCCAACCGTACCAAAAATATAGTATTGGCAAAAAACTGATATTTTTGTTAAACCCACCATGTTAAAAATTACCAAATTAGTATTAATATTGCACTAGGAAAACTCTATTTTGTTTGCAAAGCATGTGTTTCGATAGTACGACCAGCAAAATTCTTTGTCAATATTGCCAATATTACAACCAATTAGAAGCATTTTTTTAAATATTTAATTACATTTCAAACATTTAAATGTGATGTATATGATTAAGACCAAACTGTATTGCTGCTTTTTATGTGTTTTATTAAACATATTTCTCAAAATAATTTTTTTAAGCTATTTTAAAAGCACCAAATTTTTTTTTAATTACCAACTTTTTGCCAACGGTGTCAAGTTCGCTCAAAACCACCGGTGGGCTACAGTTATCAATCGGGTAACAGGACAATACTGTCAACATTATTAATACCACGTTCTGCCAACGCATAACCGACCGTCGCAGACGCTTTGCCAACACTGTGCCGATTGTATTTTTCCGCCTGGGATGATATAACAAAATTAGTAAATTAACCTGTAAAAGCTATGTAGAAATATATCCAACGGTATGTTCCTGCAGGTGGCCCATTTCTATTATCTCTTGTCGTTTTTAAGAAGTATATCTGTCAATTGTAATTATTTTTTTATTTTAGAAATAATGAGGTTAAGAAGAAGAATAAACGTTTTTCTCTAAAAATTATAAACACTATTAATTTGAAAATCAGATTAGTCTAGTTTCAGCCTGGACTAGTTTCTGCTTAATTGTCAGATTGTCTCTATACGATCAATTTTTCAACAACCTGCGGCTGTAAGAATCAAACCTGCGCTCTTCTTACATTACAAACGTAACAATACCCAGTCATGACCGTTTAGCGATCACACCCAAGTATGGCCTCGAATATAATGCTGCTAAATTGCAGTTTTTTTCCTCTACTCAGAAGTGACAACACTAACAAACACAAATATTCTATTTTTAGATTTTAGTTTATTTTTCTAATCTCCTCCGACTCTATTTCTATTTATTTTTTATTTTTTTTAATTTCATTATTTCACTATCGCGTAAGTTGTCTGGGTGTTGCTTTAAAACTTTCAGAAGATGTTTTTACACTTGCGTTAAATATTATTTTATATAATTGCTACATTTTCAGTATTTGAAAAAAAATCCCCAAATTAGTTAATGGGTTAATATCATTTCCATATGTATAAATAAAAATTTAGCCTGTTTTATGGATTTGATATGATATCTCCCATTGTTTAAATTGGCGTTACATTTAGTTTTGAAGCTGAACAGCAGCATTACAAGTATCATTTCAACAGTAGTAGTATTAAACATTTCTTAATGTATAAAAAAAAAATTATATAAAAGAAATATCAAGGAAAAAAACTTAAAAATTTTGTATCATCATTAAAAAGTAGACTTTTTGCAATTGTTGATTATTGTTTTCGTTGTTGTTGCTGTTGCTTGCACAGGCAACATCAACATCAGCTTGATGTATTTGGGCAACAATCCAAATGCATTTCATTATAAACAGAGCAACAGCATGTATAAATTAAAAAAAAAAATATATATAGAAGAAACTGCACCAACAAAAAAAGGGAAAATTGTACTATACGAATAAGTATTATTGTTAAGGAATTAATTCCGATTACTATTTGTTTCATCATCAACAACATTTTCATTTCCTTGCAAGAAAGCACATATGTCATATTGAATGGGGCACATGTGGCAAACAAAAACAGCAGCAAAAAAAAAAAAAAAAAAAAAAAAACCAAGACTAGACACACAGACAGACACATATGAGACAAAATGGACGTGATTTGTTATATAAATCTTAACACGACATTGAAGTCATAGTTATCTATTGTATAAAATCTTGATAGGAATCCAAACGACAAGACAATGGACGGACGTCCAAGAGAAGTCAAGTGCAAGAGCAATAATGTATTTAAGTCGTAAATACACATTGAATAATTATAAAACAATCTTTAAATAATCATAAAATTTATTTAATGGGTTGGTATCAACTCTTTAACAATATGTTCATAATATCTCTACTCTTAATTTTTCAAAAAAATTCTTCACACTATGCATGTCATTAACACCCGTTGCCATCCCTTGTGCGTGTTTCTAACGTTTCTATTTTCAAATTAATTTGACTAAAACTGATGTTGGCTCATAAAACATTTTACAAAATAGGTCAACCATCAATGAATTCTGTTCATTTCTAAATGTTGCATCGCTATTCCACTAGTGTGGCATTAATTGACGGCGAGTATTATTTGCTCATTTGAACATTTCCCCCCCCCCCCCAAACTATGCACCACAAGTCGATAAATCAATTCTTATAAATAAAATATATTTTTATAATTTTATATTCTTTTAAATGTTTAAATCTTTAGTAAAATTATGTAGATGAGAAAAAGATAGACAGACAGACGGACGGACACATGGACGGACAGAAAGACATATATGTCAATCTTTTCAATATGAAAAGTAAGAGATAATGTGTTAAATATTTATGAAAACCCACTTAATAGTACCCAGCATTTAAAATGAATAATTTATTATTTGATTAGAAAACTAAACAAGGTAAATTTTAAGAAGCTCCCTGGAGAAATTAATAATATGCGGCGTTTTAGGTGCACTGAAAGAATTATTGTTCATGATATTAATGAAACAATTTCATAGAACTTTGACCCTTTCAGGAATGTGTTGTTTTTTCGTAGATTCAATAAAAATTTCATTATATCCAAGAAACTATATTAATAGTAATAAAACTTAATAGTGTCCAGCATTTAAAATGAATAATTATTATTATTATTTGATTAAAGAAAAAGGTAAATTTTAAGAAACCACCTGAAGAAATTAAGAATATGTGGCCTTTTAACTGCACTGCAGGAATTATTATTCATGATATTAATTAAACAATTTCATAGAATTTTTTCGTAGATTCAATAAAAAATTTCATTATATCCAAGAAATTTTAATAATATTAAGAAATTTTTCATAAACTTTCAAAATTTCATAAAAAAAAATCATTCGATTTCATAAATGATTTCTTCATAAATTTAATGAAAATATTATTAAGCACTATGAAATTATTTCAAAGACTTAAATTTTGTATTTTTTTTTTTTATAAAATTTTATAATTTCATTTATTTTTATACATTTCAAACTTTAGTTTTAAGATTGATTTCTCATGTGTTCAACATATTTTATAAAGTACTTTATTATATCAATGTAGTATTTTATTAATTTTGGACTTCAATGAAATTGTGTAAAACATCATATGAAGCGATTTAGTTCCAATGCATTAATGAAGAGTTAAAGGAAATTTCTTAATATTAAAAAACTTTATGAAACTGTTTCATAAATTCTATAAATATTTTAATTTTAATTTTAAATAATTTTTATTAAAAATAAAATTTATGTTTTTTCGACATTCAATTGTGTAATAAAAAACTTTTAAATTTATTTTTGATCATTGGTGGTAATCGTTTACTTTGAACTCATATACCAAGTTCTCACATAGTGCCACAACTAGATGATATGAATGTTTGATGTTTGCATGGGGTTGCGACTATTTTTAAATCGTGTTCTGAGGAAGGGAACGTGGAAAATTCCCGAAATAGATTTATCAACCCATTTCTGAAAGTGGTCAATTGAAAACAAAAAATACATACTAGATTATTTGTTGGACCACATCATAATAAAGAAATATAGAGTATGTCCTCGAACTTGAATACTTTTTATTTAGTTTTTAATTTAATTTAAACTTAAAACCGCCATCATTTTTGCGCCGTTAAAGATAAATGATTAACACGGATGGATTTTGCATGCTTAAACTCCAGCTAATGCATGCTCAAAAAGTTATTCACGTCATAATACAAAATTTATTTATTTTGACTTAAAGAAAATCTGTTATTATGTTTCTTTAAAACGTAATGATATAATTACAAAAAAAAAAAACTAAAAATGGGGTCATTTTGGATCCCACTGCGTAATATTTTAATATTAGACTGGGCAGCTCGAAAAAACACGTGTCACTTCGAATGTTATTCAATATATGAAGTTTCGGGGGTCCGAATCAGGATACATCCCTTATTAGTTTTTTTGTACAGCGTAAAAACCAGATATATGCCGACATTAGCGAACATTCCCTTGCACAATTATGTATGTATGCATGTGTATCGATTGTATTCGATTATCCAAATTGGATATTCGAATGGGAAATTTTTATTCCTAAAGAGTTAAATAATATAACTAGCAAATTTTACTTCAAGTACAAACAGAAAAAAAATTAAATTAGTTTGTCTTCACTTTAAAGAAAACAATTTTACTAGTGCCTCAAAATGCGATTCAGGTAGATTTATTTTTTTATTTTTTTTGAAAATTGTTGTTTCAATATTTAACAAATAATGCAACACACTGGAATATATTATAAGCTTAAAAATGGATTGTGTGTATTTGGTGTTGTCTGTTATTCGGCCACAACCTGCTTGAGTATATAAATAAATATTAGAGTTCGTCAGAAAATTATAAAGTTTCTTTGTTTTAAGGATATCATCACTTTTTAAAATGTGTTGGTATCAGTAAAAAAATGGCGTTATTATTATTTTAAAAATTCCAACTCCTTCCAATGGCGCGTTGATTTATGGGACCTTTTCCTGCAGTGCAAACAGAGCTGTATTTATATGACAATTGTATTCTCCTCTCGATTCTACATCAAAAATTATTTTAAAAAAACGTTTCACCCCGTTTTTAAAGTGCGCCATTTAGGAAATAGAATGGTCGGAAAAAATCAATTTTTTTCAAAAAACTTATTAAGTACCTTTTTATTAATCACAATAAAAAGAATTTGTTGCTTAGAAAAACGGTGCAAAAATTTTCGCTTTATGGTAACCCAGTTAAAAGTTATTAAGATTTAAAAATCTTCTCTTTACTACAATGCAATATTTTATTGTTTAACAACTTTTTAACAGGCCGCGACAACCCAAAAATGTTTGTACCATTTTTCTTAGCTCAAAATAGTTTTTCATTGTGTGTGCTAAAAAAATATTTTTATTATATTTTACAAATTTGATACCTTAATAACTTTTTAGCTTTTTAAAAGTTTTTGAAAAAAATAAGTTTTTCGTCCACTCTAGTGACTAAACAGCGCACTTTAAAATCCAGAAAAATTTGTTTTCAATAGTTTTCAATAATAAATTATCCCCTTTTTGCTACGTAGTAAATGGGAGCCTAAATTGTCTTTTTTTGGCCAGATCCCTCCAGAGGAAGGACTTGAAATTTTAAAAAAATAATAACGCCATTTTTTTTTTATTGATGCAAAAACCATTAAAAAAGTGATGATATCATGAAATCAAATTTTTGTGACGAACTCTAATAAATATACATCCTCATCATAAAATGTATGGCTAATGTGGTGTATATGAAAATTTGACAACGCAATGGACATAGTTACTGTTGCGTTGGAGTCATGCAAAAATATGAGCAGTTGCAAAGTAATGGATATATTTTTTTTTTAAGTAATGGACATAAATAGAAGATACGTAAAATGTAACATATGGTTTTGATGGGGGAAAAAATATAATACAAAACTTAAATATAAATATAATGTTTGCTGATTCAGAAAATAATTTTAAAAATAGAGGATCATGGTATTTTCTAAAACAGGGGTTCCCACCAACTGTTGCTTTACGGACTCCCTGCCACATTTCTACTGGTTCACGGACCCCAAAAACATTGGTCATATATTAAAATTAAATGCAAAAGTAACAAAACAAACAAAGCATTTTAATTTTAAAAATAAAAAAAAAAATACACAGTAAAACCAGGACCAAAAAATTAATTGGATATAAACGATATTCGTTTTTACTGGAGTAACATTTATTTATTGTCCACAAAATATTAAAAATGTGTATAAACTTTCATTTGATACCATAAATAGCTTTTGATACATTTTATAAGGCATTTCTACGTTTCGGTTAAAAATGTGTTAAAATTCAAAGAAAGTTGAGGAAAATTTGCAAAACTATCGGAATTTCGTCTTGAAAAAGGAAATTTAAAAGAAAATTTTTTCTTGGACTTCCAGAAACAGTATATTTTAACCAGGATTCATCTTAATTGAGTCACAGAACATAACAATTTTTACATTTTTTGAACACCCGATTTGGTCCACTACATCTTTCAATTTAAAACAAGTAATAAATAAAATTACTTGTTTGAAACTAAATGATGCTGTTGTGGATCAAAATTAATAAATAGAAATTTTATAAATGTTTTTCCCATAATATGCTCAGCATTGCTAAACTTTTAATACCCATAAACATTCCATAAACAGCTCAATAATACCTATCGTTTGAGGACGTGACGAAATTCGCCAATGTTTTAAATATGGGATAGGCTAATATACATCCGCCAGACTTTAAATACGGAAATATATAGTTTTATCCAGAAGAAGATTTACAGTTTTATGGTATGCAACGATATATAACTATGAATAGGTCAAGCTAAGGATTTATCCAAAATGAAGTACAATTTTTGGAATATTACACTACATGTGATTTTTTTTTTTTGAAAAATAAAAAGCAACTATATTTTTTTGTGTTTCTTTAATTTTTGAGCTTACCTTAGTACCACTTTAATGCAAATCAAAAATTTAAAAATCCGGCTACGTTAGGGACTTAAGACTTGTATGTGAAAAAAAAAAATAAAAAAAATTTCTCAGATGAGTACCCAGGGCTTCACGATTTTGCTTTTAAAAAAATGGTCTATAATTAAATAACGGGTTTTTCAATAAGGACTTGACATTTTTTAATAAAACGCAAACCATTTGAGATATTTCCAAAACTTTATTATCGACTTGAAATACAACCAAAACATTTAGGAATGGAACTCGACTTCGTTCATATGGCAACCGCGGGCACGTCGACAGCGGTCGATTCGTTACACCCAATTTTCGATGACTCGGTCAAACATTTCGGCCGTAACGGCCGCTATTTCGCGTTCAATGTTGGCTCCGAGTTCTTCCAACGTTGTCAGCTTGTTGGCATAGACCAATGATTTGACGTAGCCATAAAGAAAAAAGTCTAGTGGTGTTAAATTGCACGAACGGGCGGCCAATTGACTGGTCCATTTCTTGAGATAACACGCTCTAAAACTTACTCTTCAATAAATCTATTTAACGTGTGCTGTGTGGCTTTTGGCACCGTACTGTTGAAATCACATGCCGTCCAAGTCTATGTTTTCCAATTCGGGCCAAAAATAATCGGTAATCATGCCGCGATAACGATCGCCATTCACAGTAACGTGACGTTCGTTATTGTCGACGAAAAAATATGGCCCAATGACACCGCCGGCATGCAAACCGCACCAACTAGTTATTTTTTGTGGATGAAGTGGTGATTCATGAAGCACATGTGGATTTTTATCAAACCAATAACGCATTTTTTTTGCTTATTGACGAACCCATTGAGCCAAAAATGAGCTTCGCCACTGAAGATGAATTAACGCTCCGAATTTCGATAGTACATTTTTATAATTTGCATACGTTGTTCGTTCGTGTACTTTACCATGATGAAAATGTTGAGTTTACTGAAAAAAGGAAAGTAACAGTTTGATGATCAGTGAAATAGTGCGTTCACAAATTAAATTCAAAGTTGTCAAGTACTTATTGGAAAACCCTTAAGTTACCAGGGTTGCCATGATAATCAAAATTTTAAATTGTAATTTTTATAATAATATCCAATATTATGTTTTTCTATTGCAAAAAGAATTTTTTAAATAATTTTCTTAAATATTATCGTAACAATCGAAAAAATAAAAATATTTTGTAACTTTTTGCTGTATTTTCAATTAATTTGTTAGTTTCAATGAACTAAAATTTAGCTCAAATATAACTTTATAATTGTGGATTCAATATAACTCAATAATAGTAGATACTGCATATTTATTTTTGTTGTTTTTATTTTACTAATAAAATGTTTACTAGTTTTTCAAATTAGCGTGTGAAAACTTAAGAGAGTTATAACCTATGACCTTTAAAATCTGTGTTTGTATTCAAAATATAGATGTTTTTTATAATATTTTTATTTTTAATTCATTTTTATTATACACCTGTTTTATTAGAATTTTTGTTATATATATTTGTTTTTTATTTTGTCTAGTCTATCTTTAATAAATATTTACCATAATATTATATGACCCCTTGGGTATTTTATATTTTACTTGACTTGAATGCGGTCAAGTTGTTTTATTTGTTGTTAAAATATCTTATATACATTGTTTTGCATTAAAAGTTCATTGTCAACTTCTGAAGTTTAAGGGCCACAAATATTTTTTGTTTTCCCCATAGAATTTTATGTTTTTGTTCAGTAGGCCTCATATAGCAATAAATGCGGTATGAATGCGTTCATTGACCAAACAATTTTCTTTTGTCTTTGTTTTTGGCTTGTTTATAATGTATTGGTAAAGTTTTTGTACGAGATATTTACATAAGTTTGCTTAAAAGAACACGCATACTAACGAACATATAACATCAGTGTGGTCTCACATATAGGCATGCACTTTATTAAACTTTGTCATTTCCGGTAATGAGTACCCATAACAATATTGTATAATGCATAATTATGTATGTGTGTGTATGGTGATATGAAATATGTTAAGAATGGTTTCCTTTTTTCCTAGGGGCATTTGATTATATTGCATCAATTTTGATTTTGTAAACAAAATTATAGTTTATTGATGATGTTTATTGTTTATAGTTTATTGATTATAGTTTATTGATGATCTTTTATAAGTTTTTTTTTTGTTACAACAAAAAAAAAATTATACAATATGTTTGAAGTTTTTTTTTTTTAATTTAAAGATTTTTAAAGGAGTAATAACTTTTAACCCTTTAAATTCGCCAACTATATTTTATGACTTCTTAACTTTTCTTATATTTTTGCAAAATTCTTTCTTTTAGTACTTTATACAACTATTCTTAACACATTATCACCAGCGCTTTTGATTAACTTTTGTACATTAGCAACTCATACGTAAAAAATGTAATAGAATCAGTATAATTTAAGAATTTCTTAATAGACAAATTTAATATTTAAACTCAATTTATACTCAACAAACTTTTAAACTCAAGTTTGTTATATGCGTATGTTTAATATTGTTTATACAAAAGTTCCACATTACTCATACGTAAATATTAAAATGTATAGAAATACATATTTTGAATATAATTTTTAAAATAAAACTACATATTTTTGGATTTATTTTGTTATTACAAGGCATTTCGGGGTTAAATTTTTTTCAAATCCTTTATCTAATATCAATGTATTATTATTCATATCACAATATTTTAATAAAACTATTTTGTACTTAAATTCAAATTATTGTTTAATAAACTTTTAATATTGAGTACACGTTCTCCTTTGCTCGTTTCATATAAGTCTACATCATTTAAATCTTTTAACATCTAATTTTTATTTCCAATAACAACAGCAATCAAATCGACCGACATATGTCACCCATATCAATTGTATGATATGTTTGGATAGCGATGATGATGATTAGAATTGTGATGTCTTACTACGACAACATTAATGTTGATAGTTGTTTGTCATAACAAATAAACTATCAAACACTGTATACATGCAACAACATATGTATGTCTGTATACATGCAACAACATATGTATGTTATTAATCTGTGACAATATGAGCAGTGCTGTGACTTTTTTGCGTCTATTGGTGGTGATTTGTTATGCTTAAGATGAAAGAAAAGGAAGGATAAATAAACAAATATGATAATTTTTCTAATATTTCAAATGATGATTTTGAAAAAATGCAAAAAAATAGGCTAGGCACTATCAAACGTGCTGTTATTGGAATATCAGAGTCGTCTACTTTATGCTTTGGTCTTTTTTTTATCGGCTAACCCCCTGTTTTTATAAACCGAAAGTTATAATTCTTCCAGAGGAATGTTTATGCTTTAATAAAAATATATACACAATAGATCAAGAGGAATTATTCCGTCCACATAAAAATCAGGAAGTTAATTAAAAATTTAAAGGCAACATATAGCCCCGACTCTTATTTTATAAGAGGGTACAGATTAGTTTTTGCATTGGATTTGAATTTATCAAATTACGAGTCGAAGGTTCTTGAAATTAATGTTAATAAATGACTTCTGTATGAAGGAGTTTCCTATCTCATTTGACAAAACCGTCCGTTAAGATTTATTAAATTATGACAATTAATTTCAAATTTTATTAAATAATTGCATACACAAGAGAATTCTTAGAAATAATTTTTCTTGTAAAAAATTAAATTTTGATTTTGATGTTTACAACTAAGGTTCTGAACATGTTGCTCTTTTTTGTTGGAAAAAAAAACAACAATATTATAATTGTTGTTTTTTTTCCAACAAAAAAGAGCAACATGTTCAGAACCTTAGTTGTAAACATCAAAATCAAATGGAATTCGATCGAAATGTATTCTAAATACTAGTTGAACTTAAGCTATTTTTATATAAAATCGCTCGTAGAATATAAAAGATTTTGCAAAAAATAAAGAGGAAATATTCTTAAACTTTAATGGCTTTCGAAAGGAAATATTGTTAAGACTTTATTAAGAAAATCCGTAAAGTTTTTTTTTTTGAAAAAGTTCAATTTCACCCCCTCCGATTTGCATAAAACTTGGTATATGTAAATTTCCTAATTAGTGTGAAAACAGTTTGTTTAATTTTTTATAACTTTATTTGAGTTTGCTTTTGATCACTGCTTCAAATTGGTATTTTTTTTTAGAAAATTTATAAAAATACTAACTGTTCAAATGGTAGTATCACATTTCCATACTTATTTTGTCTTCTCTGAGATATGTGAAGCTTTGATTTATAAAAAGGATAAAAAACTTAACAATGTTCTTTTTTCGCAAAAATCTCCAAATCATCTTTTTGTTTTCATAAATTTTGTTTGCAAATTGATCAATATGTCCTGTAAAACATAAAAAATTCAGATTTTAGAAACAATATGTTTTTAAGAACAACGATTTTTTGCAATATTACTAAAGGGTGATTTTTTATAGAGGTATAGAACTTTGAAATGGAATAAAATAAAGATGAATTATTTAAATTGACATGAAACTTACTTTATTCGAAATATAATCTTCTGGCATTATAATTTAAATATGACTTCTGGCATATGACTGCCACGGATGTCCCGGACGTAGTCTAATCTGGTCGTCCAATTTTCGAGGACTTTTTCCAACATTTGTGGCCGTATATTGGCAATAACGATCCGAATGTTGTTCTCCAAGTGGTCAATCGTTTCGTGCTTATCGGCGTAGTCTAGTGACTTCACATATCCCCACAGAAAATATTCCAGCGGCATTAAATCGCACGATCTTGGAGGCCAATTCACGGGTCCGAAACGTGAACTTATGCGTATACCAAACGTTTCCTTCAAAAATCAATTGTGGCACGAGCTGTGTGACAATAATCCTAATAAAGAACTATGGAGTATTACCTCGAACTTGAATAATTTTCATTTTCATTGCACAATTAAAGGTCAAAAAAAACATAATTTTTAATTTTTAATAAAAATTATATCAAACTTGAATAAAAGACAAAGTATCCCAGCAAAACTTTGGTAATGGGTAGGACTTATTTCAGACCTTCCAAAGTAATGACTATCCATTCCAGTTTTTGTTATTTTGAAGGTCCGAAATAATACCTTACTAATATGAATATATGCAACTGCTTATTTGTAAGATAAAAACAACGCCTTACTAATATTGTGTTAAATATCTGCTTATTTGGAATAGCAAAAATAATAAGTTACTTATTATCACTTATTTCAGACCTTTCGTAGTAATGACTATCCATTACATTTGTTGTTATTTTGAAGGTCTGAAATAATACCTTACTGATATGAACATACATCACCACTTATTTTGGAAGCTAAACAATTATGTCTTACTAATATTGTGTTATATACCTGCTTATTAGGAAGGGCCAAAGAAATAAGGTACTTGTAAGGTAATAAGTAACTACTTTTTTGTAAGGTATATTTATAAAGATTCATAATATATCATAATTAATAATTTAAATGCAATTTATTTAAGCAAACAAATATATAGTTATACATAAACGACTCTCACAAAACAAAATCTTATTTAGTAAATAACAAAATTAAGATAATTGATATTAAGTAGAAATTATTAAATTTTATTTATTAATACATTAAGAGTTTTTGGTAATAATTTTCTTATTTTCGAAGAATAACCGAGTATTTTCCTTTGAACCTATTTTCCTTAGGACCTATTAATAACTAGTTATAATTGTCCTTATTAATAACTAGTTATTTTATTGCCTATTAATACCTTCTTATTTAGGTACATGTTAATACGTACTTATTTTTGCACCTATAAATAACTACTTATTAACATCCTTACAAGTAATAAGTCATATAATGGCTTTAAGCATTACTTTTGATGCTACAAATAAGAAATGAAATAAGTACTTATGTGTAACTGGTGATTTCACTACATATTTTGTAACATCTTATTTTTGTCCCTATATGTAAGCACAAGGCAAGGCCTTGCCTCCTATGACACCCCCATGTTAAAATCAGGTGTTCTTGGCCTCAACTATAAGTACTTCTGATTCTTGTTTTCTTCTTCCATTTCCCATTCTATGGTAATAGCAAGTTTTCCTGGGATGGTCTTGTTTACTACTTCCCCTGTACATTTTGTTTTCAAAAACAACTGTACAAATCAAAAGGAAAAGAAACAAAAACGTGTATTGAATATTTACCAAAGGTAGACATACACACAAAAAACAAGTTTTCAATTCATTTTTTGACTTTAACTTCGAGCTCATATATATACATATTAGTTTTTATGTACTGAGTAAACTAGTTTATATGAATGTTTGATGTTTGGCACGGGATTGCTACTTCTTTCAAAACGTGTTCTGATGATCGAAACCTAGAAAATTCCCGAAATAGATCTATCAACATATTCCTGAAAGGATCAAATAATAAATTTGAAACAATATAGAGTATGGCCTCGAACTTGAAAAAACATAATTTTTCTTTTTTAATAAAAATTATATCAAACTTATTACTTTATATTTAAAATATTGATAAAAATAAGTTCTTATGGGTAAGACAATATTTTTTTGTGTTGAAATAATGGGAAAATTAACTTGTTATTAGTAAGTCATTTTTTTATGTATTAAATTAATGCATAGAGTAAGGTGGAGGCATTACTGGTAGTCCGAAAAATAATGATATCTCCTTACCGTTTCTAACCTGCGCTATACCAATTCTAGTTTTCATATAAAATGATTGCCAGCTTTATTCCAATTTTTGGTTCCGAAGGACTACCACAAGATTAAATATGCAAAGGTTTATAACTTTTTGCATTTTATGCAAATATCAAAAATTACATGACATAACCGTGTAAACCCCGAAAAAATATTAAGAACCATGATCCTACTTTTTCGCGGTCGTTAAAAAAATTCTCGCACCAAACGCAATGAAGCTTTGATTCAAAAGATTTTTTAAAAAAATGTAACATTTTACTTAAAATTAAATAGTTTTTTGTTGTGTTATAAAACTATTATCTACACAAACATTTTCCCACCATTCCAACACACATATAGTTAAGTTGTATTGTACAATTTAAAAGACTTTTTTATATAAAAAAAGGCTTTTAGAAATTGGCTTCGGTGCGCAAGGTTTTTGTTCCGAATTTACTTAAAAAACGATATTTATTATCTGCACAATATTGCTCATAAGGTGGTGCCCTGTAATTTTTTTTGTAACAAAAAAGTTATAACCCTAGCGGTCACGTTAAGTGTGCAATCTTACTTTTTAACTTTGTTTTTAAAAATCGGATTTTGACCCAAACAAGAGGGTAGAGTTACGTAAATCAACATATGAGTTGAAGCCTAGTTCTAAATAGAAACGTACTTTTAAGTTAATTGAAAACGGTTTTTTCGTTATTATTTAAACTTATATTTTTTTGTATTCCCCGCTTCTGCATTATTGTTTCAATCTTAACGGTTTTAACTTCTTGCTTCTCATGCTTGTGCCCATACCCAAATAACATTTGACTGTATTGGTTTTAAGATGTTTTTTAGAGCGGATCGTAAAACTTTATTTATCTGATTTTAATATTTTTAAGTATAAAAATAGAAGATTTTACTGACAAATTAGCTAATTATTAATTTACATTAACTGACATTATTTTATATGTATTAAACAACATCTTTTAATAAAATTTTCCTTAAGTACCGAAAAATGTAAATTTATAGGAAAGTTTCAAAAATTGAAATAGTTATTGAACAATTTTTAAAATTCATGATCAGCAAGCTAAAATGAAGAAATACAAAAAATTGGTGGGCTCGCAGCGTGCACTTATAGAAGCAAACCTGTAAAAATAGCAGAAAAAGCTACTAATGTGTTTTTAAAAATGACGTTGAAGAAAAAATTGCTATAATTAGCAGATTTTTTTGACAAATATAAGTAAAGTAAGGACAGCATAAAATTTGTTAAATTCCCAAAAATCTAAGAGATATTACAGTTGAATTGTAGTTAATTGAAAATAGAAACTTACACTGCTAAAATCAGTAATATTTACAAAACTTAAACACTTCATCAGCTACAATAAATTAAGTATAAAAATAGTTTTGATATAAATGGATCTAATGTGATTAAGATTAAATTTTATTAAACTATTTATCTTTTTATTTTTATTAATATTATTATATATTAATTTAATTATTATTACAAATAAATGAAAAAAATATAATTTTTCAACATTTCTATAGAAAAAAAATGATTACAGTTATATAAGTTTTTTGGTTTTATATATATCGAGATTTTTTTTATGTTATTTTCAATTTATAACGAGCTTTCAACCTCCGTTTATTCACAAAAATAAAGCAAATCAAACATATTAGCTAGGTTGATACTAGTATTTCGATCTGGCTAAAGATCTCATCAGAACCCGAAGTTTTAGAAAAGCTAGAGCCTCCATAATAGGCAGAACTTTAACAAAAAACATATTAATCATACATTTTGTTAAATTCCTGAGGTTAACATATTGTGGGTATTACAGTATCGAGGGTATAAGTTAGGTATGTTACATACCGTCGGAAAGGTTAATTTGTCTAGTTTGTCAGTCGAATTTTTATTTTTACATTTTTAGAAACACTTACACACAAATAAGAAATAATTCAGAATAGTGCATATGCTAAAAATTGAAAAACCTTTTTCTTGAGTTACAAACCATTTATTATGATAGATATCCCACTCGCATCCCACTTAGCGACCGAAAAGCTCTTAAATGAAACGACCTATGGACAAAAAAAAAATGGGCATATTTTGAAAAAAAAAAGTCAAAAAAGTTTTTGATTTTGAAAGTCAAACATTTTTTTTTTTTTATATTTTTTTTTTCGAAAGATTGAAGACATAGCTATCTAAACTATTTAGGACAAATTTTGCTCAACACAAAAGGTAATAAGTTACACGGATGAGAAAAAAACACCTGATTGGTCAAAATGTAAAATCCAACTCAGAGACTTCTTGACCGATCTTGTTGAAAAATTGTGTCTAAACTACTATCCAATAGGATTAACCTTGGTACAAATTTTATCAAGATCGCTGGAGATGAAACGCCCCATATATATATGTATATATATATTAAACTAGAGACCATATATAATTAAACTGCGTTTTCAGTTTTTCGCTATCACGTGAAAGTTAATCTTAAAATTACTTTAAAGTTTAAATTTTTCAAAAAAGTATTAAAATAATTGTTCTCATAAAATTACTTAAATATTGGTATCAAACGAAATGTAAGATCCTCTGCTTAAAAAAGAATTGGTTATACTTTTTCATGATCAAAAACTTCAAAAATGTCATAAAAAAAATTCATCATTCAAAATCCTTCGTAATAAATTTGTCCAAAATTAATTTCATCAATTTAACTTTTTTCTGATTAGTTTTACCAAAAATAAAGTTTTCTTAGAGAAACAAAAATCGAATAAATTCGATATGGAGTTTTGACCTAACACTCCAAAAGATAAATTTTGTATGCAACACTGTGCGACAGCTCAAATAGGCTGTGGGTCTTCTTACCGGGAACAGATATATCGGTAAAAAAAAGTTATTCGTGTCCCGGCGTTTCGTTAGGTCAGGTCTAGGAATCGAGATATATCGATTTAAAGTTAGTAAGTATCGTATAGGGGAAATTGCAATTTTTTGTGCCTTTTTCGTGCATTTTTACCATCTAAATGTTCGAATATCACAAATTTGATGTTCAGCAAAGTTTGTTCAGCAAAGTTTTTAAGTTCAATGCCGGCTACAACAAAATCAATAAAGGAAAGCGGTATTTTTATTTTTCCTTGAGTGGGACCTTGAAAAATCAGTTTTTCGTCATTTAGATGGTCAAAACTGTTCTAAGACTTATTTACTCGCGCAATTACAGTGTTGCCACGTTTGAAGCCCTTTATCTTTCACCACCTTTCATCGCTCTACTATCCTCTTTCCAAAGAAAGCAACACATTAATTAATAGGAAGAATTTCCTAAGTGTTGCTTCTCTTTAAAAAAAAAAAAAAAAAAAAAAAAATGCATGAAAAAGGCACAAAAAATTACAATTTCCCCTATACAATATTAACTTCAAATCGATATATATCGATTCCTTACCGATATAACTTTTCACGGTAAGCAGAACCCCCACAGATCACTGACCCCTACCATTTATCGCACAGTGCAATTAGTAGGCAAATAAAGTTTAACTTTTATATCGAAAAAGTTCAAAAATTCATAGTAAAAAATATATATATTAATACCAAATAAAAAATTGTGCTTTTGTTACAAAGAAAATGAGAAAGCATTATGGGGTGATTGAGTCTGGCTTAAACCTGGTTTTAGTGCGTTGTCGGTTTTTCCCAAAAATTTTAATTTTCAAATATCGAATAAATCGGTTTATCAAATATCGAATAAATCGGCCTATTATATTATCTTAAGCATATCAGAAAATTTACAAAATTACTTGTTAAAAACAGAATGTGCTAAAAAAATTCTTAAAACATCATTTTTTCTTAGAAAAGTATTATTGCCATTCATGTAAGACAGTTCTTTTTGACTTAAAAATTACTCATATAAAATACTTTAAAAATCAAAAATTATTCTTTTTCTGAGTCATATCTGAATTGTTTCGATGTTATATTTCTGTAATTTTTTATTGGACTAGTTTAAAAGACACAAAAAATAATATTTTATTATTTTAATTTTTTGTTGGCATTTTTGTTTACTAAATAGTTTTTCTCAAAAATAAGATTTATTAAAGTCGTTTTCAATAATGAAAATCTTTTGATAAATAGTTTGAATAAAATATTGAAAATGTGTTTTTCAAACTCAGAGAGATCATAAATAATATTAATAACTATTATTATTGTGTTTTAAAACCACTGAAAAAACGTTTCGAACATACAAAAAGCTGATCCAAAATTAAAGATTTAGAACCACCTCCTAAAGAAATTCTAATTCAAATGAACGTTTTATATTTCTGAGTATAATTAAGTAAAATTTAAAAACCGTTTTTTTCCGAATTCAATAAACAGAAGCCGGTTTTTTTTTAGTTTCAACTGTTCGGAAAAACCGAAAACCGGTTTTCGAAAAATATCGATCAACTTAGGTGACACACATAATTTTGGGATAAACAAATCTTTATAGATGTGAAAACTGTTTTTGTGTTTCAAAAACATGTTTGTGGTGAAAAACAATTTCTGTGGTGAAAAACAATTTTTTGTGGTGAAAAAATTTTAAGTGGTAAAAATAAAAATTATTCACCTCTTTTTGATTACCAGACGCCTAGAGATGAATTTGTTTGGAAATACACCAATTCGCATAACAATTAGAGGCACCTCCGCATTTGTACTCATGACTTTTTAACCGCTAAACAGATTTTGGTAATTTGTAATACCTAGGAAAAAAGTCCATTGATATAGAAAAAATGTCCATTGATCTAGATAAAACTGGACAACACTGCTTCAGTGTTTGTGACAAATTTAGATTCATCAAAGATATTGAAGGATTAAGTTTTTAAAAGGGATATTTTAAAAAAGTTTCAATAGTAACACTTATAACCGATAACTTTTTAAAAACAGCAAATGTTCTCACCTTTCATTTGACAAACATATTGACATCCTAAAACGAGTGCAAGTATTTTAATATTTTTTGGAAATATTGAAACTTTAAAGGAATTTTAAAAAATGATGGTGAAAAACTGAAAACACAGTTTAACTATATGTGGTTCCCAGTTGCAGGGTACTATGAATGTGGGTAAATTCTTTTTGACATCGCACAGGGGGGCAAGAAGCTTCGTTTAAAATACGAAAATGATCCACCCTAATAAACAATGAATAAACCCGCCATAATCATGAGTATATGAATGTTTTTAAACATTGTCATATACCAACACATTGAAAAGTGTCACAAGTGATACAAACACCAATACAACACAAACAAATGATAAATAAAAACAACAAAAGGAAACAATACAAGCCAACAAACAGAAACATTGGCCGCAGCAGATATAGTGGCAGTGGCAAATAAACATCAGTGTAGCCACAAAAGTGTTCAACTTTTAAACAAAACAAAAACTCACTGCTCTAAGTATTTATTGTAACCAAAAACTGCACATTTGGCCGGCACAAGACACATCAATATCATTTACATGGTAAACGCATAACAAACCGGAAGTTGAATCTTGTGCGGCTGGCTATACAAGAGTTTTAAAAGATGAACGTAACGTAACGACAAAAAAAAAACTTAAAAAGTGCTGCCAAGTTTAATACAAAAGCTAACTTAAGAGATCATAAAGAGTTAAGAAAACAAACAGAAAATTTTCAAATTTTTAAAAAATGTGGAGCTAATTAGTGTTTGAAAGAGGAAAACTCAAAATTTTCCTATATATATATACAAAATATGAGAGATTTTCTTTATAGCCATACAAGAGGTTGAGATACTACAACTAAATATTTTTCGGTGATAGTCTTTATTTTGGCGGCATTGTGTACGGGCGTCTGGTCTTTCGAACTAGTAGGTTTTTTTCTACAAACGGCACTTTATATTCTCCTTAACTTACGGTTTATTTTAGCTTCAGTGTAAAGTAAATTGGACCAAATTTTAAAAAACTAAAACAAAAAAAAATTATGTTCAAGATTGTGTTGGCGTATTTAGTGTAGTTTTGAAAAACGTGAAAAATAAATAATGAAACAAAAAGCAAAATCTTGCATACATTTTTCTTTTACGATATTTAAATAAAACAAAAAAAAAAAAATAATAGAAAATTCCAACTAATAGAACAGACGTAAAGGGTGTGTTTCGGTGCGTGTGTGCCTATGAATTGTTTGTATGAGCGCGTTACATGCCGAGTTGATCGTGAATTTCCATTTTTCATCATAATTATAAACAAAAGATTTTCTCCAAAACGTTCTGTAATCTTTTTGTTTGCTATGTTTTTGTGTATATTAAACGTGCCTTATACGAAATAAAAATGCGGTTGTTTAAATTACAATCTAAATTTATTTTGTATGAAAATTTTCTTTTAAAAATAATTAAAAAATTTACACTCGCCTTAAAAAGTTAAGAAAAAATGTGTAAAAAATAAATTCAAGAAAGTATGAAACAAATTGTGTAAGAAATTTGAAATTTTAAAAAAAAGTGCATCATAAAAAATATATTTAAAAAACAGAGAAAATGTTATGTTTTGTTGTGTATATAGAGAGAGAAAATATTAAAAAAAAAAAAAAATATGTTTTAATTTTTTTAACCCTTTGAGGAATGTGTATTTTGGATTTACTAAATTGAATCGTTTTAATCGTTATGCCATATTTAAAATAATTTTGAGTAGAAAATTATGATTATGTGATTGATGATCATAAAACTATAACATCAAACCACATACAATTTGGTTCAAAAAAAAAGTGTTGTTAACTTCAAAATGAGATACTGTAGTAAAATTTTAATTATTCAGCTTTTCTTGATCTGAAACGATTTAAATGTGTTGCAGGTTTTTCGTTAATAATATATTTTCTTTAGCCAAAATCATCAATTCCTTAAAAAATAAATATAAGAAACATTTAGTTCTGTTTTTATCTTTTACATTAATAAAAAGAAAATCAGAATTCTAAAAAGAAATCTGCACCACCAAACAAGCTTTTCACATTTAGTCATCTGTGCGTGTTGCAAAAACAAAATAATTCTCTTTGAAAATTTTCCACATTTTCATATTTATTTACCACAATACCTTTGATGTAGCCAGTTTAAAACTATACTTTAGAATTTTTTATTTTCATTTATTTAAAAGTAATCTATTAAAAGTGTGTAATCCATTTCTTAACAATTTCCACTCTTGTTAAATTACTTTTAATTTATCGATTAAATGTTTTTATCGACTTAATGTTTTCGTGTGTTCTAAAATTTTGCACAACACATAAATACATATGATTGGAAGAGCCGGTCATACTCTACATTTAAGGTCAGTGCCAACTAAGGTATAGGAAGGCAAAACATATAGAGAAAATTTAAATGATGTAAAAAACTAGAACTACCGCTTTAATTTTAAAATAATAAGATCACAAGATTTGTTTCATCTGTCATTTGCATTTATTAACAATTAGCGTTTGCTATTTATACACTCAGGGAACTTCTTCTTTAAAAATGTTTAGTTGTTTGGGTTGTAATATAGTTTCTTTATTTTTAATATAAATGTCAGTCATTTGTAAAACAAATTAAATTGTTTACTAATCTTGTAGTTCATTTAAAAAACAAACCACATCAAATGACTGTTTTATGATTTTACATTAATATTGTACAATCGTTTTTTGTTATTTAAAAAAATAAAAAAAAAAATAAATGTTTGTTTATTTTTTACTGACAAGTGGTTAATTTTTACTACAATTGTTAGTCATTTTTTGAATGTTAAAAAACAAATGACAATGTTAGTTGAATTTACTGAAATGTAAGTCGTCCTTTCTTTAAGTGAAATTTTATTTGTTTTTAACTACATTTGCAATGGTCTTTACCTACATAGTATTCTAAGTGTAATAGTAATATATAAAGCACGATCTCGAACATGATAATTCAAAGTTGAATATAACGATAATTTTCAACAATGCTGAAACAAAATCGATATGTGCTTTTTAAATAGCTTTGGAGTAAGTGTTTTCAGTCTTTATCTTCGCATTTTATCGGTTCAATATCGTAATATATATAAATTACCGCTAAAATGGCAAATCAGTAGTGTCCGGCCGAACAGTTCGACCAGCAAATATATATGATTTGTATTCGGTATTTTAAAGCATTATGAACAAATTTGGCGAATGGAAACATGATTATTTGGCTGATTAGATGGGATTTGAGTGTTAAATTTAAATAAAATTCCTTAGTTAGGCAATGAATTCACAGTTCGGCCTCCAAAAGTTCGGCCAAATCGAATATAGTTCCGCGTCTGAACTTATAACTTTATAGCTAAACTTAGGCATTTTCCTTGTACACACAATCGAATTAAATCAGCTCAACAAATATGTTTCCAACACCCAAATGTATCCCCTTTATATACAAAAACCGCTCAAATATTCATGTCGATTCGATAATATGCACATCACTTTGTCGGTGTCGCCTCTTCTCTTTCACTTTATCGGTTAAAGCTATCAAATTTTTACCATCTCTAAAAAAAAATAAAAAAAAAAACATTAAAAATTTTAATTTATGGATTATATTGCAATTAAATTGTTTTTTTTTATTAGTTTTACATGTACTAAATATGAAATGAAGAAAATTTAATAATTTTCAATGTATTTTTGCAAAATTAAATGATTTCTTCCCAATGCAAAAATATTGACAGACAAAGAGACAAACATTTTGGTTTTCAAACTTTTTTTGCCGGAGTTGATTTTTTTGTACTTTTATTGTTGAAATTAATTAAATAAGCGAAAAATTGTTAAATTTGATGTTTTAATAGAAAAATCCAGAATTTTATTGTCAAACGCGTCAATGTTGTAGACGAACAAAAGTGATGAAAACGAGCGTCGAACGCTTATTATAGAATGCATCGATGGTCACCAAAAAACATAATTTTTCTTCACATCACTAGCGTATTATAGAAAAGATACGGGTGGCCTCAGGGTCATGGTTTTGGGGATGGATGATTCTTATACCGAACGATTCCATAAGTTTGTATAGTAAATTCCCCAAAGCGTTGGTCCTTTGGGGGTAAAATGTTATGGCAGTTTGGGGGGTAAAATTTTATGGCAGTTTAGAGTATACATTTTTTCGCCAACACTATTGAATAAGACTCAAAAAGTAGTGTAATATTTCTATTGAACTACATTCTGAGTTCGAGTGTCCCTAACAGAATTTTAAGAGGAATCTTTTTATATAACATTTTAACCCTTTCATCTATAATTTTCGTGCGCCATTTAAATCCCTTTTCCAATAAATACCAAAAAAAAAGTGTCATAAAACGTGCGTATACGGAATTAAAATGTTTTGTGAATATGTTCTGCAGCAAATTTTACTACGAGATGTCGAAGACAAAAACGCCATCCGTCAATTTGCAACTACTTTTTCTTGCGTGTAGTCGTAGTATTTGTAGAATTCGTAGTACCCAATAAATTTTGTAATTCAGTTCGAATTATTTGATTGCCAACAAATTGAGTTTTCAAAACTAAATTACTAACACACACAGTACATACAAATTAAGAAGTCTGTGTGTGCGCCCGGGTAGTCTAGTTGGTAGCGTGCTGGCTTATCAGTGCGGGGGTCGTGGGTTCGATTCCCACCAGAGGCACTGGTGCCATAGTAGCCATAGTAGCTAGTGCTCGGTTAGGGTAATAGTATACAGTATATAATTTGTAATTATATGATTATTAATTAATAAAATAAAAAGTCTGTAAGAATTACAGAAAAATCTGCAATTTTATAGAAAACAATTAACTGTTTTTATTGTAAAGGCTGAATCAGCCAGGCGTAAACGTATCGGGGTATAGAAAACGTAACATCTACTACTCTTATTTAAATTATTAAATTTTTTAACCGAGGTATGTTTACGTTTGGCTGACTCAGCCTTAAACATTATTCAAGTGCAAATAGAAGTTTAGTTAATGGAAATCGATTTGCTAAAATCAGCCAATATAGTTTACTTAAAGTTAGTAGTTAATTTTTTGCATTTGTTTTATATTTGATAATAAAAAAATGTCCAATTAGAATAAATTCTGCTCTCAACTAATAATAATTTTAGCAACTCGGACTTGAAAAATTTGTAAAATATTATGAGTGAAATTAGCAACGAAAATTATTAAAAAAATATAAGTTGTAAATGCCCAGCCAGAAAAATATGAACGGCAAAGCGTTGTCACAATGCTTTCAACGGTACTATAAGCGTTGGCAGAGCGTTGGCTTTCTTCAAATTTAAGTGCTTTGCCAACCCCAAAATGATAACACTGGGCAGGGTTTGGCCGTTTCTTTTTTAAAACGTTGGTAAAGCACTAGCAATGAGTGCTTCGCCAGTAACAATATCATAATATTAAAACGTTGGCAAATCATTGATAACACAACCAATAAAGTGCCTTTTTCATGATAAAATAAGTACTTTGCCAACCCCAAAATGATAACACCGGCCAGAGCTTTGCCGTTTTTTTTTAAAGATGGCGAAGCATTGACAATGAGTGCTTCGCCAGTATCAAAATCATAATTTTAAAACCTTGGCAAAACCAACCAACTAATAATGTACTAAATAAATTATAAAAAAAAAATCAGTAAAAAAAACAAACATATAAATTCAATTAAAAAATATCATTTGAAGGGCTTACTGTAAAAACATGATAAGCCACATTTATTTTTTTTTTAAAGATTTTCGATGTGTTCTAGACATCCATTGATTAAATTTTCATAGAAGCCTTGCTTAAACACTTATTACAAGTACATACATTATAAACGTCCTGCAAAAGTCAAACTTTTTGTATTTTTTCAACCTTTAAAAAGCGAAAACAAACTAAAAATAAAATGTAGCTTATCAAGTTATTACAATAATCCCTTCATTTCTGTTCTGACTGTGAATTTGTAACTTTTCATAAAGAAATTTGAAACTTATAAAAAAGAGGTTTTCATTTAAAATGAGGTAAATTCCAACCTTTAAATTAAAAATTGATTTTATATTTTAAATTAGAAAATTTATAACTCAAATCGATTATGATATTAAAATTTTTAATTAAATTAAGAATGTAACGTGATTTATTGTTAGCCAACGTTAGAAAAGCGTTGAGAACAGGGGCTGTTCCAGTGTTTCTATTATGTTAACGACTGTAAATTTTGTAAATCAAGTACTGGTAATGCACTTTTTGCCAACGTTGGGAAAGCGTTATGGCCCAGGACTGTGGCATTGCTTTTATTATTTTTATGGTTGTAAATTTTATAAATCAATTACTGGCAAAGCACTTTTTAACAACGTTGGCATAGCGCTCTAGGCCATAGCTGTGACAGTGCTCTTATTATTTTTACGGTTGTAAATTTTGTAAATCAAGTACTGGGAAAGCACTTTTTTATTTGAGTTTTCTGGAGTATTGTGATAAATGCTTTCTGCACTCATAGAAATAAACCTGTAAAATTAGCAAAAGAAAAGCCACTAAAACTTAAAACTTACTGAAACTAGCGGTTGTGTCCGTCATGACGCGTCATAAAATGACAATCGTAATTAATTATTGTTGTTGTTTTGCTTTAGCAAAAATGTTGAAAATTTTTTTCGATTGGTATTATTAGTGCATTTTAACTTTTGACAAATATAGAATTTTACCTATCCTATACGTAGAGATAAATTTAGTTATGTGTAACTGAAATTCGGTTACTACGACTCAAATTCGGTTATTACATTTGTTTTCACACCAAAGTTCGGTTAATTCCACTGAATTTTAGTTGGAACACCTAAAATCGACGAAAATCTAGTGTAAATATCGTTGTACTAACTGAATTTATAAGTTGTTACCATTAAAATACACTTTTCAATTCCGTTGGCACTTTATTTTTCTGTGTGTAGCTGTAAAGTCAATAAAAAATATAAACCTTTTCGAAGTTCGACACAATTATATTGTTTAATTAAACTAAAAATTAATATTTCGCTATCATTTCATAGTACACAAAAGTTTTTAAGCTCAACGGTTTTCGCGTATTTTGATAAAAAGATTTTAGCGCTTCTGTAATTCAGAAAATATCACCTGAAATACAGAATTTTCATACAAATTTAAACAAAAAATACGTCAACACGGTAATAACGATCTTGAAGTTACCGACATTTTTGGGTCGTTGTGGACGCAGTCCGTTATAACCATCACACAGATAAAGATTTTAACGAATTTCAACTAAAAATCGGTTACTACGATTAAAATCGTTATGCTCTATTATATTTTTCCTGTGCCTCCTATTTAAAAATGCTCCAAATATTTCCGTTTCAGAACAATTGATGAATTCGGGAATCGAGGTGTTGCAGTATATTTTAATCGTATATGTCCAATTTTAAAATTTTCTTCTATAATAATTTATTTCCAATGATAACTTCTTTTTTAGTATTTATTAAAAAAATATATATTTTATGTCGGTCATTCCCGGGAAGACCGGGAATTTTTTTTTTAACCATGGTACTTCCAGTTTTAATTAAATTTTATTTGCACAAGCCCTTCAGAGCCAAAAATGAATCACTAGTTTTAAGAATCTGAGAAGGATTATTTTCCAAGACTTAAATTATATTTAGATTAGATTATAGTGGCACTATGCACCGCGACCAGAAATTGGTATTTTGTGCTGCCAGCGAATACACCCTATAGGTTCAGGCTCCCTACGAAGCCAATTATCCTACCAGGTGAACAGTTTCAAACGTCCGATGGCGTCACTATTCGATCACCAAAATAACGCACCCTCCTGTCGGAGAGCCTCGGACATTTGCAGAGAACATGCTCAGAGGTCTCGGGTTCCAATTCACAAAACCTGCACGTATCCGTAGAGGATCGTCCCATCTTGTACAATTGATACCTAAGGCCACAGTGTCCTGTGAGGTAACCCGTTACGGTCCTTAGTTCGCCCCTCGTCATAGACAAGAGTTTCCGCGACCTCTCCCCAGAGGGAGATATAAACAGCCTCGCCTGTCGCTGCCCAGGCGATCTGGCCCAATAGGCCCCAAACTCCGACTCCCTCCATCTTCTGAGCTTCTCTCTGACATACAAATTGGGTACGCCACAGAAGGGTTCCGGGCCAATGAATTGTCGACGAGCTCCGCAGTTGGCTAGACAGTCAGCCCGTTCGTTGCCCTCATGCCCCTCATGGCCTGGAACCCAGCCCAGTGTCAAGGAGTTGTTAAGTCCTAGACGATTTAGAGAGTCGATACATTCCTTAACCAGACCAGACGACACATCTTGAGCCCTCAAGGCACCAAGTGCCGCTTGGCTGTCAGATAGAATGTAGATCGTGGCCCCCCGTGTCCTCCTCCGCAGACACTCTTCCACACAGATACAGATAGCGAAGACCTCAGCCTGAAAAACGGAGGGATATTTGCCCATGGGCAGAGCACGCTGAAATCCGGGTCCGACGACACCCGCCCCCGTATCCATGTTCGACTGTTTCGAGCCATCCGTGAACCAGACCTGTGCACCAACCTCCGGTACCCAAGATCCATTCAACCACATGCTCCTGTCGAAAATCACAACAACAAAGTGCCTAACAAATACTTGCACAGGCAGTATCTTGTCACTGACCCTAATAACCGGGTCATCAGCGAACATTTTCGCAATCTCAAGATGCCCCTTCAGATCCCCACTCCTCATGCTGCCAATCTCCCGCAGCCTTAGGGATACTCATCACATTATAATTGACCGAGAGTCTTCCAAAGTGATTAAAATTTTGTACTCACATACTCAATGGAGCCCATTACACATAGCCTTATTCAGATTTAAAAAATTCACAAAATCGCACAAGTGTGTAACTATGAAGATCCCTATTTTCGAAAGCTGTTAGCTGATTCATCTGATTCAAAACGCATACGTATGGCTGTCCTCTTTAAATAAGATGTGATGTTTAGATCTATTTTTGAAATTGGTCTCCCCCTTCAAATATTTTAAACAATCAATCAAAAATTTAAAATGTTTTATATAAAATTAAATTTAGTTTTTCAGTGAAGCAAGTATCATCTAATTTTAGATTTAAAAAAAAAAAACCTTATCTATTATTTAAATAAGTAAAATTTTATTATTTGTAAAATTTTAAGTTTTGATATTTTCGAAAGGGTTTAAAATATTAAGATTATTTACTGGTTTTCGGTTTTAATTCTAAAAGACTGATTTGCAAATGCTTACAAAAACAAATAAACAATCAAAAAACAGAATCGGTTTTAGCATCCGTATTTGTAGCCTATCGAATAGTTCGGTTGTATCTATCGAAATTTTTGTAAGTTATCAACGCATTTCTGTTGAGACAATCGAAGTTCTATTGTCGTATAAAAAATTCTGCTGTTATAATTAAATGATTGTTATCACAACTGAAAAATTTGATAACAGAAACCGAAACATTCGATTGGCAACGAATACGGTAGCCACGACCAAGTATGTTTTCTTGGTGTATATGTCCCAACTAAGAGTTAGAACAAAAAAATTAGATGACGTCAATATTTTAAAAGGTTCATTAAAGATATCAATATTAAACCCTAATATTTTAGATTTTTGTAAGATTCTTATAACTTCTAAGTACATAACTTTATTAGCCAGGTTTTTTCAAGCCTTAAATCTATTTATTTATGTAAAATTAAATCAAACATTTTATTTTACTACTTTATGGGTTAAAGTGTACGACTACCCAAGTAGAAATTGCCAACCGTATCAAAAAAAAAAAAAATTAATGGCAAACCACTGCTATTTTGGTTAAACCCACCATGTTTAAAATTACAAAAGGTTCAACTAATATTGTATTAGGAAAACATTATTTTGTTTGTAAAGCATGTTTTTTTTTTTTTTTTTATTAATTAATAATCATATTATTTTTAAATTATATACTATTACCCTAACCGAGCACTAGCTACTATGGCCTTCGGCGTGTTGTAGCGAAAACAGACTAGTGTCTCTGGTAGGAATCGAACCCACGACCCCCGCACAGATAAGCCAGCACGCTACCAACTAACCTACCGGGGCGTACATTGTAAAGCATGTGTTGTGAAAGTACCACCGGCAAAATTCTTTGAAAATATTATTTTTACCAATATTACAACCAATTAGAAGCATATTTTGAATATTTTATTATATTATTATTAAATGTGATGTAAACGACTAAGACCGAACTGTATTATTATACAAGTATCTCAAAATTTAATTTAAGGTATTTTAAAAGCACCCAATTTTTTTAATTACCAACTTTATGTTAACGGTGGCAAGTTCGCTCAAACCAGCGGTTGGGCACTGTTATCAATCGGGTAGCAGGACCATACGGTCAATATTGTTAATCCCCGACCTCCGCCAACGATTTGCCAACATTGTGTCGATTGTATTTTTCTGCCTGTGTACTTTACTTGTCCAAAAAGGTGTGAAGATTTTCAATATTTATTTAATTGTGTTATCAACCCACATAACAACTGGGTTAATAACCAAACTGTTGAAAAATTGGTTTATATTCTTTTTAATAAATTTTCAAATATAAGCAATTCAAGTTGTTAACTTTTTATCTTTTAAAGCAATTTTGTGTCTCTTTAATTAATGGACCGAAATTTATGATATACATGTGATTTTTTGTTTGTTAAATTTCCTCAGTTCTCAGGAAAATACCATTAGTCATATTAGGCCACTAAGTGAGTGTTTATTTCTATATTAATTTAGAAAAAAAAATATAAAGAAATCATATTTTATGAAATATGTGTTTCGTTATTTTTTTATTTTTTAATTTGTTTGCTTATAATTTTTTAGTTTTTTTTTTCTTTTTGTTGGAAAATTGCATTTTTGTTTTCCAGTCTAGTGCTAGTTTTATAATTAATTTTCTTTGTTTTATTTTTAAAATATCGTGTTTTGTAATACATTTAAGTATACACTCAGAATTATATTAACAATAGTTTGTAGTTTAATAAAAATTTGTCATTTAAGCTAAAACTAAGAGAACATTCATTTATTATTTTTAAAGAAATATTTATTTCATTTTGAATTGTCTGGTTTGAGTTCATAATTAAATGTTACTATTACAAATAGAAAATGTTAGAAAAGATGAAAAAAATTTTGTGGGGAGGGAACAGCGCTTTAGGGAGTGCCGAACTTTCGACCTAAGCGACTAGGTCATCTTCAGCCCATTCTTATCCAGCACCCACAAAAAAATCAAGGTTTTGATCAGGTATTTAATATCAACCAACCACAGAAAATAGGTGATGTTAATTGATTACCCGAACAACATGAGTTATTTTCGTCTTTTCTTACAAGTTTAGCCAACAGCTTTAAATTTTAAAGCTTTCATTTGGCAGGGTTACCAGTCCAACTGCTAATGTTACTATTACTGCAAACTAATTGGGAATCCGGCATATATACTAATATTTAAACACAACCTATATTTATTTTAAATTTTTAATACTTTTTAAAAATAATTTACTACCACTTACCGAGTTTTATTAGATTCACTTACTATTTTAATTTATTGATAATTTAACAAAAATTTACCCATAAAAACAGAAATTTGTGGCTTATTTGATTCCAGTTAGTTTAAATTAAAATATTTGTTTGCTGACTGTTTAAGAAAAAAAAAAAAAATATTCAAAAAATTCCCAGTTGTTTTTTTTTTTAATTTTTTGTTTATTTACAAAATTGTTTTAATTAAAATTACAAGAACCTAAAAAGGTTTACACAACACTAAAGTAATTCCAAAAAAATGTAATTGTAGTATGTGTGTCTACATTTTGAAAAAAAAAAAAAACAAAAAAAACTGAAACAATTTCGAATAATTGAAAAACATTAACTTTTAACGAATCTGTAAGTAAAATTCTAACAATTTACTTTATATTGATACTTTCTTACTGATTTTTTGATTGTTGTTGAACTAACAAAATTCAAAAATTAATAAAAAATTTGTAGAATGGGCTTTAAGTAATTTTCAGTAAATTTAAACTACAAACTATTTTGAGTGTATTATAAAATTTGTTTTTGATATCAATTGTGAATTGTTATTAAACAGAACACAAAAATTTTAATTTTCAATATTTTTGTTTTATTATAATTTTCGTGCAGTTACTAGGGGCCATTATTGTATTTAAGTGAGTTTTACTTAAAATTTATTGGAAAATATGATATAATAACAATAAAATGTTATCAAGATATAACTTATTAAAAACCAGAGATGCTGATGAATATATTATTTTCATGGTAAAATGTAAAATTTCACAATATTTTTAATAATTCTGTTTATTTTCATTGAAAATTAAATACATATTTTTCTATACTGCAGTGACTTTTCACTTTAATTTTAGTCATGATTTTCGAATGAACGCTCTTGCGGGTAACAAAATAATTCACAATAAATTGTAATAAATCTATCGAAAATGTTATATTGATTTCCATTTTTCTTTAAAAGATTTATTAGATTACCTGGCATTTTGAAAAATTATATAATGGATTTTAGCATCATTATATATTTAGATCTTAATCGATAAACATTAAAATCTTAACAGCCATAACTTTTCTCATTAACAAAATCATAAACTTTATGGATAACACTGTACTACACAGAAAAATCACTCGTAAAGTGTAGGTAGTCTATTACAAACCCGGTTTGAGAAGTTGCAATATACCCTAAAACTTTCGAGATAACGGGAAAAGAGTATTTTTTTGCGGCTGGTGCATTAAAAAATTCGTCATTATTTTACCGATTTTGAATGTTTAAATGGTATTTTAAAAAAACTACGAAACCGTACAATTTCAGATTTTACAAATTAAAAATTTCAAATCAATTCACAAAACTGAGTGGAAAATTCGCGGTTTAACGAATAATGGGGTAAAATATGTATTGAACGGTAGATATCATCATTACTATTATTATGTGAAAGTGTTAAATGGATCGGAAGAACTTTCTATTTTCCACAACATTTCATTCTCTACAAATCACTAAAAGGCTAACTTCAAATTAAAGGCACACACGCAGCTTCAGCAACTATGGGGTCCAATATATTTTTCATAAGTATTATTATTTGAAAGTGCTGAATCGATTGGACTTTAGTTTTTGGCTTTACATCACTTTTAGCTCCACAGTATCTTAAAAATCCAACTTTAAATTAAAGAAATTAAGATTAAAATCGTTCTTACTACATTAATAAAAAATTTGTAAAGAAGTTTGCTAAAACTACACTCGGGGATCTTCTTCTGTATATATATATGTAGTAGTTTGAGTTGTAATACAGTACGAGGGCGGATCAATAAGTTCATGACTTTTTGAATGAAACGTATTTTTTTTTTGCAAAAAAAAATTTATTTTTCAACATAATCTAATTTTAGCTTAATACACTTAGTCCAACGTTTCTCCAATTTTTGTATCCTTCCAAAAAATAGTATTTTTCTAGGTCCATAAAATAGGACCTAGAAGGTAATCGTTCCATTTTGAAGGTAATCAATGTGGATTATCCCGCGTGCATCCCAAAAAACTGTTGCCATCACCTTATTGCGTTTATTGTCAATTGAGAGCAAACGCGGCACCCATTTTGCAGACAGCTTTCTTAAAAAACAACTGATCATTTAAAATCGAAACCAGACTGCCATATGAAATGCCTATGGCATCAACAATCTCACGCACTTTTACTCTTCGATCGGCAATATCGTGGATTTTTTCGACTTTTTCGGGTGTATTGACCTCAATTGGCCGTCCAGAACGTTCAGCGTCATTTGTACTTGTGCGACCGCAACGAAAGTCAGTAAAGCACTTTTTTACCATTGAAATCGACGGTGCAGAGTCCCCATAGTATTTATTCAGCTTTTCCTTGGTTTGATTGACGGTTTTTTTTTCGCAAAAAATAATGTTTAATGAGCACTCGAAATTCAGTTTTTTATATTTTTAAAAAAAATCCACGAGGTTGTATATTTTGAACAGCTGTTAAACGCAAAGTAAATGACGGAACTTGCTCAAAATTGTTGCATTTCATGTAACTACGAGGGAAGTTCGAAAAGTCACGGACTTATTGATCCGCAATCGTATCTTTATATTTAAAGATAATTACTATTTTCCCGTTATCACTAGAAAAGTGATAACATAAATTTTTTTTGTAACACCGTGTAATATATGATTAAAAAGGCAACAAAAGCTGTTCTTAATTAGGCATATAAATTAAAGAAAATTTTTTTCTAAATAAACAAAATTTTATTTAAATATTTTTTATTATAACTAAATAAAATAAACAATTAAGTTATGTTATTAATGATGTACCAAATAAAATGTTAACACATAATTAATTATAAAAAAAAAAAAAAATTAACAAAAGCAGAACGATGGGCACCTAGAATACAATATTTCGTGATTTCCAAACAAAACAAGTTTAATGTCAAGTTTATACAGTTCAAAATAAATAGTTTTACAAAGATAATTAGATAATTTTTGTTTAAACAAATTTTAACAAATTATAATACAAAATATTTATAACAAAACTGCGAAAAAATGTGCCTAATGTACCTATACGTAATTTGCGAGAAACGTTAAACAAAGTCCAAAAATTTGTTGATTACGTTTTTTAGGTAAAAAAATCATGTAAACAAAAACAGTGGTGTAACTAAAAATAGATTTTTCATTTAAATTTTGTTGTTATTTCACAAATCCAGATAATAAATATTTTTAAACTATTCAGGAAAAAAAATCAATAAACAAAATTATGCAAAAAAAAAACAACGAACAGTTCTATTAAACAAAATATAATAATTATAATTACAACAAATCACTCCTGTTGAGTAAATAAATTTCTGACATTTCAATAACGTAGTACGTAGTGTAGTATATTAATGTGTACGAGTTCATATTTAGAAAAGTTATTTTCAAAATAAATCATACGCATAAGAAGATCACACTTAGAATAATATGTAGGTAAATACCACTGCAAATGTAGTTAAAAACAAACGAAATTTCACAAAGGACAACTTACATTTTATTAAATTCAACTAACATTGTCATTTGTTTTTTAATACTCAAAAAATGACTAACAATTGTAGTAAAAATAAACCACGTGATAGTAAAAAATAAACAAACATTTATTTTTATTTTTTTAAATAACAAAAAACTACTGTAAAAAATGAATGTAAAATCATAAAACAGTCTTTTGATGTGGTTTGTTTCTTGAAATAAACTACAAGGTTAGTAAAAAATTTAATTTGTTCTACAAATGACTGACATTTACAATAAAAATAAAACTACATATTTTTAAAGCAGAAGTTCCCTGAGCGCATGAGTGTGGTTTCTCTTCTTCCGGACTTTTTTTCTTTTTAAGTAAAATAGTTTCCTTTAAAGAGACTTTTTTATAGGAATCACCAAAAAATATATAAAGACTTCATTATCTAAGGTTAGTAAATTTTTCGAATGCTTTGATGCAGAATCGAAATATCATCAGGAAAAATGTTAATAAGGTCCAGGAGAATGCTTGTTAAAATTTTTGTGTAAATTGGAAGACATGAATCCGATTGGTGTGTCGATTTCCTAAAGAATGACAACTATAACTTAGAATTTAATTAAAAAAATTCCAAAGTTATTAAAGAAATTTTCTGATTTTTTATTAAAAAATTTACAGAATTAATGGATTTTTAAATCAATGAAATGAATTCATTGATACTTTATTGCTTTATTGTATGCAGTCTTTTCTGCTTCGGTGTATTCATCGTTTAATGCTCAAAAAGAATGCATTTAAGAAGCAGACCAAAATACCTTCCTTAATTATTCTTTTTTTTTACATTCGATTTGTATCAATTATTGTTGCACTACGTATAAAAGTAATGCGGTGCAAAAATCGAAAAGATTTAACCCGTTCTCGATTTTTGAAAAATTTCCCCAAATTTCTTTCTTGTGACACATAACTTTTTATAAATTTTGGCATGCTGAGTATGAATATTTTTAAAATCGGACTAACGGTTTCCATTTGACTCAATTTCTCGATTTGTGAAAAATGTTCTCAAATTTCTTTAATAAAAATATGCCTTGCGGCACATAATTTTTTATTAATTTTGACATGCTGAGTATAAATGTATTAAAATTTTTTAAATCGGACTAACAGTTTTAGAGATATTTAATTTTTACAAAAAATTACAATAAATAACGATGTATCGCAAGACATATCTTTATTAGAGCAATTTAAGAAAAATTTTCAAAAATCGAAAATTCGCAACACATACCTTGTAGACCTAGTGCTAACCTAAACAATATTCGAAATTTTGCGAAACTAGTATATGGTTTAAACTTTTTGTAGGAAAATCGGACAAATAAATTGCATTGAAAGCATAATTTTCGTAAAACTTTTTTTGGTGTACAAGTTTTCTAGAACATGTATTTATATTTGCGCCAAAAAGAAACCAAGTTTTCGATATGTATAACATTAAATAAAGAAAGAAATGAAAAAAAAAAAATTTTAAAGTCAAATCAAACGGAAAATCGAGCAAATAATAATTTATGGTTAATTTGACGTATTATTGACAATATGAGTAAAAAGTAATAAGTATCACAAGTAATTGTTATTCTACGTTTGAACACAGAAAAAACTAAAAACGGGTTTCAATTAAAAATTTTATATTTTAATAGATTTTGCACCTAGCACGGCAATGATACTATCAATTAAACCTTTTATTAAAATTAAGAAGAAAAAAAAGTTATAAATAACTTCTACAACAAAAAAATATAATACTCACAAAAAAAGTGTGTGATCTATACGTTGGTATGTGTGTTTTTTGTAATGCTGAATCTGTTTGGGTGTGTGCTTGTTTTGTTTGTTAACTTCAAATGTATTTGGTATTTTATACTGAACATTTTCTATTTATGCATACAGTGTATGAAAAAATAATATGATAATATGCGTCTAAAATAAAATATGTATTTATATATTTAAAAGACAATAAAAATATTTATTGATTCAATTAAATATTTGTTTAGAAACATATTAAACTCAAATCAAATCTTTAATAAGATATTTTAGGTTGATAATTTTTTCTGTTTAAAGTGAAAAAATAAAAATCGTGCCTAAAACTGCACAACGATGTGATTATGTATAAGAAGAAATCATATACACTGCATATTTGTGGTTTTTTTTGTGAAAAGTATTCTATAAAGTGCATAAAAAAGAGGAATTGTTCTCAAAACCGCAAAAATTTCAATGAGCTACACGCCATTTGAAAAATTTTTTTCAAGGAAATTATTTTTAAGCACTCTCCTAATAATGTTAATATGTCTTAGGACAAATCATTTTTTATTAATTTTGGCACGAATATTTTTAAGTTTTTTAAATCGAGTTATTAAGATATTTTGCGATTTGACTTTTGCAAAATATTCTGTTTTTTCCAACATTCTAGTAATTTTTAATACAATCAAAAAACCAAAAATTTGTCATTAGTAGCATATTTCTGGTAACTGTTGTTTTTTTTAACATTATTTACACAAAAATAGGAATAATTTAAATGATTTTTGGCTTAGAAAGTTACCTTTTCCTAATTTATGAAAAAGGTAACTTTCTGTAAATGTCATATGAATAATAAGTATTATAAAACCACATGAATCAGTAATTTTTTGGAAACATTTTATGCGTTTTGACTAACTTTAATGGCATTTAGTTTACTTCACGGACCATATCACTCAATAATTGTAATACAAATGAATTCCTAGTTCCATTTTATACGATTTTTTCTACTACGAATTGCACTTGGTAACATTTTTAAATGATACATTTACTTTAGTTTTAAACATGATTTTCAATAATATGTCTAATTTTTACCTTGATGTGCTTACTTTAGGCTCGATTTTTATTTTTTTCCTTTACAGACGGTGAATAAACACGTTCTTAGTAATACTAATAACTATTTTAATTACGTTGTTAATGAAATGCGCTAAATTATCCACAAATTCGACAAAAAAAAATTATTACTTTTTACGTCTATATGCAAATTTTGGAGATTTTACGATCAGCAACAAAAGCAAACTTTTATAAAAAAAAATAATTTTGCCTTTATTAGTAACATAAAAGAAACCAAAATTTGACATTTAGAAGTCAGACCCAAAAATTGTTTCGAACTGTGTTTTTTGTCCGATTTTCCGCTTGACGTTGAAATCGAAATTTTTTCATTTCTTTAGAAAACATGTACCAAAAAAAATAATTTTTTTATCAATGATATTTCTTTAATTAAAAAATTCAATATATTTTGTCTCATTTTTCGTTTGAGTCCCTGTTTATATCCCATTGGTTGCCGAAGCTTAAAAAGAGGAGGCTTTTGTTAAACTTTTATCCGATTTGAATTATTAAATGTGATATTTATAGATTTTTAACCCCCGGCAATATTTTTTTCGTATATGTTCAATTATTTGTTTAACTGTACTTGTTAGTTTCTGTGCACAATAATTCCTCCAGCAAACATTTGTATAAAAAGAACCATTTTATACACAAATTGATTTTTTCCCCTGAAAGCCAAAAGTCAATTAGTTCATTTAAAAACATTGTGTTAATTAAAGCAAACGTATACCAGCAAAATTTTAAATGTAAAATAAACGGCTGTGAAAAAACGTTTTGCTAGCGATCAATATACTCTAATTTCAATTGAAGATTTTAATTTGAGATTGTCCGAAAAAATTTCTATTGTTAAAAATAACTTCTTTGTACAAGGCATGATTGAGAAACATTTTGCTGAGTACAAATGTTTTATTTGTATTAAGATAATTGATAAATGTTTGAAATGAAATTTAAGAAAACTAGAAATATTAAAAAAAAACTAAAAAATTTCTGAATAAAAATTTGCTTATTAATTAAAATTGTAAATAGACCAAATAAATATTTAATACAACAGGTGTTTAATAAATGAAGCTAAAATAAATTAATAAGTGTTAAATGATATTTTATCGGTAATGGGCTTTATAAAAATTATAAGAAATAATCATTGCGTATACCCAGAACTAGAGAAATTACCAAGAAATTTTATTAAAAAATAATACCCTCGCTAATATGTTTGATTTACTTTATTTTGAAAGCTCGTTATAAATTAAAAATAACATAAAAATAATCTCGATGTCAAAAAAATTAACATATTTGTAATCTGCTACTAGAGGTTAATACAAGCGCTTCTTACATGTGTGCATTATCTCTAATAGTTCCTGAGATATTTCCGTTTGAACATGTGAAATTAAGAAATTGGTCCGGCTCACGTCCAGTTTTTTGCGAATATCAGAACAAAATCGGGGCCAATTTATTTTTTAAAATGTTGGTTAGTAAACTAAATAAACGCTTGATTAAAAAAAAAAAAATAATGCAATTTCTTGTTTTACTCAAAAACTTCTTTCGTTTAAAGTAAAGAAATCAAATCTTTGCGATTTTTTTTCTCAAAAAGTAACAACAATCTTTTAGCTCCAGATAATTATTTTCTTTCTGATCATATAAACTGTGCATTCTAAAAGGCTTTTTTATATAAAATAAATTCCAAAACTTAGATTTTTTACATTTTTTGTTTCCATGTCTACATTTAAAGCGGGAATTGGAAGAGACTTACCCAATAAATTAGATATATATTTTAATATATATAACCGCTTCCGCTACCTAATTGAAGACGTGCACAATATTGATATTTGCATTAAAAATGTGGCAATTTCAGAAGCGGCTGGGGGTGAAATCAAACATATTTTTAACACAACTTGCTTTTATATAAAAAGACCTTTCAGAATAAGGTTCCCGTCTAAATGATAAGGTCACTTACATTTTGTTTATGCAAAAATACAAAGAGTTTTGAATAGTACCGTTACTTTGTTGCTCAAGAATTGTTTATATAACCATCATTTGCTCTCATGTATTTACCGTTAGTTCAAATCAAAATATCAATAATGTGTATTTGGAAATGCGTCAAAATGATAATGTCATGTGCATGTAACTTCAATAAAACAAAATAGCTCGATTTTTTTTTTCATTATATACATACATTGACCATTTTTCTTTATTGTTTTTTTTTATAAATGCGATTAGGCATAGAATTTATCAAGTTTTCTGGTGTTTCTAGCCTTAAGTATTCAAAATTGCCACTTTTAGCTCTCCTAACTAATTAAACTGCCAGTTTCAGCATAAACTTGTTGCACAAGAAGTCCGCACATGTACACCATAACATTAAGATCTGGTTAACGTGCCGGCCATTCCATAACAGACACTCCATGTTCCTCAAACCAGGCCTTAGGTGATCTACTAACATGGATTGCAGCTGGAAAATAAATTATTTTTTGCGACATGTGGCCAGCTATGGCAACAAATGATTTGAGAGCACTCGCTGGTACTTCAGACTATACATTCTAGTTATAGGAAACGCTAAGGAAAGGGTACCTATTGAGCTAAACGCACCCCAAACCATTACGGAAACACCACCGAAATTTCTCTTCGAGAAATACGTGGGTTCCTTTCTCAAATTTCTCCCATTGTCTCTTAAACAAAACAAAAAATTATAAACTTATTGAACTTGGCACCTAATGCAAGTTGGTTTAAAAATTATTACAATTTGTATCTGATGCCAGTTAGTTGACATGTGATTTTTTGAAAATTCCAATCCATTTCATCATATGGTTCGCATTCGCACATTGAGCTTTCTTGAATTTAGCTCGGATAATGTCGGACTATACTTTAATGGCTCCAAAAATCCTACTTGTCTACGCATTCGAGCTCAATTCTATTTTTATTATATTTGCGCTACGTACATTATTTGAAACCATTCTGGAAACTTGACGAATTTCACGCTCTGAACGAACTTTTAGTGACCAGAGCTTTTATTTTTACCATAATATTCTTTTAAGTAATTTTGCACTACACAGAACGATGAAACCAATTTTCCCGCAATTTCTTGCATCCTCAATTGCTGGTCGAAAAATGCGTCAATCTGACCCCTTTTCAAGTTCAGGCAATGCCTTTCCTCGTTCCATTTTGTCACAAATTAAATATTGCTTACAAAAAAAAAAAAAAAATCACAAAAAGAACAATGCGTTACAATTACAGATTTATTTAAACTGACCTTATAATTTTGAAGCATTTATAGGTTAACTTTATTCATATTTTGATTTTTAATTTGAACTCACTGTAAATAAATGAAAGCAACTGATGTTTATATATTGGTTTTTCCATGTGTTACGTAGGTCGAGATGGATACCAAGATATTTGACAGTTGTTTGTTTAGAACTAACTGTACCATTTAAAACAACAGCCGGACAATCTTCTCTTCTTACTTTTACTTTAATATTCCATTTTCTCAACCACCCTTCGATATCAATTCTGATGCAATGACTGGTTAATCATTCGCTGCTACTAGTGCAGTGTCATCAGCATATGTTGCGACGGTTACATTTTCATTTGTAGGCATATCATATGTAAATATGGTGTAAAGGACATGTCCTAGAACACTGCCTTGAGGAATACCCGCTTTTATAGAACATATATCTGACATTTCGCTGTTAACTTTCACGTAAAAGAATCTTTTTTCTAAATAGGATTTAGAAAACAAATAGTATGGAGCTGGAAGCAAGAAATAGCAGAATTATTTCCAAAAATTTTGTGATATATCCCTCTGTGTTCAAATTTAACTTTCTAGCTGAGTTTGGGAAACATTGGATTTTTCTAATTGTATTCTACTCGAAAAAGTTTCTAAGGGTACTTTGTTCCCTACATGATGATTTTTTAAAATGGCAAACACAACTTAAAGGTTAGAAAAAAAAATGTAATGGTTTTTATAATAAGCAAACTCCGCACAACAAAACATAAAATCTCAAAAAAAAAAAATCTCTAAAAAATAATCAATTAAAATGAAAAATAAAAAAACTGTTGTTGTAGTTAAGATCAATCAATTCTTATGACAGTGAAATAAAATGTTTTCGATAAAATTGAAAAGAAAAGTGACATCCATTTGATTTATAATGATCCATACAGTAAAAGAACTATAAAAAAAGAAGGAAAATCCATAAAAAACATGTGATGCTTAAAAATAATAATAAAAAAAAGAAAATGAGCATAAAGTGCCTTTTAGTTGTTCTTCAGCTATTTGATTTTCCAAACGATATTATACCAAGAGCACTATGTGATATTAACAACAACGAATAGCGAAAATTCTATAGAATTGTATTTACAAAGAAAAATATATAAGAAAAAAGAAAATCGAAATAGTTTTGAAATAAAATTTCAATAATTTAAAATGCAAAAATCTATAAAAAGGAAACAACATTTTTACATAATCAACATAACAACGAAATTGAATTTCAAGTGTTTGTGTATAAAAAAATATACAACAACAACAATAAAACGAAAATGCCACAGAGTTGCATTTTGGTTAAGTGACGTCAAAAACGAAAACGCCAGCCAAAGTAACAGACTCAACAAACATCAGCGATTAACTATGGAAGTGCCTAGAAAAAGAAAGTATCATAAATCATCAACGATACGATAATATTTGAAAAAAATAAAAAATATTAAGAAAAGAAGTAGAAACTCTAAACCTAAAAACGACGAAATTCCTTAGAAATACAAATCTAAAAAACGAATAAAAATTTAAACCAACATTTGTTCGCTAAACTGATGAAATTCCATTGGAAAATCTCTCTGTTAACCTTAATCTTCACTTATTTTTTTTTAAATAAAGTGTTGTAAGGAGATTTTCTTTGTAAGCGAACAATGTTAGATATATTCCGTGGATTGAAAAACCTTATAAAGGTCACACACGTTAAAACCGATTCACCAGTATTTCGTTTGCATTATTCTATAACTGTGATGATATTGATGTCATTCTCCCTTATTATAACCACACGTCAATATGTTGGCAATCCCATCGATTGTGTTCATACTAAAGATATTCCAGAGGATGTTCTCAATACGTATTGTTGGATACATTCGACATATACACTTAAAAGTTATTTTAACAAAAAACAGGGAATATCGGTACCGTATCCGGGTATTGGTAATTCAGATGGTGATTTGCATGAAAAGAAACATTATAAATATTATCAATGGGTGTGTTTTTGCCTATTTTTTCAGGTGGGTTTCTTTTAAATTTTTTTTTTTAATTGATTTAAATATTCTCAAGAATAAATTTATTTCTTTTATATGCATTTTTGGTGAAAAATTTAAAATTTTCCAGGTATGGATCGATTTAATTATGGCGGATTATGATGAAAGTCAGTATTTTGAATAAATTTCTGATGGAACTAACCAATTTTACATTGCAAATTGTTTAAATTTATAACAATTAGTCAGTGCCGAAACATGAAATATTTGCCCCATCGTTAACACATGTTTACCGGAGGTCAAACCAGTCCCACAAAATAAAGTTGATGGTTATAACTGAGTTTTGTTTAAATTAGTAAGAAATAAAACATTGGCACTAAAACTTTTAACCCTTCATGAAAAAACTCTTGTGACAATAAAACAAACAAAAAAATTGTACATGGGGTGCTTTTTTCGGATTTGGACAACATTAACGAATATTCTTATATAAGTTGAAACACAAAATACTACGATACTACAGTTGCTTTCAAACTGTTTGTTAATACCAGTTTCATTGTATGAAAATTTACTACTTATCAATGAAAACATCAGGGTTGATAAACACTAAACTACCGATAACGATTCAATACCGGTTCAAGGAACTATTTTTAACCTTAAAATAACACTAAATAAATAACTTAAAAACCACAACACCTAAAATACCCTAACGAAATTACTTAAAACAATGTTAACCATGAAATACCATAACAAAATAATTCGAAAATACCGATAACCTTAAAATATCCTACCAAAATTCATATTTTTTCTCTCAAAAACATTATTATGTACACTGATAGAAAAAATAAACAATTTTTTTTTTTTTGCTAAAACAACTAAAAATTAGTTAAAATTGACATTGCAAAAATGAACTGCTAAAATAAGCAGATGTTTTTGCTAAATATTAAAAATATAAAAATAGCAAAAAAAAATCTGTTTATTACATTTTTTTTATCAATGTTGATAATCTTTAACTTCGAACTCGTATATTAGTTCTCATTTAGTGGAATAACTAGTTTATATTAATGTTTGCATGGGATTGTCACTTCTTTCAAAACGTGTTCTGATGATGGCAACCTAGAGAATTCCCGAAATAGATCTATCAACACATTTCCTGAAAGTGGTCAATTAATAAACTAGAAAACAAAAACTCCATAGATTATTAATTAGGACAATATCCTAATAAAGAAATATAGAGTATGGCCTCGAACTTGAATAATTTTAATTTTCAAAACTGTTTAAGCTTTAAACATTTAGTTATATTTACGGTAAATTTTAGTTAATTTAAAATAACAAATTTGTCTGCTATCATTACCGAAACATTTGCTAAATATTATTAGAAAACAAAATAAATGTGAAATTTTTAATGTTCTTAGAATTTTTTTTAATGCGGATAAAAATCGAACCATCTGAATTCAGTATTCTAAAATTTATTTGCACCCTTATAGCACAATCTCCTTGACCATACTGTCGATTTTCATATATATGATGAATAACTGATGACAAACGATTTATATAATAGTTTCATCAATATGATGCAACTTTTTTTCCTGAGAGTAGGATGTTCAGATTCAAAACTTCAATACCGGTACCATGTGTTGATTCGTGCACCAATTGTGTGAGTTGATTGTGCTCGAAAAAAATTTCAACATAATCCCCCACAGAAGCGGAACTGCTAGAGTGTGTAAACCAAGATGTATTGTGCAAAACGAAATCGACAATACCATTTTGCTGTCCGGGAAGTTACCCAAAATCTTAGAAACTGATCCCGAAAGGTCGTAAAAGCTATTCAAAGAATTCTCTCTTTCGACTTTTTGGACTTCTGCATAATGTTCTATATTCTGTACTCTTCCAAATGTAAAAATACTGAGGTCTCGCAAGACGCCAAAACATCCGGCCTAATATGGGCTTTAGAGTTGTCCAAAAAGGACGGCAGTTCGGTTTTGCAAACTCCCCAAGGTTGTCCCTATTCATTAATGTCTAAAAACTACATGTGCAAAGTTTCAACTAAATTCGTTAACATTTAGAACTCGCAGAAAAAGCTAACTTATAAGAATTAGTAATTTGTCTCTAGAAGAAATTCTCACAACTTTAGTGATGAATTTAAATTTAATTCTCTCTTTATCTACTGAATGTACCTTAACAAAATTTTCCAATCAATTCTAAAATTATGTGTACACACAGAGAAATAAAGTGACAACCGAATTGAAAAGTGTATATTAATGGTAAATAAATAAAAAATTTAGTTAATACAACGATATTTACATTAGATTTCTGAATATTGTGGGCGTTGCAACTAAAATACAGTTGAATTGACCGAACTTTGCTATGAAAACTAATGTAAAGTTGTGCCAACCGTCTGAAATTCGTAATAACCGAATTTGAGTCGTAGAAACCTAATTTCAGTTGGCAAATAGCCAGATTTTTCTGTGTGTGTAGAAAAGGAATATGAAATCGAAATTAAAAAAAAAAGTCATTCGCGGTTTTTTAAAAAAATTATAAGTAAAAATGAAAAATTTTTGTTAGAATTGTAACATTTTCTGAAAGTATGTAAATAAAAATTCAACTTGAGCTTAATTTTAATGAAGATAGAAATCTACAATCGAAATTAAATACAAATTTGTGCATTTTAAATTATTCGCGTTTTTCAAAAATTCCAAAATAATCTATTTTTTGTGGTATTTTACTAATTTCCTCAAAACGAAGTCATTGAAAAATCCAACTTGTTATAGTCTTTCAATCTATTTACGAAGACCAGTTCTCATATATGATTTAGTTTTTAATTTTAGAAATGATAACAGATATCCTTGAAGTTGAACTTAAATTGTGGCTTTTTTTGGTTTATAAAAATGATATTTACCTTATTAAAATTTATTTGTTGACAAATATCTCACCAAAAAGGACATTCCACAGAAATATATCCATGAAAAAAATAATTTCTACAGCGGAAATTATATTAAAACCACTTGGTCAAAGTTGAACACTTATTTGCATTAAATATTCCATTTTCGTGAATTCCGAGACTACGATTTAAATTCGTAATGTAAGCCATAAAATATATTAGACTTGATGTGTCGTGATCATAATAATTATTTGCAATTTTTTCTTATTAATATTTACTTTTGATTTAAATAAAATAATAGAACAAGTACTACATTGAAAATTCGATTATGATCTGCGACCTATAAACAAAACGTTTTTTGAGATTTTTATTTTTCAGACCACATTAATTTTTATAATGGTATATTTTAATGGCTGTGAGATCGCGAATTACAACTTTCCTTTTTTTTTTTGAACACATATATATCGAATATAAATTTATTTTCAGCCCGTGTATGTTCTAGTCTAAATCTGCTTTACATATTTTTAAAATGAAAAATAAAGTCTATATCCGTACTTTAGTACCCATATCCCGTAAAATTTCTGAAAATTGTAATGGGATCTACTCTACTACAACTAAACCTACAACACGATCTAGGTCGATTTAAAAAACATATATTAAATTTGGTCGATTTTGAAGCACAGTGTTATTATAATTGAATGTAATTTAAAAAAAAAGAAAATGTTTAAAATTTTAATGCGTCAATAACGTTTTTTCGTAGAAAATTTGAAAATAAAGAAATGTTGAGGAAATTAAGAACCGGTTCTAAATGTTTAGTGTAATAAACAACTGCTCTTATCCAAAAATCGGACAAAAAAGTTTCAGTGCGTTACTCGAGGTCGTTTTATTAAAAAGTATTTAATTGAATATTGTGGATGAAAAAAAATTAACAATTTCTATTTGGGATTCAATAATATGATCTTAAACAGAACAAACTTAAAATTTCTTTAACAATATTTAGATCAACTAATGTGAAAAATCAAATGATTTATTTCATTATCATATTTTTTATGTTTTTTAAAAATGTGTACAGTAGTGCACATGGGTATATTTGTCCTAAGGACACCGGCACGTATACGTATTATTTACAATACTATTAATAGTACGTATACGCACGGTGTACGTAATTAATTTTAATTTAATGTTCAGCGAATATTTTCTCCAAAACGAAGACGAGTTAATTCTAAATATTTCAATAAAAAAATATACAAACAAATTTACAGGTTTTTAGATAAATTGATTTATATATTATTGAATTATACAATTATATATATTATATATATATATATCTGTCATTCCACGCAAGATCGGCCAAAATCTGACCTTGGTTCTTTCGGTATAAACTACATTCTGCACTCAGAAACTCCACGTTTTTATTTTCTGGAAATTAAAAAAAACATTTCGATTTTCGTAAGTTTCAACATTCGTATTTTTTTTTTAATATTTAATATCGGCTCATTATCATTTAAAATGCATTGTAATGGTGCACTCCTGTAATTTTATATTGAGAAATAATTTTTTTTTCATCGTCAAAAAGAAATGCATTTTTTATGCAATTAGTTTTTAAAATTAATTTTTCTGAAATTTTACTACTTTTTCGAGTCCCGGTGTTCAACTATTTTTAATTATTTTGTGAGAAAAAGCTTATAACATTTTTTCATAAAAAAAAAACAAAAATTAGTTACTTTTTTATGCGTGATATTAAGAATCAATTTAAAAGTATAGTGGAAAGGCGCCCTTTAAGCGCCTCCATTTTAAAAAATATACATTTAATTTTTAAGATTTTTTCTGTACGTTAAAGATAAAAAGATTTACTAAAATATTTTGTTCTAAAACTTAAATTTTTAACCCTTTCCAGACCACATTTGCTATCAAAAAACAATTGCATTTTTAAAATAAAATAGTTAAGTATATTCGATTTTCTTTCAAGTACAGAAAAGGTTTAAAAAGTAAATGTATAGTTTTCAAAAGAGAGCAATTGAAACTAAGTTTTAAATTTAATATTTTTAATTTTGACAAATAAATAAATAGTCATTTCTATGGAAAAATGATACAAGCTTTTTCTTAATAATTCATTAATAACATATTAACCCGCATATTTTTCAAATATGCATCTTTTTTCAAATCCATAGTGGTCAAATTCATTAAAAGTGCATTTAAAAAACAAGTTGTAAAAAAAATGCATCCCTTTTTTGGCCGGTCTTCGGAGTAATATAATCTACAAGAAGTGATTCTTCTTCTGTATGCCACACTTATTCTTTAATTTTATTTAATAGTTTATCTACAAATAATGTAAAACTTATTTTTAAATTAATATATACTTAGACATTTTACTTAACAAATTGCAAATAATTAATAAGTAAAATTATTTTTGAAAAATATTTAAAATTATTTATATATTAATTGACCACATAACGCACTACCATGCCAGCGAATTTTATGTACTAAAAAATCCAAAAAGATGAGCAAAAAATAAGCCTTTATAGAACGCATTAACTATAGTTACAAAAAAAAAATAAAAAAAAATTAGTTTTACTTTTCGACTTAACCGATTTTGTGAGCGGCAAGGAAACCCACGTTAAAAAATGTAGTTTAAAATAATCAATATGTGGTGACAGGCAAGTGGATGGTTAATGAACCATACAAAGGGATTCCATTCTGTAATATCACCTTCATACAATTTTAAAATTTTATTTTATGAAAAAATCATTAAACTTACAGTTAATTTTACAAAAAGCGTCAAAAAGTTTTCGCACAAAAAAGAGGCTCAATTTTGAACCATTTTTAGATTTTTTTACCCATTTTTATATCCACAATATATTTAAGGGAGCCGCTCATTTCATTGAAAAAAATTCAATTTTTGAAATCGTACGAAAATTTCTTCTTCACACACTAATATTTGACTAGGCGAACCTGTTATTAGGGCCTGGCGACCCCTTAACGCGAGATGTAAACAAATTTTCTTTTTTAATTCGTGAGGTGTAACTTTTTTTTTATTATGGGGGGTGCCCGAGTAAACTTTTGACCAAACATGCATTTTCATGAAAGTCGTTGCCTTGCTCATTACTAAATTTACTATGCCCTTGCCAAGGTCCAGTTTAGACACATGTGTTAACACATAAAATAATTATATTTTAATTATTGGCATTTCATTGTTAAAGATAATAATATTTAAACCACAAAATCCCGTCCATATGTTAATACTAAAATCTTCGTCATCAACCAAATGCCACCTCCGAATTTATTGTCTTGTCGTCGTCACCAAAACCAAAAATAAAAAATAAAAAACAAATGACAACGAAATATTGCAAAAATATTTAAGCTTGACAAATACCATCAAATCGCACAAATTTTGAAATTAAAACCTGTCAAATCATAATGATCTTGCAAAAACAAAAACTACTAAATTTAAGTTAATCACTTTAAAGAAAACAAACAACCGTAAAAACAAAATATTCATTTTTCTAAAATAACTAACAAATTTGGAAGGTTACCATAATATGTTCTTAAATCAAAATAAATATTAAATATAATTGTCGCACATTTTTAAAATATATACCAACACATCAGGTGGTACTCAATTTCCTCAAAAAAAAACAATTTTTTTGCTCATATACCCAATAAATAATTACGCTGTAATTTAAATTGAAATACAAGTTGAATTTCATAAATGTTTTTTAATTTCAAGAATACCGTACACAAAGTTAATGGCACGCAGAAAAAAATATGTTTGAACATAATTGGGGACAAGAAATTATCATATTATTATCTTAATGTGATGCTGACTGACCATATTACAATCACTGAGGACGATTTAATCATCATTTAGGATCATAGTATGATTATAATGATAATATTTTTATTGCTACTTGTTTCAACCATAACATGGTTTTCTTTAACTATCACAACATGATGTTCTTTTTTCTGCGTATGTAAAGTACATGAATTTATGAAGCATAAATATTCGTTGGAATATTTTTTTGAATATATTTTCCTATTATTTTTATATTGTTCTGAGAATGTATGCATTACTAAAATAAACATTAAATTTGTTTTTTGTTTTCTTAAGTTTTGTCGTTAAAAAAAAATAAATAACATTTTTGGTGCGCTACAAGATTGGGGCACATATGTCACATATTGTTCAATCTATCGGAAACATATTATTGCCGCAAACTTAAGTCATAAAAAAAAATGTGTAAAGTATTAATTAGTCAACCTTGACCGAATCCATTATTGTTTTAGTTTAAGTATGATTTTTGTTCATCACTTGTTGAGTATTAGTGTTAATGTTTGCACAAAATTAACAAACTGCTTGTGAATTTTGTATATGTTTATCAAGGGGATCTCCCACTCATCGTAAGTAGTTTTTCTAGTTCAAAATGTCACAATTTCTGTTTGGGGGAAAATTACACAATAAAAAAATAATCCAAAAGCACAACAAAAACCATGATGTAGTCCGTCTAATTTTAAAATTTCTATTAAAGTTTACAAAAATTATAATATTAAAATACATACGAGTAGTACCAAAAATAGGTACTTTTTTAATTATACATACAATTTTTTGACAATTTTAAATATATATATTTTCAAAAATGTTTTAGTTTTATATATATTTTAATATATTTATTGAGAATATTATTCCACCTCTTATAAGATTTTGTTTGTTGCTATTCAATTGTTTCATTGGCATCACCCAAATCTTCAGTTGTATGCAATATAAAAGATAATTGGCTTAACTCAAAACATATATTGTATATATTTATATTTAAATATTGGGTATACAAGTGAACACTGTCGATTTGGAAAATATATGGCATAACTATCACATATGGTTTGTGTCAATACTATCAAATGTGGTATTTTGAAGGGTAAACATCTGTCATTATAATTCAGTATTCGATAGACGCCAAAGTGTCAACACACATTTTTTCAATCGCTATAATAATGTCGAATTTTGTGTATAAAAAAGATGTTTTGCGGGGAAGTCTGATCACCTTATTTCATTTGAAGAAAACGGCTGTTGAAAGTTATCGATTGTTGGTACGAGGTTACGGTCAACATGCACCAACTCGAAAAACTTCTGAACGATGGTTTGGTGATTTCGACACAGAAGACAACGAGAGGCCTGGTCAGCCGAAAAAGTTTGAAGATGAGGAATTGCAAGCATTACTCCACAAAGATTGTTGTCAAACGCAAGAAGAACTTGCATTATCATTGGGAGTCACACAACAAGCCATTTTCCTACGTTTAAAAGCATTGGGATTCATTCAAAAGCAAGGAAATTAGGTCCCATATGAATTGAAGCCCAGAGACGTTGAAAGGCGATTTTGCATGTCGGAAATGCTGCTTGAACGCTACAAAAAGAAGTAATTTTTGCATCATATTGTTACTGGTGATGAAAAATGGATACTTTACGATAACCCTAAGCGCAAAAAGTCATATGTAAAGCCCAGACAACCAGCCAAATCAACGCCGAGATCGAATATCCATGGCGCCAAGGTAATGCTCTGTATTTGGTTTGATCAGAAGTGTGTTTGTATTATGAATAGTTGAAATCGGGTCAGACGATCACAATTGACCTGTACCGAACACAATTGATTCGTTTGAAGAGAGCAATGAACGAAAAATGACCAGAATATTCAACCAGACACGAGGCCATAATCTTCCATCATGACAACGCTCTGCCACATATTGCATGACCGGTCAAATACTATTTAGAAAACAGTGGATGGGAGGTATTGGCTCAGACCTTGACCTTCTGCCTACCATTTGTTTCGATCAATGCAGAACGCCCTTACTGGAATACGCTTCACTTCAGAACAGGGTATCAGAAATTGGCTTGATTCATTGTTTACCTCAAAACCGTAGCAGTTCTTTTGGCGCGGAATCCATATGATACCAGAAAGATTAAAAAAAAGTAGCGGCTAACGATGAGCAATACTTTGAATCATGTATCAATTCATTTTGTTATTACAATAAATGCATTTTTCAAGCAAAAAATCGACACTATTAACTTGTATATCCACTACATGCTAATGCAATTTAGTATACAACGACCATTATTTTTGCGCCCCTTATGAGATAGAACTAAATTGTCTGATTTGATATCGTCCCAGGACAGACATTCCAACTAATTTGTAAATAACTTACAAGGAAAAATATTAGACACGTAGTTTTTATTTACCCAGTGCATAAAAGAATTCCCATATGAGTGGTTATATAAGTACATACTTGGTAATGGCAAGTACTTACAATTATTATTATAAATATCATTACTTTTATACGGGGATGTCGCGCAAAATAATGATACATCATTATTAAATACCTACGAAAAATCCAAAAAATATGTAGTTATCGATATGCTTACTACTATAGGCAAAAATAATGAGTATACAAATAAATGTTCAAAAAAAACTGTAGGCACAGTGCTGCCACTTATTTAAACTATTTAAAATATGGGTTTTAAAAGCTCTTTGGAAAAAGTCGTGTTAAAGCCGAACGTTTACGAAAATTTTAAAAAATTAAATAACGGAAATGTTAGGACATGTACGGATATGTTTTATATGGCGCAATGAAATGCCAAGAAAAATGAAATAACTGCCTAAACGAACAAATGAAACAACTCCCAAAAGAAATTAAATAATTTCCAAGAATCAAATGCAATAAGTCAAAATGAAATATAACACAAGAAAACTAACCAACTCCCAAAAAATGTTATACAATTATGAACATCTTGATACAAAGGATAGGTATATTCGACGTCAAGGCTAATATACACTAAAATTCCACAAAATCGGTTAAAATAATTTCGCTTATTCAAAATTGAAATTTTGGGAAAAGTGTGAAGTTTTTTTCTTTACCAAATAAATAGGTGGTAAATTGCTCACAAGCTTTACACACAGTAAAATAAAGTCCCAACTGAATTAAGAAGTGTATTTTGGTGCCAACAACTTAATACATGCGTTAAGTACACCCATATACAAATGTGGTTTCTGAATATCTTAGGTGTTGCAGTAAATATTCAGTTGTTTGTTGAAAAACCCAATATTCAGTTTTACTAACGTATTTCAGTCGTATTAACCGAATTTTAGTTGGCAATTGACTAAATTTTGTATGTGTGTTTTTTAGGATTTTGGAAAACCTTGCGAAATCAAAATTTTTCTTCCATATATAACTCTACATAAATGAAAAGGGACGTCTCTATTTTAATTGTTCCAGTTAAAAATAGAGTGTTGAAAATGTTCAAAAATAGAGTGACATTAAAAACAAAGTGTTGAAATTCGCATTTGTAGGGAAAAGCGCGAGTTAAAGTTTGAACAAGTTAAGATTCGGCCAATTTCTATTTTTCCAAAAACCTAAAATAGCCATATCTTCTTAAACAGATAATTTATTTTTAAGGCTGAAAGGCTGAAGCATAATTGGATTGATTGATTTAAGTCAGGTGTTTGTATGAACGCAAATTTGGAAATTCGATTATTTAAATCAAAAAAGAATTTTACTTTCGCTTCGTACCAATACCTGACTTAAGTCACTTTAGCCAATTATGTTTAAGCCTTTAGATAGAGGTTATTATATCTTGGTAAGAACAATATGAATTAGATTTCAATATGTACCCTAAACCTATATTGGCGCATATCGCCTAAAGAAGGCGACGAATGTGGAAGACGAGGAAATGTTTTTTGAAGCATAACCGAATTCGGCAAAAGATTTTTTTTGGAAAGCAAAAAATAAGGAAGTTAATTTCCATGAAAATGGCAAAAAGTATTAAACAATGGTATACATGTGGAAAATTTTATTGCATTCAATCAAGAATTATACTATGAGAATTTTTTTAAATTTTGCGACAGTGGTTTAGTATCGTGTAAACTCCTATTAATGGGCTATAAAGCAAATAAAAACAACAAACTCTTACTCGAAACTTAATTATTTTTGATATGTCGTTTTTTAAATTCGGGAAACATTTTTTATGAATCTTAACAATCCATGGTTGTGCCGTAAACAATTCCAAGTTTTTTTTTATAGAAGTAGCCTAATGAGCATACTACATTTTAAAGGAAGAAACAATTCAGCAAAAAAAAAAAATTGCAAAAAATCGACATATTATTTACATATAAATTTTTATAGATTTATTAAAAAAAAAATTACATACACAAATTATTTAAATTTTTAATACGAGAAAAGTTTTGAAAATCCAACGTCACCACAAAATTAACCATCGAGATAACGTATACTAACTGGTACTTATCCTAAAGAAAACGCTGAGAGAATTATTTTCACTTCACTAATGAATCATAGCATTAATGATCGTCCATTGCAACTTTTCATAGAATCGATGAAAAGGTTTCATTAAAATCAATTTTTATAAAATAATTGTGGATTAAAAAAATGTTCAAAAAACTAATAAATCATTCCGACAATGAAGCGTTTATAGAATTTATAAACCAGTTTTAAAAATTTTTTTAATATTAAGAAGTTTCCTTGAATTAATACAACTCTTCATGAATGTCATGAAAAATGCATTGGAACTACACAAGAAAAAAAATAAAATCCGTAATGGCTGCGGAAAATTTTGCTGTTATTACGGGAAGTTTAAGTATATTGAGCCTTGCGGTATTTTTTGCTAAATTTAGCAACACATGTCTGCTGAACAGTGGTAGAATGAAATCAACAGAAGAAGTTAGTAGCCGCTACTAAATTTTAGTAAAATTTCAGTAAACTGCAATTTAAAATTTGCTAAATTTTTGTACATCCAATAGATCTTCGCAGAAAAAAAAATTAAAAAAGTTAAATAAAATTACATTAAGGGTATTCATGTTAGAAATTTTGGTCTTGGAAAATGCAAGAGAGTAAATTTTTTCGAAATTAAAAAAACAACAAATATAAAAAAAAATCTATTCTCACAAATGTTGCAAATTTGTCTGGGTCAAAGTCAGGATAAAAATTATTCAGAACATATGTTTTGTGTAATATTTTATCCTGACAATTTCGCAATATCTGTGACCCAGCCAAATTTACAACATTTACAAATAGTAAAATTGACAAAATTTACAAAAAGTACTAAAAAATGCAATTATAAATAAAAAATACATATAAACTATAAGGAAAAACAATATTCTAAAACCATTACAAATTGTATGGTTTTCTAAGTATCCATCAGCTCAAATTTATTAAAAACATTTTTTGAAGAAAGAAATGTATATCCCACCTGCGTTATTGTGAAATGGATGTATCTTAAAACTTGATTTGAAAATGCAGATTAATTGAGATCGAACACAGTTGCTTGCATTTTCGCAAACATGAATGATAAAAAGACGTCAGCAATAGTGTAATTTCGCAATTTTCCATTTTTGCAAAATGAAAATATCTGCCATGAATCCCTTATTGCTTTTCAATCCTTTACACATTATATAGTATATGAACATTAATTTAAATTTTAGATGAACGTTTCTGACTCGAAAGCCATTATTATTTTTCAATCCTTTACACGTTTTCTAATAGATGAATATTAGTTTAATTTTTACTCTGTAATAAAAAGTTTTATATATTTAAAATAATTGCTTTTTTTGTTAAATTTAGCAACTGGTTTTTAAAAATTAGTAAAATAGCAACAAAAATTAATACAAAATTTGGTAATATGTAAAATGAGGATAGCATAAAATTGTACTTAAATAAAAAACTTTACTAAAAATTAGTACAAAACTAGTAAAGTGCGATTGAAGATTTTTTCTACTAACTTTTTTTTCTTAGTGTAATAATATTATTGTTTTGAGCAAAACTTATGGTTTGGTAAACTAAATTTATGCGAAAACATGTAAAAAACATGTTTTATTTCAAAACGAGTCCAAAACAAGTTCAGTGGAAACGTAGTAGGTAAAAGCCAATGAAACGCTTCATGTGATTTTTTAAACAATTTCATTGAAGTCCGAAATTAATAAAAGCCTACATTGAAATAATAAAGCAGTTTATAAAATATGTTAAACACTTGAGAATTAAATCTAAAAACTAAAGTTGGAAATGCATGAAAATTATTTAAATTTTAAAATTTTATGAAAAAATAAAAAAATTAAATCTTTTGAAATAATTTCATAGCTCTAAACAAAATTTTGATTGAATTTATGAACAGATAATTTATAAAACCGAATGGGTTATTTTTAGGAAGCTATGAACTTTTATGAAAAAAAGTTTATGAAATTTTTTTTAATATTAATAAAATTTCATGGATATAATGAAATTCTTCCTTGAATCTACAAAAAAAAGTTCTATTCTTTCAGTGTATGTACTAAATATTGTCCCCCTCATTTCCACACTGTTATAGCGTTTACTCGTGATTTTTATTTTTGGTTTGAGTTTGATTTTTTTTTTCGGTTAGTGTCATCACAAAATTTTAATAGACATCGACGCATGAGTCTGGCTATAAATAGATTTATTATATGTGAATATTTACCGCCTTAATAACTCGTCGCAGACGCATCACATTTATTATATGAAAATGATTTCAATAATAATATTCTAACCAATTTTACGGTTGTGTATAAATTTTTAAATAAAACAAAAATATTCAGCTAAATTGTTTATAACCAGGGCAACTAGAAATATGCTCTTAAAATCGAATTTTGTCCATAAAATATTACCTAAACAACGGAAAACATGCTCTTAAAATATAAAAATTATGCGCTTTTAAAAAACAGCTTTCTTTATAAAACTTAGTTTTCAGTACAGTTGAGGTAATTTTTGTGAATTTGTTTCAATTGCTAACAAAAAAAAGCGACAAAATATTAATCTAAATCGATACAGTCTAATAACTGGAAATTAAAACTTTCATTTACAACTGGATTTGTATACGACACTGAATTGATTTCTTATGAAGTTGTCTTTAAGAAGGTAGTCAGAATAATTATGCAAAAGATTTTACCGATAGGAGCATTATTTCGCTTACATATGGAATCTGAACAAAAAATGAGTAATAAAGATTTGTTTTGCATTTTTAGTATCCTAATTGCTAGGAGCAGCCCATTTCCAAAAAAAGTAACATTTTTGGGAGCTTGTTTTTAAGCATTCATCAATAATTAAAAAATAATCTTAATATCATTTGATTGTTCTGAGTTCTGGAAAATTAAGTTATTTTTTTTTATGAGAATTTTTCTGTAAAAATGTATTTTTTTTTTTGTCCTCACTTTTTGTTAAAAGTTCATTTACAAACAAACTAATAATCCGATTACGCTAATACAAGGTGGCGCAAAAGTAATCCTCCTATCTGAAAATGCTATAAATTTTTCGATTGGCCCCTAATGTCAGCTCTGTTTTGACATTTGTGTAGTAAACACATGCGAAATACACGTTAATAAACAATGTTACGCTACACTGCTCCAGAACGCGGAATATTGGTGACTATTTATTTGACCAATAATCGGTCGGTGACTTTGGCACAACGTGAATTTCGTCGCAGATTTCCTGGCCGTCCAACGCCTACTGGTGAAACACTGCGACGTTTAGCCGCTCGCCTCGAAGAGACTGGCACAACACGAGATGCTGCCAGGCGTGGCAGACCCCGGAGTAGCCGTTCTGCATAGAATATTGCTGCTGTAGCCGAGGATGTCATGGAAGCGCCGTCGACATCGACCAGACGACGTGCCACGCAAATTGGTATCAGTCTACGGTCTTTACAGCGAATTTTGGTACAAGATTTGAAGATGTTTCCGTACAAAGTCCAGACGGTGCATCAGCTGTTAGCTGCTGACCGCCAATCGCGTGTAACATACTCCTTAATCACCACCAAGAGGAAGATGATTTTTCATCAAAAATAATCATGAGTGATGAGGCCCATTTCCATCTTAGCGGGTACGTAAATAAGCAAAATTTACGCTTCTGGGGCACTGAAAATCCGCGTGTAACCCACGAAGAGCCATTACACCCGCTCAAAGTCACTGTATGGTGTGCTGTTTTCGCTGGAGGAGTCATCGGACCTTTTTTCTTCGAAGACGTCGCGGGCCAAACGGTTACTGTGAATGGTGAGCGCTACAGAGCAATGATCAACGAGTTCTTTTTCCCGCAACTTGATGAATTGAGATTGGAAAACATGTGGTTCCAACAGGACGGTGCAACGGCACACACTGCAAGTGCCACAACCGATATGCTGAAGGATGCATTTCCCGGGCGCCTAATCTCCCGTTTTGGCGATTTGCACTGGCCAGCAAGATCGCCTGATTTGACCGCTCCAGACTTCTTTTTGTAGGGCTTTTTGAAGTCGCGGGTTTATGTCAACAAGCCTCAGACTCTTGCAGCTCTTAAAGACAATATCCGTCAAGAATGTGAGGACCTATCGCCGGAAGTTTTGGCCAAAGTGATGGAAAATGCCATAAAAAGGGCTCAAATGACAATCAACTGTGGCGGCGGCCATTTACATGACATCATATTCTCGATTAAAATACCAAATGAAAATAATCCACAAGAAGAATCAAAGTTTTTAATTTTTTTTTTTTTAAATTACAGCCAAAAAACATCGGAAGGTTATTTTTGCGCCACCTTGCATAATCGTACATACTGCGCAAAACAAATGTCAGAAATTTTTGTATCTCACTTCTTAAGACCAAAATATGCAAAAATATATTCTAACAAATCGATGCAAGAATAAATATTTTTTTCTGAAAAGAATAAATATTTATTCAGAAAAGAAAAAAATATCTCCTTCAATTTTCAATGAGAAGTACAGGAAAAATATGATACAGATTATTTTTGGTTGCCCTGTATATCAATATTTTTTAGTAAAATATTTAAATGATCTCTACGATATTGTTTATATATAAATTATTGTCGTCATTTAGTTTTAGTTCATCAATAATTAAAAAGTAATCTTAATATCATTTGATTGTTCTGAGTTCTGGAAAATTAAATAATTTTTTTTATGAGAATTTTGTTGTAAAAATATTATTTTTTTTTGCCCTCACTTTTTGTTAAAAGTCCATTTGTAAACAAACTAATAATCCGCTAATATTTTGTACACATAATATGACGACTTTTTAAAACATAACCTGAGCAAAACAAAAGTTTAAATTTAACCACAAAAAAAAGTTTTTAAGTGTTGGAAATCACTCCTTAAGAGAAAATTAAGCAAAACTTTTTCTAATAAATTGTCAGAATTCGCCATTTGTTCTGAAATGAATAAATATCTCATCCAACTTTCAATGCGAAGTACAGGAAAAACATGATACAAGATGTTTTTGGTTGCCCTGTTTATAACTATCAATATTTCTTAGTAAAATATTTAAATGATCTCTACGATATTGTTTATATATAAATTAGGGTCGTCATTTATTGCGGATTTTATTATGTTCGAATAAACGATAATTTTAGTATATCGAGCTGTTAGGATTTTATTTTATTTACCATAGAAATATAAATAGAATTTACAGCTTAAGTGCTATCGTTGTAATATAACAATATTTTTAATAGTTTTACATAGTTTAAACTTCATCATTTTATCTGTGAATTCCTTTATACTGTTTGCTTGAAAGTCAAATCATATAACTTTATCCATTATTAAAGAGTCCATATCCTGGAAAGCGATTAATAAAAGATTTCCTTCAATATAATTTTGATTTTATTTTGTCCATTATCATTTTTTATACGATTTTTCGAAAATTGGTAAATTTTTTAAAAAGTTTTACTAAGTATTTTTTTTAAGTTAATCGTTTAATTCCATTCCATATTTTTTCTTGTAAAATTTTTATTTATATACATTACAAATTATATTTATAATTTATGAGGTGATAAAAAAAATGCTTTTATTATTATAAAATTTTTCTTTTCAGTAGCAGTAGTAGATATTAATAATTTTTTATTTTCTATTTGCAAAAATATCATCGTGAAAAACATGTGTTTATATTAAATCAACAAAATATATTATCATAAAATTATTTTTTATTTAATAATTTAATTTTGAAAGAAGCTGTATATCTTTCATTCAGAAAAACTAACAAGGGAGATATCCCTAACCGAACTAGCAGATTTTAATGAACTTTGGATATGTTCTAAAAGAGCAGAAAAAAAAGAGACACATATTTTTTTAGCTGCCCAATCTCACGTTCAACGGTTATCAAGTAGGGTTAAGAATTAATTTGCTTTTGTATGAAAACTTGTCTTTAATTAACGAAAACTAGATTTATTTCCACGCAGGGTTAAATTACTCAAGAAAACAAAAATTTTGATACTCATTTTGCCTATGTAGTGGACTCATAGTTGCCACATTTTTTAATCATTTGAAATATAGGGGAAAAGGACTATTTTGGAAAAGTCGCATAAAAACCGAACGGTTTCGAATATCGGAAAAAGCTCAGACAACCCCTCGATTAAATTAAATAGGCATTGCCATGCATTATTTTAAGCTTAATACAGCTAAAGTTCCTTAATAAAAGGCCAGATTTAATGTTAGTCAAAATATAGTTTTTTAAAAAATTTGAGAGTCTTTGGGCATAATTTGTACACCAGTGAATGTAATGTGTCTTTAAAAATATTTCATATCATACCAAATTTGTCTATAGTTACTTTTAATAGAACAAAAACCGAACCGAAAAACGTAAAATGTTGAAATTTTTTACCCCACTTAGTAGCGCCTAAACATGAGATTGGGCAGCTAAAAAAAAACACACATATCCGGAATTCATTAAGATCTACCGGTCCGGGTCGGGATACCTCCCTTGTAAGTCAATAAATCAACATTTCAGTGATGTACTCATCAACTAGTTGTTGCTGTTACCTATTCATTTATTTTGGGACTAAATTTTGGAAAATAGCTGAATGATTTATATTCAGTGTGTATAACATTTTTATCTTTAAATTGGAAAACAAATTAATAAAAATGGAAATTAAAATTTATTGAAATAAATGAAAAATTTGAGATTAGTATTTTTATATGTATGAAGATTTTTCAGCCAACTGCCCTGCTACAAAAAAAAATATATCCTATCAATGTCAAACTTACAGCAATTTTTGTCCTCTTTGATGCGAATAAAAAAATGGAGCAACGTTTACAATTTTTTAAAAAGTTTATTAAAATTGTCAAACATTTTTTTTTTTATTTATTTGGATTAGTTTTGCATAAAATGTTCGTTGAATATTTTAATTCTGAAATATCTCAATGTTTGTATATTGAAACTACATGGCGTATAAGGTATTTTATTATATTATTATTGACTACTCATATGAAATAAAGTTTAACAAACAAATATTGAAATATATGAGAAAGAAAGAAACTTACTGGATTGATACATAAATATCTAACTTTTTTTATATTAAAAAAATTTTTTTTTTTGGTTTTTTTTTATTATAAAAAAGTATGTTTCATCGTGTAACTTGGATTAGTTTTGCACTAAATATTCGTTGAATATTGTCCTTCGCAGATAAATTTCAGACAAATGCGGGTTAATAATATCCGATGAAGTCAGATTTCTATATCTGAATAATTTTGATTATATTAAATAAATAAATTAAATAAAAAGTAAATTTTTTTTGGAATTTTAATGAATAATATATTTTTTCCAAAATGGGACATTTTTAGAAGTCTTGCAGCACTGGTTAACGTTTCCAAAAAAAAAAGTCGGTTTTTTCCATTTGGAACCATTTGCTGATTTTTCGTATCGCTCTAGTCGTAACTAATTTCATGAAGTGTGCTCAGTTTCGGACGCGTAAGTTGTGTGTAAGTGCAATTTTTTACTTATTTCATTAGTAGAATCGGGTCGTCAAAACTATACATCTTTCACTAAACGACATTCAGAGGTTTACTAGCTTTACAAATCAATAAAAACGACAATTTTGAAGGATTTATAAAAAAAAAAATTGCGATAGAAAAACACAATATTAGACATTCCCAGGAAAAAATTACACATTCCAAAAAGAAGGTGACGCCCACACTTGCTTACATATCTCATTGCCAAATTTAGTAACTGCAATACCAATCTCATTCCAACGATAGAGTCAAAAAAGCAAGTAGTATTGTAATCAATTCTTTAAATTTAAACCAGAAAGCATGAACTCAATAACAAAGTAATTATTTACTTAAAAGAAAATAACAATGTTATTAACTTATATGTATAAGTTGGAAGTAGTTCCTAATTTTGAAAAAAGAATTTATCTCATATATATTTTCAAACAAACTTTTATTTGCAGGAAAATAATACTAAAAACAGAAATTGCATGTTGCCTAAATTTTGTTAAACTGTGGTTAGGTATAAATTAGGGAAGCGCACGTGAGCAGAAAATTGTGAGTGGAAGTTGAAATTATTGACGTTATCGCGAGTGAGTGTAAAAATTTACGAGGGTGATTGTGCGTGAGTCATATTTTTGTTTTTCAATTTTGAATTGTTCTTTTTTTTTAAAAAATTTATATTTTCGTGGTTTATAGCTCCAAAATTATGACAAACCCATGTTATCATAACAATTCGATGTTTCACTTTTAAGGATTTTATTTCCGTATGAGTTTTGATCGTTATACTACTTCTTTTTTTTTTAATGTAAGTACTTCTTATTTTTTCTAGGGAACTATTTATTTATTTTTTTTGTGTAAGTACTTCGTAGTTTCACAATGGAACTATTTCTTTATTAAAAAATGTATGTAGTTCATAAAAATATGAAGTAAATGGTTCTTCGGTAAAAAAAAGAAATCAATTCTAAAGAATCAATTATTTTAGTCTCACGCCCTGTTAAAAGAATCGAGTAGGTAATCTAGTAAGGAATGCGTTCTGCCCAAAATGCTTGATTACAAACCCGCTTACCTTTTTGGATATTTTTTGCTGGGTTGTTCTTACTCAGCAAAGTAGTAAAATCCAAATAACTGGTTGCAGAACAGCTTATACGGTATTATAACAGGTTCTAATTTCTGTTCTGCAACTGGTTCTTTTTATATGGAGTTTGTCCTATTTGCAATAGGTTCTTTATCTCCAAACAAGAACAGGTTGCTTTAGAACCGGTTCTAGAACCTGTTATAGAACTGGTTTTGGGACAGTCACACCTTACATTTCGACTCCCAGGAACCTGTTCCAGAACCGGTTCCATGTAACCGGTGGTAAAAGAAGTTGTTCTAGAACAGGTTCAGAGGTAATCTGTTCTAAAAAAAATTTCTGGGTAATAATAAAATTTAGAATTCGGACTACCATGGCCACCCTGGTAACCATTTCACTGTAAACTCTTTTTTTAAAGAGTCCAAATAAATTATTTAGTCCATAGCGTAGTCGGGTTTTAAAATTTTTGATGTGCATTAAAATGGTACGAGGGTAAACTCAAAAACTAAAAAAGCACCCACAAAAATCTTTTTATTGTTCAAAAAAATCCTACGCAAAAATTTAACAATGTCTCTACGTTAGGGACTTAATTTTTTAGTCCTCAACAAAACAAAAAAAAAAAAAACAACAAAAACCGATTGAAGTCTCACAGTGCAAATTTTTGATTTGCATTAAAATTAAAAAAACACACACAGAAATCTTTTTATTTTATAAAAAAAAATTTAACAATGTCTCTACGTTAGGGAATTAATTTTGTAGTCCTCTACAAAAAAAAAAAAAAAGCCGATTGAAATCGCACAGTGGTCAGTGGCACCCGATTTTAAATATCTTGTTTTGAGAAAGATACATTTAAAGTCAAAATTGCTCATATAAAATATGGAGCAAGGAGTTTTTTTATAACAAGCAGTAACTTTTTTATTTATGGGATTTTTCTCCAAAATCAAACTATTAAAATATGAAACAAAAAAAATTTAAAACAAAAAAATCTAAAACTAGTAACCCCCTTAAAGAGTGACTCAAATAAGTTTATTTCATAGTTTGATGTGTTAAAGTAAATATTTAATCAAAAACTTAAATTTTTATGTGGCCTAAGTTGCTATTATTTTTGATTTTTGGTAGCTCTATAAGAAGAAGTTGAGAAAATTCGAAGTTGAATTTTTAAATACTTTAGATATATGTTTTATCAAAATAAACAAATTTAATGTTTAATACAAATAAAAACTAAATTATTTTTCTAATCGAATTAAAATTAAAATTTATTTTTATTTCCTGTTTTATGTACCGGTTGAAGTTGCTTCAGGGGTTGCCATATTATAAAGCAACAGAATGATGCGTTTATTTTATGATGCTAACTTTTTTAATTGCGGCAAACAAACAATATTTTTGTTGTTTAAAAGTTGTTCAAAATAGTCAAGTGCAGTTAAAGTCATGCGTAAAACATACAGAAAAGACTTAAACTTTGAAACCCATTAAAAAAATAAGAAAGAATATCAACGGTCCACGTCAGAGAATAACAAAATTTAATTTTAAAAATGTTTTTCTTAATTATTTTTTTTTAATGAAATTAATTAGTTTTATTAAAATTCTTACCGTTTGCAAAATCTAACTTGGAAAATTTTTTAAAACTTGTTTGTTATTCACTTTTATATTAACGAAAAATCTCACTTTATTTTGCTTGTTTTCAACGATACAATAAAAATAGGATAACGAATTAGCGAATATAAACTCAACAAAAAAAAAAAAATATCCACTTTAGTGATCAGTTAACATTAGCGAGCATTCCCTTACAAAAAAATGATTTATTAAGGCCTGTAAATACCAACTACTATAAAAGAACTAATTTCAAAATAAAAGCAATAAATTTTGTATTTAATTAGAGTAAAAAAGAATATCAGTCATCAGTTCAACAAGGCGTATGAGTAATAATTTCTCACTAAATTAAAAGTTCGTCCATATTTTATTAGTTAATTCTTTATAGTTTATTTATTTAGTATTTCTCATTTTCAGTGTTAACTATATCTTAGACTAAGGTTAAAATTATTAAATTAATCTAAACATAATTAGTAGACAATATATCAACGAAAATCAAAATTTGTTTAGAAAAAAGCCAACAAAAGAAATTTAATTTAGACCAAACAAAAAAAGTTCACCCCCTCTTTTCGGAAAACTAAAAAATATGATTATTCTATTATAAAAATTATACGGAAGCAGACAATATGTATGGCTAAAATTTGGCTAATAGCCAATATTGTAAAGCATGATGGCAAATAAAAGAGAACACAATATTCTCTTTAATTTGAAAATACATTCTCTTTTAAAAACATATAGAACTTTAGAAGGGATCATTATTTATTTGTTCTTCTTTTTTTTTTTGTGAAGGAAATCCCAACAATAATAATTATGATGGCATGCGTTTGAAAAATTGCAGTGTTGCATTTAAGCATAGCAAAATTATAAAAAACAAAAAAAAAACTTTGATTTCTTGCCAACAATTTTTTGCCCATTATTAAATGTGCATACATTTAAAAGCACTAAAGTGCAAACTAAAAATTTTTTAAATTTGATTTTTTTACAATGCTAACGACTGAAAACATGTAAAATCAACCAGTCGATCTCCTCCACCATTTCTGATTTCAACCAAACTTGGTCCACATGTTTTAAGTCATATAACTATAACATCACCCAAGTTTAGGTTTGCTAGTCCCAGCGGATTTTAAAATATCGTGTATCAATATTCCAAAATTTCACAAAAGCAGTCGTACATAAATTTCCATATCTTTTTAACGGTGAAAGCAACGTAATTCGTTAATACGAGTACTATAGTAGCTTATATATACTTTGATCGTTGTTTATTAGATAAAAATTGTTTTAAAATAAAATGTATTTTTTTTTGTAAATCCGCGGTTCAAACCGTTGTATTTCAAAAAATGTTTTTTTTTAATTCTAAAAAAAAATTATGTTAACTAAAAATTATGGAATCCAGATTTACGAATAAAAATGTAACAAAATATAATTAAAAGCCTATAACTCAGGAGCTGTCAGGAGTACCGTATATATACCGTACCGTATTGCAACGGTATAGAAGAAAAATTTATGGGTTATATATTTTTTAAAATTTTGGAAATCCATGTTTTTGAAATACCAAACCACCACGGATTTTGAAAATAAATGCATTTTGCCGTCAATAGGTGAATAACTTTTCTGTACCAGTAAAACTACGATTTAAGTATCTTTAAAATGAGGGTTCGATGACTCTTGTAGATATGGGAGATTACTACTATTTGTGTATAACTTTTATTTTAATTTTCTTCAATAAGATATTTTTTATATAAAACCTTTTTTCTACTACAGTTATGATATTTCTTCAGATTTTTATTCATAACTTTGAATTCCGTAGGAGTTCCATAATGGGATTTGGCAACGTCATACTGAATAATTTATAATTAACATATTTTTTTAAAGAATTTAAAATAAAACAATTTTTTAAACACAGCGGCTTGAACCGCGTATTTTGAAAAGAGCTGTTTACAATTAAAAAATTATAAAAATAGTTTTTAAAGCACAATTATTGTGGCTTTAAAGTGAGGTATCGAAGAATTAAGTAGATTTTACCGTTAAAAAATATTTACGGCTACTTTTATTTAAAATCCGATTTTTTAAATTTTAACATGCGATATTTCCACAACAGATAGTGCAGAAATCGATTTTCAATTAAAATATTTGTTGATTCAATTAAAAGTTTAGTTGAATACGGTCAAATTAAATAAATTGTAGTATCAATTAAAATAATTAGTAACTATTTAATTGATTTTATTTTCAATTAAGGTTTTAATCATATTTATTAAAAATTTAATTGAATATTGTTTTTAATTTCAAACAATTTTTCAGTAGATACTATTAAAACTTTAATTAAAATTTAAAAAAAGTTTGCAAGAAATCGCTAAAATAAAATCGCTAGAATTGGAAAAAATCGCTAAAATTAAAAAAGTTACTACATTAAAAAAAATATGAAAAACTACAAAATTGAAAAATAAGTCAAAATTAATATAAAAAAAATCTTTAAAAAAAAAAATTCAAAAGTTTTAACAATCGCCAAATTTGAAAATAAATTGACAAAATTTAAAAAAATCTCGAAATCGTCGAAATTGAAAAACAATTTACAAAATTAAAAAAGCGCCAAACTTTCAAATGCTAAAATTGAAAAAATTTGAAAAAATTTTAAAAAATCGAATAAATTTAAAAATATCACCTGAATTGGAAAACAACGCAAAAATCGCCAAAAAAAAATGCTAAAAACTTAAAAAATCACATAAATAAAATTTAAAGCTTCTTTTTATATCTTTAAAACATGTATAATTTTTTTTTTTTTTTTTTTTTTTTGTTTTAATTTTTGGCGATTTTTTGATTTTTGATGAATTATTTAAATTTTAGCTGTTTATTTAAATTTTAGCGATTTATATAAATTTAAGAGATTTCTTTAAATCTGACTTATTTTTGCGGTTTTGATTTTTGATGATTTAATAAATTCTTTGCATTTTTGTGATTTGTTAAAATTTTCTATTTTTTTTTTTTCATTATGGGTTATAGAAATTGTAAATTTTGTGTGCACCAAATTCATTTTCAATTAAACATTTAATACATATTGTTAAATTTTTAATTAAAAATGAGTTTAAAATCAAACAAAAGTTTCATTTAAATTTTTTGACAAAATTTTTTTCTGTTTAAAATTTGGACTATGTCAGATTTATATGACATAGTTGCATGCAAAATTTGGTTAAAATTAAAGATGGACGAGGTAAAAAATTCTATTTTTTTGATGGTTTTATATGGAATGTGTCTAAACAATCTCTAAAATAAAATGATCGACGTTTTAAATTTTTTTAAGCAGTTTCGCTTAATTTTATACAAGCAAAAGTCATCATCACCATATCACGACGATGTATCGATTGATCATTGGACTGGCTGGCGTGCGTGAATGATGCATTGTAATGGCTCACAGATGTTCGTTGATGATAATACTTATGATGGGGGTCGCCTAAATGCAATATTCAATTAGTCTACATGATGCGTTAGAGTTTATTGTGTACTCTTTTTTACCAAACAGCCAGAAGTGGGAAACTGTGTTGAAATGAGAGGACCGGTCGCTTTATTTCTAACGAAATTATAAAAATTTTCCAATAGTCTTGTGCAACACTCGATACTAATTGATATTTTTTATTTAGATAATTGATGTTTCTTCACTGAAAGAATTGTCCTTCATGATATAATGGAAACAATGTTATGGAATTTTTTTTTCATAAATTCAATGAATAATTTCATTATATCCAAGAATAATTTTTTATAAACTTTTTTTTATAAAATTTCATACTTTCATTAAAAAAATTTATTTATTTATTATCTTTTCATAAATTTAATGAACAGCTTCTTTAGAGCTATGAAATTATTTCCAAGAGGTAATTTTTTCATAAAATTCAATAATATCATTAATTTTCATACATTTCAAACTATAGTTTTAAGATTTAATTTTCAAGTGGTCAACATATTTTATACAGTGCTTTATTATTTCAATATAACTTTTTATGAATTTTGGACTTCAATGAAATTGTTTAAAAAATCATATGAAGCGGTTCATTGGCTTAGTTCCAACGCCTTTTTAAAGATGTTCATGAATAGTTTTATTAATTCAAGGAAATTTCTTAATATTAAACAATTTTATAAAACTGTTTCATAAATTCCATAAACGCTTCATTGTCTGAATGATTCATTAGTTCTATGAAGATTTTAATTTATTCTACACACATTTCCTAAACAGTGACTTTAATTAAAATTGTTTCATAGATTCTATGAAAAGTTCCAATGCACGAGCTACAGGGACAATTTTCATTTAAGCTATAAAGAAATTCATTACTGAATTTAAGATAATTCTCTCAGTGTTCGAATACGTTTTAATCGGTCAATTTTCAAGCAAACACTCCGATTTCCTTAAAACTAACTAAAGTGAAGTTAGCCCACGTTTTTGTGCCCACGTTTTTGTGCTTACGTTTTTATGCGACATTGCAAAAAATAACAAAAAGAACCAATATTACCTTAAAAAAATATTTTTCTAGGACATCGACAGGTTGGAAGAGATCCCTATTTTTAAACAATTTTAGAAAGTTTAAATAAAATACATAAGTATTCAAATGATATATTTTGTTTGTCCCTAAGTCACTTCATTTTTGTGTAACGGGAAATTCAAAATTTTTAAATTTTTAGTTTTTTTTCTTATAAAAAGTGTAAATTTTTTTTTTTAAACACCGTGGTACGCAATATTCGTTTTGTTACGCTATTGGACATTTAAGGGTTCAAATCAAACTGTTAATAACACGAAAGTGATATGGATGTAAGTTTTAATATTTCATGGACCTTTTATGTTGCACAGCTCTTACATTATACAAAATAACATATGTGCAAAATAAATAATGTTCCCTATTTTTACTTTTCATCACGTTCCTATAGATGAAAAATATTGAGTTGCTAAAAGTTTGGAAAAACAAAACAAAAAAATTGTTAAATGAATATAAATACACCAGGCATTGAGCAACACTATTTTCTATTTTCACAAAAAAAAAATAGAAAATATTGTTATAAAAATCGAAAATAAACATATTGCTGTCATAAATATCATGAACTTTTAACCCCAGACAAATAATTTTAAAACGTAATTAAAAATCTATTAGTTTGTGGCCAATGCCAAAAGTATTAACCGCATTAGATAAAATATGTATTCTATATAGCGGCGGTATTTTTATTAAAAAAAGAAAAGAAGAAAAATGAATGACACACGTAAAACAATTTTAATGAAAAATCGTATTTTTAATTTACTTTTAATTTCAAGATAATAACAATTTTATGGTACTACTCTTTAGTAATTAAAAATCTGTTTGATTTCTTGAAATTAAAGCAAAAGTAAAAAATAATACTGAAAGCTTAATAATATATAATTTAAATTGAAGGTAAATCATAAAAAATAATATATCTTCTGTAGAAAGCAAAACAAAAATATATTAGACCAATTTTTGACATACATGATCCTCTCATACAACCCACGTGAAGAAAACTAAGGATTATTTTTTATTTTTTCAGTCTGCCAAAAACTCATAAGTATTAACAATTTAGTTCTGTTACTTATTTTAATATATTTTAAATATAATTTTCTTCCCAGTGTAGAAAAGCATTACCATATAAGTACACAGTTGGTAATGGCAAGTACTTGCAATTGTCATTGCAAATCTCATTGATTTTATATGGTGATGTCGCGCAAAATAATGACATATTAGTAATGATCAAAATATGTAGTTACCTATATGCTTACCAGTATGGACAAAAATTATGAGTCTAAAAATAAATTTAATAAAAAAATATATTTTTTTTATTGAACATTTGTTTTACACGGGATTCGAACCCGGGCCTTCAAGTTGTCAGCCAAATTCTCTTCCATCTGAGCTATCTCGACATGTTATACTTGCTGGACAAAAACATAAATGACCCAGTATAGAAAAATATTGTCATATAATTGGTTATATAAATACATATTTGGTAATGGCAAGTACTTACAGTTGTCATTACAAATGTCATTACGTTTATGGGGATGTTGCTCAAAATAATGACATGACATTACTAAACACCTTACATAAAATGTAATAATATGTGGTTACCTATATGATTTACAGTATGGACAAATATATTGAGTCTAAAAATAAATTTAAAAAAAATTAATTTTTGTGTATTGATATTTTTTTTTAAACAAAATCTGGCCACTAGGGATTCGAACTCGCTCCTCTAGGTTGTCAGTCAACCGCTGTACCATCTGAGCTATCTCGACATGTTATATGGTGATAATGACCAATCATTAGTACCTTACATGAAGTAGACAAATATGTCGATCTGCTTACCAGTATGGACAACAATAATGGATGTAAAAATAAATTTAAATAAAAACTAAATTTAATAACAAAAAAAATTGTATTGAAAATTTTTTTTTTAATAAAATGTGCCCACCCGAACCCGGGATACCATGCTATTAGTCAACCGCTCTACCGTCTGAGCTACCTCGACATGTTATATTTGATATATAAAAAACATAAATTACTTGCTTGCACAAAATGTCAATGCTTACAAAAAATCAAAAATAAGTAGTTATATATGTAATTACTAGAAGTTATGTCTTCATTACTTTATATTTAAAATAATGATAAAAATAAGTACTTATGGGTAAAATGATGGGAAAATTAAATAGTTATTAGTAATTCCCTATTATTTGTGTTAAAATAATGCAGAGAGTAAGCTGGTAGTGACAAAAGTAATGACATGTCATTACCGTTTCTACACAGTGGTCTTGTTAACACAAAATATCATTTCTTTTCAGCTTAAAAAAAATAAGTAGTTATATATGCCCTTACTAGAAGTGAAAAAATATTGAGTTTAAAAATAGATTTTCAAAAAATGTGTTGATCATAACAGCAGATTTAAAATTATGATAAAAAGAAGTACTACACATAAGTACGCATTATTGTTTGTATTGAAATAATGTGAAAGTTAACTAGTTAATTAGTAAGTGCTTCCTGTTAATTCATACAAAGAGTATGCTGGTGTCATCAATGACAGTGAGAAAAGTAATGTCATGTCATTACCGTTTGTACACTGGGTTGTATTAAATGTACGATATATACTATTATCAATTTGTCACTTTTTAGACAATAAACAGCAACAATATTTATCACCTTTCAGCTTATTTTTTATCACAAAGTGTATATCAATGTTTAGCTTATACTCTTAATATTTTATTGTATACACTTTTAAGAGATAAATTAGTAATAAACTTTAAAGAGATTTTATTAATAGATTAATGTTGATGATTTTGTGATATTTTATCTCTTCTTTTTCTCCATCGTTAATCTGTCCATCAAAGAGTTTTTTAATGTTTTGTTAAAAACATGTTTTTAGTGTCAATACCACAGTTTAATGGCAGGGATCTTTTACGGTTTACAACACCTTTGAGAATTAAAAGATTTAGAGATTTATCGAGGGGAAATTTTAATAATAAATCAACAGACATTATAACAATTTATGTTTTTTCTCTTAAATAAATCACAGGTTTTATTAACACTAGTTTACAATAAAATAAAAAAAAAAAATCATCATTTCGTTATCATATTATACATTTTTTTAATGTATGCTTACACAGTGCAACATTTTTAAAGTCATCGAGTGCAAACTCCTTCTTGTGTGGAATTTCTCGAAATACTTATATAGACTAGGAGAAAAAAACTGTAAAACAACCTAACCCTCAAAAACTGCATCTAGTGACTCAAAATTGCTAAAATATCGAAAAATTAAAATTTTTTATTTGCTTTTTCACCAGTTTTTGACCATAGCTGCCTAACTGTGGGAAAATTTTTAAAATAATCTTTAGAAAAAATATTAATTATAATAAAGTTTATAATTCTTCAGAACATTATAATACTGAAAAATACTTTTTAATATTTGATGTATTTGACACATTCCATTCCCAATTTGTGACCTCCACCCCGTTTAATTTTAACCGAACTTGGTATGAAAGGCAAGTGCCATATAGATATGTCACCGTAGAAGTTTGGGGTTGTTAGCTCTAACCGTTGTGGAAATATTGCGTTTTATAATTTAAAAAAAAAAATTTAAAATTTAACAAAAACCACATTTTTTTAACGGTTAAAAGATATGAATGAATATATTTAATAATATTTTGAAGGTAAAATCAATTTTTTCACAATCCGCGGCTTAACCGCTGTATTTCAAAGCACTTTTTTAAAATTTAAAAAAAATGTATGTTAAATATGACTTCTTCTACTATGAAGTTGTCAAATTAATATGTGGAGCTCTTACAGGATTCAAAAGAATATTAAAAAATCGACACTAAACATAGTAGAAAAAAGATTTACGTAAAAAAAATAATCTTAATTAATGCCTAAAAAGTGTTGTTTTGAGGGTTAAAATTTTTCGCGAATATGGTTGGCTGAAGTCGAAAAATTTATTCAGATATGGTAAATGGTGAAAATGTTGAATTGAATTTTTTCACATTTAGCTCAATGTAAAATGTTGAATGCTGTGTAAAATTTAGTAAAAAAACTTCGTTTGTCATATAGAAGCACTGGAGTGATAAAGGTAAAAATACATTTCTGCTGATGCTTATGTATATATTTGTTCCTATTACTTATATAAGGAGCATAGGGCGAGGCTGATGCCTATGCATTGACAAATCAAATTTAGGATTGTTTTATATACAAAGATTTTTTTAATTAATTCATTTATTTTTAAATTTGTTAAAATACGCCGTTATCATATCTGATCATGTCAGTTTTGTATACAGAGCCTAAAAACATCACGCCAAATAAACTTGCCAAAGTTTAGGCCGACATTTCAGTACTTAGGGTTTTGGCTAGAAAATCCCAAAAATATCCCAATACTGCAATGTTTGAAAAATAAGGATATACTAAAATTTATTTTAGTAGGCCATTCAAACTTTGCTTAATTTTTTTATATTTTCGGTATAAAAAATTGTATTAAATCTAAATACTTCTAGCATTTCATATAAAAACCAAGCACTGACTTCTAGGTTTCCTTCCCTTTACGATCTCACATTAAAAATTTAGGGGTATAACCCTGTTTTATTCAAAAATGGGCAATTTTATTATCTAAAATATTAATTTTTCATTGAGATAATTATAATTGATTTTACTTGAGGATTCCCAGACAAGGTACAGTCAAAAATTGTTGACTGATATGCTTTAATTTCAAAACGGTTTCATCAACATGGTATGAAGAGTTAAAGTAAAATTAAAAAATAAGTTCTTGCTTGGTCTATTAAAAGAGAAGCTTCACTTGTAATATAAAGACAAGAAAATCTTATGTTTCTACTTTATAAGTAAAAGTTGAAGTAACAACAGTAATGTAAAGAGAAAATAAAAAGAGCTTTGAAAGCACCGAGCTTCTTCATTAATAGAACGCAGCTGGTATGCAATTGATTCGATTACGTTTGCTTAAATAGAAGAATTAGTCGGCAGTTAATCCTAGAGGGAGCCATGCAGATAGAATAGTGATACCATACTGATGAATAAATTCGTATTTTGGAAAATGCATTAGTGCCAACCATAGCACGGTGGCATATCAGGACAATATCCTAATAAAGAAATACAGAGTATGGCCTCGAACTTTTCATTTTCATAAAATTTTGCTTCTAATCCGATTTTCAAAAAATGAACACATTTGTAGGGTCTAACAAAAAACATGCATGTGGGGGTATCTCATGTAGGGTTATCTCTAATAGTTCCCGAGATATTCCCATTTGGAAATGTGAAATTCCAAATTTGGCCCGACTCAGGTAAAGTTTTTTGCGTATAGCGGTACGAAATCAGAGCCAATTAATTTTTTTTTAAATATTGGTTATTTAACTAAATAAATTCGTAATTATGAATGCAATATCTTGTTCCACTCAAAAACTACTTTCGATAAAATAGAAAATAAAAAAAATCAAGTTTTTGCAATTTTTTTCCCCAAAAAGCAGTCTTTTACCTCCAGATAAATATTTTCTTTCTGAACTAATAATGTGTGCATACTATTCTGAATGTTATTTTTATAAAAAGCGAATTGTGTTAAAAAAATTTGGATTTGTAGATACTTTCCTCTCCACGCGCTGCTATAGTTTTAAGGCAAATATCATCTTTAACCCAGTGTTAAAAATTGTGCACGCCTTCAATTAGGTAGCGGAAGAGGTTGCAGATACTCTAACATGTACCTAAATTATTTTCTAGGTCTCTTCCAATCCCCGCTTTAACTCTAGGCATGTCAGCAAAAAATTTTAAAATTCCCATTTATCAAATTTTATTTTTATTTTATGAACATGTGGGAATGCTTACAGCAAATCATAAATTCGGATATAAATTTCACATTTCTGACTTCAAAATCTATTTAAGTCCAAAAAAATCATTGAATTATGTCTATTAAGAAATATTTTATTGAATAGTGAAAATTTAGAATTTAACAAAAACTAAAATTTTTCCCTTCCTGTTAGCATTTGTTGTTCCAATAGAACTTATCGGGATTATTTTTAAAAATGTCGTAATCTACATTTAATTTCCATTCCAACGATATCAAACACTTTTATGACATATTTATAACTCCTTAACAGAAAATGTTAAAAAGTTACTTCTTATAGAAATATTTCTTATGTTTTTTGAAAATCGGATTAGAAACAAAAAATGGAGAGCCCTCAAAATTTTATATGAAAAAAGTTCCATAATTAGGGTGGTCACATTGCCGTCCCCGGGGGGTTTTGAAAGTTCAAGTTAAAACTTTAAGCTCGATATTATGTCACTTATGCCTGTTCCAAATTTTATTGCAATCGCACCACTAAGTAAGAAAGGGCCGAATTATTTTCAAAAATGTTGTGATATATCCCACTCTGAATTGGTTCTAAGTGGTTTTATTTTCTCTATATATTTTAAAAAAGTAATTATCAATTTCTATTTGAAATTCGATATGATCTTAAACCGAACAAAATTAACATTCGTTTGATAATTATAATTTTAAATAAATTTCCTCTAATTCGTTTTCTTTGTAGGCAATTTTATTTTATACACCAAGATGGCTGTGGAAGTCTTGGGAAGGTGGCAAAATTCATGCACTTATCATGGACTTAGATATAGGAATCTGTTCCGAAGCCGAGAAAAAACAAAAAAAGAAATTACTTTTAGATTATTTATGGGAAAACCTAAGGTAAATATAAAACTGAAAAACAATCGGGGTAGTTTGGTAAAGGAATCCTCAGATGTTAAAATGACAATTCGTTTTCCAGAATAACCCTGATTTTAATAAAGAATTTTCAGAAATTAAAATTACTTTTAGCTCTGGAAATTCATGAAAATTGTCATTTCCGTTTGATATAAAATGTTGATGATTTCCTTTAATAAAATTCTATTTTGCAGATATCACAACTGGTGGGCGTACAGATACTATGTGTGCGAGTTATTAGCACTCGTAAATGTGATAGGTGAGTAATAAGGTTTTCAACCAAAAAAAAAAAATAAATAATTCAGCAAATTCTTTAGAATTAAAAAAAAAAAAAAACGATTATTTAAATCACAGACTACACAGACAGGTTACCAGTGATACTCGCTAAAAAAAAAAGTAATCTTGAACCGTATGGCATTGTTTACATTATAGTGATTTCCGGAGTGAGATAGAAATAAATTCCCTAATATAAATAGTATGGAACATTTTGTATATGTATCTATCCCTTTCGGTATATCACTATAATTTTGACATTTACTTTTACTCATTTTCTTAACACCATTTAGGACTTATCAGCTAATTCATGTCTGTGTAGTTTATGATTTAAATATTTATTATTTTGATTACTTTCAACAATAACAGACAAACATTGTCGTATAGATGAACGATTGAACGAACAAATAATAGACAGACACCATAACAAATAAAATTGACAAATGTTTTCAAATAAATACAACACTGCATAAAGTAATGTATTTAATGCCCGTATTTCAACGCGTTGTATGTTTGTTTGTACATACATTATACAATTTTTTAATGTTTATTCTAAGAGGCATTTTGTAGACTTTTTTAATTTTAAAATATATTAGGTTGTCCCGTTAAAAAAAAAAAAAAAAACATTAAGCAATAGCACTCAAACGATGCATAGTGAAGAGCTGAATACGGAATATATAACAAATAATTTTTTGGAATGAACTTTTAGGTTTCGGCACGCGATTTAACATATTAAAAATAGTGCGGTTTGTAAAAAAAAGTTATTTCACTTTTTATCGAAATAGTGCTCAAAAGTTTCGTTATACATAAAAAGCTTATTATGAGAAGAATATTTTTATTTGTTTTAGAACAGTGTCATAATTAGACAGCGCTATAAAATTTACCCCCTAACTCGAAAACAAGAGCACTGACCATTTATCCTAAATATTTCGGTCACGTTGATTTGAATAGCGTATCCTGTTTTTTCACTTATGGACCCAATTTTGCTTAAAATGGCGTTAAAGTTTTGCTTGTTTAAACGAAGTTTTTATACATATTTAAGATTTTCAAAATAAGATATTTTATCTTAATTTTTAAATGGTTAATATTGATAAAACCAACAGCATTAGGGAATCAGAGTAGGTTAATACATATGCACCACTAACTAGTAAATTCGCTGGTTTTTTTTTGTCAGATTTTACTATTTTTGCACAATTTTTAATACCATTTCGCAAAGGATCACAGCACTTTTATTTAAAAGGAAAAAGACAAATCTGAACAATTATTTCGTGTAGGAAAAACAACGTGCGGTTCATAAAAAAAACGCGAAATATGACCAACATTTATATGACCATAGCAAAAAGGATGACCTATAAGTTCTTCCTTAAGTATAGGAAAATAGCTTAAAAATTTACGTGTACCAAAATTCAGTCAAATAAGTTAATATTTGTGAAAGTTAATTTAACAAAAACTGTCATTATTGCCTATAAACTATTTTTAAATTTTATTTTAAAATTGTTCACATATTTGTAAAAGTTTTAAAATAAAATTAGAAAAAAAAACTTTGTAGACAGTGAATGTAATGAAAGTTTTTGTTAAACTAACTTTAGCAAATAATAATTTTTAGCCTCAGTTTTGGTACACTCAAAGGTCGCGATTTTTTTTACATGCAATCATGTAAATTTTTCCATTAACGCACTTCCTTTTTTTTATTTTACACATACTAATTTTTCAGTTTTGTCTTTTTACGTATGCAAAAAATACTTTGATCGATTGCGAAATGGAATGATAAATTGTACAGACTGAGAGAAACGGCATATTTATTAAACAAATTTGATACCCAAATGTTTTTGCAGAATTTATCAGTATTTACCATAAAAAATTAAGAGAAAATATTTGATTTTAAAAATTTTTCTTTTAAAAAACTTCTTTAAAACATGCAAAACTTTGATGTAATTTTGCGGAAATTTTGGCAAATAAGTAAAAAAAAAAACTGGGTACGCCCTTAACATAAGCGTGTATTTTGGATCAATGGTCGATAATTTTGTTTTAGTGTTATTTTTATTTTTACAGTTTTGACAAAAAAAAACTTAAATTGCACTTTGCTAGTTGAGCGTTTTTATACGAAACTTATATTTAGTTATGCTGCGATAGACCAAAACTGTTCTCAAAATGTGTATACGTATGTTTTTCATAATGAGCTCCATTTCGGTAAAAAAAAATAAGACAACTTTGTTTGGCACAAAACATTTAGTTTTTGACATTTTAAATAGCGTGTCGAAACTGTATCTTTTTTGCACGCAGAAAAAAGGCACTTTTGAATATGTTTGCATGTTATTATATATATGTTTACAGTGATGTAAACAATGTAAACAAAGATATATTTGCAATTTAAAATTTTTTAGATATGTTTGGGAAATGCAAACATACTTAATAATAATAAACATTTATATATATATTTCGATCCAAACATATATAAGTTTACCGGTAGACGTTTTTCACTAGTACCAAACATTTGTTTTTTAACAGCAAAACATAATTATATTTGCAAGCAAACACGTTATATTAGAAACATGGGAAACGGAAATGTTTTCCAAACAAAAGTATAATCCAGGAGGGCAGTTCTTTTTAGCGTGCGTATTCAGCTCTTCAATACTCATCGATTAAGTGCTATTACTTCAGGGTATTCATAAAAACATCCTCTCTCGGGACACTCTAATATACAACAACAATAACAAAATATTTTTAATTAAAATTTTTTCTTCTGTTTTTTTGCTTGATTAACAAAATAAACAAATCACAACAACGAAAATTTAATGTTAAATTTTTATAAACTGACCACTGAATTTGTGTACGATATAAGCCAATATGTAAATAAACATAATTAACCGTAGAACATTTATTGATTTTCGTGTGTTTTAATTTTTCGACAGAATTTAAATTTTTTCTTCTTGTTGTTCATTAATGCAGCACGTTCATTACAAACCAGACATGTGTTTCAAATGTATACAAAGTTTGCTTTTTTTTCCGGGGAGGTTAAAATTTTATTTTTTTATAGTTTAAAAATTAAAAATTAATAAAACTTTAAATCATGCATGGATGACATAGAGTTGCCAAAATGTCTAAAATTGTATACACTAATAGAAAACAAATTTTAAAAAGGTTTGCTAAAACTACTAAAAATTTGTTCAAAATGACATTGCAGAAAAAATTGCTGAAATAAACAGAGTTTTTTTTTGCTAATTAGTAGCATAAGAATAGCAAAAATATATTTGCTGAATCTACAAAAAAAAGTTATATTTAAACTAAATTTCAGTTACTTGAAAGTAGCAAATTATTTTGCTAAAATCAGCAAAAAATTTTGCTAAATATTAGTAGAAGAAAAAAATCACAAAAATATGTGAAATTTTCCGTTTTTTTTTTTATTTTTCTTATGCTAAGAAAATTCTGCCCTTCTGAAATCAGCCGTTTTAAAATTTTGCAAATATTTATGTTGACTTCAGCAAAATATACCGTTATCTTCATTGAAGTTAATTTAAGATAAATATAAAATTTTTTTTTATTAATTTTACGTTTTTTTGTTTTTTTGTTTTAACCTCTAAATATTTGACAAATGTTTTGACTGATTTTAGGACATTTAATTGCTATTTCCATTTAACTAAAATTTAACTCGAATATTACTAGAATAAAACGTTGTAGGATTGAGCAGAGTAAATTGCTAATTTCAGTTAACTAAAATTTAACTCAAATATTACTAAAATGTTGTAAATTGAACAGATTTGAATTTGTAGTAATTAAAATCGCAAAACTTATTTGACAAATTGTGATAATCCGGATTTTATTCTTGCTTAAGCAAATCGTCAATATTCTTGGAATTTATTGTTGTCGGATATATTTGTGATCTTATTTTACTAATATTTAGCAAACAAATATGCTTAATTTAGCAGTTTTTTCTGCAACGTACAGACTAACGCATTTTGTACTGGCATTTTAAAAAAGTACAAGTACTTTTAATACCAATAATTGGTACTTGTCAAGAATGAAGTTACTTATCAGCAAAAAATGTACTTTACAGCTATACATTGTTCTTAGCAAGTATTTTAAAAGTTCTAAACTACTTAGCAATTACCATGGTACTTAACAAGTACCTTAGCATTTAGCCAGATTTATAGTGCTTATCATGTTTCATAGTAATTTTAAGTATCCATAGTACTTAGCAAATAATCGTAAGTACAGTACTCATACTGTTCAGCAAGTATCATATCGCTCACCTAGTTCAAAAGTGACTTAACTCAAAATTTTTTATTTTTCAGAAATCGAAAAAATATATTTGCAATTTATATCAATTGAAACATAAAGAAAGACATAACTATTTTTTAGCAACAGTTAACAACAAAAAAATACACTGATATTTTTTTATAGATAAACAAGTATATTGTGCATAGTTTAAGCATACAAACCCGAAAAATTAAAAGTTTGATTTGAGTCACATTTGAACTGGGTGTGCGATATCACCTTAGTAGGTACCACAGTACTATACTTTTAAACTACCAATTTATGTAGCACATATCAAGGAACTGCACTAAAAAAAATGTGCAGTTAATATATTACAGTTGTTTGTGCAGTAATCAGTAGTTGTTGTTTTTAACTGTTTTTCTATGAAATCATACAGAAATACTATTTCGACAGTTATTAAGTGAAGAAAAATACTGTATTTTTTAACAGTTGTTTGAGCAGCTACTTAGGTATTTTAATAAACAACTACCAAAGCAGTATTTCTGCAGTAAACAGTTAGTTTTTGTTAGTTATTTAAAAAATACAAATTTTCGTCAAGTTTTTCAAGATTCTTGTTAAGTTTAAGTAGTTTTAATCTATTTTTGCAGTTGTTTTAAAATGTTTGTAGTAAAAACTTGTCAGTTACTTTTACTGCATTGTAAGCTTCTGTTTCTGCTTTGGTTAGTTGCTTTTCAATATTTAAAAACAACAAAATTTTTAGTTATTTTAACGATTACCATTGTAGCTCTTTTTACCTAGATTTACCTTTGTTTTAAATTTGATTCTTTCAGTTGATTCTACTGTACAACTTTTTTGAGTGTGGTAACTAAATATCAAGTACTTCTCTAGTAAATGGTACTAAATACAAAGTACATATCGCTCATTTACTTCAATAACGTCATAACTTAAAAAATTTGATTTTGTAGAAAACGAGTTTAAAGTTTTCAATTTACTTCCACCTTGAAAAAAAGAATAACGACAAAATTTCTCTCAAGAGGTGAGTATACAAGGTATAAATACGAATTTTTTTACACACTATGATACGTGATATAACGAATAATTTTTCGTCATTAACTCAAAAATCATGGTTTTTGAGTTGTGACGTTCTTGAAGTAAATGAGTGATATGAAGTTTGGTATTGCTACCAAAGCAATTAAAAATGAAGGTAAAACGTACTTGTTCTTAATGCCCATTAGAGCTTTTCACCATTTCACAATTTCTATTTTTCTGGATTTTTGCAACTCTTAAATTGCAATATGAAAGCTTGTGACCAAAAATATTTTTCATAATCCCTAATACGGATTTTGTGCAAAAAGACGTCATCCGCTTTTTGCGCTTTGTTTTCACAAAACTATATAATTCAATACTCAAGAGTTTTAGCCTACTAAAAAAGTTATTTGGGTTACAAATTGTAAGTTCAACCCTTTCACTACGCTTGCACACTACAGTGTAGACATTAGGGTGGGGCGATTAATATGGAAGGAAAAAAATTTTAATGGGCGCTTCGCGTTTCTGATTCTTAAGATTGTACTGAGCAAAAAAGTCCACTAGACCATACGTCTACGGTGAAAATCGAGCTTCTACATTTTGACTTTACGGCAAAAAAGCCCTATTTTGAATTTAAAAATTAACCCTTTAAACCACACTAGACTATACGTCCACTAGACGTATGGTCTAGTGGACTTTTTTGCTCAGTACAATCCCAAGAATCAGAAACGCGAAGCGGCCATTAAGATGTTGAAATCGCCCCACCGTAGTAGACATTTTTAAAAAATCAAAAAAAAATGATATTGAAATAAAACTTTAAATTTTTGTTTCATTATGTTCATATTATTCCTTGAGAAAAAATAATTATATGCACAAACTGTTAATCAGGTTTACATAAACGTAATTTTTGGTAACAACCTCCTCTTTTTTTAATAAGCCTTTATCACATATATATCTCCTTGATATATCTCCTTAACTAGCAAAGCTAGAATCTTGAAATTGGGCACGTACATTAATTTAATGACTGGTACAAAATAAGACAAACTTTTTTTGGTTATTTAAATATTTGAGTGTTAAAAATGGGCTGATAAGCTTGAAAAATTCGATTTCGAGCCCAATTTTTGGTTGGTAGGAGGGATCATATATGTGAACTTTTTTCTTTCACATTTAAGAACTGCTAACCAGAATCTGATGGCCATAAAAGTAAAATTTCAGATTTTTGAAAATTCAAACTTAAATAACTTCGGAAATACATAATGTGTGAACAAAAAATTAAATTTCCTTCTATGGTCTTTAAAATATCTTACATTCTGACTAGTTATTATCATTTTAGAAGAAGTAGTAAAAAAATTGAAATGTATTTTCAATATTTATCTTTAAAATTTTATTTGACGTCTATGCATTGCCTTTTTATAATGTTATTAAGGTGTGAATTTGGAAAAAGTCTGCATTTTTACTTTTAATGTCATCAGAATGACCCTTAATCTATTAATTTGTACCCCGAATAATTTTTTTGTGACACTGGAACTCTTTAGTAGTGATTTATCCAGTTTTGTAAAAACAAAGCGGAAGAAAAAAAATGATTGTTTTTTTTATTCACTGCCTCATGTTGCACACCTTAAAAAAAATCTGCAAAAAGATGCAAAAATCAAAAAAAACTGAGAATCGAAAATTTTAAATGCCCTAATGTCCCTTAATAAATAAAAAAACTTTGAAATTGAAAACAATTCTCTATTTTGAAATAAGTTGTTTTGTCAGAAGTCCACAGAAATAAATCTACACTCATAATAATCCATGCATAAAACTAAGAAACTACCCTGCTGGAAATGGACCAGTCACTGGTGTGGTCACGTAACTAGAACTTTGTGTGTATGAACCTGTCCTAGTTCCGGTTCTGTTATATGAAAGTGACCGCTACTTTTAACATGGGCTTGTCATAGGAGGTGACAATTGCTACCTGTGGAGCACTGTGTGACGTGACAAATAACTTGACCAAGGTAACCTATCACCTTACCGACTCAAATGAATATGCTATGGGACAAGTTAGAACTAGGCAGTGTTAAAGTAGGACCATTTTAGGATTTATGTGATATGCAACAGAACCAGTTGGAAAAAAATTTATCACGTGAGTGGTGTAGGTGTAGGTATCGTAGAACTGGCGAAAAAATTTTGAAGGAAAACTAGCCACATATTAAGCGCAATGTGTTCAGTTATAGGGGTAGTTTAAATGGAATAGTTTCCCTACATACCACTGCACTGGTCTAAGGGTACATGTCGCCGGCATAAGGAAAATAAGTAGCAAGTAACCTGTCACTTTTTATTCAGCGTGTGTCATATTATGTACGGGTTGCTGAATAACCCGTCCGGAGCCAGGCACTGCACTTATCCAAAACAGCGCGTCATACCACCTGTTCAAAAAACCATCAAAAAGGCACAACAAAAATAAATTTTAAAATTAGTTTATTTTGTCTATACCCAACAAGTTTTTTTTATTTGCTAACATTGGTATTATCAAACAATTCCTACGACTTTTTATGTTCCAACACTTCTAAAAAGCACTTCATGAACATTTTAATTTTGTATCCTGCATTATAATTCTAGTTCACAATAATATCTTTATAAAAAGAAGAAGCTGCAACAATTCAATTAATGCATAACTTCTAAAGCAGATTAACAAAATATATACTCAGTTTCAATTTTGTTCCCAAAGAAATTCTTACAAATCGCCAATTACTTACACATAAAAAATCGTTACCAAAAATCTTGTAAGATATCTTAACAAAATATTTCGAAACCAATATGCAGAAACTTTGCAATTTTAATTTATATTCTTGTAGTGTTTCAAGTTTTTGAATAAGTTGTGCAAAAAATCATATTCTGGTGATATATTTCTATTTTGTATAAAATCGCCATTCACTCGAAAAATCGCTATAAAAATCACCAGTCGGCATTTCAAAAATTAAATTGCCAAACGAGTATTGAGATCGCGACGTATGGCGAGAAATCGCCATATATGGAAACCCTGATCACTGTCTAAACAGTTCCGTATTCAGTTAAACCAGCGGAGTGTAACGTCTTCATTTCCACTGTCACATAGTCGGTACATAACAAATTTCTTCAGTGTTATGTCCGCTTTGTAGCAGTCAAGGGAATGCATCCTTTGGCACTAATTGCCATGTTTTCATCCACTGCTTACGGTTTTGAACCAGTTAAATGACCAGTAGCAACTTCAACTGCAACGACCCTAGTTGCTTCAGTACACTGTGATGTTATGTTACGTTTTCTCCAGTTACGTGATATATCTGGTACCAATCAGTGAATGTTTTGTGACCATAACTATAGTCACGTGATTAGTCATTACACCCAAATTAACACTTTTTGGTGCAATACAGTTTTGGTTTCACCAGTTTCGTGACGTGCCCCCCAATTATATATCACAGAATTACCACTTTGGATCAATCGACCCTTCATTTCCCGCAGGGTATTGTCAACACCACAAAACCTGTTTAAAATTATCAAATTTTCGTTTATTTTACGAAAGTTTTGACTATTTTCACATTTTATTTTTTATTTTAATGCAAAATGTTTTTATATACAAATTTAATTTATAGAAATCTATTCTTATTTAACTAATATATATATATATACTAATCCATTTACTTTAAGTATCTACAACTACTACAGAAAACTAAATATTTTAATATCTTAATAATATCTTAATAATATTTTAATAAGGTGCGAGTTAGTTACAAATTGATTTGATAAATTTAAAATTTGGCAAAATTTTAACACATCATTATCCATTCTAATTGTTAATTTTTCATTTATTATATGTAAATTATGTGAAAAACTGTGGGACGTTAATGTTTTCTTTAATAATTCATATTAAAGAAAATAAACTTTAAATTCAGTTTGTTTTTTATATTAATTTATAAATGTTAAATGGTCAATTAATATAATTATGGCTAAACATGTGTATAATATTTTTTTCAAATATTATGGGGAATTCTATTCAAAATTTGAAACAATTTAAAAAATTGATTGGCATTTAAAGGGGACATCATGGAATTTATAGAAATAATTCAATTTGTTATTTTTTCTTCTTCTTTTACTTACAGGTCAAATGTTTCTTATGAATCGATTTTTCGATGGCGAATTTATGACATTTGGCTTAGAAGTGATAAAATATATGGAAGACGATCAAGAAGATCGTATGGATCCCATGATTTATATATTCCCTAGAATGACCAAATGTACATTTTTTAAATATGGTTCAAGTGGGGAGGTAAGTAAAAATTAAAATTTTTACTTAACTCGTTGAACAGATTTTTATTAACAAATTTTTTATTTTCTATATTTTTTTTTTGTATTTCTGATCAGGTGGAAAAACATGATGCCATATGCATATTGCCATTGAATGTTGTTAATGAAAAAATCTATATTTTCCTTTGGTTTTGGTTTATATTATTAACACTATTAACATTATTAACACTTATATACAGGGTGGTTATTATATTTTCACCACGTATGAGGGTGTACTTATTTCGTATGCGATTTAGGTAAGATTGTTGTATTCGTTTTTTTTTTTTAAAACAATCATATTGGTTTTATGGAAAAAGTAATTTCGTAATTTAAAGGTTATAAAGTTAAATACTTCAAACTGATTCAATAATTTTATCTGCTACCAATTGCTTTTTAAGTAGAAAATTTTCACATTTTTCGATTTTCAAAAATATTTTCTATTTTCGATTGTGTTCAATTACACTGTTTTACAAAATTCACAACTAAAATCGAAAACAAGAATACCGACCATTGATCGTAAATATTTCGGCCATGGTAGTTTCAATGGCTTATCCAGTTTTTTCCAATTATGGGCCAGATTTTTCACAAAATTTGTATTAAAGTATTGCATGTTTTAGAGCAGTTTTTTTATATATAAAACTTGAAACAAACTTAAAACTTATCTAAGTTTTTTGTGGTAAATTCATAAAAGACCTTCACTCACATTTGAATTAATAAGTGTTAATGAAGATTAATTGGTTAATAAATGTATAGCCTTAACAAGTAAGGTTAATTGGTTAATAAATGTACAGCATTAAGAAGTAAATCCACTTTTTTTTACTATTTTTTTTTTTTTTTTACTATTTTTGCACTATATAGCATCCAATTTCGCAATCGATCTAAGCATTTCTGTGCATAAGCAAAAGGTAAAATCAGACCTATTATTTCGTGTAAAAGAGAAAAAAGTAAAATGCGGTTCATGAAAAAAAAAACGCGAAATGTGCTTAAAACGTATATGGAGCAATTCCATATGAAAGCGATCACCTTTTGGACGACCCCTCTCCGATTTTAAAATAAATAGTCTCAATCGATTGCCCAGCAAAAAATAATGTACCTACATATTTTTTTTTTTTATAGTGACTGGTTTAGTGGTGGTGTGCACCACTGTCATGTGACAAAATTGAAGAATTCTTCATAAGGGACCTCGTTGGAAAGGTATTGAATCAGGCTTTAATTGCAAAATACAATTTTTCTAATTTTTCTTGTTAAATAATTAAAAATAATTCAATTATAAAAATATAAATACAATGAGAACAAGGTGGTCTCTTAAATGCTCTTCTCCTGTCCAAACAAGGAGTCGGGGCCCACTTTTTTATTGCTGATTCTTAAAGCAAAAATTATGAGGTATCCAAAAAAAATAAAATTAGCCGGAAAATTTAGGAGCTTCTGTGGAAAATCGGAAAATTTAATTTTCATGGGAAAATTTAATTTTCATGGGAAAAAGGTAAATTTCTGAGAAAAATTAGGAAAATTTTATTTTTCAATTAAAGCCTGATTCAATACCTTTCCAACGAGCTATCACTCGTTGCGATCGCTTTAGTAGTTTTTTTTTTTAAAACAACTTTCAATGAGGTCCCTTATGAAGAATTCTTCAATTTTGTCACATGACAGTGGTGCACACCACCACTAAACCAGCCACTATAAAAAAAAAAAATATGTAGGTACATTATTTTTTGCTGGGCAATCGATTGAGACTATTTATTTTAAAATCGGAGAGGGGTCGTCCAAAAATTTGCCAATTTTGATCGTTTTCATATGGAATTGCTCTATGACAGCATAGAGAAGGAGAATGATCTGAGAGTTCATCTTTTAGTATAATATGCAAATAGCTTTAAAATTGAGCCAAAAAAGTTTATATTTCCGAAAACTATTTTAACAAGCACAGAAAAAACTAAAAACGGGTTTCAATTAAAAAATTTATTGAATCAATTAATATATTAATTGATTTTGCACCTACCACGACAATGATACTATCAATTAAACCTTTTATTAAAAGTAAGAAGAAAAAAAAAGTTATAAATAACTTCTACAAATAAAAAAATATGATACTCACAAAAAAAGTGTGTGATCTATAGTTTGGTATGTGTGTTTTTTGCAATGCTGAGTCTGTTTGTGTGTGGGCTTGTTTTGTTTGTTAACTTCAAATGTATTTGGTATTTTATACTGAAAATTTTATATGTATGCACACAGCGTATGAAAAAATAATATGATAATTGCGTCTAAAATAAAATATGTATTTATATATTTCAAAGTCAATTAAAATATTAATTGATTCAATTAAATATTTGTTCAGAAACAAATTTAATTCAAATCAAATATTTAATTAGATATTTAGGTTGATAATTTTTTCTGTGAACACTTTCATTACAATGAATGCTACAAAAAATTTTTAAATTTTTGTTTTAAAATTAATACAAATGTCTGAACATTTTTCAAATAAAATATGAAAATATTTTGTAGACATTCCTTTAATGAAAGTGTGTGTTAAAATAACTTTCGCAAAACTTTTTTGGTTTAATTTTAATACACATCATTTTTTTTAACTATTTACATATTATACTAAAAGACACAGATTGACCTCTTTTGCTATGCTGTCATATGAATTTTAGTCACATTTCGCGTTTAACCCAGGAACCGCACTTTCTTCTTTTTTACACGAAATAATTGGTCAGATTTGCCTTTTTGCTTATGCCCAAAAATGCTTTGATCGATTGCGAAATGGGATGATAAATTGTGCAGAAATGGTAAAATATAGTAAAAACTGAGAAAAAACGCGGATATATTTGTTAATGCTGCACATTTATTAGCACATTATTTGATACCCGAATGTTAATGAAGGTGTTTTATGCATTTGCTACAAAAAAAAAATAATTTAAAGCAATTGATTTTAAAAGTTTTATATATAAAAAAACAAGGCTAAAACATGCAAAACTTTAATGCAAATTTGTGAAAAAATCTGCCCCATAAGTAAAAGAAATGAGTATGCCATTAAAATCAGAGTGGCCGATATATTTATGATCAATAATCGGTACTCTTCTTTCATTTTTCGAGTTGCTCTGTGTTATTTTAGGAATTTAACTTGTTTTCATAAACAAAAATCATTTTGTTTTCAAAACAGGTTCTTTGTAGATTTTCGTCCAATGAAATTGTTTCACAAATATGATAAAGCTTCCCCCCCCCCCCCCCAGATTTTACTAAGATTTTATCAAAATTTCAAATACTGTATTCTTAGTAAATTATACCAACACATATTTAAAATATTAGAGTTTTAGTCCACGAGGTTTTTGCAGGGCGTTAAGGAAGAGTGTTTTCCATTTTAGACGCTTCCTGTAAAAATATTAAAAAATTCAGTATTAGCGGATGAAAACATTCCATGTTTAAAGTTCGTAGCTCTTACGTCTAAATTCCGATCATAATGGATAAATGGGAGATATAATAACGAAATAAAATGCATGTGATAATTTGAGGTCTAGACTGTAAAAATAATTTAGAAACATTTAAAAATTAGTGGACCAAGATTGTCATATAATTAATTCAAAAAGAAAATTTTTGACATTTTCTTATTACACTGTTTAGAAAAATTATTCATTTACAGAAAGAAGACCCGTGTTATAAAGGTTTTATCGTCACCTAAAATCCAAAAACGCTTAACTAACAAAAAAATTGAAAACAACCAAATATACCTTCAACCAAAATAGACCTTCTAACAAAATGTTACATGTTTACGTCCAAAAACACCACTTTTATTAACGAAAATCAGAAGGCCGTAACTGCAATTTTAATTAACCAAAAAGTAGTGTAGTGCAGTTTTTTTTTATTTTATGTAATGATTTACACTGTTTTCTATTTAACCAATTCAAATTTATTTTCTCAGAATAGTGCGTTTTTGTTTTAAAAATACTCACATTAATAAACATACGTACAAAAACTCATATTCCTAATTGCGGACGCTTTTCTTATTTTGAAACCCAATTTTAACCCCGATAACATAACAAATTTCAAGTTCCTGATTTCGGGTGTTGGGACAGATCGTTAAGAGGAAACTTTTTTCTTTTTATACACCATTTCTCCACGTTCTTAGCGAAAATTCCAAAAAGTACTTTATCTACGAATTAGCACATGAGTCATTCTCTATGAAAACACCGAAAAAAATGAAAAATTGTTGCTGGACCATTTTGGATTTTGTTAAAATTTTGTGGAAATGTTCCTAAGGGTTCCAAGAACCAAAATCCAAGAGGATTTAATTTTTGCACACGGCACTACCGGTTCACGCAAAATAAAAAAACTAAAAAGTCTTGTTTTTGTGCATAGTGGTTTGAGCTGTTAACATTTTTCTGCTAGAGATATCTACATGATGAATACATTGTTTTAAAACTGAAGGACTTTAGTTTCTATCAAAAATATAAAATTTGACTTAATTCATACACCCGAAAAATAACGCGGTATTGAAAATAAGCATATTTCATTGGTTTTTTGTGTTTTTCAATGAACTCCAGTGTCGGCGCAAATGAATATAAAAGCATAATAATTTTTAGATACAAATTAGACATGTCGGAGAAAAATACAAAATTAAAATTGGCTCAATCTAGCAACTCGTTATGAAAAAATCGTTACTTGAAATTTTGAAATTTTGAAAATTTGCATATTTCAGGCTACAATTTGGTCATGTTTGTTAGCAGATACAAACTTGAAAATTACAGAGTATTTACTCCCTACTTTTAACTTTATAACACTTCAAGACCTGTTTAGTTATTTTCACTCCTCTCGGATTTACAGGGTTTTAAAGAAAAGCCTTTTTGATTTTTTGTATGTATTTTTATACTTCCCTCAATTGTTATATGCAGAGAAATTAAAATAAAAACAAGTATTATTATGAGGTAACAAAGAATAACTGCGGATCATCATATCCTAACACATACAGCAATGTTTGATTTTTGTTCCACCCAAATTCCTGGTATAAATTTTTATTTTGTATCCATTCCTGATGTTGATGCTATCGAAAACTTTTTGTCAAAAAGATTTATTGATGTTTGCACAATTAAAAACACAAGAAACTACCACAGTTTCTCTCCGATTTCTCACAGTCAGTTAAAAGTACGAAAGTTTTCAGCTTCTGATAACTTTGAAACTCCGAATATTATAAGAACAAATACTTTATGAAAATAATATAAAACTTATTCCACTATTCTTAATTACCCACATTTAAACTATAACTTTTCTACTTTAAATGATAAAAATATACCATTTGCCTATTTTTTGCCACCACTGTAAAATTTTTTAACATCAAAAATCTACTGAATTTATTAAATATATTTTTTAGTCCATAATTATTCTTTGTTACCTCATAATAATACTTGTTTTTATTTTAATTTCTCTGTATATAACAATTGAGGGTAGTATAAAAATACATACAAAAAATCAAAAAGGCTTTTCTTTAAAACCCTGTAAATCCGAGAGGAGTGAAAATAACTAAACGGGTCTTGAAGTGTTATAAAGTTAAAAGTAGGGAGTAAATACTCTGTAATTTTCAAGTTTATATCTGCTAACAAACATGACCAAATTGTAGCCTGAAATATGCAAATTTTTAAAATTTCCAAATTTCAAGTAACGATTTTTTCATAACGAGTTGCCAGATTGAGCCAATTTTAATTTTGTATTTTTCTCCGACATGTCTAATTTGTATCTGAGAATTATTATGCTTTTATATTCATTTGCGCCGACACTGGAGTTCATTGAAAAACACAAAAAAACAATGAAATATGCTTATTTTCAATACCGCGTTATTTTTCGGGTGTATGAATTAAGTCAAATTTTATATCTTTGATAGAAACTATAATCCTTCAGCTTTAAAACAATGTGTTCATCATGTAGATATCTCTAGCAGAAAAATTTGTACAGCTCAAACAACTACGCACAAAAACAAGACTTTTTAGTTTTTTTATTTTGCGTGAACCGGTAGTGCCGTGTGCAAAAATTAAATCCTCTTAGATTTTGGGTTTTCAGACCCTAAATATCATTTCCAGTTAGTTTGAGTAAAATCTAAGATATGCCAGCTTTGCCGATTTGGTGATTTCATACAGAATAACTCACATACCACAGGAAACGCATATTCAAAATTTCATATATCAAGCCTAAACGGTAACAGTGTGCCATCAAGAGCTCCTCCTTTACGACTCCATTTATACGACGCGCCTGGACTATTGAATTAGCCCACAAGGAACATATTTATTACATTTTATGTTTTTTGAGCAAAAACTGTGGGCAGGCAGTCAGGAGAAGGATACCCTTTTTTACCCTAGCACTAAGATAGTAAATTTTTGCATTAGAGCTATGAAGTGATACTGGATTGGTCCACTTAAAGTTTTTTTTTTTTTAAATTAATGGACTTTTGTTTATTTCTGCACTTTTTTTATAAAATTTTATGAAAAATTTCATTTTATTTATTCAAAATTTTATATGTTTAATGAAAAAGTTTCATTAAAATTGTGAAAGTTTTTCATAAGGTAAAATAAAAAAATTCGTTCACTTTGGGAAAAAGTTTATTAGTTCAGTGAAAGATTTTATAAAATCTCGTCTAACAAAACTCTTCCTGTGTGTAAGTTTTTAAAATCTCGTCCAAGCTAATGTTTATGTGCGAACAGTTCGCAGACAATTTACATACTAAGTATGCTAATCACGAACATGTTAAAATCGGACAGTTTTTTCTCTTCTATAAAATATCCACGATTTCAGCTCAATCGGTGTTCTCACTTGATAGAGTTTCCTTGTGAGGCCGATTATGATTATTTTGGATTTGTGCGCCCCGGTAGGCTAGTTGGTAGCGTGCTGGCTTATCAGTGCGGGGGTCGTGGGTTCGATTCCCACCAGAGGCACTGGTATATTTTCGCTACAACGCGCCGAAGGCCATAGTAGCTAGTGCTCAGTTAGGGTAATATTATATAATTTGTAATTATAGGATTATTAATTAATAAAATAAAAAAAAAAGATTATTTTTTATTAAGACTACTCCCATAATGGGGATTATGTCCTTTAGAAGTAGAACCGAATTTCCATTTTTAACTGGAAATTAATATCATATTGGTCGCACATTTTATTTTTATACCCATGAAATGTTTGGTTAAAATACCAAAATCGAAAATGTGTGTCACCGAAGTATTCATAACCTTCAGGATTTCTAATGGAGTAAAATGCTTTGAACTTGGAAGATTTACACTTAGTTATTTATATATAAATTTTTTTTTTTCAGAATATGCGACTTAAAACAAAAGAATAATAAAAATAAATTTGAATTTCTCAAAATAACAGAAAAACAAGAATCCACATAAAATATGTTCCCTTATATTTTCCTTAAATTTCAAAGATAAAATACAATTTTAATACGAAATTACTTTCCACCCCCAAAAACCAATATAGTGTTGCCAAATTTATTATATAATTTACTAATTTTTACATTTTCTATTTTAACAGGTTAGTGCGTCGAGACGCTATAGAAATAATCGTTCGTCGTTCAAAGATGGGCGATTGGTTTTTATTATATTTATTAGGTGAAAATATAGATACGGTTATATTTCGTGATGTTGTACAGGATTTAGCCAATCGTTTAGGACATAACCAACACCACAGGGTGCCTGGGCTAAAAGGAGAAATTCAAGATGCATGATATTGGGAGTATTAAAAACCATACAAAATGCAAAATGTTGTCTCCATCTAAAAAAAAAACAGTAAAACTTCAATGAAACTACAAAAAAAAAAACATAAAAATCCAAAAAAAAAACATATAAAAACCCCAAAAAAAAAAAATAAAACAAACAATGCTGCCAAGTTTGCTTTTTATTAGCAAGTTATCAAAAACACCATCACCACCACCAATAACATGAAATATCATCAATTACAAATATGGAAAATAAGGAAAATTATGTCAAGGAAATGAAACAACACACAACTGGGAAAATTTGCAGTTTCCGTGGACGCACAATAAAATTACAAGAAGTTTCACTTTTTTTAAAAAAACAAATTAAAAATTAAACAGCAAATTATCATCATTAGACACATCTTCATGACACCTCAACAAAAAAAGAGAGAAAAAAAGAAGTTTTTTGTTTTTTTTTTTTTTTTAAGACTTTAAGCTAAGGATTGATAATAAACAATTGTTTTGAATTTTTTTTCAAAACAATTTGTAAAATAATATAACACTAGCAAGAAACAAAATAGTTATAAGATCAATCAGAAGAGAACAAATTGAAAATCCACCATCATCAATCATCATGACTAGTTTCAAATTTAGACCCCTTACAAAAGGTTTAGATAACAAATAATCGGATCAGAATTTTTTCATCATAAAACATCATAATTTTTTTAATACACTGGCTCTGCTGCTTTGTGTAGTTTAACACTTTATAATCATGATAGAACCTTAAGCTTAAATGAAAGAAAGAAAAATCTTAAAAAATATAAAAATTTTGGAGACAACACCAGGTGTATAATTGCATTTTTGTATTGGCAAAAATGTTACCAAAATTACAACAAAAAAAATGACATCACAATAAAAACAAATTTAACAACAACAAAAAAGTGTTCATTTATTAAATTAAAATTTAGAAAAACAAAATCTTTTTTATATAAAACTTTTAAAAAATCTTTCAAAAAAAAAAAAAATCTCTATCTCATTCGAACATAATCAGGCTCCTAATAAAAGAACACAGAAATCATGTTTTTATATTGAGACAAAATTAACATCCAAAAAAAGTAACAACCAAATCCCCCTCTGGAATAAAAAACCATTCAAAAAATATCAAACAACCAAACAACATCCTTTAAATTTAAATTTTATCATTAAAAAAAAAAAAAACATATTCAAATCTAAAAAACAAAATAGCGCGCATCATCTAATAACCATACAAAAAAAAAATATTAAAAAACATGTAATTTTTAATAAATATGATATCATAAAAACAAATTACACCAACAAACAAAAACATACACTTAAAGAAAAATAGTATTAAAACAATACCTTTTTTTAAACCCAAAAAAAAATTCATCAAACATTAAAACATTACTTCTATCCATAGTTAAAGGTATAAACAAAAAAAACTAAAAAAAAATACTCCCTTTTTAAAAAATTAAAAACAAAAAAAGAATAATCTCATTAATAATAATTTAAATTGTACAGTGTTTCTTTTTTAAAACAATTAGTTACAATTATATGAAAAAATCTTAAAACATAAGCAATTATTTGTAGTTATATTACTTTTTTCAATAAGAAAATTTATTAAAAAGGATTTACTTTATCATATCAAAATTTAGTTTATTCATTAAATTAAAAAATAAATAATATATATTTAATATCCGTCCAAAAATGCATATATTTTTTAGCGAAAAACAACATAAAATACCAACAACATTAACATTCATTGAAGAGATTTTTTTTAGAGACCCACATAAACAGATTGAGAACCACTATGTTTTTCATAAAACTAATAAAATTTTATTTGGTGACACTGAACAAGAATTATGTATGCAAGAACAGAAACACCGTGCTGACCTGACGATAGATCAGTGCGCTAAAGCGCTCTGTCTAACGTGTAGTGCGAGTGCGAGTGCATGGGGCATTAGAAATTAGTTTATATATACCACGGTCAGTGATTGAACAGAAAATCGAACAAATAAAAACATAACAAATATTACATTATTCAAAAAAAAAAAAAAACAGGGTCGCTGACGAAGGTTCAATACCAGAAACTGCGCAGTCTGATTCAGAAAATTTACAATGTAGTTATGATTTTTAGAAAATACACTCATTCTTCTCTACCACGCCTTTTACAATTGAGAATGCATGAAATTGTTAAGATTACTTGACATTATCCTTTTTCAACAACGGTTTCCAAAATGATTCTATTATTCCCAGCAATAATTTTTAAAGACGGTTTCCATACCAAACAGTTGTTTTTAGTTACCCGAAATTATTTTCCGGTTTTACAAAAACATAACATAATTTTTATAATGTTCAGTAGTAATTTTTTAAATACAAAATTGGCCAGTTATTGCTATTGTATTATTTTTATATGTTTTCCATATGTAGTAGGACTAGCTAGGAATTCTTTGGGCGATTATACTTCACTGTTCGAAGTTAAATTACGATTATTATACATATAAATTTTAAATACCCTGTGGGGAATGAGGAGTCGATTGTCCTAAAAGTGACTGGTTAAAGAAGGACTTACCACAGGACTGGTATAATTTAATACTGAAGTGAGTTAAGCAGTGTCAATTGTCCTAAACTTACCAATCCTGTGACTGGTAAAGGGAGGACATACCACTTAACCAGAATGCTTATTAACAAGTAAAAGCCAGTTGACCAGAATTTTACCCATTGGAAGCTGTTTAGTTTTCGTTTATTGTATACGACATGTTCCTTTTGCGACAATCTTGTGGTATGTCCATCTTTGGTTAGTCCTGTGGCATGCCACTATGTGGTTTAAAGCAGGACAAATGACCCCCTCCTATGACAAGCCAATGTTAAAATTGCCAGTTGTTTACATAGGGTAGGGTTTAGCAGAGGACTGGTGTCTTGCACGAAGGGACCGATCCTGTGGCACACGCAGAACCGGTCCTATTCCTCATTGGGAAGTGTTAACAATTTGGTTAAAAAATAAAAAAAATTATCGTTTAGCATAAAGTTTTCGTTAGTAACATCATCAAAACGATAGCAATTTAGATCTCGTTTTGAACAAAACTATATCGCTTTTCTTAGAAAATCTGTCCCCTGTTTTCGATAAAAAAAACCTTTTTTGACATTATTCTCATATACATTTAATCCTATAACTGCTTGATTATAATAAAGTTTTAATTGAAACTTTGAAAACTTTCAATTAATATAAAAAGTCTAGTTAGTCCTAATTCAAATAATTCAATTAAAACTCGATTGTAGTTCTTATTTTACATCAAACTAATGTTTATGTGAGAGTAATTATTTACCATCGAGAAAGAGTCAAAACTGAAAATTGACAAATAAAACAGTAACTATAGTAATTCGGTTTCACCGATTTTTTTAATACCCTGCACAGTGTATATGTTACAAATTCAACAGAAAAAGCAAAGAATAAATCATTATGGAGGTTAAAAAGACTTTTTAGATTAAAAACGAAATTGTATGGTGAAATAAATTTTTTAAGGTGAAAAACTAAAAAAAATAAATATTGAGGTAAAAAAAATTAAGGTGAATATAAAACAATAATTCACCTATTTGCGCTTGGTGAAAACTATGCCGTAATATGAAAATGTATGAAAATTATAACTCATAACTTTTAAGGCGTTTTAACGATTTAGATTATTTTCAATGACAAATTTTTTTCGAATACATCTGTAAATTTTTTTTAATTAGATTTTCTACAGATGAACGTTTCTAAATCGTATTAAAATTATTTCTTTTGGAAATGGTTGTAGTTTGGGGTCTTATATTATAAAACTGTTTTTCAGTAGAATTTCGACTCTGGAATATTTTTATTTTTTCATATTGACAGAAGATATTTTTGATTTCCCGCCTTTAAAAAAAAAATTGTTATATGTATTTAGGTTTTTAATTATTAAAACAAGTTTTTCAATCAAATTATAATAATTGTTCCCTGAAGAAGTCACCCAATGTGGAGACGAAATATTGGAAATAAATAATTCTAATTAATAAATAAATGATCTTAAGCTCGTTTAAAATATGAAGAATTAAATAAAAGAAGATCAAAGAAAACAAAAAATTAAAAAAAAACCTTATCTAAATGAATTCTTGTTTAAAAAGTTATTAAGAAAAAGTTGAACTAGCTTATATTTTATGAAAAATCCTCAGGCTAATGTTATCCTTTCTGCTAGGAAAAGTTTATTAAAAGTTTGATCTACAATCTTAACCGCCATGCACACTATAGTAAAACAAATGTACTACCAGCGTGTTGGTTAAAGTGAAACATGTATTCCTCATTGAGGATACAAAAAATATGATTACATAAAAATTTGTATTTTTTTAAAAATAATTTTTAAGAAAAAAATGCTCCAACTTTTTGTTATGGCATATTCTTTATAACGGTAGTACAAATGTACTACCAACATTTTCTTTGCTTTAAGCAGGATTATTATTAATTTTTTTATTACAATCACATATTTTGTTATTTTTTGTTTGCTAAACAATTCATATTTACCATAAACTATATATTTTAAAAGTTATTTTTTTTTTTACATAAAAATCATTTTTATTGTCAAAGTTTCTAAGACGTAAAATACTTCTTCTATTCTTCACAACGCGATGTATACGTGATGCAAATCTAAGAACATTTTGTTATCAAATTTTTAAACTTATCATTTGTTACTCAGATATTAATTTGTTACTTAGATTGTCAAAAATAAAAGTTATTCTTAAAAACATTCAAATTAATATTTTTTTATATTTTATTTCGTCAAACAATTTGGAATTTAAAATGTAGTACAGTAGTGTGCGTACGTTATGATTTTTTATCGTGTATTAGAGGGTTAAAAAATCAACATGGTATCATTAGGACTTGATTAAACAACGTTCTTCTTAATGTTGGCTATACATGTTGGCTGTCTAACAGCAAACTTATATTTTTTGCGTGTGTGTTCAAATTTAAAAATAAAACAAATATTTCCGGTCGCGGGATAGATCCATTGATTTCAATTGACTAATTGTCGAGGGGAAATTGCACATATTTTTACTTGCTATTAAAACTGTGAAAGTATTAAGTAGATACTTTTGAATAGTGAGTCCTCCTCAAGAAAATAACCGGTATCACAAAAATACATTTTCATTAATTTTATTTCCGCTATAAGATATCCAAGTTTCATTTAACCGGGGTGCGAGTATTGTTAACGACGCTGTCTACTGGACAGCTGGATCAAATTCTGCATTTGAAGCAACTTTGCGTAAGGTAAGGATCGAGAAGTTGTGGACTGCTGTGAATATTATGTTTTGTACGTTTCAGCCAAATTAAAAAATTTTGCTGGGTATGAGCAAAAAGTAACTCAGAAACACTTTGTAATTTATTGAGAAAACTTGTAGAGTTTTAACCCTTTGACGACCACAGTCAAGTATGTTCGCCCAACAGTGCTGGCAAATTATAATTGCACACATAACATTTTTAATGAATATTTATGTCGAAAAGTAATTTGTAAAAAATGGGGAGCAACGATAACGTATCTGCATCTAGTTATCCCATAGGAATCCTCAAAATTTATCCAAAAAAAACAAAATGATTCTTTGAGTAGCAAAAAGAATAATTTTTGACAAGTAAATAATAGGCATGGAACCAATATCTGGTAGCATAACTACACTGAAAGAATTATCGTTCATAGTATTAATGAAATAATTTCATACATTTTTTTCTTAGATTCAGTAAAATATTTCATTATATACAAGAAATTCTATTAATGTTATGCAATTTTTCATTATTTTTTTTTTTTTATAAAATTTTAGATTTAAAAAAAAAATTACATTCGATTGTAATTCGATAAATTACGTGAAAATTTTTTTCAAGCTATGAAATTGTTTCAAAGATTTAATTTTTTAATTTTTCTTAAAATTTTATAATTTCATAAATTTCAAATTTTATTTTTTAAAATGTTTTATTAATTCTCGATTTCTATGAACTTGTTTCATAAATTATAGAAAACGTTTCATAGACTTAATTTCAATGCATTTTTTTTAAGACATTCATGAATTATTTCATTTATTATTTGACTAATTCAATGAAACTTCATAGTATTATAAAATTTTATGAAACTGTTTTATAAGTTCTATGAACACTTCATTGTCACTATGATTCATTAGTTCGATGAAGATTTTCATTAATTTTACAAAGAATTTCTTAAACATTGAGTTTAATGAAATGTGTTTCATAGACCTAGTAAAATAGTAAAGTCCAAATAACTGGTTGCAGAACAGCTTATACTGTATTATAACAGGTTCTAATATCTGTTCTACAACTGGTTCTCTTTATATGGACTTTGTACTTTTTGCAATAGGTTCTTTACCACCAAACAAGAACAGGTTGCTTTAGAACTGGTTCTAGAACCAGTTATAGAACTGGTTCTGGGGCAGTGACACCTTACACTTTGACTCCCTGTGAAGAAATGCTAGAAGCGGTTCCATGTAACCGCTGGTAAAAGAAGTTTTTCTAGAACAGGTTCAGAGGTAATCTGTTCTAAAAAATTTTGCTGGGAATGCTATGAAAAGTTTCAACGGACTAGTTACAGTAACAATTTTCATTATAGCAATGAAAAAATGCATTACTGAACTGAAGATAGTTCTGTCAGTGTATAATTTAATTGAAGATCACAAAAATAAGCAATAAATAAATAGCGTTTCAGCCGAAACTGTGTCTTTAAATAACCATATTGCAAGCGGGGACTACACAAAGGTGGGGACTACACAGAGAGAATTTTAGTTGGCTAAAAATAATTATAAGTAAGTTTCTGCACAAAATCAAGGAAAAATTTCTTGCAATTAATGAAAAGCTGCATACTTTTTATGAAACAAAATTTTTAATAAATCTTCTTCATTGAGTTGGTGAAACTTTTAATAAATAAAACGTTATTTTTCATAAAATTTTATGAAAACTTGCATTAAATAAATGAAAAGTTTCAATGGACTAGTTTCAGTGCAATTTTATTGTTTCTATGCAAAAAAATCATTAATATCAACCAAAGAGTTCTCTCAGTGTACGATACGAAGCCATATATGAAAGATTATGAAAATCGGCAAATATTCAAAATCGGAGAAATTATTTTGTCGTCAAAGGGTTAAGTGCATGTTTTAACGTTTTTGCCAAAAAAAATCGAATAACTGAAATGAACCGTTTAATTAAAAGTTTCCTTTTTTTAAATTAATTGTTCAATCTAAGGACGATGTTAATGTAAAATCCATAGTTTATCAAAAACTTACACATAAAAAACCACAAAATTAGATACAAAGAAACACTGCCAAAATATTGTAGCAAAATAAACTAAACATCCACATAAAATCGACTTAAAACATTAAAAAGAATTAAGTAAATCCTTTAATTTACTGGAGAAAAGCAAAAAAGAAATAATATATGGAAAAAGTAATATAACAACAAATAAAAGCAAGGTGCTAACAAAAAAAATAAATTATATTTAATTAAATTACAAAAAAAAAAAAAAAAAATAGTTATATAATCTCAAAATATCATTAAATTAGGTGACGTTAAATTGAATACAAAAGAAAAAAAACAAAAACAAATTATATAAATATTAAAATTAATTAAAAGCTGATTTCTTTTTTTTTATATTTAAAACTAAAAATGTGTAAAAAGTTAATGATATTAATGAAAATTAGATTTTATTATAAATATAAAAAACGAAACATAGATTTGTTCCTGAAACAATATTTTTCACTTTAAAAATATTTAAAACTTAATTACAATAAGTTTTTATTTTATTTAATTTTCTTTTTTAAATAGAATTTTAATAAAAAAAAAAAAACTAAATAATTAAACTTAAATTTTAGATACTTAAAGACGCATTAGTTTTAGTAGGTTAGTTATATTAAAAAAAAAAAAACTATAAACACAAAAAAAAAAAAATATTTTAAATTATTTCGAATTATTTTCTTTTGTTTTTTAGTATAAATCTTTAAAAAACCGAAAAACATAACGCCATTAGTATTTAGCAGAAAATTTTTTTCTTATATTTAAAATTCACTTGCTACACTAGTTTACAGATTATTTGAGTAAGGGAAACTACTACAAAGGTATTTTAAATGTGAAAATATATTTTCACGTTTTGTTGTAAACTAGTGTTTTTTTATTCAAAAAATTTTCTTTTCACTTAAGTATTAAATTTAAAATTTTCACAAAATTTTTCTTAAAACTTTATTTTCAAAGTTAGTTTTGTCTTTATTCAAAAAAAAAAATTTCTTAAAATAAAAATTGATCATTATCTAACAAACTTGAGCAATAAATAGTAAACAACGAAATATCATCAATCATTTTTATATTTAATAATATTAGAAACTATAACAATAATTTTAAAAATAATTTATTTATAATTTTTTATTTTTTTTTTAATTGTATTTATTTATGTTTGTAATTTCCTTATTTTGTTTAGCATTTAGTAAACGATTGTTGTAAATTTATTTTTATTTAATTTATTGTAAAATTATTTTTCTTTTGTGTGTAATTTATTTTTAAATAAAAAAAAACAAACTTGAAATGTTCCAAAGTCATTTGAACGAATTTTTTATTTTTAAACTTTTTTTTTAATTTTGCAGCATTCAAGATGTTGTGAAAGCATTTTATTAGGAGCCTTAGATTTTCAGTATAATTATTTATTAATTTTTTAATATTAAAAATGAAAAATTGTTTACGGTCTGTTTTTGTAAGACGTGTCACTCAAAAAATTCGTGTAAATGAGTGAAGAAATTCTTTTTGGGGTTTTGTATCGCATATGTCACTTTGAATTGAGTGAAAACGTAAGAGTTGTCGTTTTCGTCTCTTTTTTTGGTTTCCACAATGCGATTTGAAACGTCACAAACGTCAAAAACAGACGTTCACAAAAAAGTATTCGTCAAAGAAAAAAGGCAACACAATTTAATATTAAAAAAAATACAGTAAAACTCGCTTAAGACGAACTCGGTTAACCCTCAGTTAATACGAACTAATTTAAAAGTCCCGACGTTTTGACAACAATTTCCATATAAAATACATCTTTTAATACGAACTCGGTTAACACGAACCCTCGGTTATTACGAACTGTTTTACGCAGTCCCAAAAACTCGTTTTCATACAAATTACCATGTTTAGTACACTCTTTATCCGTTTAATGCGATAGACCTAATATGAATTTCATATCCGTGGATGACTTTCTAGATATAGATGCTAATGTTTTGACGTCACATACTTTATCAGGTGAAAAAATATTGGAAATTGTTAATACTCCCGATGTTGAAAAATTGTCAAGTGATCTATTCGAACAAAATCGTGTGCCGAAGAAGCTGACAATCATATTTTGGTAAAAGAAAAACTTATAACGAATGAAATCGTGAATTCAGTCATTCAGAAAAAACTAACAGATTTTTTTTTTTTAATGAAGAATTTTAATTGAATTTTTAATTGTGAATGCATGAAATGCTAATTTTATTTTTTATTTCTGTAAAAATCTTGTTTTTGTTTTAATAAATACATATTTTTTATCGTTAAAAAAAAACCGCTTAATACGAACATCGCTTAAGACGAACTAATTTTTTTGGTCCCTCGAGTTCGTCTTAACCGGGTAATACTTTTTAACAAAAAATTGTAATAAAAAAGAATAATGATTTTCATTTTTATTTTTATTTTCATTTATATTTATTTACAGTTTATTTTTTAGTAAATGTTTTTGTTTTTTTTTTTATACAAGTTATATTTTTATCTCCACTTTTATCGCTTTCTAAAAAAAAAAAATTAATTTTTTTTCAAGCATAAATCAGCTGTTTTTTTATACTTCATTTACAGTGTTGGGTTGCCATCTACCAACGAAAAATGAGTTATTTGTATATGAAAAAAACTAACAAAAACCGAAAAGCAATATCATGGCAATCTCTACTGTTTGACATAACATAAAGCTTTACGTACTCAAACGTAAGTCAGGCGAACGAATTATAAAAACTCATTTCCTTACGTATTCGGGTGCCGCACGTTCGTGTGAAATTATACACGTATTGTAAAAACAAGCCGTTAGTCTTTGTATTTTTTTTTTGAAAATGCTAATGGAAAGAGATTATTTTTATTTTTTTAATTATAGACTCCAAATTTATAATAATTTTTACTAATTTCCCAACGCTCTGTCTGCTTTATAATTTTTTTTTAATTTTGAGACTATTTTTATATAAAAAATTTTAATATTGTAACTATAAAATATTTAATGTAAAATTCACACTTATTTGGGTTTCTAAAAAACTGATCGTATGGGTACTGTATGAAAGGGCACCGAAAAATTAACTAACGCACTACACTTTCCATCCCCATTTGAGTAAAGACACATACAATTGTATTAGTTTAGTTCAGACAACGATCAGCGATAGCGATCTTCAATCATATTTTTGTTTTTAAATTAAAGCATATGTGTAGGGATGAAAAATAATGAGGTTAACCCATATCATCCCTTCAAGAATCGATATATCAAGATCGGTAATTAATATAGCAGATAATATAAATGGTTAGCTACAACCGTTACAAGAATTTGAATTAACTTATCAGGGTTGACAGATATTTATTCAAAAATTCAAATGCCGGAATTGGTTTAAAAATCTTAAAAAAACACAAATTAAAAAAATATCTAAAACTTCCGTATTAAGATTATTTAAGAAAATCTTAATTATTTAGGTTAATCAGAAAGGAAGGAAACAAACTAAAGACCCAACCAGTATTGATTCACCTCTTTGAAAAAATGTTACTTAAGTTTTCTCTAAACTTAAGAACACCCGTCATTTACAATTTTGTTTTTTCTTTATTTATTTTTTAATTTCGGTTTTTTATTTGAAATATTTTTAATGTTGCCATTCATGTTTGTTTTAGAATTGTATATATTGGTTGGCCTATATAAGTGAGTGGGAATTAAAAAATTTATATTGTCTTATGCAGATGTAAAAGTTCCAGGACAGAAGAAATGTCACAACCAGACCTCCAATATCAGTCAAAGTTTACTAAAGGATTTGGAAGGGGTTTTTTAATAATTTTAAGTTTCTGCAAGCTAGAGCTACGTTGTAGTAGTAGTAGGTAATAATTTCAGCAGTTATATAAAAGCTTTTATACAGAATTGATCCATAATTACAAAACCGATTAGAATTCGCAGTTTTTGAGATTCCAAAAGGACATATATTCGATACATGTCTGTTAATTAAAAAATTAATTAAAAAATTAAAATTTAGTTAATCTAAAGTTCCGCCCTCCAAACTCAATGTAATTTAAAATTTATGTTGTAATATAAAGTATATAGATCCTTACTCATAAGACATCACACAATTTCTATTCTCACAACGCACAGTGGTTTCCCTTATATGGAAAAGCGGTCAAAAATCAATATCTCCAAAACTAAAAAAGCTAGGGTCTTCAAAATTTTTCAGCTCATTTCATGCCCAAAGAACTTAAAGTTGACAAATTTTTAGGAAAAAATATTAACAACTGTAGCCACAATAGCCATTTGATCTTTTAAGGGTTAATTGGCTTATAGATCTGTTTTAAAATTTTTTGAAATAAAGTATTTTATTATGAAAATTTGGTTGTTTTAAACAAGTTTTTTGTAAATTTTTATTTCATTTTAATTCATTCGAAATATACACTGAAAAGAATTAAATTAAAAAGTTAAACAAAGTTAAATAATGCAATATATTGTATTATTAAGTAATATAAGGTAATAAAGTAAAATAGTAGTAATATATATCAAATATTAAGCAAATTTAAAACTCCTTGACTTAAACTACTTCTTTTCTTTGTTGGTAAGTTTCGTGCTCCAAAAATAAATGGATCTGAACATAAAAAGAGGCGATTTAAAAGATCTGTATTTCTAGCTATGCGCGATATTTTTCGTGTATGTTGCAATTTAAACTGTTTTATATCCTTATTTTTCGCTTCAGCTGCTTCCTCCGATAATTCACCTATTGACACTAATGCATGCTTGATTACCTCAGCTCCATGGATAAGAATTTTGTGTACCGATGGAGGGAGGTAGTACCAGGGATAATCCTTCACAAGTTTTCTTGCTGTCTCTACAGCATATTCCTCAAACTTTTCGGCATCAATTTAAAATCCAGAATTTATAGCTTGGAGAATTGTGGCACATCTTTGCAAAATATCCTTATCGATTCCTGTTATTTTTGATGAAAGGTTTACATTTTGAAAAAATCTCCGCGCTGTGTTGCTGTCATTCAATTTTCCGCAACCACCAGCTTTTGGCCTATCTACCAAAAGTCCCATTTCGGCCCGAAATCGTTGTTGAATAAATTGTTTTCTCTTCAAAACACATGACTTTTCGTTCTTACTGGTCTTCCATTTTTTAGCTCTAATTTTACTCATTTTCTTAACTCATATTCTTAAAAAGAAATAGTACGAAACAAAATGCGATTCATTATTTTTCGTCGGATGACTTTGTAAATCACACCCATATGCGAAAATATGCAAAAACCCGCGGCCACAATATTTTTTAATTTAAAGAGGGACAAAAAACCTACAATTTGATGTATAAGAAGTTGTGGGCGGATGAGGGCCATAGCACTAAAAGTCTACGTGAAAAAGAAGTTTTTGAAAAACGTGTGTTTTAAAAAGGTCAAAAAAGTATTCTTCAGCGATTTTTTTATGGGCTCATATTTTTGCAGCTTTTGTTGTTTAATTTGGTAGAAAATAAGTTAAAATTTAATGTTTGTAGGGTTTTTGAAAACTTCTGCCACAATATCGCGAATAACTTTTTGGATAAACTTAAGTTTTCTTTTATGACTATGCAACCACATAATATGCAATATAAACATACCTCCACTTTCAACGGACGCAAACAATAAATCTCGCCAAAAAAACAACAAAATTTGTTAGATTCATAAAATTTAGTGTGTTATCAATAAATTTTGTGCAATAAAGCTTAAAAAAAAACAATAACTTTTTTGTTTTTTGGCCTATGGGGGAAACCACTGTGCAACGGTTGCAGGAGCGAAATTATTAGACTGAAAATATCAAAACTTGTAATGTTTATGAAATAGGATTTTAACAGCTCTGTTCAAGGATTTGGAAAATTAATATATGACACAACATCAAAGAATAATGGTTATATCACTACTATTTAATTGTCCTTAGCTGTGTATATACACACAGAAAAATAAAGTGTCAAACGAATTTAAAAGTTTATTTTAGTGGCTGCATATTCAAATGCGATTTATGAATATTTTGGGTGTTGCAACTAAAATTCATTTGAATTAACCAAAATTAATTTGTTGTGAAAAACAATTTTCGATTGCAGCAACCGATATCAGTCTAAACTTAGTTGGACAACGAATAATGTTTTCTCTGTGTGTAACATTTTTTGTTGTAGGTTTGAGTTCAGATTAACATATGTGCTTATTTCAATTTGCGAGGTGGTCAGAGCTTTTCCATTTTCGCGATCGTTCGGCTTTGAAATGAATTCTTTCGGAAATCTTATTTAACTCTTATTTTAAATATTTGAAGTAACTATTAATTCTGTGTCCAAAACCTAGGAAATGTGTGTAATAAAATATAATTTTTTAATACTGTGTACAAAAAAATTTAAATATTGTAAATTTTAGACATGTTTTCACTGAAAAATTTGATAAGTTTTGACCCTCTTTTTAAACACCTGCACGTGAGATTGAGAACTTATTAAATTTGTAAGCTCAACAGTAGGTTTTATCCAAACTTTCAAAAATAGCACTATTTTTTCCTTTCGCGATTTTTGAAAATGTACCATAATTTGAAAACGTTTTAACTAACTCCAGATAGATATCCTCCCCGTGACAGAGCTATCTCCATTCCAAATTTGTACCATGCTGGTGCCCAGGACCCTCTAAAAATTTGTTTTACAAATATATTTAATTTTATAAGATTTCCCACATCTAGAAAACTAAGCGACATACTAGTAGGGCCAGGAACTTCATGTACTTAAAAGTGTGTTTTAAGCGCCCATAATTTGCTTGAAAAATCTTAAAATATTTACCACAAATTAAGAAAATATGCACTTAAATTAAAAAAATAAAATAAAGTTTCGAAGATAAATAACTAAAAGCGTGAAAGTAGATGCAATTTAAATTAATATTTTTCATGTTTTTATATAATTTTCTTTTAATTTTAAGTTATTTTGTATTGTTTAATATATTATCTGCCTAGGGTTTGTACAATTAACATAATGTTTTAATTATATATTTGAAAAAATACTCATTTAAAAAAAAACTCTAAAAAAAATTTTATTAATCCCAACACGGATTTAAAATTTACGAGAACACTTAGGCCGAGCTTTAGGGATGTCAGTTATATTTGTTTTAAATAAACCGACAACAAATTTTGTTTGCCATTTCCAAGTTTATTAACAAATAAATTTCCCAGCCACTTCATTTTGATTAAAATTTTGGCCATTTTTAACAAAATAAAATAAATCATATTTTAGAAGCAGTATTTCGTTTACATACTTCGTTAATCTAATTTAAAAGATAATTTGCATTTTGCACTTTATCAGTTTAGGCCGTCGCGAAAAATCACTCTAGATACCTAAATATATTCTGAAGCCATGTTTTTATAAAAAAGGCGAACAAAATCAAATCTGCAAATTTTTTAAAAAGTAAATACAATTTTTTACTTTAAAATATGTAAATGCCTTTTCACTCAATACGCCAGCCAATTTCAAATATAATTGTAAATGTCAGATGCAAAAAATATACATTTTCAAAAAATTTACGCCAATTAAGGTTGTGATGTTCGTATCGTGAGCACATCAACTTGGTATGCCTAAAACTTTAAAAAATTATACCTTTTTTAAAATATCGTTCTTAAAATTCAATTCAATTAAACGACGCAAAAATGCTAGGGAAAAAAACTGCAAAAGTTTAAAATTGGGAAAATTTTTCTTTCACTTGTTAACCCCCCCACAGCGATATGGAAAATTCCTTTTTAGTGAATGTATCTTGCAAGTCTATTGACTCCATTTTATAATGATTTTGATCTGAAAGTTAAAAAAATGAAATTAATGAAAAAACTTTTAAGTAATTTTTTCTAATTGACCACTTTTAAATGAACATCAATTCTTTAGATGAAAAATTTTCAAACTGAAACTTTGTATATAATATCTTTTAAGTCATTTTTTATCATTTTTCCACTTTTAAATGGCCATCAATTCTTTAGATGAAAAATTTGCAAACTGAAACTTTGTATGTCATATCTTTTAAGTATATTCTTCCAAACCCTGTTCAACGTTTCTCTCAATTCAAGAAACCTTGAGAAAAAAGAACAATATAATGTCGGTTTCAACAGGTGTCGAAAATTTTTGAAGTAGCCCATATTTAAATGCAAAAGGTTGTAGTATACGAGATCATTATCAATAAAAATAACTTATTCTTAGTTTGATATTTAGATTTTAAAAAAATTATACTGCGTGAGAAGCGAAGAAAGATATTTTATGACATCTATATAAAACACAATTTTGAATTAACTTTTTTTTATCAAATAAAAAATGGTTCTAAAATATTCAAATTTGGAAATGCTTTGATTTTAACCGTAAGAATTATTGCGTTGAACTCTTTCTTATTTAAGTGAGCTATCGAAAGAAACTATTAAGAATTTTACGATGAACAGAATTATATGTTTCAGATTCAATACGGTTGCAGCTTTAATAAAATATGTAAAATGTATTCTAATATACTGATGCTTATAGGAAGGATGCCATTGAATGCTATTCTACAAAAAAAAACTCCAAAATTATTACTTCGGTTTCTATTTTAATTTTGTATAATTAATTTCCAACAGTTTAATTTATTTCTTAAAATTATTTTAAATTTTAAGTTTCATATATTTCATTACAAGTCAAACAAATTTAAGGTCAATTTTTAATAAAAAGAAAATTTTAAAACGCAGACATTTCAAACTTATCACTTTATATACAAACATTTTAGTAAAACATTTTTAGAAGCCTTATTAAATATATATAAATTAACAAAAAAAAAAAAGTTGTAAATTAATTATTTAAGTTTTTTCTAGATTTTGAATTAATTTAAAAATATAATAAATCAAAAACTGTAATATAAATAAACACAAAATTATATATACTGCCAATAATAAAACCAACTAATTAAATAAAATTGATAGAAAATTATATTAAAACAAATTGCTGAAATATTATTCTTTAACTATTCTAAAAATAAAAAATAGAAAATGTGGAAAAAGCTAAAATTATGGAAGAAAATTTATAAAAATAAAGGGCAGTTAAATAGTCAGAACTAAGATTGAGTTTTTGTTTAGATATTTCCTAAGTTACAAAATTTTGTTATACGAAATGTTTACGATAAAATCAATTTTGACTATAAACTCTCCCTAAATGCCTGTTTTTAATTTTTCCTTTAAAATTGGGTAGATCTTTTTATTTTTACAAATTTATGTTTAAACTTATTTTATTTTGTATTCATTAAATAAAAAAAAAGAAATTTAGAAGACAATAATTAGAAGAAAACAAAATGAAAAAAAAAACTTTAAAATATTGAAAAACTTTAGTTAAATTTTATAAACAAATTATTTTAGGCAGTTTAAAATAAAACTATTGTTAATTGTTAATATAATTTCAATATATATACGTATAAGTTTTTGTTTTAAATATATATTTTGAAGCTTCTAGCAGTCTTCCATAATATTAGGATGTGTTTTTTGTTAATTTTCTTTTCGTATTAAATGCACCCGAAAAATTAAAGAACTTCCAAGTAAATTAAATACTCCACACTAATAAAATATGAATGAAGGCAAGAACATATACAGTTTTTTAAAGTGTACTTATCACTTTTCTAATTTAAACTTATCGCTTTTAAGTTTTCCTGCAGCAGAGTCATTGATATATGCCAAATGCTCCTTCCTAGAATAATCCTTGTTAATTTTTTACATAAATAAGTCGAACATTATGTAAACAAAAAAATCAAAAAAATTAATAAGATTCTGACCATCAATTTTATATATTTCGGGCTGTATTTTTCGATCTGTGGTATTAAAATTTTTTGCATTTTCATGATGTTTTTATATGCAAATCTTTGCAAATGCAATTAATCTGAATTCTTTTTGTTGAAAGAATGTGTGGTACACATTTGATTGTTAAAGCTTAAAATTAAATTCATCGTTAAGCGTTTTTTTTTTTAATTTTTTCGGGTTTCGTGTATTCTATCACTAAATACGTAATCGAGCTAATCAAATGTTGACGCAGTGGAAGGAGCCATTTAAGGGGAGTAATAATAGGAAAAAAATATATTAGAAATGTCAAATCGCTTTTTATGCAAAATTCGAATTTGTTAAAAAACTTTCATGGCACTATAGCTTTCCAGGACGACCTCAAGGTCCAGCATTTAGTATGATATGTAAATACATTTTAAAAAGTATGTTTCCAAATTTTTCAGCAACAAATGTTGCAAAAGTTTTCCAAACGGAAACCTTCATTTTGGTACATATTTGTCAGAAAAGTAGGATTTTTGTTAACTTTTTAAAATATAAACATTTTTGGATGATATTTTGTACATAGAGTTTTCAAAGATATGCACCTATCATACTAAAAGTTGTATACAATTTTTGATATATCATGCCTTTTCTTGCTGGGACGCCTCCACCTAATAGGCTCTGTGTATTGCCATTTGGGAAGGTCAATTGCTAGTTTTGCGATGAAATTCGCTTAAATCATAAAAAACCGCCCAAAAGCGAGTTTAATCTTAGTTTTGTGAATAAAATTTCTACCTCAAATAAAAATACAGTGTTTTTTTTCTACAGAAAGCAGTGAGATTGACTGCATTTCAAAAACCATTTATTGAAAAAACTTCGTTTACAAGTGCCAAACTTTAAAGTGCAAAAACTGTACCATTGATCGAAAAATAAAGTAAGTAATTGAAATCAGCGTGCCTGAAATATATGGAAAAGGTTGTCATAAACTTATTAGTTTTTAAAAGTTATGATTTTGAAATTCATTATTATGAAACAAATTTAAAATTTCGTTAAAAAAATATTCCGATTATATTATAACTGCACGCTAAGAAAAAATATGTTTGAACATACCATACTATGATTATAATAATAATATATATGGTTCTGGCGGATCATATTATGATTGCCAATGATGATTTTATCGGTATTTAGAATCATATTATGGTTGCTACGATAATATTATGATTTTCAGGCATTGCAATCATAACATGATGCTGTTAAACTATAATAATAAGATGCTATTTTCTCTGCGTGCGACAAATTATTGAAAAATTTGAAACAGAAGAAAAAAAATACTGACCATTATATTTTCAATATTCTTTGAGCTACTGGTACTAACTGACAGATTTTTAGCTATTTTCCATATTTTAAAACAAATTCTCAATAAAATACTGTAGCTTTGATAGATTCTGAAATATTTTCCACTAATTTAACCCTCTGACCGGCAACCCCGAATCCAGGCGGCATAATTTAAACTGGCCATAAATATTCCAAATGAGTGTTTTATAATACGAAATTAAACTATTTCGATAGACCAATCGAAATTTAAAAAACATTTTGCCAAGTAATATTTTGTGTTCATAGCACGTTTTGGCAGCGAACAAGTGTTAAAGTACGAATTTCGTATGTTGACTAGAAACCGTTGATACTTGACACAAAGTAAGCTTAAGCTTTACAAAAAAGCTCTAATTTTGGTTCAAGGACCTACAGGACACTAATATCATTCCTGTCAAGGACATAGTCTTAACTTTAAAACTTAAGGACGGAGTTTTATGCAATTGGGTAGAGATTATATTTATATTTATTATATTTATAATAACAACAACGACAAGGGTGTCAATTATCTCCCCTTCTATTTAATATCGTACTCGACGTCGTTGTAGGAAATGCAACTCAGGCAAATAGGGGCATAACATGGGGACTCAATCAACATATAGAGAGCCTAGAATATGCTGACGACATCTGCCTCTTATCCCACAGTTATCGCCACATGTCTGCTAAACTGAAAGCCCTTGAGAATGAGGCTTCAAAGGCAGAGTTAAAGATAAATATAAAGAAGAGCAAGGTCATGCGGTGCAACACCCTTAACACCACTAAATTTAAAATATAGAATATTGAACTAGAAGAAGTTAATACGTTCTGTTATCATGGCAGCATACTAACAAAAACTGGCGGCTGCAGTGATGATATAGCCTTTCGAATCTCAAAGGCTAACCAGTCATTTGGTATCTTACGACCTGTATGGAAATCTACTGCCATCACGAAACGTACTAAAATCAGTATATTTAACTACTGTGTAAAGTCAGTCCTCCTATACGGTTGCGAATCGTGGAACACAACATCTCACAATATAAACGCGATCCAGGTATTCATAAACCGCAGTCTGCGAAGGATATTAAAAATATTTTGGCCCAATACCATTTCCAATAAGCAACTATGGGAGAAAACATATCAACGCCCAATGCACATTGATATTCTTCATCGCAAATGGCGCTGGACTGGTCACACGCTCCGCAGACCACAGAATGACACAACAAAAACTGCTATAGATTGGAATCCCCATGGAAATACACGAATAGTTGGACGCCCATCTCACACCTGGAGACGGCAACTTGAGCTTGAAATTGATCAAAGCGGCCTAAGCTGGAGAGAGATAAAACATCTTGCATCAAGAAGAACCGAATGGAACGATTTCGTTGTGGCCCTTTGTTCCTCTTAAGGAACCATAAGACAAAAGGGTAATTTTTGGATTGTTGTTATATATTGTTAAGAGGCATAAGTTCATTTTTATGCATAAGGTTTTGCGATTCAGTCTAAACCTATTTTGGCCTAGAACGCCTAAAATAGGCAACGAGATAATTTTTGGTAGAAGAAGATATTGTTTAAATTTCATGTCGAACGAATAAATTTCATTGCAACAAAGCTAAGGCCGGTTTGAGGTTTAAATTTTTTTAAGTTTAATTACTGAAATTGTAATTTTTCCGTTCTTGAAAAAACAACTATTAAACCCAATTTACTTACTTATTTCTTAAAACTTGCTATCATCGCACACTTTTATTAATTAAATAGCACCAGCTTTTCCTTAGAAATCGAAATTTTAATTAAATATAAAAAACCATGACTGCACTCTTTTTTTTCAAAACCAGCACTATTTTCGAAAAATTCAATTTATATATTTTCTCTTAAATTAAATATAAATAACTAAATTTTAATAAAAAAAAACTGCCTTAAAATATCCAATTTATTTATAAAATTTGTAAATATTTGAATAAAAAAAAACTCGAAGCAATAAATTAAATAAGAAAAACAAATATTTGTAAATATTTAAATTAAAACTAAATTTATAACAAAAGTAATTTTCAATAATTTTACCATAATTTTAATTTTTTTTTAGTAAAAATAATAAACTATATTTAAAACAATGTAAAAATTTAAAAAAAATAAAAGAAAACTGCATAATAATATGAAATTCAAAATAAATTCGCCGATTGCCTTCAATTAGAAGAATTTTTTTTTTTAATTTTTAAATTAATAGCAAAAAAAAAAAATAATAAAAAAAAAAACAACTTTTAAAATCATATACAATAAAAATAAATACAAAAAAAAACCAGAAAGAGAGAAAAAACAAACTCCCAATATACAACTTATACAATATCATAAATTTAAAAACCCAAAAACAAAATCCACTATCCACAAATGAAAATTTAAAAAAATAATTAAAAAACAAGAGAACTGAATAATTGAAAAAATGATTTTATTCTGACAAAAAAAAAAAAACAAAAACTAAAACCAAACAAATATTTATCTAATAAAATAAATAATAATTTAGTATTTAATAATAAAAGAAGTTAATAAAAAAATATACACTATATACTCTAAAATACAAAACATGAAAATACCATATTAATACAAAAGAAAATATGAAAAAAAAACAAAACAAAAATCCCCAATTAAGTAAACTAAACGAAGGAATTTAAATAGATTTAATATAAATTTAAAACAAAATCAGTGAACACTTACATACATACATCCATACAAAAACATAAAAATCCGCTAAAATGGAAAGATTGATGTAAACATAGTACATAAATGATAAATAAATCTTTGAACAATAGTTAATCATATTAAACCAAAAATTTTAATTAATCTTAATATAATTTATTGAAAATTTTTTCGTTCAAGATTTGGCTTATTTATTGCACTGGCTAACTTGAATTTGGTTTGTTTTTTTTTTTAATATATGGTTTTCATTCATTAGTAAATTCAATTAATTGGGACCAATTTATTCATATCTGAATCGATTGGAGTAATAAAACACACATTTATACATTTAATTCATTTCGTAACAAGGTTTTTTTTTTTTTATATAGCAAAATTTGTATTTTTTAAGTAATTACATTTCTTTAGTATGTATAAATTGTAATAGTGCCATAAAGTATGCTACATATTTTTTTTTTTTTTAAGATAAACTGTTTGATCAGTTTATTTGAAAAGTTAGCTTGATATATTAAAAAGTAATTAGATTCTACGGCAAATATGTCTCGTTTTTAAAGTGACGTATTACAAGGACTGTGAACAATAAAATTTATATTTTCTAATGCTTTTAATAAACTGATCATGGCGGCAAATCGGTTAAGACATTATTCGAAAAAATCACTTAAATGGACAAAATTAGCGAGTATTTGTTCAATGAAATATAAGTTGATTTTAAAGTTTTATTATCAGCAAAAGCACGTACAGCGGCGATCGAAAGGAATTTAACAGTTAAAGAAAGTTTCCGTTATTCAGAGGGACTTAAATTATAACTCAAATAAATGTTTCCTTAAAAATGCTACAATGAAAGATTGAAAAACTAGTAATAGTTTTACAAATAGGCAACATTTTCATAAATAACTAACATTTGACTTCGCACGTAAATTGAAAAATTAAATAAAAAATATAAAAAAACATTTTTAAAGACAAAGCGTTTATAAGTAAAAACGGTTAATAAAAAAAATGAATATAGTTGTATATACTCAGACAGCGAAAAGTTGCTGTGAACCTGTCAGTGTTTTAATTTTATTAATACATTCAGGTCTCTTTTCAAACGGATTTGAAGTAAAGCGATTTAAAAATTGACTAAATGATTTTTTTTTTTTTGCGAGCGTTATATATTTTAATCCGTTTTATTTTACCAAGCATATATTTTGTGTGACTTTCTTTGACAAAACTTGGTTGAAAGATAGGTCAATATCCCAATTACTTTATATTCTGTAACTTTTATAGCTTAGCTGCGCCCTCTAGTGTAGGTCTAACCAATTAATATTCAAACTTTGTTACTTTGTACGCACATAAAAGTTTACAATTTTTGAAATAATTTATTTTTTGTAACTATCAAGTTTAAAATGCACAGAACGCATTAAAAAATGCATTCAAAATGATGCGAGAGATAGCCAAATTGTTACGAAAAAAGCAAAACTGGCCCAAAATTTTTAAAAGTAACAGTTAAAGTTAAAGCTTTTTGCACAATATTTTTAGTAAAAAAAAAATATCGAAGGATTTTGTAGCTACAGTGAATGAATACAAATTTTAAAATTTTCGTTGCTTGGTCAGAATTTAATTTCTACAACCTTTTAAAAAGTAGACTTTTTAAAATTATTTCACAAATTTAAGTACAAGGGTTGAGTTTTAATTTTTTAGAAAAATCTAATAACTTTGCAAAAACGGGTTTTTAAATCAATGAAACGATAATTTGGAATTTTTGGAAAATAATTGGTAAAGTGACAAACGTGGCATTTAATGAGAAGTGCCAAGCAAAATTTGTCATAATATTTATGTAAGGCAAAGGTCTGTGATATTATATTATATATATATTTTTCGCTCTATTGTTAAGAATTATTTAAAAATTTTGGAATTTTTAGCCATTTAAAAAAAATATTTGCCAACTCTAATTCAGTAAATTTTAACGCTTTTTTGCCAGTTCGTATGATTAATTTTCCGCATAATTTTATTTTTAAACGTTCATATTGAACTAAAAACTTAATTTTTCTTTTTAATAATTTTCTTAAGAAATTTTCTTAGCGATCGGCATATCGCTTTTATTACTACATTCTTCCTTATATGTTTAAATATTTTTTAAAAAAAATGTTCGTTCAAAATGAGTCAATAATTGTTTTTAACCATTACATGGCAACCCTAAAGTTGCAAGTTTTACAATTTTTTAAACCAGGTTTGTAGCCAAGACTTAAAACTTTAATCTGATTTTACTGCGTTGTTATATCGCCATTAAGTCTTTGGAAAAATATGTGTTAAATAGTAGTGATTTGGTATACAAAAGTGTTTATAATTGTAAATCGTCTAAACTACGTAAGATGGCTCAAAAACTTAATTGGATTATCTCAGCTATTGGAAAATAATATCTTAAGTAAAAAAGTAAAAAGTTGTTATTGCTTTCAAATTAACGGAAATAAATCTACCTTTTTATATAAGCTTTTCTTCAGCAAAGTAGTTTCTACGATTTTTCAGGAAATGTTTTTGCTGTTGAGGTTTTAGGAGATGCTTTGATAATTATAAATTATTTGAAAACTAATTTTAGTAAACCTTAAAAATTAAATTACCATTGTGATTGGGTTTGGATTTAAAGACTCTTTTTGAAATTCACAGTGGTAAACTGGATACATATTATAAAAATTGGTTAAATTTCTTGTTGCGATAAATACTTTACAACGAAAACGATCATTTTAAAAAATTCGTCCATCATTTTGTATTTACTATTTTAATTTTTAAAATCGGAATTTAGATTCTTATTTAGTGACTGAGAAAAATTTCTAAAAAAAATATATTTGTTACGAACAAATAATTTTGAAATTCAAAAACCTTATGCCAGATTTCATTTCAGCAACCCTATAAATTCCCATGTAATAATTCTAAGGTAGTAAGTATCATAACTTGCGCCCCCAACCCACTATGACTCCGCCATCATTACCTCCATATAGCACCACTTGACGCTGCAAAGTATTACCTACGTGTTAATCCATAATACAAGTCATCACGTTCAAAAAAAAGGTATTAAAAATACCATCTGCTAAAATAAGCTTAAATAAGCTCTAATTGAAATGAATAAAGCATAAATTAGCGTAGTTTTCAAGGAAACAATCTAAAAGAAACCAATAATTTCGATAAAACCATATATTGAAAATTGAGCTTAAGAAAACTCGAACAAAATTGATAATGATCAGATCTGGATTTGGATTTGGACTTATCCACGTAATAAAACTCAATGAATTTTGATTTATGAGATGATACGCTTACCGACACTGTTGTCTTTAGATAAGATTTTTAAGTATATATAAAATACACTTTAAGAGTTGTTGCCAAAATATTTGAGAGCCAAAAATATTAGAAAATGCAAACACTTCAAAAATAAAAGCACAAATTTGGGAAACACTTTTTTTTAGTAAGGTTGAGGTTGAGAAGAAGATTCAGTGATTATCAACAACATGTCGGCTGTAGGATTCCAACCTGAGTATATTCCTACATTAAAAACGTATCAATAGCAGTTTGCAACCTCTTAACTATCATACCCAACTAAGGCCTTGAATGCAATATAATTAATTCGCAGTTTTATTTCATATTCAGCTTTCTGTTATTGTATATTATATTCTATTTTTAGAGTTTTGTTTATCTTCCAACCTCCTCTGTCTCCTTTTTCACAATGTTTCCATACGTCAAGTATGGTTTTTACGTTCAAGAGTACTCAGCTTTTGTATATATTGAAACTGATCGCGGAGGGGGAACATTTTCATATGTAGGTATTTTATAGGGAGTTTAGACTGAAAAATTAATCTTGTATAAAGTAGATTAATAGTCTCATTTCAGTTCAAAAATATTCAGTTAATGTACTTTTTACTATATAAACTTGTCAGTCTAAACTCCATATTAGTAAAGTGTTGTTTAGCTCCTGATTCAGATAGGCGGCACCAAGTAGAATTTCCGTCTGGTACCTGTATTTTGTTATTGTGTACAAAAACAAAATATATGAAATTCTAGCCGGAAATTCGACTTTGTGCCGTCTATCAGAATCAGGGGGTTAATGTCATATAGACAGTTGCATTTTTTGTGTGAAAAAATCATATTAAGGAAAAAAATGTAGAAGAAGCCATTTAAAGCTGATGAATCTTAAAAAACGGTTAAACCGTTAAGAACCAAACATTTTAATAAAAATCAAACATGAGTCAAAATGCAAAAAATCAAAATTGTCATCTCTGGTTACAAAAAATTCATCAAGTTCATGCTAGTGGCATTGTCGATTTTTCATGACGGGAAATTTCATGAGCTAATACGGATTTTGAAGAAGCAGTGTAAAGTTCATCGCGATATGTGTAATCTAATTGAGGTTTTCAAATATGCTGAAGCAACTAGGTTTAAAAACAAGAATTAAAAAAATTTAATTTTTATCACCATATTTTTGCAATTAAGAGCAAATAAAAGAACTTTCGAAACCCCGATTCAGAATCAGTATATCTACATCTAAATCGTCTATTGAGATTCCGCAACCAAACAGAAACATATAGTTTTTGTTGTCCTGTGTTATTTTAAGTAAGTATCTCTTATTTAAGAAAGAGATAAACGGGGCTTTAAAGTAATAATATCAGAGTCAATATGTTAATGCAAATTGACACTATAATAAATTTCAGTTCAATACAACTAATTATCAACTACTTCCAAATTAAAAAATGTAGGGTGAAAGAATCACTTCAATCAATTAAAACTCTATAGAATAATTCCTAATCTTGATTTTACGATTCTGTAAAAAAAAAATTTACACAGGTAGGTACTGAAATAATTGGAAGTGGGTTTTTATTGATATTTTAATGTTGGAATTTAATTTGGCCTCAGAATTGTATTTTTATATCAGGTATCGGCGTAATTTTAAGTTAAAGCTTCAAAAAATGTATATATTGATAAAACTTTCACAGAATGCTTACTGGGTTAATGTAAACCCCCGTTTTCATAGCATACTTTAAGGTATTAACAAAAAATTTTATTATTCGTTAATTTATTTTACCTATTAAGCGTTTTTCCAAATAATTTGCCTTCTAAAAAAAAAAATTACCTTCAAAAATTACTTATTTTCTTAAACCTTTTATTTTGTAATTAGATAATTTAAAAAAAAATATATAAACACATTTTTATTAATAATATGTAAATTATTAAATTTAAATAAATAAACTCAAATTTTATAGAAATTTGTTAAAAAAAACAACAACTTTTAGTATAAATTTTTATAATTATGATTTTGTTTATATATTTGAAAAACAAAGCGAGCATGGTTAATAAAGCTTTAATTTGAAGAAGCTATAAATAGTTAAACAAAAAAAAAAATAAATGTGTCCTCAGTTATATAAATTTTTCAAAATGAGTGACAACAAAAAATATTAATTATAATAAAACAAAATAATAATTATTGTAACAATTTTATTAATTATAGAAAACCAAAAAAAAAAAAAAACAACAAAAAAGTTGACATCAATATTTCCATTAAATAATTAATATTTATATAAAATTATTTTAAACAATTTTAATTTTAAGTAAGACAAAAAAGTAAAAAACTTGAAGAAAATTCATGAAAATCATGAGCATAAACAATGTTATACATTTTACCATTTCAAAAATCGGTAAAATTAATATATAGAAAATATTTAGGTTAAAAAAAAATTAAATTTAAAATAATGAAAATAAGACGGAAACATCATTTTCAGGATTGTATAACATATTATTAAATTGTAGTATTTATTATTAATAATTATTTATACAGTACTATTATTAAAAACCAAAAAAAAAAACAACAACAAGTAAAGGTAATAATTTAAACAATTTTAAATTTATGACAAATAAAATAAAACGAATTAGTTTTTAAACCCCCCAAAATAATAAAATTCATAATATACAAGAAAAAAAAATTAAAACTCAAAAACTAATAAAGAAAGTTAAATAATAACTAAATATTGAATTGAAGAAAAATTAATTAATTAAAACTTAATTTATTTTTAAAGACAATAACTAGTTATTAGTTATCTTTCCTTATTAGTATTTAAACAAAAAATTAAACTAAATAAGACGATATATTTAAATAAAATTGATAAACAAAAGAAAAACAAATTAAATTGTAAACCATTTTGTAAATATTATTTAAAAAAAAAATGCACACATACAACAACACTTATACAATTAGTTGATTTACTATTATTAAAACAACAACAACAACAATTATTATTAAACTTATAAACAAAATATACAAACTATTATAAAAAACAAGAATAATGGTTCATAAGGTAACATGAAAACAAAAAAAAAATATTATTATTACATTACATTATAAATTATTATAATTATAAAAAAACGAAAATATTATTATATAATAATGCGTAACAAAATGATTAAAAACGTATTGACAACGTTGTATGATTTTGATCAAGAAAAGAAAATAAAAATAAAAAAAAAAAACAATTTTTCGATTTGTTAAAAAATATACATAAAAAGCCGGTGTTCTTATTTGGATAAAAATTATAATAAAGTAAGTACAATTACAAATTAATTTTAAAAATATTAATATTAATTAACGCTAAACAATAAGGCCGAATGATTTAGTTGTTAGTCCACCTAACAAAAACAAAAGACTTAAGCAACAAACTTGAATGCTTCATTAAAGTTTAGTAAGTTTTTATTTTTATATACATCGAGATTATTTTTATTTTTTATTTGCAATTTATAACCACCTTTCAAACTCCGTATATTTACAAAAATACAGCAAATCAAACGTATTAGCTAGGTTGATAATAGTATTTTGATTTCGCTAAAGATATCATCAGAGCCCGGAGTTTTAGAAAAGCTAGAGCCTCCAGAACAGGCAGAGATTTAACAAAAAACCTATTAATTATCCAGTTTGCTCCATCCTTGTCTTCTTAGTAATCAAACAAGTGGTTAAACTTTGAGAGCATATTTGAGAGAAAATTTAATTAAAATGACTTAAAATTATGAAAATTAATTAATTAAAAGAACAACTGTTAACACATTTTTGTTCGAAACTCTTTTAAAACCAGTTCAGGGATTTAGAAGAGGGCGTTGGAAACGGTTTGGTTGTATAACTTTATTGTTTTCTGCATCAAAATTGGATAGAGCTTTAGAGAAATAATGGTTTCGATTTAATAACCATCAGATACGTAAAAAAATATTAAAGTTCTAATCTAAAATGTATTGAGGAATCGGATACTCTTGATGTTCTGGGCATGAGAATACAGTGTGATGTCCGTTGGAATAAGCACGTATTTCAAGCGTCGAAAGAGGCATTCAAGTGTCTCGGTTTTCTAAAACGGTGCAAGACTAACTTCACTCCATTCGATCTCCTTACTACTTATACCAGCTATATCCGACCCAAAATGGAATACAACTCTCATATATGGGCAGGGGCTCCACTGTCTATTCTGAAGCTTCTGGACCGTGGTCAGGGGAGGGCGGTGAAACTTATCAATGTATCCAACTCTATTGATTCATTGGAGCATCGTCGGAATGTGGGTTGTGTGACACTTTTCTATCGATATTACCAAGGAAGATGCTCATCTGAGATAAGTGAACTTATTCCACGAGCCCGAGTTTTTATTCGTAATACTCGCTTATCTAGTAGAGCACATCCGTTTGTAGTTGATTGTCCTGTGTTTCGCACAACGCATTACAGAGAACACTCGTTTTTTAGTCGAACGATTCGTATGTGGAATAAACTTCCCGTATTTTATGAAATATTTTCGTGGTGCGAAACAACGAAAGTTTTTTGTAAAATAATATCGTATATTTTTCGAACGATTTTCGTGGTGAGAAATAAATTTTTAATTTTTTTAAATTGTATTATTATTTGTGTCTTAGAATTGTCAGATTGTATGTATATGATAAATTTTTCAACAATTGTTTTTTGACTGATATTTGACATGTTAATCCAAACAAATTAAATTTTAATAAAGTTTTACTCCTTTAAATGCGTACAAAGCTTTAGAGTTTCAATTAATTATACCACCACTAGAGGGTGTGTTAAGGCTATAAAATTTATTGAAAATGCAAAAATGATTTTTTGTACATAAAATGTTTATAAAATTTGTTCAGTAGACTCTTCACTACATTATTCCCAAATATAGTTAAGCAATACCATCAAGTCTGAATTAGCTGTAGGCCAAAAACTGAGGACACCTTTTTTTGAGTGATGCACTGATTTTCAAAATCTTTTGAGGTCTATAAAAAAACATCGGTAGTCAAACTGGCCAAACCGAGTACAGGGTTTTACTAATCTTTGGTAGTACAATCGAACCTATACTGTTGAGTCAGTGCATTTTTTCACTGTTGTACTGTGCTATGAAATGTTCCAAAGATTTTCGTCCAATGTAACGTATTATAGTATTTATGAAACATTTCATGAATACACAATTAATTTAATCATATTTATGAAATACTTCACTGTATATATGAAGAATATTTTGAACTTTTAGGGATTTCGTTATTTTTGTGTAACAAAAATTCAAAAATGGATAACCAAATTGAAATTAATTTGCAAATATCTCAAAAATCAATAATTAACTTTTCTACAACTGATTTGTTAATTAACTCGAAGTATATCCTTAAACATATACAAATTTAAAATTGGGAATGAGAAGGGTTCAAAAATAAACGGAATTCTACTGAAAATATCTTTGATAATTTATTTAAAATAAATCTGATATTAAGCCAAAATTATCACATATCTCATATTACCAAAATAACAAATTTCATCCATAATTCAATTAGTTTTTCAAGCTAATATTTAGCTATTCGCGGTTCTCAATTTTTTTAATTTTTCCGCTACTTTAAACTAGAGTTGTTTTCAAAACATATTTTTTTATTTTTTTAGGTTATTTTCACATAGTATTTATTTTATAATGACAAGAAATGCTATATTCGGAAACTAAGCAAAATGGAAAAGTATCGTTACACCGCACTGTGTCGCGATTTCATACAGCGGGTGGCCAAAAATAGAAGCAGCTAGAGTAGGGAGGTGAAATTTGGCATGAATGCTTTTTTTTAGGAAAATAAGTATTTATGCGAAATTACGAGAAAATCTAACAAGTGCAACGCCCACCTCCCATACAACCTGAATTTAAAAATTGTAATAATTTGGAAATTAGCGATTCGATAAGATTGAAATTTTGCATGTGAATATATTTAGTAATATTGTAACATATTGCCAATTTTCAAACGGCCACGCCCACCTCCCATACAACCTAAATTTAAAAATTTTAATAATTTAAAAATTAGCGATCCCATAAGAGCGTCAGTTTGCATATGAATATATTTGGTAATATTGAAAGTATTTCCAATTTTCAAGAAAATCGAACAAGCCTCACGCCTCCCATACAAACAAAATTAAAAAATTATTATAATTTGTAAATTAGTGATCAGATAAGAGCAACATTTTACAAAAATTAATTTAGTACGTAAGTTCTTACCGCTCAGTAAAAAAGAAATTTAGCAACATAAATTTTATTTATTTAACATAATATATTTAACATATATACATACAATATATATACATTTGTATTACAGGCAATCAAAGTATATTAACAATTACACAGGTCAACAGCAAAAAAAGGCTTGACTAACCACTATATAGATTTGATGCATCATGGCTGCCTAAGTACAAAAATGGTAAAATTTTTCAATTCTATGGATAATTTTTTTTTTAAAAATTTTTTTTTTTAAATTGACAATATTTTGAGACATTTCTCCACTTATGTTGTCATAACTCAAAAACAACTAGTCCGATTTTGTCAAATTAAATTTACAAAAATTAAGGTTTACAATATCTTTAAAGAACGTGTACAAATTTTTTTAATGCGATCAATAGTTTCAAAGTTATGAAACAAATTGTTAGCAAAAAAAAAAAAAAATGCTAAAAAAAAAAAAATTTGAAAAACAAAAATCTGGAAAAAATCGAAAACTGCAAAAAATATTACTTTTTATTTTTTTGTAGTAAAGCTACATATCATGCGAATTAAACTAGATATGGATCATAAAAATCGATGCATGCTTTACATTTTTATTTACAATTAATTGAAGGTATCGCATATTTACAAGCACTGTAGAAAATTGTACCTACATAATGAAAATGCAGAACATAACAACTCAGGTGCATTTTACGACACGCATTTTGGCAAAACCCCTTTGGGAAAAACCTCTATGACATTTTTATGATTCTAATAATTAAAAAAAAATAAGTAATAAACAAAAGATTGTTTAATTTTTACGATTGCGGTAGGATAGTAATAAAACGCTCATAAATGTGCGTGTACGCTGAAGTGCTCTTATTTTCCGTTAGCTACCTGAAACGGATAATTTTTTTTTTTTCATAAAAGTCCTTAATGTTTTTTAGGATTCTTGGGAATAATAAAAAATTTGCAGCACACACAAACTGTATCCACACAAAGGGTTATCCCAAATTATAGTATCAGTATTTATAAGATCTCCTTGACCCTTTTTATTTCATTCAAGAAGTGTTTGCGATAACGCAAACATCATTTAATACCTACACAAAAATTAGAGTCATACAGCTTAGAAGTTAAAAACAATTTTCAAATATTAATAAAAATGAGCCAGAAAGCCAGAACATTTTCATGTAAAAACGATAAAGATTTATTTTGTTATGTGTGCGGCCAATATATCACCGGGAAAAAACGGAAGTGGTTCTTAACTTCATTGCAAAAGTCATATCAAGATTGCTATAATATCTATCCGCACAATTTGAACCAGCATTGGACACCGAGTACTATATGCATTCCATGTCGATTGAATTTATCTATGAAGTCTTCTAACGTAAAGTAAGTATAAATTAATAGATTTGGAATATTTTATAATTTGTAGTGTACTCCTTAAGCGTACACTGCATACCAACCACTAATATTGATTTCTCAACATACCGTCTCAAATACTGTAGAGTGAATACCATACAAGTGGCATCAAGTAACAGTCTAGCGACACCTATGACCGCATTCTTTTACTTGCACTCAAATATCTGATGACCGTATGTTGACGATAAGAAAACAATGAATAAAAGTAATTAAGAATAAAAATAAATTGAGTGATTCCTAAAATCACTCAATACTAGACAATAAGTTAGATTGTAAGAATAGTATATAAGACATGTAAATTTGTAAATAAAACAGACTTCTATTTAGAGTTCAAACAACACTAATAACTGTGTTCTTACTTTTTTGAGTCTCAATATTTTGGCAGTTCTTTTGAACGCCTATTTATAAGCTGACCCCCACACAGCTATAAAAATATAGAATTGGGCTATAGGGAACCTCAAATTAACACGTAACATTACATTACATGGCGATCCTGCCAAATTAACACGTTACTTTACATTACATGGCGATCCTGCCAAACCAATACATTTGGTGAATCTCAATGAGGGTGATTTAAATGCTGAATTAAAAAGTTTGATCCTTCTAATATGAATAGCACAGATGCCGCCAATGATTTGAATCTTCTTTCGGATGTTGATCCTTTGGACATTTTATCTTCTCCTCAGCCCGAATTAAATACTCCATCCTCAACCGGTTCTAGCAATAACTATAATAATGAAGATATTTTGGCCTCTTTATTTTAATTAAATAATTAAAAACAACACCATTTTAACGCTTTAAAAAAAAAAAAATTATATATATATATAAATATCATTTGCATAAACAAAATTTTTCAAAAATGCAAAATTTTTAACTACAAATTATCTAAAAATGAAAAAAAAAAAAAAAAAAAAACACCAATAGGGAAATTTATAATTGTATAAACATTTCAAATAGAATTATACATAAAATTTTATATATCCTCAATTAATTAATAACGTAAATATGTTGAAAACTAAAACAAAATACTACTTAAATCTTGCTAAAAAAAAAATATATATATATATATATATTGCCTTTAAAGTTCTTTAATAAATAAATTAAGAAATCAATTACAAAAATTTTAAATATGAATGTTATCTTCATTCTCTAAATTTCTACTATTCATATTTTTGTTAAAAAAAAATTTCGTAAAAATGACTTGGTGAAAGAAAATTCTACAAACTATCCCTTTAGTTTTTGCGGGATACGAAGTCGGTAAAAATGATAACAATGAAGATAACAAAGAAATCATAAGGTATATAAATTCCAGTATAAAACAAAAGGATAATGAAAATCCAAATATTTTTGAAATAACTATGACCATTATGCTAATCCTAATAGTAATAGCTTATATCATAAAAGTTATATTTGCCTTATTTAAAAGAAATTAACAATTTTATAAAAATATATATTTTAAATGATTTCGAAAAAAATAATATCCTTATTACTGATTACTTTGATCTTATACCTAGTATATAAATTTTTAAAACATATATATTTAAACAAACCAAAAATTATAATAACAGAAGTATAAATGGAAGAATATCTAACAGAATTAAAGATATACTAGCAAATTTAAAGAAAAGTCCAGGAAGGACATACTCAGAAAAAACTGTACAAGTAAAGTTAGAATCTATAGACAATATAAGAAAAGAATTTCTGATAGCTCAAAATGAAGGAAGAGAAGAAAAAGAGATAGTAGCATTAAAGTTAGAATTTAATACAATTTATAGAAAAATCAAAGAATATTTAATACCAAATACTAAAAGTTTAGACACCAAAATGGCAGCATTTAGTTTAGAATTAACTTCTAAGGCACTCCCAATTTTTGCTGGAAATTATGAAGAACTAGAAAGTTTCCTAATAACAGCAGAACTCATCGAAAAGACTCTGACTGACGCAGCAAAAACAGATTTCTTGCAATATGTCTACCACGCCAAATTGACCTCAGGTGTAATGACAGCAATAAGTAGTTACTCAAAACCAGACAATTTCAATACATTAAAAACACTCTTAAAACAAAGATACAAGAATACAAAAACCATCCCAGAATTACAGTCAAAGTTAAACAACATATACCAAGGTAAACAATCAGTAAGTGCATATAAGGACAGAATCATTACCATTATAGATAATCTAAATAGATTAGGTATTGAGGAATTAAACTTAGACGCATCAGAACCAGAGAAAAATGTTATCATTAGATTAAATGCTAAATTAGCGTTAGATTCTTTCAAAAGAGGTATCAATGACAATTTAAAAACAGCCATATTTGCAGCTCGTCCTAAGACTCTGCAAGACGCAGTAGAACTTGCGCTAGAAATAGAAAACGAACAAAAGGTAAACAACAATTCAGTAATGTACATTCAAACACGAAAACCTAACAGACAACATAACAATAACAGATCCAATAGTTTTTCAAATAGGAATAACAGTAACTTTAACTATAACAGATCCAATAACTTCCAAAATAGAAATAGTCATATTACCAATAAAAGACCCAATAAATTTTCAAACAACAACAATTTTAACAGTGACAGATCTAATAATTTTCCCAATAGAAACAACACAAATAAAAGATACATACGTACAATAAATAATGAGGGAAACGAGGTAGGCTCGGAATATATGGATATTCCGGACAGCCAAAATTAAAAGTATATAAAGTTTGCAACAATAATACAAATTTCATAATCGCTAAATACAAAAATGAACAATTAACATTTCTTGTCGACACAAGTTCCGACATATCACTTTGTCGTATTCGAACAAACTTTGAAGATGAACCAATTAATAAAGAGAATAGATGTAAATTAACAGGTATTACTACTGAAGAAATACACTCACTAGGGACAATTGGACTGGAACTTTCATTCACAGACCAAAAATGCAAACACAAATTTCATCTTGTAGATGACAACTTTCCAATAGAAACAGACGGAATAATAGGAAGGGACTTTTTAAAAAAATATCTCTGTAAGATAGACTATGAAACTTTTACAATATCATTATTCATAAACAATACTACCATAACTATTCCATTGCAAGCAAAAGCTCTTACGTCATTACAAATAAAAATACCACCAAGAACAGAAATAATACAAGCATTAAAACTAAACCTTAGCGAAGATAGCATAATTTTTAATAATGAAATTAAACCAGGAGTATTTTTAAGTAATTCAATAGCACCTAGTAACGGCATGACCCACATAAAAATTTTAAACACGACGAATGAAGAAATAAACTTAAAAGGCATTAAACTCCAAACTGACTCACTTAAAAACTATGACATATTAGGTTACAATAAAGACAATAACCCCAAACGTTTTGAACAAATACTGAATGAACTACAATTAAATAATAATGACGACTATGCAAAAACAGAATTAATAAACATTTTTCGTAAATATCAAAATATTTTTCACCTTGAAAATGAAAAATTAACAGTAAACAATTTTTATGACCAAACAATCACTACCTTAGACAATACACCAGTGTATATAAAAAACTACAGACTACCGCACTCACATACAAACATAATAAACGAACAAGTACAGAATATGCTGGATGACGACATAATAGAACCATCCGTTAGTCCATACAATGCTCCACTCCTTTTAGTACCAAAGAAAAATGTGGAAGATAAAAAGAAATGGAGACTTGTAGTAGACTTTAGGAAACTTAACGATAAATTGTCAATGACAAATTTCCCCTAACTAGATTAGAGGATATTCTAGACAAACTTGGTAGAGCCAAATGGTTTTCTACACTTGACATGACTAGCTCATTCCATCAAATCGAGCTTAACAAAAATTCTAGACCGCTTACAGCATTTTCGACCTCACAAGGTCATTACCAATTCAAAAGACTCCCTTTCGGACTAAAAATTTCTTCAAACAGCTTTCAAAGAATGCTCACAATAGCACTCTCAGGACTAGAATCAGAAGCATTTCTTTATGTAGACGACATAATTGTTTATGGGTGTAGTTTAAATCACCATAACCAAAATTTAATAAAGGTATTAGACAGACTACAAAAATATAATTTAAAACTTAATCCAAAGAAATGTTGTTTTCTAAGACCAGAAGTAGTTTACTTAGGACACTTGATTACAAAAGATGGTGTAAAAACAGACCCATCTAAATATGAAATAATAAAAAATTATCCAATACCAACTAACACTGACGAAGTAAGACGATTCGTTGCATTTTGCAACTATTACAGAAAATTTATACCCAATTTTGCAGATATAGCCAAAGACCTAAATACATTACTAAAGAAATCAACAAAATTCATATGGACTGAACAATGCCAACACGCTTTTGAAGAGCTAAAAAACAAGTTAATGAATCCTCCAATTTTACAATACCCTGATTTTGAAAAACCATTCATTTTAACAACTGACGCTTCAAACTACGCGTTAGGTGCTGTATTATCACAAGGTGATATAGGTCAAGATTTACCTATTTCATACGCAAGTAAATCTTTACAAAAACATGACATAAATAAACCAATAATCGAAAAAGAACTTTTAGCAATCCATTGGAGTATTAATTTTTTTAGACCATACTTGTACGGACGTAAATTCATAGTAGTAACAGACCACAGACCATTAATCTCTCTGTTCTCACACAAAAATCCATCATCAAAAATGACAAGAATCAGACTAGATTTAAGCGACTACGACTTTACAATAATATATAAAAAAGGGAAAATAAATACCAATGCGGACACATTGTCCAGAATCGAAATAAACTCAGACATACTAAAACAAATGATACCGTTAGAAAACGTCGATACAGAAAAAAGAACATTAGTTATAACAAGGGCAATGAACAATAAAAAGCGCAATGAGGAAAACATAATAAAAAATAAAGAAAATGAGGAAAACAAGAATAAAAGACGTATAGAAAAGAACGACATGGAAAAATGTGATTCTCAGAAGTCTGATCAACTTCAAATATGGGAATGCATATCCGTTAATGATATAAAAAATATGAAGAAACTGCAGTTTAATACAATTGAAGAAATAAATGAGAAAGATATATTTATTGAAAACAATATTGTGCACATAGGTCGTAACGATAATTCATCAAAACCAGTTTTGACTAAGAAGAAATTACGTACCCAAATTATAAATAATACAAAGCTAGCAAGATACGGTGAAAATTCAGCGAAACTAGATTCGATACTGAAGAAACTGATATCAAAAATGAATAAAGAGAATATAAAAGAATTAGCACTTGCAAGTGAAGATAAAATATTTGAAAATTACAGTAAAAAGGAATTGATAGAAGCATATGCAAAGATAAACATAAATAACAAGGATCCTCAACTAAAAATATTAATATATAATAAGCCCAAAAGAATCACAGAAGAAATTCTAAAATACAAACTAATCGACGAATTCCACAATGCCACACATGCAGGGCACTTAGGAATAAGAAAGACAATTATAAACTAAAACAACGCTACATCTGGAAAAACATGAATAAGATGGTAAAGCAATTTGTAAAATATTGTGACAAATGCAACAAGAACAAGCAAACTAAACACATTAAGGAACCACTTACATTGACAAACACTCCAAGTAACAGTTTTGAAATAGTATCAATTGACACAGTAGGACCTCTTCGAATTTCGAATGAATACAGATATATTTTGACCATACAATGCGAACTAACAAAATTCGTTATTGCACACCCCATGGCGACGAAAGATGCACTGACAACCGCAAAAACAATAGTCGAACACCTAATTCTAAAATTTGGTAAATGCAAAGTACTGAAATCAGACAACGGTACAGAATTTGCAAACGAACTTTTGCGTAATATATGTTTACTACTTGATATTAAACAGACCTTTTCGACACCTTACCACCATGAGACAATTGGGTCATTAGAAAGAAATCATAGAGTCTTAAATGAATTCTTGCTAACATCAGCAACTGATTACGAATGGGATAAATGGATTCCATATTTTACTTTTGCCTACAACACGGCACCCCATATAGACACTGGCTACACACCATTTGAACTTGTATATGGAAGACTACCATGTTTGCCATCTGAAATATATGACACAAAAGAAACTAAAATATATAATTACGATGATTATGCCATAGAGCTAAAACGTAAATTACAATATTCTTTAAACAGAGCTAAAGAATTAACAATTAGAACAAAAGAGAAAAGAATATTAGAAAATAGATAAAACAATAAATTAAATTTAAAGATAGGAGACTTAGTTTTAGTCAAAGTAGGAAATAGGAAAAAGAACCAAAGTCCATATAAAGGACCTTACAAAATAATTAGGAATAATGGTGTAAATACAATAATAGATTACAATGGAAAAGAAAAAGAAATACATAATAATCAATTAAAACCCTATATAGCATTAAGAACTAGTGAATAATAAAAACTTATCATTAATAGAAACAAAGTTATATAAGAATTAATATTAAAAACAAATATATATATATAATACATTAATATACATTATAAAATTATTCATAAGTTAACCAAAAATATAGAAAAATTAAAAAATTAAATACTTTTATAATTTTTCTCTTAAGGGTAAGGGTGTAGTGTACTCCTTAAGCGTACACTGCATACCAACCACTAATATTGATTTCTCAACATACCGTCTCAAATACTGTAGAGTGAATACCATACAAGTGGCATCAAGTAACAGTCTAGCGACACCTATGACCGCATTCTTTTACTTGCACTCAAATATCTGATGACCGTATGTTGACGATAAGAAAACAATGAATAAAAGTAATTAAGAATAAAAATAAATTGAGTGATTCCTAAAATCACTCAATACTAGACAATAAGTTAGATTGTAAGAATAGTATATAAGACATGTAAATTTGTAAATAAAACAGACTTCTATTTAGAGTTCAAACAACACTAATAACTGTGTTCTTACTTTTTTGAGTCTCAATATTTTGGCAGTTCTTTTGAACGCCTATTTATAAGCTGACCCCCACACAGCTATAAAAATATAGAATTGGGCTATAGGGAACCTCAAATTAACACGTAACATTACATTACAAATTACAATATTTCTTAATTAAAATTTGAATTCTTCATATTCCTGATTTCAATTTTTTTTTTCATTTTACAGACGACACTTGGAAATTTTGAAGCCTATGCTATGGAGAGAAACAGCGAACCACGCATCCGAGTGTTATTTTTGTTTAAGTACAAAAAGCATATTTGATGGCCCACAAATTCGCAAATTGGTGAACGATACTGAATTTGGCAGTTCAATGTCAGAAATTGAGAAGAATGCATGGGATTCGTTTGTATGGGTTATTCAAAATTTCTTAGGAAATAACAAGGGTGATGATTACGTTGCGCACGTTGAAGAGATGTTAACTCACTTCCAGAATCTTGGATGCAACATGAGCATCAAATTACACTACCTGCACAGTCACTTAGATCGTTTTCCTGAAAATCTAGGAGACTTGAGTGAAGAACAGGGCGAACGATTCCACCAAGATATCCGGACAATAGAGGAACGATACCAGGGTCGCTGGGATGCACACATGATGGCTGATTTTTGCAGGAGTATTCAGAGTAACACTTCGTTATTCAACAATAGTAGAAAATCGACTAAAAGAAAATTTCAGAGTTTGTAGTTTATAATACATATTTATTTATTTATTTATTTTCTTGTTTTATTTATTATAATAAATGTGAATAATAAAATATAAATTTTCTACTATTTAATTTATTTGTTTATTTATTTACATTTAAGCTCATCCAACACAAATGTCTTTCCGAAGAATAGAATCAGTATATTCTAGGTAGGGTTTTGCCAAAAAATACACGAATGTTACTATGTAATGCATTTTTGATGTGAAAATTTGTACATAGCATGGGGAAAATGTTTTCAAAATTCAATCAATCGAAAGAAGAACATTAACTACTCAATTTTATGTATATCAGACAAAAAACTAAAATTTGGTGAAAATGAGCGAATTCACTTAATTGTGAATAAATTCGAAAAAAATCAATCGATTTTTATGATCGATATCTCATTTTGTTCCTATTACATGTGGCTTTGCGATAAAGCAATAAATCTGAACGATTTTTGCCGTTTTCGATTTTTTATGATTTTTTTTAACCAAAAAAATTTGCTATTTTCACGTAAAAAAAATATTTTTTCCCTCAATTTTTTATTATAACTCCAAAACTACTGAGCCGATTGAAACGCAATATATTAACGGATTAAAGGCTATGTAAATTTCAGTTTTTCTAAATTTATTTGAATAATATCGGACTAATTTTTTTTTAGTTATCATTAATTATGTGGAGACACGTCTAAAAAAATTTATAATTTTAATTAAAAATTTTTTAAAAAAAAAACCTCTCCATAGAATTTCAAAATTGAACCATATTTGTACTACTGGGACCACAATACATCAAAATTGTATAGTGGTTTTCAAAGCCCCTAAAATTTTTTCAAAATTGTTGCCTTGTGTTATCACTCTAATCACTTTCAGATTCTACTAATGATTTATTCGCTGTTTTTGTGTCGTTAAATCTTTTTCTTTTCAACTAAATACCCTTTCAGATCATTTAAATCACTTTTTCTTAAAAGTATTTTCTGACTATGTATCGAAATTGATGGCTCTGACTGCAGAATAAGATAACACAAGGCAACAATTTTGAAAAAATTTTAGGGGCTTTGAAAACCACTATACAATTTTGATGTATTGTGGTCCCAGTAGTACAAATATGGTTCAATTTTGAAATTCTATGGAGAGGTTTTTTTTTTTTTTAAATTTTTAAGTAAAATTATAAATTTTTTTAGACGTTTCTCCACATAATTAATGATAACTAAAAAAAAAATTAGTCCGATATTATTCAAATAAATTTAGAAAAACTGAAATTTACATAGCCTTTAATCCGTTAATATATTGCGTTTCAATCGGCTCAGTAGTTTCGGAGTTATAATAAAAAATTGAGTGAAAAAATATTTTTTTTACGTGAAAATAGCAAATTTTTTTGTTTTAAAAAAATCATAAAAAATCGAAAACGGCAAAAATCGTTCAGATTTATTGCTTTATCGCAAAGCCACATGTAATAGGAACAAAATGAGATATCGATCATAAAAATCGATTGATTTTTTTCAAATTTATTCACAATTAAGTGAATTCGCTCATTTTCACCAAATTTTAGTTTTTTGTCTGATATACATAAAATTGAGTAGTTAATGTTCTTCTTTCGATTGATTGAATTTTGAAAACATTTTCCCCATGCTATGTACAAATTTTCACATCAAAAATGCATTACATAGTAACATTCGTGTATTTTTTGGCAAAACCCTACCTAGAATATACTGATTCTATTCTTCGGAAAGACATTTGTGTTGGATGAGCTTAAATGTAAATAAATAAATAAATTAAATAGTATATTTTATTATTCACATTTATTATAATAAATAAAACAAGAAAATAAATAAATAAATATGTATTATAAACTACAAACTCTGAAATTTTCTTTTAGTCGATTTTCTACTATTGTTGAATAACGAAGTGTTACTCTGAATACTCCTGCAAAAATCAGCCATCATGTGTGCATCCCAGCGACCCTGGTATCGTTCCTCTATTGTCCGGATATCTTGGTGGAATCGTTCGCCCTGTTCTTCACTCAAGTCTCCTAGATTTTCAGGAAAACGATCTAAGTGACTGTGCAGGTAGTGTACTTTGATGCTCATGTTGCATCCAAGATTCTGGAAGTGAGTTAACATCTCTTCAACGTGCGCAACGTAATCATCACCCTTGTTATTTCCTAAGAAATTTTGAATAACCCATACAAACGAATCCCATGCATTCTTCTCAATTTCTGACATTGAACTGCCAAATTCAGTATCGTTCACCAATTTGCGAATTTGTGGGCCATCAAATATGCCTGCTTTCAGCTTTTCCATACTTAGATTGGGAAACTTCCTTGAAATATACTGGAAACATTCACTATCTTTGTTAAGTGCTTTAACATATTGTTTCATCAGACCAAGTTTATTAATATTTGAAAATTGTTTTTAACTTCTAAGCTGTATGACTCTAATTTTTGTGTAGGTATTAAATGATGTTTGCGTTATCGCAAACACTTCTTGAATGAAATAAAAAAGGTCAAGGAGATCTTTTAAATACTGATACTATAATTTGGGATAACCCTTTGTGTGGATACAGTTTGTGTGTGCTGCAAATTTTTTATTATTCCCAAGAATCCTAAAAAACATTAAGGACTTTTATGAAAAAAAAAAAATCATCCGTTACAGGTAGCTAACGGAAAATAAGAGCACTTCAGCGTACACGCACATTTATGAGCGTTTTATTACTATCCTACCGCAATCGTAAAAATTAAACAATCTTTTGTTTATTACTTATTTTTTTTTAATTATTAGAATCATAAAAATGTCATAGAGGTTTTTCCCAAAGGGGTTTTGCCAAAATGCGTGTCGTAAAATGCACCTGAGTTTTTATGTTCTGCATTTTCATTATATAGTAGGTACAATTTTCTACAGTGCTTGTAAATATGCGATACCTTCAATTAATTGTAAATAAAAATGTAAAGCATGCATCGATTTTTATGATCCATATCTAGTTCAATTCGCATGATATGTAGCTTTACTACAAAAAAATAAAAAGTAATATTTTTTGCAGTTTTCGATTTTTTCCAGATTTTTGTTTTTCAAATTTTTTTTTTTTTAGCATTTTTTTTTTTTTTGCTAACAATTTGTTTCATAACTTTGAAACTATTGATCGCATTAAAAAAATTTGTACACGTTCTTTAAAGATATTGTAAACCTTAATTTTTGTAAATTTAATTTGACAAAATCGGACTAGTTGTTTTTGAGTTATGAGAACATAAGTGGAGAAATGTCTCAAAATATTGTCAATTTTACTTAAAAAATTTTTAAAAAAAAAATTATCCATAGAATTGAAAAATTTTACCATTTTTGTACTTAGGCAGCCATGATGCATCAAATCTATATAGTGGTTAGTCAAGCCTTTTTTTGCTGTTGACCTGTGTAATTTATGAATTCTCTCATGGAGGTAACCTACTTATTTTTCTCGTATGTCTTAATCTTGAATTTCTTATAATTTTATGACTTGATTCTACTGCTTCTTCTGATAGCATTCCAATGGGAATTGTAGAATATTTTATAAAATCTATACCATGAACTAAAATTTTGTGCACAGTTAAAGGCCTATAGTACCAAGAATATATTCAAAATATAAAAGTGCAGTATCTTTTAAAAGCTTTTCAAAAATTAATATATTTATATAATGACCACTTGAAAGTGTTCTTAAAATAATGGAAACATTTTTTATTAACCTTACACCTACATTAGTAATCTGAGCTGAAAGTTCCATATTTGAAAAGAAGCGCCTTGCAGTATTGCCATCATTCGTTGTGCCATACCCCGTCTTAACCTTATCAACAATAAGACCCATTTCAGACATAAATTTTGCTTGAATATTTCTCTTTTACTTAGCAACCTGATCTTTATTTTCTTTTCCTACCACGTTCCATTTCTTTATATGCTGTTTGTCAAAAATATGCAAAATGCATTTAAAATATTTGATACATGCATGAAATGTCGACAATCCTTACTGATAGCACTGCTCATTCACAGGCCTTTCGAAAATCGATAAGCTGTTCATTTCAGATGGCTTAGCTCGACTAAAGCACAAGTTGAACTACTATTGTTTCCACTTAATACATTTAAAACTGCACCATCTATCATCGTCAACTGCATTTTATAATGAACGTTAAGATTTTTGTTTTTTGAAATGTAATTATATGTATCTAGACCTTCAATTTCTGAATTTATGCTATCCCTTACTGATTGTATTACATTTGGATTCTCCTTTGTAAAAATAATTTTAAGTGGTCTACATAAGCTCCAAGATGAATGTTTATCATTTTCCCAAACTACTTGATCATCTGCCCAATCCAACAAGCGTAAAGGAACGAAAGAAATAAAAAACATGAATTCATCACTAGCTTCCTCATTTTCAAATTTTTGTGTGTATACACTATGACTACTACTGCCGTCAAATCCCCACTTGCCTTCCAGAACTATATCATTTTCGGTATCAATATGATGAACATCTAATATGCTTTTTACAGTTTTTTCTAAAATCTTTTGTAAGGGAACCTCTGCAGAAGTTTCTGTTATTTGAATGTCATCATGCAAATACTTTTTTTTAGCATCTGCAATCATATAGTATGACGGAAAGCAATCTTCGTGAACAGAATTTACTACTTTTATCATCATATTTTACTGCCTCATGGATAAATCCATATCAATGTATAATGCTAGAGCACTTTCAACAGAAATTGTCTCATTAGTATTTGAACATGTTACCCTTTCCGCGGCTTTTTTAAGAGCTACAGATGAAGTAGAAGCGACAAGTTCTTCCACTCGCCTCCTTTTTGTTCTCATTGAACCCTCTTAATGAGAAACATTCGGTCGGCCTCTACCACTTGTATTTCCTAATATAATATAACACAATTTAGTTTTATTGCAAAACCAAAACTTTATGCGGAAACTTACATTTCAAATGAATTCACCAAATAATTCGCTATCTAGCCAGTCACTCAACTCAGGTTCAAATCTATCTCTCAAGCGATGATATTTAGATCAATTGCTAGAAAATTTTAAAAGAGTAAGCCTTATTTTGTGTTTTTCCCTTTCTAATAATACTCGGTTAAAATGATTTTCTACAAAATCTTTAACATGACGCATAACATCACAGGGTCTGTTTTGCTTTATCTCTAGCCACAGTTGAAAAACGCAACGAGGTTGACACTAAAAAACAATTACAGCAAGAATTCGGGTAATATCGGGCAGCTGAGCTTTAAATATATTAAAATACATACTTGTAGCTACAAAATATAAAAAACAGGAAAAATGTTATTTCTACTTTCTTTTAAATTCTCTACGAAATTTCACGGTTGCTGAAAAATCTTGACAATGCCTCACTACTATCTTTTTCTAATGGTATTTGACATTTGATCAATATTTGTAAACAAAAACAGTGTTGTAATTATAACTAGAAGCATCACTTACAACCCTGTTATAAATTTTGGTAGCCGTTACATTCAAATACTTAAATTCTTAGTATTATAAATGAACATGAAATTTGGGATTTTCTCATAAATTTCGTATGCTGTACACAAACCTTGACTTTGAACTATACTATAACTTTAAAATTTGTAAACATTTTTGGACGATATTTTAGATATCATCTAACCAGAGTGTAAAAAAAAAAATAAAAAAAACGTTCAAATTCATACATTGACTTTAACCATTTTTGGCCACCCTCGTGACACAGTGCTCCGTACCTATAAATTAGAAATTACACTAGTAAACAAATTTTAAAAAATTTAGAGCTTCATTATGCTTAATCGGAAAATCGTATTAAAAAAGTTTGTATGAAGAAGATTTGAAATATTATATATTCTTGAATTTTAATTTTTTAGTAATTTGACTATATCTTCGTTTTGAATGAAAATAATTTGGTCAGTCAAATTGTAAAACATATCATTTGAATACTGTTTCAGTAGATTCATTTTTGGAAAATCTCTTTTAGACTCATTATTTTTTAAATTCTAGTAATGACATATATAACTACATATTTTTGATTTTCTGTTTTTGTTTTATTTTTTTTTTTTAAATTGAGTTATTTTAAAATTTAGGTTTACACTTGTCCATACTAGGAAACACATACATAGGGAACCATTATTTTGCACAACATACCCATATACACACAGAGAAAAATGTAGCTATTTGCCAACTGAAATTCCGTTACTACGACTCAAATTATGTTATTACGACTTTCAGACGGTTGGCACAACTTAAAATTAATTTTCGCAACAAAGTTCGGTTAATTCTACTGAATTTTAGTTGCAATACCCAAAATATTCAGAAATCTAATGAAAATATCGTTGTACTAACTGAATTTATAAGTTGTTACCATTAATGCACACTTTTCAATTCGGTTGGTACTTTATTTCTCTGTGTGTAAAAACAAAAATGTTTGTAATGACAATTGCAAGTACTTGTGATTACCAAATATATACTTATATAACCGCTTACATTCTTATATACATTACTTATATAACAGCTTAATGCTTTTCCATACTTGGGTGTGCCAAATTTCAAAATAAACAAAAAATTTTCGATTTTACATGGAATCACTCATATGACTAATTTATCTTCATGGCTCTAACGGTTTTGGCTGATTGTAGTTTAAAAGTTATTCAGCGTAAATTGGAGTAATAAAATATAAATATTTTGCCAATATACTTCCTCCTAAGTTTAGCAAACAACATTATAAGTATATTATAAATATGTAACGCATACATGCGTAAATACTTACAGTATTACATACATACGATATTCAACCGAAAAAATTCATCTTAATCGACCACCTTTTAGTTCAATCAAGGCAAACTAAAAATTAACCATAAATATGATTGCCAAACCAAACTGGCTGTAACCAAAAATTTAATTAATATTAATTGTTGTAGAGCCATGAAAGTACCCAGCCAGAAATTCATGATGGTTCAAAAAACTAAGTACTATCAAAGCATACAATATACCAAATCCAAAATGTTCTGAGAACGTTTGAAAAAAAACATATTTAAAATTACTTTAATAGCACTTTTTAAACAAACTTTACTGATGTTTATTGAAATAAAAATGATATCTGTGGAATTTTGATAAAATAGTGTAGTCAATAAAACTTTTAAATGTGAATACACTCAAAAAGTTTTACAGTTACTACATGACAGTTGTTTGTGTAGTAATCAGTAGTAGTTGTTTTTAACTGTAATTACAGTTGTTTTTGTATGAAATAATGCAAAACAACTATTTTGACAGTTGTTTTCAAAAACAACTAACGAAAACTACTAAAATTTTTAACAGTTGTTTAAAGCAGTTGTTTTAAAATTTTTGTAAACAACTACAAAACAGTAATTTTTAGCTAAACAGTTCAATTTTATTAGTTATTTTAAAATAAAAAAATATATTTTGAAAAACTATGTTTTGAAAAATTCTCGTTTAGTTTATATTAATATGTTTAGAGTTTGCAAATAATAATTAGATAATTTAATTGTATCTCCAATGCATTAAACTGTCATAACTGGAGTACCGTTTGGAATGTTGACTTGAGACTTTAAGTAAGATGCTGGAAATACTAAATTTTGTTGTAATTGAATGAAGAAAAAAAATTGAATTTTTTTTTTTAAATACCAAAAAAAATAACCTTCAAAAACAGTAGTTTTTACTAATTTTTACAGTTGTTTCAAAATGTTTGTATTAAAAAATTGTCAGTTGTTTTTACGACATTGGTACACTCAAAAAAAAAAGTTTGTAAAGTCAGCAAAAAATTTTGCTGAGTCAGCAAAATTTTAGTCAGGATTATGCTTGCAAAAAAGTTGCTAATGTCAGCAAAATCTTTTGCTGAAAATCAGCGAGCTGATTTTTAGCAACAAAATTTGTAGATTCAGCAAAAGTTTTGCTAACACTTAGTAGATTAGAAATACAAAAGCCTTGCTAAAAATTAATAAATTTTTTGCTGAATTTTAGTAGACTGAAAAAAAAACGCAAACAATTTGTAGAAAAATTGTAATTTAGTTAATTTATTTGCTGAAAATCATAAAACATATTTTTGTGATTCTTTTAGAAATAATTTACTATAATAACGAAATATAAAAATTTTCATTTTTCCACATTGGCGACATGAATTAATTTAATATCTGAAAATATATAGAAATAAATATATATAACATAACAAAAATTGTCTTTCAATTACTTACATCAATGGTTGTCTAAATGATGCTATCGCAACTGCCAAAGATAATTATAGAAACGAAAAAATGAACAAAAACAAACGAAACGAAAAAAACAACCCTTTTTGCAATAAGAAAAAGGAACCATAAAAATCTTCCTAAGATATGTGTCTTTGTCTTTCCTCTTCTCTCCTACATCTTGACATGCCGCGACATCTACTTCATTCTGCGTATATCTTTCAATCTGGTTGTCGTCCACACTATTAATGTGCTTATCAGCACAATTTTTTTTTAGCAAAATTAATTAGTAAAACATTAGTATATTAGTAAAGCATTAGTATAAAACAGTTAAGTGCTGAATAAGTATAACAAAAAGTTTAGCTGAAAACACGATTTTAGCAAAAAATTTTGCTAAAAAATAGTATACCTGATTTACAAGACGTTTTACTAACTTTTCTACTAACTTATTTTTTTGGGTGTAGTTGTTTTTACCACATTTGTTAAATGTTTTTTAACTATGCAGCATTAAATATATATTAAGCGTACTTAAATGTGTGTTTTAAAAGCAAGCACTTTTGTCAAAAAGCCACTGATATGTTTGTATGTATTTTAGTAATGAAGATAATTTTTTACTTTTTTTAAATGTTGTATTAAATTTATTTATGTAAAAGAGTAATAGCAATTGAATCATTATAAAATTTCATAAGAATGCATTTAACTTCCACCATATGTATACCTATGTCAATGTTGTTTTCATCTAAATTTTTCACATTATATATTCCTATTTCTTTTGATGAGATTGGGTAGTCAAAAAAAAAAGCACTGGGAAATTACTTTCTTTTCGGTATTTGGGAGTACTAGAAAATTATTCCACATTTTGTATTTAAAATTCTATGAAAGCAGTCAATTTTTGCATTAAATGCACTTTAAAATCATTATACTTTTGGGTTTTCAAATGTTTTGGAAGCGTTTTAAAAACAAAAGACGTAGCGCTTTACAACTACTTTATGTTTGGTTTTTGTAACGTTTTAAGAATACACTAAAATACCAACATGAGACCGTAAATCTGGGTTATCATTTGAGTGCCCTGAGAACACTATAATCATTAAAAACATGTTGCTTTGGTAACGTTTCAACTACCATACGTAGTGCTTTCAGAATACTTCTATGTTTGTTAATTTCTGGCTGGGTAGATTTAATGCGTACAGTATTAAAAACTGAATTTTTATATACAATATTTTCGCACAAAAAATATACAAAGTAATACAACGTGCTGGTCTCGCAAAACAAAAAAAAGAAACAAGAAAAATCACAATATATCGATTGAATTTCTTAAATGGATATTTTAAGTGATATTTTTTTAAAAGATATTTTTTTGCAACACACATTGGGTCCTAAAATATGTATAAGTAATTGTAATGAAATACGGGCAAAAACGTGAAGTATAAAATCAAACAACTTGAACTCAAGCGGTAACAAAAAATATTTAAAAAAAAAAAACACTTAATTTTTTTTTTTTGCTTGTCTGTATCCAAACACAGCAGGTAAAATTTGGTAGAATGATTATTTTTTTTTGAAGTTTTTTTATCTTGATTTCTTTTCTTTATTGTGGTGGTTGTTAGAATTTAAAAATATTGAAATTTATATTTTTGGAGTACTGAAATATATCCATAAGCAATTACTAATCAAATATATGATTAATAGTTTATCTTTAATTAACTTAAGTAGCTTTCTCTTTGAAAAACAAACTTCTTAATGCATTTCCATGAAGTTAACTATTATTAAACAAGTACTTAAAATCATGCTGTAAGGCCAAACACATGTTTTGAAATTTTTGTTAAATTCCAAAAATAAAATAAGGTCATGCATTATGTAGATTTTTGTAAAAAGATACTAATTAATATGGCGTTAGAATTGATGTACAAATTTAAAATGGAATAGCAGGTTAAAAATGCATTAGTATAGATGAGTTTGCTAAATTATGTAAAAGGTTAATTTAGTAGTGGGAAAAATTATGTTGAAAAATTATTATTAATATTTCAGAGTTTTAATATTCAATCAAAATAGTTGTATAGAAAAGCAATTGCATGTGGAAGCCAAACATAACCCAGCAAACAATAGTAATTACCCAGAAGCAGTTATGAAAGGCATTATTTATGTAAATTTCGTTTTTAATTTTTGTCATGTATTTTTTTAAATATAATCATAATGCATAGTTTTTCTAGTATAAACCCTGCAGGAAATGAACCAGTTACTGGTATGGTCACGTGACTAGAACTTTGTGTGTATGAACCTGTCATAGTTTCGGTTCTGTTATTTGAAAGTGACCGGTACTTTTAACATGAACTTGTCATAGGAGGTGACAATTGCTACCTGTGGGGCACTGTGTGACGTGGCGAATAACTTGACCAAGGTAATCTATCACCGCACCGACTCAAATGAATGCGTTGTGTTATAGAGGTAGTTTGAGTGGAATTGCTTTGTAAAGTACCACTGCACTGGTCTAAGGGGTACATGTCGCCAGGCATGCGAAAAGTAATTAGCAAGTAACCAGTCACTTTTTATTCAGCGTGTGTCATATTATGTAGGGGTTGCTAAATAGCCCTTCCGGAACCAGTCACTGTACTTATTCAAAACAGCGTGTCATACCATCTGTTCAAAAAAACCTTCAAAAAGACACAACAAAAATCATATTTAAAATTAGTTTATTTTGTATACCCAATACAGAACTATAACATTAAATTCATTATACCAATTGAAATTTGGAAAATTACATAAAATAGACAAGAAGTCCGGATATTCAAAATATAGATTTTTTGCAAGTATTTTCTTTATTTGCTAACATTGGTATTATCAAACAATTTCTACTAATTTTTATGTTCTACACTTCTAAAAAGCACTTCATGAACATTTTAATTTTGTATGCTCCATTATACTTCTAGTTCACAATAATATCTTTATAAAAAGAAGGAGCTGCAACAATTCAGCACAAATATAATGTATAACTTATAAAGAAGAGTAACAAAAGATATACTTATTTTCAATTATGTTTCCAAAAAAATTCTTACAAATCGTCAATTACTTATACATAACAAAAATTTGTAGAACATCTTAACAAGATATTTCGAAACCAATATGCAGAAATTTTATAATTTTAATTTATATTCTTGTAAAGTGTTTCAAGTTTTTGAATAAGTTGTGCAAAAAACCATATTCTGGTGATAGTTTTTTGGTAGTGATATTTTATGTGTAAAATCGCCATTCACTCGAATAATCCCCAGTCGGCATTTCGAAAATTAACTTGCCAAACGAGTTTTAAGGTCGCTGACAAACTTGGTCACTGTCTAAACAGTTCCGTACTCAGTTATTTTAAACCAGTGAAGTGTAACGTCTTCATTGCTACTGTCACAAAGTCGGTACATAACAAATTCCTTCAGTGTTGTTTCCACTTGGAAGCGGTCCAACAACTGCATCCTTTGGTACTAATTGACATGTTTTAATCCACTGCTAGTGGTTTTGAACCAGTTCAATGACCAGTAGCAACTGAAACTGCAACGACCATAGTTGCTTCATTACACTTTGATGTTATATTACTTTTTCTCCAGTAACGTGATATATATGGTACCAACCAGTGAAGGTTTTGTCACCATAACTATAGTCACGTGATTGGACATTTCACCCAAATTAACACTTTTTGGTACACCACAGTTTTGGTTTCACCAGTTGCGTAACGTGCTGCCCAATCATACATCACAGAATTAACACTTTTGATCAATCGCCCCTTGATTTCCCGCAGGGAATCGAAAGTATATTAACTTACTTTTAATTTGGTATCCAACACTCTTGCACATATTTTTGAACTCATATTTTCTTTTTATATATCGGGCTTTTATGCTCGTTTATAATAACTTTACTGAATTACTCAAATATAAAAATTCAGAATTTGTTCCGAATTCTCAGTGTAATACATAACTCTTCTCTAAACAACAGTCAACATTTTTTTGGATTTTTTATATATGAAAAAAGGTTAGATGTTTTACTGGCGAATGAGAAAGTTTCATCAGGTAACTCGTAATAGTTTTGGAGAAAATATTCTTAGGTGGTACATAGGCGAATGAGTAATAAATAAAACATATAACTAATGGCTTATTAGGGTGTCCCTTAAAAATGGATTTGTCATTACACCACTCAGTTTTAGGGCAAATGGTTCCAAATGTCAGAAATCCATTTTCAAAATTCGAAATTTTGAAAAATTTAGTTTTACGTTCATTTAATGTACTCAAAATTATTTCGATATGCAATTGTAGCTTCATCGGATATCATTAACCCAGTTAGACTGGAATCAAAAAAGACGAATTTAAAAAAATGTGTTTTTTTAAAAATTAATTTTAAAGATTTTTGAACATGCCTAATTTGGAGATGTCGATTGCTTTTTCTTTAATATAATAATATAAAGTAAAAAAAGTTGAAAACATTATAATTTGTGTTTTTTTGTGCAACGACTCCTTTCCAGGTCATTGAAAATTGAATATTTTTTCAAAAGTTGAACAAAATATTAATGTTTTCATTAAAGTTTTGTATAATTTTAGGGAAATTGCCGTTTTTTAAAAAATGTTTTAAGAAAAAAACAATTAAAAAAATAAAATAAAAAAATATGTGTGAAAAAGTACATCAAAACTCTGGTTCGAGAAGCTGTAATTTTGGAACGAGGAGGAATTTCAATCTAAAATTGTTAATGATATTTTCATGGACTCTGCTGCACTCATACAAAATATTAATGCATTAAGCGTAAAGTTTATGTAAGTGCGCCATGTGATCAAATTTCGTTGCAACACTTCCAGTCAAACGTTGCAGTTACAAAACTATCAAGCCCGAACGAGACATCTGGAATAGCCATATAACTGATTAAATGATGATTTTTCTTTGTTTGCGCCAGAACCAACAGTTCCAATAATATTATTTTTATTACACAAAACAAGCCAGACTCCATTCACAACCGAAATCCGAAGAATTGGCTAGATTATTAAATTCAAATAATCACTTGACCCCTGGGATCATTAATTCTGAATATGGGAATCGCCAATCAAATCTGCCAGAATAACGAGCAAAATGCTTTCTTCAAGAACATTGCCAAACTAATGGACAAATGGCGAAATGGACACTCGTTACAATGCGGATTAGTGGAGACTCTTTATGAATCATTATTCAATTATTCTCCAGGAATAGGTATTACACACAAAATATTTTATAGGTAAATTGAACAAAAATGGTGGTACATTTTAAGAAATTACTCGTTGTTTTGCCATAACAAACTATTTCGTAAAATTAATTTAAGCCATTTCGTATATTGTTCATATATTTTCTTTGTAAAATTCAAGATATTTTTGTTATTTTACGAAATATTTTTTTGTACAATTAAAGTATTTTATATGTTATATAGACGAACAAATTTGTAGATTTACGAAATGTTTCGTTGATTTCAGGAAACAAAATATTTCGTTAAATTATGAAATTTTGGGTTTCCTACAAAAATAAATTTCTTTTATTATTTAGAAATCTTTCAAGTAAAAAAATACATTCACTTGTAATAAAACATGTTAGGGATACGGTAAGCTTTAAAGTTTAATCTATTGTCTGCGCTTTGCATACAAATATTATTAAAATATTTACATTAAATATTTTATAATCAATTGAAACATATTTCATATATCTTAAGCTATGTACAGACGGTTGTCAGATCTTACATTATTATAAGATCTGGCAATGTGCTGGCAATGTACTGACAATGAAACATGTTTAGCAAAAGGTAAATTGTCAGTTCAGACGATTGTAAGAAAACCTTTCAATTTCATTGTCAGACAATTGTCAAACAATAAATTTATCTGCCAACGAAAATTGTCAGTTCACACGGTTGTCAGATTCTTGTAAGGCAAAAATATATGTATAAGAAAGTAGTGAGGATGAAGACCAAATATTTTTGCAAATTGCAGTTAAAAGAGGTGCGGAGATTTGCCCATTTTCCTTTGCAATCGTTCACACTTATCTGGATGGCATCTGCGACCTCTTGCCATAAAATATATTTGGGAAATTTATACTCAGCGCAAAAAGCATCCCATAAACTTCGCCGTACCTCAACTTCCTCGATAAGTTTGATAATACTTTCGTGTGACCACACGGATTCCACCTTTTTGCGGTAGGATCTTTGTTTGGGTGTTGGTTTATTCCCGGCGTTAGAGCCTGTTGGCGACTGGGAGCCTCTTGGCGACTGGGTACGAAACATCGAGTAAGTTGGATCATAGCTGTAATCTATGACGCAGGTTTCATTAATGGAAATGTCGCCATCCATTTTTTTATTTACTTTGATTTTCTATTTTGTTTCACTTTTGATTTTTAATATTATTTATATGAACTTTTGTTTTTTTTTTTCATTATTTATGGACAGTGCCGCCAATAGAAACATTTCTGTGACAATACTGCCATTATCAGATGCATTAATTTAAACACATCTGCCAATAAAAAATTGTTTACAATGTCTTGCAATTATCTGACTATGGCAACGTAGGGTGTTCACACGAATGTCAGATGTCTGACAATATTATTGTCTTACAATGTACAGACAATGCTTTTTCTGACAATGGTGCAAGACAGAAGTTGCAAGTTCACACTGTTGTTAGACATTTTCTGATCATTTTTCTGACTATATTGTAAGATCTGACAACCGTCTGTACATAGCTTTTTTACACATTTGTTAAAAACCCCCAACTCTGAATAGCGGCTAAACGCGAACAGTTACGAATTTTGAAGCAATAAAAAACACGTAATCTCCATCTTAACTAGTACAATGTTAATACCAAGTTTTAATACAATCAGAAGAGGTAAAGTTCAAGAAGTCGTCATTATTTTTAAATTTCATTTGATAACATTTTTGAAGTACATGAGTACAAGTATGTTAATATTTTTTAAAAAAATTAAAACTTTACAGGTTTTCAAAAATTAATTTTGACATGATGGCGAAGAACTAAAAACGCAGTTTAACTATATATGTTCACAAGTTTCACGTATATATTGATTTCTTCATGTGTGAAAACTACTGTTGCACGGTGTTGTAATATAGACATAGAAAACAGCTGCTCCAAATTAGGCATCTTAAAAAATCTGTAAAATTTTTTAAAAAAATACGTTTTAACATTTTTATGAAATTTGTGGGGTCATTTTTAATTCCAAGCTAAAGTGGGTTAATGACATCCGATCTAGTCAGAATTCTATAGCTGATTAAATTTGAGCAATTTAAAGGAATAAATGAAAAAATCAGAATTTTTAATAAAAATATTTTTTTCCAAAAATTGGCCATTTGCGGCCGCAACTCGGCACGGGTTAACGTTTTCCTTAAAAAACCATCGATTTCTTCTACTTGCAACCATTTGCAATAAATGTGTGGGGGGTTATCAATACAAATTGAGGAATTGTTTTTTAAGGGATACCCTATTGCTCATAAGCCGAAGTACAATGTGTAGCTTTTACATAGAAGTATATATAAAGGATAATATTTATTCAACGAATAGTTTCTTCAGATCTAATCCGAGTAACATGATTAAACTTTCAGGATCGATCGAAAAACATATAATCTTTTTTTATTAAAAAAAATATATATCTTTAGAATACTTTTCGTATAAAAATAAACACAAAAAATATGTTGAGCGTACTGTTTTCCCTTACAACTCCTGTTAAGAAGTTATAAACATACCATATAAGTGTTTGGTATCTTTGGAAAGAAAATTAACTGTAGATTACGTTATTTTTCAAAAGAATAGCATTTAGCACTCTTGGTAAAACAAAAACTTGGGTATTCCCAATAGGACGGTACAAATTTCAGTTTTTTTTTTTAATTTGTAAATTAAAACTATTTAATAATATATTTTAATACACATAATCTATTAAGGGTTTTCTGGATTTAAATAGACTTTTTAGTCAGCAATGTGTAATTTATGTCAGAACTTATGATTTTCTGAAAGCAATCCCAGAATTCCAAAAAAAATAATTAAAAAAATGCATAATTTTTAACAGTGGATTAAAATTAAATTGCGTGTGTTAAGAAGCGGCTGAAGTAAAAAGTATATACAAGTCAAAGTTTTTTTTAACGCAACTCGCTTTTATATTAAAAAACCTTTCCGAATAGTATACAGAAAGAAAAATTTTATTTGGAGGTAAAAGACTGCTGTTGATTTTTTGGGGGAAAATCGCAATAATTTGATTTTGTTTTTAATTTATGATTTAAACGAATGCTGTTTTTGAGTGGCATAAGGTATTTGCAGTCGTATGTCTTGTGTTTAATTTAGTTAAATAACCAATATTTTAAAAAAATAAATAATTTCGTCACTCTACTCGCAAAAAACTTGACATGAGTCGGATCAAATTTGGAAATTCACATTTTCAAATGGGAATATCACGGGAACTATAAGAGAAAACCCACTGGGTTGTTTCAAAAAAATGTACAAAACATTTTACTTAATTTCGTTGCAGATTTCAGCAAAATAGTTTATTAATTTTTTAAATCCGATGTGCAAAAACAAGGAAAAATTTTTTTCTAATTGTCTATTTTTCCTAGCAAAGTTTTTTTTTAAGATGAGCTTTTTTTTGAATCTAAAATAAAAGAAAATGCCAGAGAGTACTTAAAATAAAACTTGTTTAAAAAAATCGTATTCTATTGAAGGAAATTAATTTCTATTAGAGGTTTACTAAAATTTTTTTTAGTTTATAAAATGTTCCTACTATTTAGCTTTGCTTATAATTGCAGACACAATTTTTTGAAATAAGATAAACTGCCTACTGGCCTAAAAATAGTGCATTTTTCTGTTAAATAACAGATTTTTCTCTAATTTTACAGCCTTTTTTGAGTGTTAATGTACACTCACATAAAAAATGGAATTTTTGATATTATAATGAGTTATTCTAAATTTTACATATTTTTATAAATATTTAAATTATTTTCGTTATTCAATTTTTCTAAAAAAAAATTAATGATTTCAAATTTTGCACATTTGTGTGCTTACAAAGTTTGACAATTTTATTTTTAAAGCACTGTAGGCGGCTTTCATTCTTAACAAATTTACTTGAAGTTTAAAGCCCTCAAATTCTAACTTATATATTGATAGAGAAAAATTGTTTTAGTAGAAATAGACATACTCACAACGAGATTAAAATTTATATATTCCACATGAAAGATTAAAAATTGAAAAAAAAATGTTTTCTTCATTATTTTATTACCTATAATGATATATAGCAAATTAAGTTTTCATGATTTATTGCATCATCAAACACACTGTTTCTTGAAAATGCATATAAATTTAAATACATTTTCACCTTATAAATCTTTACCAAACCTACAATTTCTTCATGTGTATAATTAATATTAAATTACAATATTAAATTGAAAAAACACTTTTTTTTCAAGACTAACACTTATGTATATAAGCTGCAAAAATATAAAATATAAAAAAAAGAAACACTTCAGCAAACAATGAATACATGTTAGAAATAGTGGACTCAAAAACCAAAAAATACTCGTATATATTTTTGTATATATAAGAACAGGTTTGTTGCTTAAGTCTTTCGTTTTCAAACGCAGAATTTTTTATTATAAAATATACTTTTAAGAGCTGACAAATACAATTAAACCATATATAACATTGAAGTGTAATTAAATGATATAAAAATTAAGAAAACATATGAACAAAAATTTTATTATACAAAAAAAAAAAAAAAAAATACTAAAGAATATAACACGTGTCAATTGCTTTAGAAAAATATAATATAAAACTGTTAAAATAAATATTCAAAGTATATAATATTAAAGTTTAGAGTTTCAACATACTGTTTTGTTTAACGTTTAAAACAAATGACATCAGACTTTTAATATTTAACAGAATATAAATGCATATTAATTGGCACTTAAATGAGAAATGTTTAGGTTTAACAAGTAATTAATAAATATTTGTAATGAAAACACATATACTAAGAAAAAAAAAAATAAAATATGATCTTTTTAGTTTATTTATTAGCCACATGAAATAACTAAAGGGAAAAAAATGCTATGAAAACATTTGACTAATTTGCTAATAACAAATATTATTTTTTGACTCATCATTGAGTCGGCAAATTATTTCTTTTACAATTTTGTTTTATTATTACCGAATACTTGAGGCTTTTGTTTAACGTTGCGTTTTTGTTAAACCAAATTCGGTTAGATGAATTCTAAATGCTCTAGAAATAACGGTTTTGAGAACAAAGAATTACAAAACAATGAAGATATTCTTTAGTTGGAATATAAATTAACCCATATAAAACCAAGTGAATTTGTTTCTGTCAAATAAAAGAAGAACACAAATCAATGATTAAAAAAAAATCGATTCAAAATTTATAATAGTTACAAAAAGATTTATTTATAGAAAATATTTCTTAAACCTTATTTTTTTATTTTACATTTTGCTTGAAAGTTAAATAAATAAAAAAGTTAAACAAATTCCTTCGATGAAGATTTATGAAATATTTGACATACATTTTATGAAAATATTACAAATATGATAAAGTATTGATGACAAACGTTTTATGAAACAGTTTCATCAAAATGATAAAAACGTTTTCCCTGAGTGCAGAAAACAAAATTTACTAAATGTTTTGTTAAAAAAAGTTTTCGTTTGCCGTCTACTATTTCACAGAAAAAATTATCGTCAAAAAAATTTCAATTAAACTTTTGTTTCATTTCAAACTCACTTTCAATTAAAAGTTTAATAATATGCATTAAATGTTTATTTGAAAATGAATTTGATGCACATAAAATTTACAGTTGTTATAAACAATTAGAAAAAAAATGCAAAAATGTAAAAAAATAACCACAGTTGAAAAATATAAATAAAAAACTTCGCTAAAATTAAAAAAATTCTAACAAAGAAAAAAAAAAAAACGCCAAATTAAAAAAAAAATTAATAAAAAATGGATAAAAAAAAAATAACCGAACATTAAAAAAAAAGTCATCAAAATTCATAAAAATGTTTGGAAATAAAAAATGTTTGCCTAATAAAGACGTTTTAAATTTTATTTAGGTGATTTTTTAAATTTTTGCATTTTTTTTTTTTAATTTTGGCTATTTAGTGATTTTTTAAATTGTGGCGATTTTTTTTTCCAATTTGATTGCTTGTTAAATTATATCGATTTTTTTATTTTGATAATTGTTTTCCAATTTTCAAATTTTTTTCTTCCAATTTTGCCATTTTTTTTTTTTTTTTTTTGATCTTTTTATGTCAATTTTGAAGAATTTTTTTTTTATTTGCGCAGTTTTTTTGTTTTAGCGATTCTTATACAATTTTACATTTAAATTTTTTTTTAAAATTTAAGGTTTTTTTTTTTGATTTTGTCGATTTTTTTTCCACTTTAGCAATTTTTTTTTTAATTTTAGCTATTATTTCCTAAATTTTGGACTATTGTTTACAATTTTTAAATATTTAATTGTATATACTAAAATTTTTTTTTTTTTTTAATTTAAAAACAATATTTAATTAAATTTTTAATAAATATGATTAAAACCTTAATTGAAATTAAAATCAAATAAATAATTACTTTATTAGGACCGAATTCAATTACACTTTTAATTGAATCAACAAATATTTTAATTGAAACTCGATATTAGTTTTTGCTGTGTTGGAAGCGAGAAAGCGTCAAAATACAAAATTTCGTGAGATTTAAAAATTATTATTTTTTTAACAAGCATACACTAACAATACTATGTAGATAAAGACTACTGTAAATGTAGTTAAAAACAAATGAAATTTCATTTGAATAAAGGTCGACTTATATTTCAGTAAATTTAACTAACATTGTCATTTGTTTTTTAATGTTCAAAAAATTAACAACAATTGTAATAAAAATGAACCACATATGCAGTAAAAATTTAACATTTGTTTGTTTTATTTTTTAAATAAAAAAAAAAAACTACGATATAAAATGAATGTAAAATCATAATAGCGTAATTTGATGTGATTTTTTTAAAATAAGCTACAGTTGTAGGCAAAACTGAAATTACTTCTACAAATAACTGTTTTCTTTCACCTAAAAATAAATACTTTATTACAACTCAAACAACTACAAATATTTACTGCATAGGTTCCCTGAGTGTAGAATAAAAAAATCTAAAGAAACTAATTAACGATGATAAAACTCTTGATAATGAACTATAAGTAAGATTAAGGCATTAACTTTACTTTGGTCCAAGGATACACATGATTATATCATGATACCTTTAAATGGCATCGGCTTTACTTATAAACTAATAGACGGATTTAGTACATTCAATATTAGAAACAAATCGCTTAAGTTTAAACAATATAGGAATGAATAGTTCGAACAGTGGTATAAAATCCAAAAATCAAAGTAATCACGAAAGCTAAAAGACGTAGGAAATGTTAAAATAATTGAGTTTCGATCAATTTTTGTTCTGCTCTCCTAAAATATAGGTCACATGTACCGGTAATAGCACCTGAAAATTTTCTTTAGTGAAATAAGCGTATATGATACATTATGATTTGTATTTTCATAGATTTTCTGTGAAGGTTTTTAAATAATTTTGTTCTTATTTTTGATTTTCAAACTACTCTATCTAAATTCATAAACTTTAGATTGCGTAGACAAAATTAAATATGCATCCTTTTGTTTTTTGCAGTTTATCACACTAACGAATTTCATTAAAATTGCAGCGAAACTATGAGACCCTTTTATTTCCTGTTTAAACAAAAACTCACAGTTTTTCAGTCTATTGCAACCTAAGAAGTAGGATGAAACATGCAACATTTAAGTCTTTAGTTTGTCATGGTCAAAATTAAAAATATCTAAAAAATAATTATTAAATAAATATTAATTAATAATCATATAATTACAAATTATATACTATTACCCTAACCGAGCACTAGCTACTGTGGCCTTCGGCGCGTTGTAGCGAAAACAGACCAGTGCCTCTGGTAGGAATCGAACCCACGACCCCCGCACTGATAAGCCAGCACTCTACCAACTAGCCTATTGGGGCGCAAATGTTTATATATATATTTTTTCTGTGTTCATACTTTATATGTAAATATTTCATGATTAAAGGAGGTTTTAGCAAATTCAAATATCCACAATATGACTTTAGGGTATTTGGGATATATTAGGTAGCAGAAATGTTTAAATTTTGTGAAATAAACATTAATTTTACTGCAAAATATATTATATATTCCACGAAAGATCGGCAAAAATGTGATCGTGGGCCATGGAAATACCTTATGAAGTCTATAAGTCAATACCGTTATTATTTTTTTTTTTTTAAATTTTGTAAACTAGCGTTTTTATTGCAGTTTATCAGTTTTAAAAAAAAAAATTTAAATGTAGTGAATTTTGAAAAGTCATATTTAATAGAGTAGGTTTACTATTTCAAAGATTTGAAAAGCATATGAAAGCTTCAATTGTATACTTTACGATTTGTAGCTAAAAACAACCACTTTTTTGCGTAAATGCATTCATAATGCGTACGCAATTTTAGAATGTATTTTGCACTATTTTAAAAAAACGAAAACATTTTCTTCAATTTTACTACCCAGGTAGAAAAATACAATCTTTAAAACGTTTTAAAAGCATTTTTCATGATGGTACAAGCGTTTTCAGAACATACCAAATTACAAATTTAAAGCGTTTTGAGAATGTGCAAAATGATAACCCAAATTTACGGTCTGAGGTTGGTATTTTATAACGTTCTCAAAACATTGCAAAACAAAATTTTTGAAATGCTTTTTCAATCGTTAAATAAGTATTTGCAGAAAATTTTGGCTTACAGTTATTAAGCGTTATGAAAACGACCCAAATGATAACCGCTTTGAGGGTTGTAATTTTGAACATTGTCAAAACGCTCGAAAGACAAATTTTAAAGATCTTTATGAATTGTTCATAAATACCAATTTACAGTTTTAACGTTCTCTAAGCGTTAAAAAAGCTACAATTAAAGTACTTTGTCATTGTTTTCAACACAAATATCAGAATAATAATTTTAAACAATTTTATATATTTACATTTTGAAAAATAATATTTTTATTGAATTTAATTAAAATATATTTTAAAGTAACAAAATATAAATTAATAAGCTTGAAACATAAAAGTATTACTTCAGGGTTTTAAATTAAGGGAAATGTGATTTAGTATAAAAAATATAAACATAAAACATAATTTTGACGAATCGATATTGTGACAACCACAAAAGAAAAAATAGATTTAAATTTTATATATAAAAACATATCAATAAAATCAATGAAATTAAAAATTGAATATTCAAATATGAAAATAAAAAGCCCTCTATTGGAAAATAGATATATTTCATTTAAAAACAGAGTAGTATTTGGAAGATGACAAAGCCAATTGTGACAATTTTTTGTTGTTGTTTTGGTTTTTCTTTGATATTTTAAATTTTGAATCTCGCTCCTAGACGAGGACAAGAAATTCTCATTGAGTTTGTGATTTGACATAACAAATATCTCTAGAAATTCTAATAACAAAGTCCCCTGAAGATTTCCTTAGGCAGGAATGAAATCCGGATAGGGACACGCCTACATCAGATTGCTTTTCACAATTTGTTAAATAAGTTTTGGGATTTTAGCACATTTAATTACTATAAATGCAATTAATGTTTATCCCGATGAAAATAAATTTAAATAACAAATATGCAGGTGCTTGTGCAAATTTAAATGTAACTGACACTAATAGAAAACATATGATTTTCTATTGTTGATTTACTTGAATAAACGTCACTACATTGCTAGGTCTGTCAAAAAAACAGAGTAGTATTTGGAAGATGACAAAGCCAATTGTGACAATTTTTTGTTGTTGTTTTGGTTTTTCTTTGATATTTTAAATTTTGAATCTCGCTCCAAGACGAGGACAAGAAATTCTCATTGAGTTTGTGATTTAACATAACAAATATCTCTAGAAATTCTAATAACAAAGTCCCCTGAAGATTTCCTTAGGCAGGAATGAAATCCGGATAGGGACACGCCTACATCAGATTGCTTTTCACAATTTGTTAAATAAGTTTTGGGATTTTAGCATATTTAATTACTATAAATGTTTTCAATTAAATTGTGATTTGTTAAATGGAATAATGTAAATTAAAATAGCGATTTTCTAAAGTACTATTGGCAAATGTTAGAAAAACGCTTTAACGCAATGGTTTTACATTGGTTTTATTTTATAAACCGTTGTAAATTTTGTACGATAAGAACTTCTAAATTACTTTTTACAAACGTTGGAAAAACGCTTTGAACCAATGTTTTTACAGTGTTTTTATTTCACAAATATTTGTAAGTTTTGTATAAAAAGTATTCCTAAAATACTTTGTCCGAACGTTTGAATAGCAATCCAAAATAATGTTTTTTAAATGCTTTTTTTTCGTATTATTTGCAATTATCGCTTTGGAAACGCTTTTATTTTAGTACCATCAAAAACAAACGTTTTGAAAACTCTTCGTTTTTTGTACCATCCCAAATTTCTACCTGGGTAGTTTTATGTTTTTATATACCTCGAGATTATTTTTATGTTATTTTCAATTTATAACGAGCATTCAACCTCCATATATTTACAAAAATGAAGAAAATGAAGAATTAGCTAGGTTGATAATAGTATTTCGATTTGGCTAAAGTTCTCATCATATATGGAAACATGAAAGTTATTTTTTAAAAATCATTAAAAATAGTTAACATTCTGGTCTCAAAAACGTCAAATTTGTTATTTATTAAACAAATTATAGTTTTTTCAAAAATTACAAAGTTTTAAAAATCAAAGATGGGGAAAAAAGTGCCAAACAGACTCAAAAATTGCATTTGAATTATGAATGTATTTTCGCTAGAAAGGGATTCTTTTTTAATTACAAATTGTAAATAATCTTTTATATGTTTTTTTTATATTTTGAAATAGTCAACGTACTTTGGGAAATATGGCTCTTCAAAGCTTACTACTTTAAGCTTTGTTTTTGATTTTTTTTTAATTAAAAACGGGAATAGAACAGCGAGTTTACACAATTTTTAAGAAGTGAAAACGGTTGTGCGCAATTGGTATACTAAGGTATATATTATAATAAGGTATGCTAAATTTTACAAAATAAAAGGGGTGGTCTAGTAATATATATCATAGAGTAAACGTATGCCAAATTTAAAAAAAAATCATAGGGCTGGTGGTGAAAAAAAACTAACGTTTTTAAAAAAAACTAACGTTTTTAGTTGTTGAAATTTAATTTAATCTTGAAAACGCGCTTTTTTCGCAAACTATAGTTTTTAAGCATTCATAGGCATACATATGCCAAAAATGTTGCCAAAATTTGGTATTTCTGTACCAAATTTAACCTTAATAGATGATATTTTCTGAATATATATTATTATTTTCAGAAATTCAATTAAATTGTATTTTTATGTATTTTTCATTGAAACTTGTGTTTATTTACCAAAATTTAAGCACTTCTGCTGCATAATATTAAGCATACTCCAAAGTTGTATTATTGATGTTTTAATTTGCAAAAAACTATTTTAATCCTGAAATATTAATATATCAATTATGAACACAGAAAAATTTTATATGAACATTTTTCAAAATTTTTCATATCAATGAAACTGACTAAATTTTGCTATAACTTCTATAATTTTTAAGTCAGAGCACATCAGCTTATAGATTTATGTCAACTATTAAAATGACGTTCTTTTTTGCATTTCAGGATAATTAACGCTCAAAGTTCAAAATCTGAAAAAGTCGTTTAAGTCAGGCTCAAAAGTTTTCATTCTTAAGCGTATATTATTTGTAGCTTGCAACTTTGGAATGCAAATAGCGTAATATATACTCACTACACTTAAATTAATTTACACAATATGTACTGGTGGTGTGCCACCAATATATAAAAAGTTATATATATCCCAGCAAAACTTTGGTAATGGATGCGATAAAGTAATGCATTAACTTGTAATGTGAACTCCTTACCTGTATCATTATTTTCCAACAAGAACTAATGAGATACCGATAATTGAACACTCACGGACTTGTAATGATACCTCATTACATTTTACATTACTTCAAAACATAAAATAATGACTTACCAATCATCAATTACATAATGCATGACTTATAAACGTACACTAATTATTAATATATATTTTTGAAAATCTATTTATAGACACATTACTTTGTGATTTTTTGTAAGCATGAGGGTAAGATGTATATTTTTGATATCACGAACGAAAACACGAAGCACAACAACTCATTTACATTTTAAGCAATAAAATATTATATTTATCGATAGCTCAGCTGGTAGAGTTCTCGCCTAACTAATTGTTAAATACCACAGAGACGCCAGGTTCGAATCCCAGCATGGCCACTTAATTTATTTATTAAAAAAAAAATAAAGTTATTTATTTAACTAAAAAAAATATCTGTAAAAAAAATTTTTTATGCATTTTTTTTATGAAAATCTATTTATAAACAAATTACTTTTTTCCACCATGTAACCATATAAGTAACCAGATACTTTACCCTCTACACGGTAATGAGTCCACCCATTACCTTTAGGCTCATCGCCTGTAAAGTTCATCAGTGAAGTAAGGTGTAATGTGTACGTGAAGCCCTATGGCGATACATTACTTTACCCATGATTTGGTAACGTGTGGTTTTGCTGGGATGGTGTTAATATTTTGAACTTCAGGTATCGATTATTAATTGTTAACAAAACAACATAAAATTGTGCGCAGTTTGGCGTATGTGGCCACAAAAATGGAAAAATAAACGTGAATTTAAAAAAAGAATAATTTTTGCGAGGCACAACCACAGTTTTATTGCCAGGTGGCCCGAATATGGTGTGATTTTAATATTTTACTAAATTACACGTTTTATTAAAAGGCCGCTGTTAAATTAATATTTTCGAATTTTTCGGGTTTTTTCTACAAATTTTCCAAAAAGAGCTTTTCTTAATTTTTTATTTTTTAGCCGAAGAACGTGTTTATTTTAGTGTTTTTATACGCATTCGTCTTGATTCTTACGTATTCATTTTGATATTTACTATGCATTGTAACGTGCAAAGCTTAAAGTGTGTGTAATTCGCTCAAGCTAACCTATGATCATCTTGGGAGAACTACGCACACTTTGAATTTAAAATATTTTCTCACAGCACTCTCAAATTGTTGATGGAATTACTGCAATAAATATAAAAATCGCAAGACTTCAAGATGTCACAAAAAAATATAAAGATTACAGAGAATATGGAGCTTTCAATATTTTATTGATGTGATTGAGCATCTCTAAACAAAATCCACAATTTTTAAGAAATTTTAATGTTTTCTTGGTGGATATAATTCGATTTTGACTTTAAAAATTGTTTATCAGCTATATATTTCGTGGAAATCGCAATTTTGAGATAAAATACATCGATTGTATAAGGTGGCGCAAAAGTAATCCTCCTATCAGAAAATGCTATACATAATAAATACATAATAAAAAAAAAAAAAACATCGGGAGGTTATTTTTGCGCCACCTTATACAAAATTTCATTATACGAGATGTAAATTTCTCAAAGACGTTATTAAAAGCCTAAAATGAAGCCCGAACTTAGCTCTTAAATGATTTAAACCAAAAACTATATTACTTTTCCGGAAATGGATGTAATTAAAATTTGAAGACTACCCGTAAAAAATCATAAAAGCAAATTTAACTTTAGCGCCACTCTTTCAAATTGATACAAGCTAACGGATTTAAGTTGATTGTGTCTATATATACGGCTATATAAGCTAAAAACGGAATTAATGTGCCGTAACTATTTTCGCTTATTTTAATACCAGATAATAAAAAAATCATATTCAAATTGTCATTAACATTAAATCACTTAAAACTTTTCTGTTTTCTTTTGGAATTACTGATTATTTTGGCAGTCCTTAACTAATTAATCATTAATTATGCGGCTCCTGTTCAAATTGATGGAAGCAACCGGGTTCAATTTACTAATATCAAGGGTTATTTGCGTGCTAATGTGGCATTAATGTGATGACAAAAATATTTTTACTTTTTTTAATCTCAAATATTAAAATTATGATACTCAAACCGTTATTAATCCAAAACTAATAGAGATACGACCCTCAAAAAAATCTTATACAGGGTGGGGCAAAAGTCACGAAGGGGTTTAAAACAGTCATAACTTTTTTAATCTTTAATTTTATTTTTTTTTTTTTACAAAATAATAAAATATGATACTGGGAGATTTTTTAAATTTAGGTGTGAAAGATTACGTCACGCAAGTGAGCACCATTTTCAGCCTCGCAGAGTTGAGCTCTTTTAATAGCATTTTCCATGACACGAGTCAGAGTATCTGGCTGCAACGCTCTTATTTCGGCTCGAATATTCTCTTTGAGCTGTGCAAGTGTTCTGGGTTTATTGATATACACCTTCTCTTTCAAATATCCCCAAACGAAATAATCTGGTGCTGTTAAATCCGGCGAACGGGCAGGCCAATTGAATGCTGAATTTTTGGAAATTAAACGTTCGCCAAAAATTTGCCTTAGGAGCTGCATAGTAGCTCGAGCAGTGTGTGCAGTGGCCCCATCTTGTTGGAACCACATCTCTCGATTGTCAGAAAGAGCTGGCCTTAAAAAATTTTGGACCATTTGGACATTTGCAGCTCAGCAGAGCGCCTTCGAGTTGATGTTTCAGGATTCTCCTCAACACTCTCCAGAACGCGTTGAATATTTGATTCACTAATTACAGAATGTGGTCTTCCGCTTCGTGGAAGATCCCTCACTGAGCCTTGTTCCTGAAAACGTGTCACTAAGCGTCGAATCATTGATTCGGATGGTGAATTCCGCACATTAAACTGACGACGATAGGCTCGTTGAGTTTGAATTATTGATCGATGATGTTCAAAATAAAGTTCTATGATTTTGGTTCGCTGGATAACGTTGTAACCTTCCATAATTAATCTCCCAGATTTATTTTACAAGTCCTAAAATGAAAAATAAAAAAAAAATTAAATTCGAAAAGTTATTAATTTTTCAAATCCCTTCGCGACTTTTGCCCCACCCTGTATTACTCGCAAAATATGATGTACATTTTTAAAAAATTTTTAGAATTTATGTGTAATTTGTTATTTAACAAAAATGAGAATTTTTAATGCTTAGAAAATCTTTCAGATCACAAACAAAATTAGATTCTTATTTTTTCTATGTATCTCTTGAATATATTTGTCAGATTTTAAGACGCTTGGCGTGTAGATATCGGGAGACCTTTAACACAACCAGAACAAATTTACAAATAAAAGAGGGATTGTTCATCAAATTATAAATAACTGAAATAATTTTGTTAATAGTAAATGTTTTGTTAATATTAAACATTTTGGAAAAATACTTTTATTAAAGTAAATTTTTCATAAAGACCCCTGGGTTTTAAAAATTCTTTTTACAATTAATTCTAATTTATTAGATATGTTATATGTTTCATGTATGAGCCATATATGGCCATATACCCTCAATTTTCGGATCCAAACATATATGACACTTCATATATGATAATATATGATCACTTTCACATGGGATGTTTATTTGTTGTTTTTAATAATAATATAATTTATAATTTAAAAAGCGGTGTGAGCGGTATGAGAGTGAAAATTTAAAAACTATAAATTTTAAAAGGGTCATATAGATATAGATAAAAGCGTAAACTTTTTTTTAAAATAAATATTACACAATTTAAAGCTTTTCAAGCTTTAGTTCATTGATTTTGGCCCTCATCTTCACAATATCTTCACGACTCTGTGTTTGTTTGCGCTCACACACAGCTTTATATTTTTTATTTTCACAGGTTTTCCAAATATTTTTAAAAAAAATATATAATTAAAACATCTTAAATGTCTGTGGGGTAGCAACTGATTACAATTAAGAATTTCGAGAGTTCATTATAAAGGAGAGTTCTTTATAAAGTGACAAATAAAATTGTAATCTATACCCTTATTCCACTTAAGAAAATTTTCAAGTGCAACGTTTTGCTACTGCTGCTTAATGTTTTCACGTTTTTTAAGTTTCATGAACATTTTGGTTTTTGGATTTTATATAATTGCTCGAACGAGCTTTTGACCCATATTAAACCATATTTTGCTAAAAAAAACGCGTTTTGAGAAAAAAATATCGAGCGAGGCATTCATATCGTTGTCTTACGTTCAAACGGAGCTATATACTTCCACACGAATTTTTTGAAAATTTTTGTTGAAAAGAATAATTAAAATTTCTAATAAATGTAACGGAAACATCACAAGAAAAAATTACACATTCCAAAAAGAAGGTGATGCCCACACTTGCTTACATATCTCATTGCCAAATTTAGTAACTGCAATACCAAACTCATTCCAACGATAGAGTCAAAAAAGCAAGTAGTATTGTAATCAATTCTTTAAATTTAAACCAGAAAGCATGAACTCAATAACAAAGTAATTATTTACTTAAAAGAAAATAACAATCTTATTAACTTATATGTATAACTTTTTGTACTCAAGAAGTAATCATATACTTTTTCTTAATAAAAGGACGTTATTGGAAGTAGTTCCCAATTTTGAAAAAAGAAGTTATACAATTTTAAAGAATTTGTCTCATATATTTTTTCAAACAAATTTTTATTTGCAGGAAAATAATACTAAAAACAGAAATTGCATGTTGCCTAAATTTTGTTAAACTGTGGTTAGGTATAAATTAGGGAAGCGCACGTGAGCAGAAAATTGTGAGTGGAAGTTGAAATTACTGACGTTATCGTGAGTGAGTGTTACTTTCGAGGGTGATTGTGCGTGAGTCATATTTTTGTTTTTCAATTTTGAATTGTTCTTTTTTTTGAAAAATTTATATTTTCGTGGTTTATAGCTCCAAAATTATGACAGACCCATGTTATCATATCAATTCGATGTTTCACTTTTTAGGATTTTATTTCCGTATTAGTTTTGATCGTTATATTTGAGTGACCTAGGAGAATCACGTGTGAGTAAAAGTTGAATTTACTTATGGAACTACTTCTTTTTTCTAAATGTAAGTACTTCTTATTTTTCCTAGGGAACTATTAATTTTTTTTTGTGTGAGTACTTCGTAGTTTTGCAATGGAACTATTTCTTTATTAAAAAATGTATGTAGTTCTTAAAAATATAAAGTAAATGGTTCTTCGGTAAAAAAAATAATCAATTCTAAAGAATCAATTATTTTAGTCTCACGCCCTGTTAAGGAATGCGTTCTGCCCAAAATGGAATGCGTTCTGCCCAAAATGTTTGATTACAAACCCGCTTACTTTTTGGAATTTTTTTGCTGGGATATGACAATATTTCTTTAAATTGATTGATTTTGTTAAACTAACAAGGCCTAAAATGTTTTGTGTAAATAAAACAAAGTCTCTTTACATATTTTCCGACGTTTCGTCTATATTTGTAGACTTTATCAAGGAAGTCGTCTATTTTCTTTTTTGTGGTTATTTTTATATTTAAATTTAAATTAATGAAAATAATAAATGAAACAAAAAAAAAATGGTAAATAATAGTAAAATCTTTTGAACAAATTTATAAAAAAAGTTGAAAAAATATTTATTTGAAATATAAATGCATGTTCATTAGGGTGATAACTTTTTTTGGACAACATTCTCCCCAGGGGTTTTCTAATGGCAAATATTGTATTAATGATAAAAAAAACTATTTCAGTTCAATTTGGTAAAAAAACCTTGCGCACCGACAGCGATTTCTAAAATGCCTTTAATATATTTATTTTAAATTTTTTTTAATAACAATTTTTTTTAAATATGGTTTATACATATGTAAGTAAGCAAATTTGGAAGAAAACTATTCCATTGACTCGAAAACGGACTTTACTATTGATATCAGCATGCCTTAATTATATAGATGTGATGGTCAGACGTTGAGGCATCAAAAAAAGTTTTTTTTTTTAACTTTGTTTTATTCAAAACTTTAACGCGTTTGGTGCGGAACCTTTTTTAACGATAGCGAAAAACTAAAAACGCAGTTCTTAATATTTGTCCATGCCCTACACGATTTTGTCTGGGGAGATTTGATATTTGCAAAAAATGCAAAAAGTTATTGCCCTAATGTTCATATATTTTTAATTAAGCTGCAAACTTTTTTATTAAACTACAAAGAGTAAGCTACATAATATTCTGAGTGTATTATAGCAACAAAAACGCAAGTATAGTAGCTAAAAAATATATTATATTCTTTATCTATTTATCACTTACGATAAAGATAAGTCACTCGTGGTTCTCTATGACACACGAATTTTTGTATCTTATTTTTACACAGCATTCAACATTTTACATTAAGCTAAAATGAAAACATTTTCGCGAAATACAATCCCTGAATACATGTTTTGTCTTCAGAAGGGTTACAGTGTTGGTCAAATTTATTAAAAATTTAAAAATTGTATTGCACCCACAAAGTCTCACAACCTTTGGAGTTTTTACTACCCTAATAGATTTAAATGATATAGGATTCATCGCCGCCCAAGATCATTACCCATATTTTTTGTATAGTGTTATAAATAAAAAATAAAATAAAAGAAGCATATACAAATTAGCACTTTTTCAGAATCCAGATGTCATTTCAATATTGAACAGAATGGTTAAGCCGTCAAATACAAAAAATGCTTAAAATTAAAAAATATCAAATCCGCGTTTTAAATTTTTAATTTTTATATTATAAATTTATTTGCTCTATTTTAAATTGAAATAAATTCTAAAATATTTTATGGTAGTATTTTTATTATTACTTTTAAATAGTTTATTTTATAATGGCATAAAAAAAAGATTTTGAAACACATAAAAAATTTATTTTGGTCAACAATAAAATCCTCATAGTGCAAGAAAGTTGTAATTTTTTCTTATGGAACTGAAAAAATGCCGTATTCATAAACGAATATTTCCTTAAAAGACCTATTTTAAACCTTGTTTAAAAGTTAATATTCAATTGAGCATACAGTTTTAAGGCTAAAATTTGTGTTTTAACTAGAATGTATTTGAAATGCTGTTTAATATTTTTATGAATACGAGGGTTGAAAGTTCCAATACAAGACAAAATATCTTTAAACATTATGTTAAAACAGCTATTATGGTATTGGTATCGGAAGCATGGCAAAATGTTTGAGGAAGGGAGAGTACTCTCCTAGACATTTAAAACAGAAATTGTCCATAAGTATCATCACTTCAACTCGATTTTCCACGAAAAATCTTAAAAGCATACACTCAGGGAACTTCTGCTTTAAAAATATGTAGTTGTTTGGGTTGTAATACAGTTTCTTTATTTTTAATGTAAATGTCAGTCATTTGTAGAACAAATTAAATTTTATACTAACCTTGTAAATCATTTAAAAAAACAAACCACACCACTGTTTTATGTTTTTACATTAATTGTTTACAGTATTATTTTTTTAATAACAAAAAATTATTAAAAAAAATAAAAAAAATAAATGTTTGTTTATTTTTTACTAACATGTGGCTCATTTTTACTAAAATTGTTAGTCATTTTTTGAACATTAAAAAACAAATGACAATGTTAGTTTTATTTACTGAAATGTAAGTCGTCCTTTCTTTATGTGAAATTTCATTTGTTTTTAATTACATTTGCAGTGGTCTTAAGCTACATAATATTCTAAGTGTAAAAATTAATTTAACAAAAATTCCGATTATTGGAAAAATTCATTGTCCTCGCGAGTTTTGTAAGTAGATTATAATAAATTAATCAGATCTCAGTATTATAGAAAAAACCTAAATTTTTGTTTTCGCCGATTTAAACCGGTTTTCCACCACCTGGATGTAAATGTGAAAGAATTTCTAAAAACAAGCCCAATATGATCTGTATTTAAGTTTTTGGATAATAAGCACTTGATTCCTCGAGTTTTATAGAAATACAATATGAAACATTAAAAAAAACGCAGATTTTGAGTACATGTAACAGCTTTTTCTCGCCCTGAAAAGTTATTTACTAAATTGTGCAAAGAATTAATTGACAATTATAAAATCAATACTATTTACTGTTTACTTTTTACTTTTTGCACATTTTCTCTAGTTTATTTTTATTTATTGCAAAAATCATGTTTTTCTTCACATATTAGAGCTAAACGTAAGTGCATAAAATATACATAAAGAAATAAAATCATAAAAACATCAATTAATTTATGTTATTCTTTTTTGAAATATTTTTATTTTAAAAACAATCGATTGACAAACTGTATCAACCATAGGTTTTTTATTGGCGTTTACGTTTTCTAGCACTGCACAACATCTTATATTCTTATGTAACTTTTTAAAAAAAATTATGCTGAGATACGATTATGTGTGGCTGATGCAGACTTTAATTGGAGCATCTCCACCCGTTTTACGTTTTATAATTTCGTTGGTGTACTCAGAGAAAAACTGGTTGAATTTGAAATTTTAGTTAAAAATTGTCGTTGTCGGAGGGGTCTTGGCGGGAGAGTAACACTGCATGACATAAAAAAATTATATATAATTCTATATGTTTCGGACATGCTAATTTAGTATTTTGATCTATGGTACAAATTTCGGGAAAAATGTCTAAAGTTTTAGGGCTTTTCATTTCGATTTTTATATTTACAACTTTTCGAAAGCAATCAATCTGTATTTGTTCGGATGGAAATAAAAACCAAGACCTTATTTGATATTTCTCATATTTTATGCACAAAAATTGCTTAACGTTGTATGTAGTATTTTACGCTTTTTTAAAGTTTTATTGAATTTGCACGCTTGATGAACAATTTTTCTGATAAGAGTGATAAAAGGCAATTAAAGAGAAATGAAAAAAAAAATGTATTTGCATATAGTGGCATAGCTTTGCAAGTTGACCCCATAATCATACTTTTGGTATAATATGTGACAGCTATGCTGTCATATAGTGACAATTTTTGAAAAATCGCTATATGTAGTATAAACCGCTATGTGCAAATAAATTGTTTTTATTAAAATACTTTTTAATTGATTCTTTTTAAAGAACTAACACCTATTCAGGTCAATTGTTCATTTAGCGTTCATATTCGCTAAAACTGTAAAAAAATGTAAAACCCTACATAAAACTTGAAGTAGTGGTTAAAATATTAAGTTTTGTGCATTAAATATGAGAAATAACTGTGAACACAGCACCCCGTTTCTGTAAATTCCGCATCTAAAAAAGTTTCACAAAAAATATGTAAAATACATACGGTGAGTCACAGACAATAAAATATAAAGTTAATAAAAAAAAGCTAATCAAACACAATATTCACATTATTTCTTTTTCTAAGAACGTAGTTTACTAAAATCAATTTGTCAACAGGTTTTAAAGTTAGAAGATCTGATAAATTTAGCTCTAACAATGTAGCCAATTTTATCATCTATGAGCTCACACGGTAAAAGCAGGATAACCGTGTATTTATCGATGTGAAACGGGACACAGGTCTTGTTTTTGAACTCCATCAAACAAAAGAAGATTGGTTGCTTTCAAAAGGTTTTAAATGAAAAAAATAAGTTAAATACAAAAACAAACTTTAAAGACATTTTTAGCGAAATCTGTTCCATAGATAAACAAAATTAAGTACACATCACGTCCAAAATATATATAATTGATTGTCAGATCTTTATTAATTTTTAAATGATAACATTTTGTCCTCCCCAACTAGGAAATATTGTTTTCATTAAACGCAACTATGAACACAGAGAAAATTTAGCTACCTGCCAACTGAATTTCGGTTACTACGACTCAAATTTAATTATTACGAATTTAAGACGGTTGTCACAACTTAAGTTTAGTAGCAACACCTAAAATATTTATAAATCGAATGTAAATATCCTTGTACTAACTGAATTTATAAGTTGTTACCATTTATATACAATTTTAAATTCGTTTGGCACTTTATTTCCCTGCGTGTACACACAGAGAACTAATTGGTTGTGATAACCGAATTTATCGCTCACCGAATTATTCGGTTACAGCTACCTTCATTTGCAGTTACGTCTACCATATTAGAATAACATATTCCGTACATTCGACCGAATGTTTAATGTGATTACTTTCGTATTAAATAAAACACTGTTTCCAGTTTGTTTCTGTTTTTTAATTTTTATATATAAAAATAAAAGTACATAATAAAAAATGAACAATACCAAATAAGAGATCATAACATAAATTACCTATTTCTACAGCAAACATCAGATTTTCAAATCTCGAAAAACTGCAAATTCTAGGTACATATTTTAATGGAGTATTTTCTTGATTTTCAGTGTTTCATACAAACTGTATGGTTACATTTTTCGTACATTTGCTTTAACTTTGATTGTGTTTCTTCTCATGCATTTCTGGAATGCATTTCCTAGTCAGCTAGGACGACCTTCAACGTTCTTCGTGCCATATAGTGGTAATTGTGAATATTTCTTACTTCACTCGCCAGATCAAAGTAAATTGATAATGTAATTAAATACTTTTCAACTAAAAAACATTTCAGTTTTCATTCAATTTAAGAAATTCTTCGCTCCATTTGTAAATTTGTTTTATTAGTTAAAAAAATATAAGAATATTTTTTTTTCGTCCACTAAAATTCTATCTGTGCAGAGGATCTATGACATGACTCTAATGAGCTTAGACTGAGTGCCTTTAAATACGCTAGAACGTTTCCCGAAATTATAATACAAAAACAAAAGTAGTTTTATGTAGAATTTGAAATACCCCTCCTCCAGTCGGGGACAGAAATATGCTTTGTTTCCTGGGAATACCTGGAAAATAAATACGAGGTTGAATTCCCTAGTTGTAAGTGATGCTTTGTGTTAATTGCAAATTTTATTTGCAAAAAATAAAAAATATGTGAACTTCATATTGTTTATACGAAGTTTTTTGATATCAGAAAAGTTAAAGTTTAAAATGTCGTAAAATATCCCGTAATTATAAGTTCGTTGATATTACAGTTTTTGTTTGCTTTTCCTTGTCTATAAATATTTAGCAAAAGTTTTTGATGATTTTAAATGAATGTAAATTTAAAGGTTTTAGTTTTGCTTCTCTAATCTTAATAATATTAATAAAAAAAAATCTTATAATTTTTGGCAATTTTTTCTGCAACGACATTATTAACTACCCGGCTAAAAATCAACATATATACATGCATTTATGAACATATATGAACTCATTTATGCTCATACTTGAAGTAATTCGAGGTCAAACATATCCACATACCACCACATAGGATTCTTATATATTCATAAGAGTTCATATGTGATCATATATATAAACATTACCTCAATTAATGCATACAGATGAACATATATGATTCCTCATATGAACATATAAGAATGGTTTATGAACACATATGAATCATATATGGATGCATGTGGACATGTATGAAGTATGTATGTTCATTAATCGATTTTTAACAGGGTACGTAATATTCAGTAGTTTTATTAAATTACTTACAGAAAAAACTGATAAAATTAGCAGATTTATTTTGCTAAATATAGCAAAAATAAATCTGTTGAATCTAGAAATATTAAGTTATATTTCAGCAAAATTTAAGTTAATTCAAAGTGACAAATTAATAAAAAAAAATTCTAATATTTGTATTAAAATTAACAAAAATTGTTTTTTCAGACTTTCTATATTTCCATATATTTAGTTAGAATATTGTTCTACCTATAGTCCAAAATCTAATATGATATTGTCATATTACATTTTATTTGTTGCTTTTTAAGAAGTTTTATCATTTGCATGATAGAAAATGCAATTGTTTCATGGGCATCAACTCAATCCTCAGTTATGCGCGGTAAGACAACTATGATTTTCTTAAATCAAACCGATACATTACATACATAAGAATTTTTCTACTCTGGCTGATTTAAAAAACCGAATCATACAATCAAAACTTTTTGAAAATATAATTTTGCCAATTTGACAGCTTTAGTATTGCTGTTCTTATCTTTTTAATATTTAGCAAAAAAATAACTTATTTTTATTACAAATTAAGCAATTTTTTTTTTTACAAAGTTTTAGCAATTTTTTTCAGCTAATTTTTGCCGGTTTATTTATATGAGTGTAAAATTGAGATACATTACTCGTTTACGAATTTTTTTTTGTGAAGTGTACGGGTTTTATGGGTTAATTATGAAAACCAAAGAATAACAAAAGAAAGAAAGGCAAAATTAAAACAAAACATCACAACAAATAAATTCTAACAGCACCCAAAAATCAGCGAAGCCGAAAATACAATTTAAACATTGTTTCTAAAGTCTATTACAAACCAACAGCCAAGCAAAGATCTGGCTAAAACGATATTAGAGAGCAAAACGATAATAAAAACCAAATTAAACTCTCAAACAATTTACCTTGAAAAAATACATTCATAAAACGAACTGAGAAATTACATACAAAAACTCCCCACATTAGCTAAAATTTACAAATAACTAACAAACGTTAGAGTTCAAAATGTGGTGAATTTTCACATAAATACTCTAAACCCGTTGCGCATTGTTAGTTAGTAGGCTAATAAAAAAAAGTCTCCACACTATATTAAGAAAGACTTAAGACTTGGTATTAACTGAGGTGAACAAGTTATTTAGTGAGTGTATGTGTAGAGTAGAGTAGAATGGAATGGATCATTATTACGCCAGCTAAACTTAAGCTTTAGTATAGCGTTTGTTAACTGTGGTAAGTAAGTAAATTTGTTTTTGTTACAATCTACTACTACTACTACTACTACCGTGTGGCTGTATATACAGGTAGGAGACAGGTAGGGCAAACAAAACAACACAGATTGCAAATGAATGGTTGGCTAAAAAAGCTAAACTTTTTTATTTTTCAGTCGTGAGGTGGTAACTGAATGGAACGGGTTAACGTTACGGAAAGGTAAACTAAATTACAAAAACGAGATTTTTTAGAAAATATTGGAAATTATAAAAATATTTGCAAAAGAAAATTCAGGCAAAATTTGAAGTGAGATGAAAGTGTTTTAAAATATTAATCAAATTATAAAACTGTAGTTAACAATAAATAGTTAAAATTTCAAAAAATGTTTATATAATTAAAAATATTAAAAAAAAAACTAGTTTAATAAAAAAAAAAATAAATCGCAAATAGCTGATCTAATGCTCAAAAGCTCTTTTTTTCGTTGTCTATGTAGTGGTCTAATCATCATTATCATTATTAAAGTGACTACAAGTAAACTAAATGACGGTTAACAAACAAAAACGTAAAGAAAAAATTAAGTAAAAAATATAATAGAAAAAGAAACATAAATAAAACAATAAAAAATTACAGTAAAAAAGCTTAACAATTACAAAAAAAAAAATTAAAATATAAACAATTTCAATGAATTCTTTTAAAAATAAAGTTCAATAATTTTTGATCCAAAAAAAAAAAAAAAAACTTTAACTTGTTAAGTGTTTCAAAGCAATGAAGGTCATAAAACCAACGCAAAAATTTTGAATAAAAAAAGACAAAAAAAAAAAAAACGAAAAACATCATCATTTTTTAAAGAAAAAAAAAACCCACATAATAATTTTGAAATGCAAAAAAAAAACAAAAAATCATGATTAAATAACACTTAATTAATGGTTTGAAAAACAAAATAAAGATAAACCAAAAAAATACAAAATACTAATATTAAAGCTACTCAACAAAATTAGTTTTTTAACAAAAATATTTTTATTTAATGAAGAGGAAAATTAGCAACCAAAATCTGCCAAATGATAATTTTTTTTAAAATGAATAATCGTTTACTTTGTGAGGTATAAAAACGTTTCCAAGCATTTATTGCATTTATTTGAGTAAGTTTTTGCAAGCTGAGACGATTTGATAATTATTGATCGCAATTTTTCATACGTTTAAATTTTAAACTTTGTTTATATTTTTACAAAAGTATTAATTTAAATTTATCAAAAATTTAAAGCTTTTTTAATTAAAAAGTTACACATTGATGGTCATAAGTTGACATATACATAATATATAAAAAATATTGCTAAAACTATTAAAAATTAAAATGACGTAAAAGAAAAAACAGACGAAAGATAAGAACAGCAAATAAGTTAATTAAAATTAAAAATCTAGTCAGCTTAAATCAAAAACAATTTTACTAAAATATATATTAAAAAAAAATCACAAAAAAATTTTAAAAGCTTTTTTTAGAATTTTTTAAGCGAATCAAGATCTCCAATATTACCACAAATTTCCCTCTGATTTTAAGATACTTGGGACATTTTGGTCTAAAAACGCCTATTAAGTATATCATTTCTAACTATTATACTGGTCAGTTTGAATATGAAACTTAATTACAATAGTTGACCTATGTACCCGGTGAAAAAAGTTCCGATATACTCATATATGATTATATATAGAATCACATATAACTTAACATCACATCTTATCTGATCCGTAAAATGGTATGCATAATGGTCCAATGGTAGCACATGCGATCTAAACTCATATAGTTTGATCCGAAAAATGAGTACATCAAATATGATCAATTTGATATATAATTAGATAAAATTTTATCTAATAAATTTTTTATTAAAAAAATTAAAAAAAAAAATTGAAAATGTTATTTGTTATTTAAATCCAATTAAGTACTACTTGTAATTCATTTATTAAACATATAAATATCAAGTCTAAAAATGTATGCTTTTTGTGAACCTGAAGTTGGAACTTATAATAAATTTAAAACGCTAGGTAAAAAAAAAAAAAAAAAAACAACATTTACCGAGGAAGAAAATCAAATTTTTTGTTGTGAAAGTCGTGGTAGAGAAGAATGAGTGTATTATCTAAAAATCATAATTACATTGTAAATTTTCAATTTTCTGAATCAGACTGCGCAGTTTCTGGTATTGAACCTTCGTCAGTGACCCTGTTTTTTTAAATTTGAATAATGTAATATTTGTTATGTTTTTATTTGTTCGATTGCGTCTATATGAAATTTTCTGTGCAATCAATGACCGTGGTATAGATAAACTGATTTCTAATGCCATATGCACTCGCACTACACGTTAGACAGAGCGCTGTAGCCCACTGATCTATCGTCAGGTCGAGTTTTGTTGTGATTAAAACTAGTTTTAGTCAATACACGGTGTTTTTGTTCTTGCATACATAATCTCAGAACACTCCAACAACACAACAGTTCTATTTTTAGAAACTTACCTTACTCTAATGTCCACTGTTTTCCCATATGTTGTAAGTGATTTTTTGTTCACATAATTTTTAAGTAGAAGACTTACAAATTTTTTTCAATTGCAGAAATAAACAGCAAACTTTAGACGTACTTTTTATACAAAATAATTAAAAATAATAACTATACGGTCGGTATTATGGATCATACACGATATTTTTTTTTTAATGATGGATAAATCTCCCTAATCGTAATTCAGCAATTTCAGATTGTTCAAAGGAACTATTTTGTTAATCACAGAATAGAAGCAATGATAGAAATTATATTGTCTATAGTGCAACTATTAGCAACTATTTAATTTTTAAAATTGAAAATTTAGAATCCAGTACGCATGTTATATGGGTTTTGCGTTTTATTTGCTTAAACAAGCCGTTTCCAACGCTCTCTTCGAAAAACCTGAACTAGTTTTAGAGACTTTCGAAAGAAATTTGTTAACAGTGTTACTTTTAATTAATTAATTTTCATGCTTTTAAGCAATTTTAATTAAATTTTAAAGTTTATTTGTGTTGTTTAATGTATCATCTGCATAAGTTTTGTGTAATTAACACAAAATTTTGTTTGTATATACTAAAAAATACGCATTAAAAACCTCCAAAAAACTTCTGTTCCTCTTAAAACCAGTTTCCATATGAAACTTAACAGATGTTGAGTACATTTGTTCTTCTTTAGTCTATATGTTCGTTGGTTTAAAATCATGGCTGGCAAACACTACCTTTTTATTGTAACGGTAGTTTTCTGCCACGCCTATCTCAATACCGATATGACAATTTTTAAATTACGATTCTAATAGTGGCATGTCTCTTTTAATATTAAAGGGTTTATTTCCAAATTTTACAAATTAAATTTTGTTATATCTACAAAATACCGTTATAATCCGTGTTTCGATATTTTAGCGTAATTTTAACTTTGTTTCAAGATATTTCAAAATCAAACCGGTGAAAAAATACGACCGGTTATAAAAGAACACACATGTCCTTAATGGTATGGCTTTTTTAAACTTTTCATTTCATTAGCCAACCACAGTTATTATGAAAATGTATTGAATGCCAAAGGTAGTAGAAGTTTTTCATTTTGTTGCATTACGTTTTGAAACCATTTATATTCTAATTATAAACGGTGCTAAAAAAAAGTGAGAGATTTTTTTCATTAAATTTTATTATATATAATGATATGTGTTGGCATATATAATAATATATTAATGGTATAAAATTATTTTTGATTAAATTTTTTTCATCGGGTATTTATTAGTGTCCGAACGAACAGTTCGGCCAAAAAATATATTTTGTCGGTTTTTTGATATCTAGAGGCAATGATGACAAATTTTGGTATTGGAAACATGTTTGTTGAGCCGACTTAATTCGATTTTGAGTATACAATTTTAGAGAAAATCCGAAGTTTAGCTATAAAGTTAAAAGTTCGGCCGCCGAACTATTTTCAATTTGGCCGAACATTCTGAGGCCGAACAGTGAATTCATTGCTTAACTACAGACTTTTCTTCAAATTTGACACTCAAAATAGCATCTAATCAGCCCAATAAACATTTTTCCATCCGCCAAATTTGTCCATAATGCTTTAAAATACCGAATACAGACCAAATGCATTTTCTGGCCGAACTGTTCGGTCGGACACTAGTATTTATTATATACTTAAAAAGTCAATAATTCTGTAACATAAGGACAGTTTTTAGTATATCTTGGTCTTATTGCAAAAGTGAATCAATGTACTTCTTCTATATAATTTGAAATTGTTGGAGATATAGGAGGGCCAAAGAGTACGCATTATTATACTTTCATATCTAATTTGATTCGTTTAAAATATAAGTATGTGTTCTTTCGGATATGACCCAACTCCTTGTTATGGTACTTTTTGAATTGTGCCAAGAAACGTGGTAAAATAGGGGCTTATATGGGAAAAAGTCTCCCTCTTGGCGGTCTGGCCAAACCGCTGAAGCAAGGAACTTGAAATTTGGTATGTGGGTTCCTAATCAGGAATAGACATATGTTTATAGCGGATTTTTGGAAATTCCTACTGGGAGGGCAGTAAGGGAAAAAGAATTTAAAATATTTTATGTGGGTAGCTTTCCACGAGTAGATATCATTAAGGGAGTTTTTTGAAATTCTCATGGGGAGGGGCAAAAAGGGGGAAAATCTGCTCCTCGGCGGCCTGGCCTAACTGCCGGTGCTAGGAACTTGAAATTTGGTACGTGAGTTCCAAATTATGAGTATGCATCTGCATAGGGCGGAGTTTTGGAAATTTCTGTTTTTTTTTATTTACTATAAACTCATGAATAATGCATCTTTTTAGTAAAAATTCAATACAAATTCCTTTTTTAAATCGAAAGTGGCCAATTTTTAGGAAAATTAATTTTAAAAATAAATTGCATAGAAAATGAAATTCTTTTTGACGCTGGAAAAAATTTCAATCAGCGGTATAAAAGTAGAGGAATGTACAATTTCAATGCATTTAAATGTTAATGATCCGATGTATATTAAAAAAAACTACTAATGTAGAAAATTATAGACTTTTTGCATATTTTTTATTTTTAAAAAGTAACGAAAATCGCAAAGAAAGCCATGGTTTCCTCGAGTTTCGATAAAATAAAAACGTTAATCTTTAAGTGGCTCCGTAGAGTTTCTGGGTGCAAGTCGGATTTATCGTGCAGTGGGCGATATACATTTTCTTTGTTAAATTTTATCCATAACCCTTATAATTGTGTTAACTACTTAAATGATATTCTATATTACAAGGGCTGGGTTAACAAAACCTGGGTACACTGAGGGAATTATCTGCATAATATAAAAGCTTTTCATTAATTTTAAGAAACATGTTGTTTATTTTGTGAAGAAATGTTTCATTAATTTACTGAAACATAACATTATTTTTTGTTACAAAGAATTTTCTCTATGCAGTATATGATAGATGGGACAATAGTTTGAAAGATTAAGATACAGATCTATCCAATCTAGTTTTTAGGGAGTAACACTGGTATCAAATTAGTTCAAATCTTGCTTGTTTTAATACGTATTTAAAAAATGAAAAATGTTTGAACGATTATTGGAAATATTTCTACAACAACTTATAAATTTGTGATTTGTTTAACAAGGCTGGCAAGTTATATCCTTGGTCAATTATTAGAACTAGGCTCCGGTGTGGTTGGCAGGTTTTAATTGTTATTATTAAAAAACCAATAATTACATTTAGTGTTATTCAGCCATAACCCAGCAAAAATAGAGAAGAAAAAAAAATTGTTTAAAAAAACAAATATTTTCTAAAAAAAATGTTTATGCTAAAAAAATTATGCTAAAAAAATTAGTAATTGTGTAAAAAAAAAAACAATAAAAAACAATGTAATTTTTTATTCCGGGATTCGAACCAGGAACCCCCTGATTGTTAGACCAGCACGCTTCCATGCAACCAACATACGAAATATTAACATCTTGTTACCCGTGAAAAAAACTCATAATTGCCATATTTTCATACCACTTCTTTTTAATGTAATGAAACAAGTGATTTATTTAGAAGTTGTTCCGTTTATGTTTGCTGGATAATTTGTAAACAGATTAAAACCGTTAGTTTCCCTTATAAATATTATATTTTATATAATTTTATTTATTTAAGGTAATACAAGTTTTTTTGCAAAAATAAACAACTTGAAATTCAGTTCAATAAAAATCTTTTATTCATATTATTAACAAAACAAAAACTACATCTCTCAAGGTAATCTTGGTTGCGTGTTTTCCTTTTATTTTTTATTTTTTTTAATTATATTTTTTATTTATTTTTTGTTAAACTGTGTTAATAGTATGTGTAATTTAGTTTATATAAACACAATTTTAAGTACCCGACTAAAAAAAATGTAATATGATGCAACAAAGAAATGTATCAAATTTAGTATAGCCTATTGAAATACAATTTTATCCGATGGTGGATCATATTGTATATAAATGAATTATATTACATTGAGTTTGATATAATTTGATACGATTCAATCCAGTTCAAATAAACTTGTTCAATAAACTGTTGTACAATTAAATTTAAATTTGATGCGATGGTGTATCATATTGTATATAAATAGATTATATTACATTGAGTTTGATATAATTTGATACGATTCAATCCAGTTCAAATAAACTTGTTACAGGTTATGGTCCGATTATTAATAGACCAATTTAAATTTTTCGTACAGTTAAATTTAAATTTGATGCGATGGTGGATCATATTGTATATAAATGGATTATATTACATTGAGTTTGATATAATTTAATACGATTCAATGTAGAAAAAATATAAATTTAATACAGGGAGCTAGATATTATGTTAAATTTAAATTTTATATGCTTAACAATCAAACATTTGTATGTCAAACTAAAATTTTGGTGTTTGATATTTTAATTTGTGATGTGCATTTTGATAATTATTGATATTAAAATTATGATTAGAATGTTATGGATTTCAAAACAAAAACGTCACTTAAAATGTTTTTATTTTTTTGCATGGGGCAATATATTGCTTTGTTTAATCCAATATATTAATTTAATTTTGACCATACAATTATATGTTTACCGTAATACAATTAAATATGCCGCCCTACGAAAAATTACAGTGGCAATTAAAACTGTGTCTTACTATTCATGATGTCATACTTGACTCTATTAAATTCCACAAAACTGCATCACATTATACAAGAGTATATAATATTATTTTTACTCGGGTACCTATTAAACAAATACAAAAAAAAACTATGTTGTCAAACCAGACCTTAAAAATAATACCAAAATTATAAAACAAATTTTATAAACATCTACTAAAATAATAAATAAAAATGTACAAAAACTTACAACCTTTCATTGCAACAACCAACAAGTTTTAAAGCCTTATGGCAAAAATAAAAGTTTATTTTTAATAAATTTTTTGTGTTTTTGTTTATTTACTTCTTTTTTTGTAGTGTTGAATAAAGTAAAATTACAAGAAAATAAATTCGTTTGGGAAAGTATATAATTTTTTTTGGAGACTTTCGAGAAAGAGTAAAAACAAAAAAAGAACGTAAACAACGAGTGGAGTTTTATATTTTAGAGTTTGCAGCTGTAGTTAAACTGTTTATGTTTAAATGCATATAAAATTGTGGTAAGTTGATGAAAAATTATTGGTAGTACAGAATTAGAAAATATTTTAAGAATAAAGTTTAAGCCCGATTTGCGTCCTGTAACGGCTGATTCACTTAACTACGCTATCTTATGAGAGACTTCGCTACCTTTTGTCCGGCCGTGCTCATGGAAAATGGGGGGGATCTTTTATCTCTTAAGATAGACGAAAGCCAGTTACTATTAAAATAAAATTATAGGTAGCATTTCTTAATATCGACTTTGCCATAAAATAAGAGAAATAATAAAAAAAAATTTTAAGAAGAGAGGAAAAGAACGATGAAGTTTAGAAGAAAAGGCATAAGATGAAAACACCCTTAAATATTCTCACCCACCCTACCTGCTATCATTGCAATCAAAATTTTGATAGCCCATTTTGAAACCTAACCGCGTATATCTAAACTTTTCGTGGAATTATGGAACACAAATTAACAAGTCATTATAATAACCATTCATTTATTAAAACAAAACAAAACAAATAAGGGACTTATAGATATTTATAAAAATCATATTTTTAGAAAGTGTTAATTATCATGAAGACCATATGAAAACTTAAATTAGAATGCAAAAAAAAAATATATAAAAACTAGGAATTATTGTTAATAAAAATTAAAAGTTTAATTGTTTGTATAAACGGTTTCAATAAAATGAGATAAATTGAAGATTGAATTATTTAAATTGAGATATCAAAGTAAAACATTCTATACAAAAAAAATAAAATCTAAATGTTCTAAATAAAAAAAAAATCCTAATCTAATAGCTCTATTTTTATAACAGTTTTAAAATTTATATGTGTTTTAATTATATATATATATTTTTTTTTTTTTTTATTTTTATATATATCGTAAATTATAAGCAAAATTTTTAATTATTTTAATTAAACAAAACTCACCATTCATACTTTCCAACGATGACTCAGGCCTGATGTCTGAAGGAACTGCGATGATTTTGGCTCAAAAGGTTATGGAAGGTTATACTGTACGATATATCAATTTAAATATATTCAGAAAATGTTATATGGATATTAATTTGAAAACAGTGTTAGAATATTAATGTGCATTATGGAATAGTGAATGTGGTATAAGTGCATATATTTTAATTATGTAATTACTGTATTGTATACAACTATTTTATTTATTATTTTTTTATTTTTTTTATTTTCTGTTGTTGATAAATTAATTTATCGATATTTCACCAAAACAATATTTCATTATCCTTAAAGCCAATGTAAATTCCACGGAATGTAGCTATTCGAATATGACTTTAAAAAAATATTAAAGATGTTTTCTGTACCCCAACAGGGGTACCAAGGATTGACGACAAATTTCCTAGATGCAGTACTCTCGATATATGAAACTTTTGATAGCGGGTTTTAACTTTTCAACGTATTTTCGAGTATATTACTGTCAATTTCGATGGTCTTAAATAAATCTTAATGACCGCACAAAAGTCGATATTAAGAAATGCTACCTATAATTTTATTTTAATAGTAACTGGCTTTCGTCTATCTTAAGAGATAAAAGATCCCCCCCCCCATTTTCCATGAGCACGGCCGGACAAAAGGTAGCGAAGTCTCTCATAAGATAGCGTAGTTAAGTGAATCAGCCGTTACAGTCCATGACCTCCGAATTCGTCGAACGTTTTCTATATATTATTTAAAGCCAATACTCTATCCTTTAAAATATCACCACGTTTTGGTTTGGAGCAATAGTAAAGAATATATATAAAAAAGTTAACTCAATTTTAAATGAACTATTCGGCGATTTCTTACAGGAAAACAAAATCAGCATATTCCAATTTCAAAAATTTCCTCACTTTAAGGCAAAATATTTAAAAATTTTTTTTTACTACATAAACAACATGTGTATGTGTTAGCCGATGCGTCCATGCGTCCTTCCAATAATCATTTATCTTTTACGACGCAAACATTACGGCGGTTTAAAGTTGAAAGCAAATTAAAATTTAAGTTTTTGCTTGGATTTAATTAAAGCCACATCATCTTTATATTTATCGTATTTCAAAATATATATTACACAATCAAAAAAATTTTAAAATACACTCAAAATTATTTTTTTCATATATTAGAAATTAAAAAAGAACAGAGATTAGTTTGGAAAACACGGTTTGGCCTGTTATATTATATTTAATTGGGTTTATCTATAGGACCTCATATGAAATAAGGGAATGTTCCCTGTTCCCTTTCGTTTTTGTTCGTATTGTAGCATGAATATGGTAAAACTGTCATCGAGTTTAATTTCCAATATCTCTATTTAAAAAAAACTTTTGGTGTAAATTTTTCATTTTTCCTGATCTTATTGTGTCGTTGCAAAAGACCGCAACACAAATTATAATTTTTCGTAACTAAAGAAAAGTGAACAACATACAAGTTTTTAAGAATTTTCCAAGTCGGATTTTGCAAACGGTAAGAATTTTATTTACAAAAAAATTTTAAAATACACTCAAAATTATTTTTGTCATATATTAGAAATTAAAAAAGAACCGTGAATAATTGAATCCATAAAAAATGTAATAAATAAAAAAAATGTGAAAAACTATATTTTTACAATGTTCGCTGAAGTGGTCATTTAACATATTTTCATATTTTTTTAAATTTATTTTTAAGTTTTAGTCTTTTTTAAATGGTTTATCAACTGCATATTTTGGTGTTGAGTGAAACATAATGTTTTGTTTATCTCTTTTTCAACTCTATATTTATTTGTTGGCAACGCTAAATTATACGCTAAAAATGGCAACCCTAAAATGTGATATCGTAAAAATCAATTACAAAGATGTAGACTCAGGGAATTTCTGTTGTAAATATTTGTAGATATTTGAGTAGTAATACATTATCTTCGTTTTTAAGTAAAAAAGCAGTCATTTGTAGAAGACATTAAATATAAATATAAAATTAACTTAAATGTAAAATCTAATGATACAAAAACACATATCGCATTTAATTCCCAGGAATAAAATATTTCTTTTACAATCCTATTTATTATATTTTATAATACAACTCTTGGAAAAAATTAAGGCAAATGTACTGTCAAATCAAGTTTCTAAATGTGGTAATACTTTTAACACACACACACTCACACACATTTAAATAACGCCTACATTAACTATGATTTTTCAGACAGTTTTAATAAAATATTGAAATCATAATAATGGTGATGATGATGGATTTACCATAAATGGCAGTGAGTCACCTTGTACCATTCTTGATTAAGTTAAGACTTATTTCAAAATTATTGCTTAATTAACACTGTGCAACAAATTTGGGGTCACCGATTGTATCCTAAATGAAACCAATGTTTAATGAATATGTTAGATCAAAACACCCAAAGGGCTTTGAAAACTTAGTTCGGATTTAGTTTGTATGGTCTTTTGAAATTCGGATTTTTTTGGTCCAATTTTTAGATTTTTTTTAATGTATTTCACTGAAATGCACTACACACAGGCGGAAATGGGATCGCATACGAATATATATGATCATCAGAGAAGACAAATATGGTTTTTGCAATTTTTCCCCATTTTCACTGAAAGCTTTTCTTAAACTTGTTGAGCTTTTAAAGTGCTTTTTTAGAAATTCTTCGCTTTAAATGATTTTTTATTCAAAAGTTTTTATTATTTTTTTAAATAGTGTAATTTTTTACCTTTTTGCAGTATTGATGATATATTTGGCTTTTTTAATATTTTTTTGAATTTTTCCATTTGTTGTCTTCTCTGATGATCGTATTGGGTTTGTATATAACCATTTATGCCTAGGAAAATATTTTTGTGTGCATTAAGTAATGTTTAAAATTTTTATTTGTCATCAAAAATTAAAAAAACGGCTATACAAAAGTTATAGAAACGCTCTGGAGGTTGTGGTCTGTTATTAGTCTAGTTTTATTTCCCGTAGGTTTCGTTAAGCATACAATTTCTTGTTACACAGTGTAATAAGACAAATACAGTTTGTTAACGAAAATTAAATATTTTATTTACTTATGCAAGAATTTTCATTAAGTTTTTTTTTTAATATATTTTGTTGGTAAAAGTGTTTGTTTTACACTCCCTGTTGTCTTGTTAAAAATTAAAGAGTGTCTTTACCAGAAGACTGTTGCTATTTTGATTTGAAGTCTCTGTTGATGTTGAGTTGAATGTGGTGTGCAATTATAACACGCGCGTTGAGTACGATTTTTTTTTTTGTTGTAAGGCGTTGAATGTCGACGTCAAATCTATCTTGATTTGTATTACATTTTATATGTAGTCTGTTTGATGTCTTTTGGTACATGTGGTCTTGTCTATAATTGTACTTATTTACGTACACGTAGAATTTAATACTACACATGTACATTTAAATTCAACCAATACCTTCTTAACCAAACCCAATAATACCTTAACTCTTTTTATTGTTTGAGTTTAAGAGTAAAAGATAAAAAATCAAAAAGAAAAAAAACTGGCTTAAATAAACACTTCAAGTCCTAAGCTAATGTTGTTCCATACACCCAATTGGAAATTTTGCAAATTTTTTAAATTTTTCGATACAAAGTTTCTTAATAAATTTGTCGAAACCAATCTATCTATGACCTACTTTCGACACCTGTTGAAACCGACATTAGATGAATCTTATTTCTCAAGGTTTTATGAATAATGGACAGGGATATATTGACGTGCAAAATTTCACGTTGAGACGTTTTCACCAAAAGAATTTATGCGCGTTCAAAATTCGAAAAATTAAGAAAAATTACTTGAAACTTACAAGAGTTTTTTTTATAAATTTTATTTTTTTTTAGCTGGTTTTAATTTTCCGACCTAAACTAATATAAAATAGACTCATTCACTGAAAAAGTAATTTCCGTACCGCTGATTGGTGAAAAATGTTACAAGTGAAACCAAAATTTTCCGATTTTTAAACTATTTCAATTTTTTCAATTGGGTTTTTGCGCCGTTTAATGGAATTTTGTTTTAAGAAAAATTGTGTATTTTATACAGCTGGAGATATGCCAGGTTGATGTGTGCGCACCAATAACTAGATACAAATGCATGCTTTTTGCGTATGGCATTCAGAATTATATTTGAAATTAGCTAGCGTATTACGTGAACTGAGTTACTTTGTAAACAGCCCCTCCTAGTCAAAAAAGACTTTTAAAAATCTTAAATACAAAAATTTAAAAATTTAGCGAAATTTTAGTATTTATTTTGGCATATTTTTATAAAAAAAAACCCATAGTTAGGTAGCTATAGTGAATTCTCACGCCGAACTCAATTGATAAAGTGCAAAAAAGTTAAGTTTTTTTCTTAATAGCGGCTGCAGCGGCAGTTTTTTTTCAAACAGATTTTGCTTTGGGACAACAAATGCGCTTTATCAATTCCTCCAAAGTATACGTCAAATAAAGATTTTAAAGAGCTTAACACAAAAATCGAAAAGGCATCAACAAATTCCAAGGACTTTAAATTTTATGAAGCAAACAACATTTTCATAACCTCAAAAAGCATCCTTATATAACATTTTTAATTTTGCGAGTTGTAAAGTATTTAATATGATTTCCTGCAAATAAATATTATTAAACCGACAAAACATTCGTGTTTTCCAAAATAAGTAATAATATGCAATAGAACAATTTTTTGAGTGTATTTTTATTATTGTCTTTTTGTTGGCGTAATATATATTTTAAAATGTGATAAATGCAATGAATTTCATAAATTATTTAAATAAGTCTGTAAAAGTTACAGAAAAAACTGTAATTGTTACAGAAAATTTTGCTTAAATTAGAAAAACGTGACTGTAACTTTTAAGTAAATTAAAACTAGTAAAAAAATTAGTAAAAGTTACTGAAATTTAGTAACATTTTAGTCAACTATTAATGCAAATCGATTTGCTTAAATCAACCAAATTTTGTACCAAATATTAGTGAAAATAATTTAGTATACAAATTCGTTAAAATTACTAATAATTTGTAAAATTGTTGCAAACTTAAAGTGGAAACAAAACTGCTGAAATCAACCAAAAATATTACTAAATGTTAGTAAACAAAAGTTTTATTACCGTTTCAACAATTCAACATTTTGTTTACTTTTACGATGTGTGGTTTAGATGATTTGGAATAAAATTTGTATAATATTTCGCTGCGTTATTTTAAAATCTTTTCATTTTGGTTATTTTTGATATTTGGGCCACTTTTGATAAAACCAAAATTCTTTACAATTTAAAAATATTGCTAAACATTTTTTTTGTGCGCAAAATATAACATTATATTTGTGGCCAAAAGATACCCAACTTATTGTTTCTTTATATCAGCGTCAGGTATTTGATAGCCCATGGGCGCTCTCTCACACCTACATAAGCTCACGCATTGAACAAAAAAATAAATAAAATCATTTAGTCGCTAACAAGCAGTACTTACATCGCTTGTTTGCGAAATTTTTTTTACACTCGACATAATATTTTAATTAGCTTGAGTGGCTTTTTGGATGTTTTTTACTAATATTTGTTTTGTTGTTGTTGTTTTATTGCTATATTTGCCTTAAAATTAGTAGAATGCAATTAACAGTACATTTTGCTAAAATCAACAGAAATTTTTACTAAAAAATTGTAAATTGCTGTTTCAAAAAGAGCAGATTTTTATTCGCATTAAAAAAAAATCTTAAAAAAAAACTAAAACTTTCACATTTCTTATGATTTTTTTTGTCTACTAATATTGAGCAAATTTTTTTCTGATTTGTGCAGATTAATTTGTTACTTTCAGTTAACTTAAATTGAGCTCAAATATAACTAAAATATAGCAAAATTTTTTACTAACATTTTTCTATCAGTGCACTGATACGCAATGAGAGAGAGAAGCTGCAACTCACTCATACAAGCACAAAATAAGGTTGTATATATCTGCCGATGCCTGCTTTATATGCTATATAACACTTTAAGATATCTTATTCCGTTTGGGCTCTACAGCATTAATTATTTCAAAACCATATCCATATTGGGCTCTTTGCCCTAACTTTAACAGACCTTTTCCAATGTTTGTTCGCTTTGTTCAGATTTCTAATAAATTTAAATAAATCAAAACAAATCCTTGACCAACACAATTTTACTAACATTTAAAAGATATTATCGAGTATACGAGTGAACTGGAAGAACGAATTAGTTTAATATTGGAAATGAACAAAACTAGTTCTAAACTATAATGTCCAACTCTACTTATAAATATGATCATTTCGATATTAATTGCCCCGCTATGAATGTTAAATTTACAATATTAATTTTTTTTATATAAAATGATTGAAATATGGAGCAACTTTTGAAATTTTTTCAAAAAGTGAGCAAAGTTAAATACTGTCAGATTTTGTAATCATTTTTAGTAAATTATTTACATTAATTTACCTGTATTTAAAATTGTCTAGGAATTTTACAATATCAATAGATATTTTTAAGAAGAATTTGTGAAAATAAAATAAAAAAAAAATCTGAATTAATTCTTAGTTTTTAATATAATAGAAAATTAATTTATCTAAAACTTGTCATGTTTTAGTTATAAGAAAAGTTCAGATGTTGTTCTTCCTATTCAGAGGGATTCATTGTATAACTGGTTTGCGTTTTGGAGAAAATATTCCTTGAATATTATCGATTTCAAATATTTTAATATAAGCTAGTTAAAACCGCACTGCGTATAATAATTATTTTAATACATAATGTAATTAATCATACGCAGTATAGTTCTAACCAGAAATATTATAATATTTAAGATGGAAAATATTTGAAAGTAACATGATAAAACTCTCTGGATCGAAAGAAAAATATCTGAAATTTTTTTTTAAACAATTTTATCGATTTTATATAATTTAAAATGCTATAAAATTGACATCGATACAATTAACTTATTTAACTGGACAGTTAGTTGTCTTGAAAAGATACACATACTTCGCTATTTAAAACTGCTATCTGCACTCAAAATAATCCATAGGTAAAATGCACGAAAATTGTTGTGGCATTTTACGAAAGTTTTGCTATTTTGACATTACGAAAAGTTTTGTAATATACTCAAATGATATTTCGTTTCAAATAGAAAAATTTAATTTGTATATTTTACGAAATTTTGTAAAAACACAAAAATCATTTGTAAATATACGTTTATTTCGTTAAAACAGAAAATAATTTTGTACATTTTCTTATATTTTACAAAAATTTTATTTCTTATTGTTTACGAAAATTATTTAATGTTGCAATTTGTTTGCACTTTGTGTTAAAAATAATTTACAAAATCGTGTTTGTACACTGATAATAATTCATGCATAAAAATACGAAAAAATGTCAAATTAACAAAAACTTTCGTAAAATAAACGAAAATTTGTTAATTTTAAAAATATTTCGTTGTTTTGACTTTTTTTTATATTTTTTGCATGGATTATTATGAGTGTATAATTTAACAAATTTCAAAATTTATGAAATTTGTCATATACGACAAATTTTTAAATATTAAAAAAAAGTTTGTACGATCATTTGTATTTTCCCAATAATCACCAAATAAATTTCAAAATAAACATTCTTGATTCGAAAATCATTAAATTGTCTTAAACAACTTTTGCATTCTGTTTCCATTTCCAATAGGGTTTATGCTAATAGTAGAATCGGTTTAAAAAATATTCAACAAGGTATTAAAAACAATATTATATGTGAATAGTAGATTTTTATTTTAAATTTAATTTCAAGACAAGCCGCCTTTGCATTATTAAGCAAATTGTTTAATACTTATAAGAAAGACGAAAAAAAAAAACTAAATAAAATTCAATGCGTAGGTTGTTTTGACCATTTCACTATATCTCAACTCTTGGTTTTTTTTATTATTATGTATTTTGTAGCATTAGCCAATCTACGCAATTTGAGTATTCAGCTTATTTAATTCATTTTATATAGTAAAAAAACAGCTTGTTATATAAATAAAACAAAGAAAAAAAAAGTTTCCTTCAAAATTAGTCTCAGTTAAAAGATTTTTTTTTTCGCAAATTATTGTTTTTGTTTTTTGTTTTATAAGACTTTACAAGAAAATCATTATTAATGTGTATTTTTTGTGTTAAAAATGAGTTAACTAACATCAGCATATTTCGTTTGACGATTTTGTGGTTTCTTACCATCTCATCTCTATTTCCGTAATAGGAAGAGGCTAATTTATATAAATTTTTTTTTTTTTGTTGTGGTGGTAGTTTAGGCTGCTATAACAGGTGAAGTCATTGACCTGTTGTACATTTAGTTTACATCACTTGTCGTGCCTATTGTGGTTGTGTGTCTCTCTAGTTTAATCTCAAGTAGGGTCATTTTAGGTTAAATTCAATACAATTTTCTATTTGTATATTTTATAATTAATGTGTTTGTTTGTAATTGTTGTAGCTATAATTGTGTTATAAATTTTGTTCAATTTACAGGTGGTTGAGGTTAAAGTGTAGGATGGGGGTTAAACAATTATATAACGTATGCGGAATGAAATTGCCACAAAATTTGCGTAGCTGAATAAGAAAATGTAATTATGCTATGAACATTTTGACTTTAGTTTCGGATAACCACATGTTTTCTTATGTTACTGCATCAAGTTTATAAAAATCAATCACATACTTTTTTTAAATGGCAAAATAAGAAAAACAACTTTAAAAAAAATGTTTTTTTTTGATAATCAATCTTATTGCAAGAAATCTAAAACAGCTTCTAAATTTGTTGAACGGCTAGAAAGTCAATATGTAGTATATTGAATAGAGGATATCTAAGTAATGAGGGTATTCCTTGCTCCGTTAAAAAGTGCAATTTGACCGACTTATCCATGAGATACTGGCTTAAAAAAAGTAATTGGTGGATAAATCGTTAAATCGAAAAAGGAATTTAATGCGATGGAAAAACATTTAAAATGTTCCTTAATTATATGCGAACACAAAAACGATGTCGAAAGAATAATCGAGCTGTTTCAAAAACGTTAGAAGTAACCTTAAATCTTCAATTTACAAATTTGGTCAAAACTGGTCAAAAACGCCATTATTCACAACATGGACGATCAGTCATTTTTAATCTTAGATGTCAATAAATGTCAGGCAGAGCACTTTTTCGACAGAAATAACTTTACTTGTGGTAAAATTAAAAATTTGAACCAAACGAATGTTCAAATATCCAAAAATCCAATCAACAATTTTAAAAGAAGCTTAGAAAAATCCCAACATCGAAATTTTCAATAGCCTCAAAATTGGATATAGAGTGAAAACTTTGTCTACATTAAATGTAGTGCACTGTTTTTTAAAAAGTACAATTAACAATGAAATGAACAAGTACAATTGACTTTAAATTTGTGTTAGGAAAAACTACAGCGTTTTCCGTTTTGTTTCAAATTCATTCCCCAGACGTTAATTGTGACAAATTTCGTGTTTTTTTTTAAATAGCTCTGTGTGATTACATAATACTTTTTGAATATCTACCCAGGCAGAAAAATACAATCAGCACAGTGTGGGCAAATCATCGGCGACGATCGGTTATGCGTTGGCGGAACATATTGTTAACAATCTTGACAGCATTGTCCTGTTATCCGATTGATAACAGTGGATAACGGTTGGTTTGAGCGACCTTGCCGAATTTGGCATAACGTTGGAAGTTAAAAAAATGTCGTGCTTTTAAAATGACCCAAATTTAATAAGTTTTGAGATTTAAAAAGCAGCAATAGTTCCGTCTTATTCACTTACATTATATTTAAATGTAAGAAGTATAATAAAATATAAAAATAGAATGTTTCTAATTGGTTGTCATATTGGTAAAAATATTGGCAAATAATTTTGCCGGTGGCACTGGCTAAACACTTGCTTTGCAAACAAAATAGTGCTTTTGTAGTACAATATTAGTTGTACCATTGGTAATTTATAGCAGGGTGGGTTTTAAAAAAATATTAGTGGTTTGTCAGTACTATGTTTTTGTAGGGTTGTCAATTTCTAGCTGGGCATGTACTAATTATTGTTATTTTTAAACAACTTAAGATTTCTATTTTATATTAATTAAAATTTGTGTTAATAGAACTAGTTCTGAATTTAAGGTTCAATAGATAACTCAATTTATCTTGAAATAAGCCAAAATTTGTTTATTCATAAAAAAGCACCGGTGTTCTTCTTATCCAGAAATTTTCACCGTGTTATTTGGCTAGGTTTGCAGAAAATATTCGTTGAATTTTGTTCATCAAAAATATTCAAACACTTGTTAGTTAAATCCACAATGCGTATCATCATTCATATTTCAAGTATTATATTATTCATCATACGCATTGTGGTTCTAACTAGCAAATGTTTAAATATATGAGATGGACAATATTCAATGAATATTTACTCTAGAACGAATAAAACGGTTAAACTTTCATCATCTACAGTAAAATATCAGTACTTTTTTCATAAAAATATAGCCGATTTTTACATAAAAATAGTAAAATTTTGAGGAAATGTTGCCTAATGTGGCCCTACATCTGGCTTTTGGGCTATATAATTAAGGGACACATTTTTCAGCGGCCCAATATCATAAGGGTTGTGGAAACATATCTGAAATAAACGAACTTCAGATTTATTTGTCCTCAGCAATGGAATATTCGAAAAAACAAAAAAATTTTGATACTCGTATTGACTATAATCAACTTAGGGTTTCCAGTAATATAGGTGAAAAAAATTCTTAGGGAAAAGTTGCTTAAAAGACGAATATTTACGAATATCGAAAGAAGCTTAACAAAACGCCAATTTTAATGCCCAAGTGTTTGGCACAAAAAAATGTAATTTTTCGTGGTACTACAATGAAAAAAAATAGAATACATTTGACTTCCATTCTGAAATTTATAGAGAATATTAAGGTTATATTGAGCTTTAAGAAAATATTTTTTTCTGATTTTTCGACTTGTTCGAAGATGGTGGAAAACAGAAATTAAGTAAAAAAAAACCTATTTTTAAAAATAAAAAAAATATTTTTAAAAAGAAGGTTCAAATACCTTTAAAATAAGGTATTAAACTTTAAAATCCATTCACTAGTTTTAGAAAAACATTAGTTTAAATGTTGTAATGTCGGAAGATTTTTTACTATTTTGACGATTTTCAAATGCACAACTTTTTGAAAAAAAATGTTTAATTTTTTTCTGGAAATATGTGTAAAATATTTTTTAATGAGGAAAACGTACTAAAATTTTGAAATAAATCGGCGACATCGTACGGTCTGACATGGAAAGACTCATAAGCAAACATTATGAAAATTAAATGTTTCAAAATTATTTCTTGTTTATTACTCTTTTTTTATGGAACCTATTAGTTTTATTCAAGTTTGTTGATGCCTTAAATTCTCTTGTTCAGGACTGGCCAGGCTTTTGGATGGTGTGGAGGCGGTTATTTTGTAACCAAGGACTATTATTTTCCACGTTACTGACAGAACATTTCAAAAATCGAGAAACAACATTCATTATACGGTTTTATAGAAAACATTTTTCAGATTTTTACATATCTAAAGCGGAATATGAATGCTTATGGCACAAAAGACTTTTATAAAATCTTTCTGATTTTTATAAAAAAAAGAGGTTATGAAAAATAAAAACTAAACTGATACAAATAGATATAATTATACAAAAACCAGATATTATTGTATGCGGATTTAGACCTGATATAAATGCATATGCTTTTATGTAAAATATAATTAGATCCGAGTTTTAGTCTGGTAAAATTTTACTAAATGTTACAATTTTGTAAAAAAAATATACACGATTTCATACAAATGTATGATCATCCTGTGATATCCGTTAAGTCCATACAATATATTAAGAAGTATACTACTTTTTCGCGGTTTTAAAAAAAGTTACGGCATACATCTATATAAGTATTCATGCATATAAGGTTTTCCCGAAAGTGTACGATTTTACGTAATAGTGCTGAAATGATGATTATTATCCAGCTGATTATGTTAAAAAAACAAGAATACTTATAGTTCGCTACTCGTATTTTTTAGATTTTTGTGGAAAATTTGGCATAACATTTATATCAATAGAGTAATTTTAGTTCACTAAATCTTTCCATTTAAAACAAGTAATAAATAAATTTACTTGTTTCAAATTCAATGATGCTGAGCTTACTGTTTTCCCTTACGATGATGCAGGTTGTAAGCAGAAAGTTTCATATCATGGATTATAAACGATCAGAACCAGTTTTTCCGAGTGATTTCCGACTATGTTTGGTGTTTTCGAGTATGTTAAAAAAAATTAGTCATTTCACTGTTCCTGAAGAGCTACCACGTGGTGCGAAAAAAAAAACAAATTATTATGTTAATATGTCTAAAATTAATATCTGTAGAATTTAATGTAAAATAAATTATATATTATTCCTATTATTACTTTTAATCGTAATAATGTGGACATTAAATATGATTTTACTTAAAGCCATGAATTCACAGCTTTTTGTAAGCGCTAAAACAAGGGCTTATTTTGTATTTTGCCCAAACCTAATGCTCCCAAGTGGGAATTCACCATATAAAAATCATGGCATATGTAAGCAGGTTTGTAAGGGATTGTTTATGGCTTACTCCCTTACAAACCTGCTTACATGTAAGCAGCATTTTTTACTGTGTACCTATTGTTTGAGCACATGACGAAATTCGCAAAGTTTTTTTAATTCGTGACAGTCTAATATATAGCTTGCGGCAATAAATAGTTTTATCCGAAAGAAGATATACATTTTTCTGGTATGGAACGATATATAAATATGAATAGGTCAAGATATCGTGTTATCCAAAATGAAATACATTTTTTTGGATATTACACTATATGTTATTAACATAATTTTTATTTGTGTTATATCTAATTATACATGTATTTGTACATAATTAGATTGACCATATATAATTTTATATGTCATATACGATATTGGTCGATATGTAATATTATGTAATTACATCGTATTAAAAAATTTAGTATTTAAATTTTATATATAAACATACATAAACATATGTATTTACAAATAACGGCATACAATAACACATATATTGATATAAAACAATACATGGTTATATACAATTTCAAATTTAAAAAAATTTTCTTTAACATATTTTAAAAAATGGACAATTGTTAAATATATTTTAAGCAACGAAAAAGTTAAATATTAAAAATATGCTATGGTTAACTTGGGTTGGGCAGCGCTTTAATTTTTTCGGATTTGGAGGTACTTGTGTTTTGATAATAACAAGGCTACTTTGTTGTCGTATAATATTAAAAAAATTAGATACTTTTGTACCATTTGTTGTGTTATTTTTAATACTAACTAAAGGTAGAAAAAATAAATTTTTGGAGATCATTAGCCCATGTGGACCTGTGGGTCAAAATGACCCCAGACATATTTATTTTTATATACAATAAACGTCAAAGCATGGCTTGCTTCTATGGAATTTTAAGGAACGTGATTTGAAATAGTGTGACAAAATGTGCGAAACTGCTTCGCTATGAATCTTGGCCAAATTTGAAAGCCCTAACACGTGCCTTGCCGCATTGTATATTTCAAAAACAAATATTTAAACTCTTTTTTCTTTTACATACCTGGTCAAAGCCATTCCTTTAAATATTTAGATTATTTAAGTTTTTTTTTTAATAGTTTTATAAAAAAATCATAAATACTATGCAAAGTTAAGCATTTGGATTACTTAATAAACTACAAATTTGTGTTTGCCATTTTGTTTTTAGAAAATTAATACTGGACAATGTAAAATATAAAAATGCATATGACAAACAAAATGCTTGAAAGCACTTAAATGCTGACTTGAAGTAGTTGGTAAATCCATTTAGCAGACAAAACAAATCCTTTGTCAATATATAAACAGTAGAAGAATCTAAAGTAAATGGTCAATGCCAAAGTTTAAAACATTTGATGTTGGTTAACTTATATCTGATAAGCAACTAATTTTATTTCTAGTCTGTTTTATGGATATTCTACTGTTATGTTACCATATAAATAAGCAAAACAAAAATATTATTGACATTTGACGACTTATAACAAACTTCAGGTAGATAAAAACGTCATGCATGAAAAATTTTTAAGATTTTAAGATAACTAATATAAATTTCATACACGTTCAATGGCAAACAAAAAAATATAATTCAATGAATTGATTGAATATACAATACATATACAATACATACATATGACGAAGTTTACTCGGGTAGAATAACAAAATCATGATGAGCGAGTTTCCTTTGTGCTTTAAATGATTTGCATTGCAGACCATCCAATATCGAAATAGGTGTGTCTTCTAGGATTATTAAGATAAACAAAATTAGTCATAATTTTAAAAAGGAAGACATATCAAATATTGATTTTAATAAATGTCTATAACACTAGTTAACAAATTAACAAAAAAAAAAAAAAAAATATGCCACAAGAATGCGACTAAATCCGAAAATTGTATTAATAGCTTTTGAAATGTTTTTTAACTTTTAATTTTAATCTATGAGTTATTTGACTATTTTGACTATATTTCGATTTGACTATATTGGTCAATTAAATTGCAAAATAAATAACATTTAGTTTTGAAATCAGTTCAGTAATTTAGGACCAATTGACGGAAATTACACTGACAAATCTCTATTTATGGACAAAAACTTAAATTGGAAAATTTCCAAAAAAAATATATAAGACAAATAATTTGTCAATATATAAACAGCAGAAGAAGCTTGAAGAAGCTAATGCCAAAGTTTAAAACAAATGATGTTGTTTAACTTATATCTGTCCTGTACTGAAAAATATAAAATATCTTTTACAGTTTTGTTAGTTTTTTTGTTTTTATATACATCGAGATTATTTTTATGTTATTTTTAATTTATAACGAGCTTCCAACCTCCGTATATTTACAAAAATAAAGCAAATCAAACATATTAGCTAGGTTGATATTAGCATTTCAATCTGGCTAAAGATCCCATCAGAACCCGAAGTTTTAGAAAAGTTAGAGCCTCCATAATAGGCATATATCTTTTTTCGTAAATGTTACACAAAGAAAAAAAATTTTCGAAGCAAATCTATGGATAATATGTATAACAATGTACTGATCATTTATGTTAAGGTATCCAAACTTAAGATTTTCTTTATTTTTATACGATATATTTGTTGTTCTGGTGCTACAAGTCGCAAATATCAATTTGTTTTAATAAAATAATAATTTTCGGTAAAATCTTTGCATCTGCTTTTTCTAACGAGTCAGGCCACATATATTTAAATATTTTTATAAAATTTGGTACACTATCCTATAGTAGCCCAAGGACAACGCCCTTTGATTTTGGTAAAAAGCTGTCAATTTAAAGGCCTAGTGCCCATATATAACTGCCCCCTCTAACAAAAGGCTTGTATACTCTTCACAAGATTACAAAATTATTTTTCTTAAATTTTTTTTTTTTTTAATTTTACAAAAATTATATATTACATATCATTGGAAATCCAATTTAATCTCAACATATCTTATTCGATCCCCCAAATATTACATATTTTTCGATATAATTATATATAATTAGATCTAAATTAATTCCATGGGATATTTTGGAAACTATCAGGATCTAAAATTAGATAGTATTGGATACCCCAATTTTGAAATCAATTTTGATCTAGAATCCAGTAATATATTTTTTTTGTGGGATCTAATCAGATATTACTGGATCTATATCAAAATAGTTCTAATTTTGTAAATAATGTATACCATTTTTTTGATCGGGTTGAGTTCAATGCTCTGCTTTTAGTAAACTTAAATTATTTTTTATCAAAACTAAAAAATAAATAAATATTTTTTCATGCAAAACTTATCATAATTATCCATCATCATAACAACTAGAAAAATGATATCATTAATTTTTCGCACAGTTTGCAAAAAGGGGTATAGTAAAGAAAAAAACTACATAATTACTACGATTACTCCCATTACTATTATTAAATGCACCGAGAAAATAAAAAGTTAATCATTCAAATAAAATACTACATCTGACAACCCATCAATCTGGCAATATGATAAATATTATACAAGAAACTTCTTAGCAAATCATCACAGCATGATTAGACACACAATCTTAAAGAAGAACTGCACAATCTTCTGAAATAACGTTCAATCTCTCATCATACCCTTAAACAAATACAAAAAACAGCCTAAACATAAGTCTTGCAAAAGTGTCATAAAATTTACATAATTATGGCTGAGATTGTAGTGTTTAACTCCTTAGTCACAGAACAAAAGAAAAGAGGAGGAAAAACGTTGAACACTGCCGACGCACTTCACCATTAAAATGCTTTACTACAATCTATGATTACTATAATTTATAAGCCACTAAAAATGATGACCGACCGCACAAAGATAAATAATGATAATACAAGAGAACATGCACCAAACCAAAGACATTGAAGAAATCACACAATGCACCTGCTGTGGTAAACTAGAAGTGTAAAAACGAAATCAAAAGTGAATAGAGTTGCGAAGATTACAAACACTAACTGAAACATCCCATATAAAAAAGGGCACCTTTAATGATCCATCCACCAACACCTATGGCTAGAAATTCCTTTAAGTCAAAGTGAAAAAAAAATGAGAGAACAGAACAGCAATTGTGATTAGGTATAACCTTCATGGTTTTTAGTCGCCTTACCTTCTTCAACTCTCGTATTTTACTTGACTGTCATACGTTAAGTCATATTCAATTAGTTAAGCCTACAAAATGCAACATCATTTCGTATGCAACTCATGTTTTATCATTACTGCTTGTATTTATATCGTAGGAATAGTAATGTATGCACTCATAGAAAAATGTTTGTAAAACAATCAATTTCTTTCTCGATTTGGGGATAGTAACTATCAGAAAACTTTCGATCACTAGCCTCAAACAAATAAACACTGTGCTACCAGTAGGCTAGCTGGTACTGTACTTGTTATTCCGGACGTGGGTTCGATTCGGTACAATCGATTGCCGTAGTAGCTAGTGCTTGGTAAGGGTAATAGAATATAATTTGTAATTATGTGATTATTGATAAATAAATGAAAAAATTTATCAGCACATTACTATAATTTTCCTAAAAGCACGTAATTATTTTATTATCAGGTTTTACCATTTTTTGAACAACACTTTAAATAATAATTCATTAAAAATAACAAAATTTCATTTAATACAGTTATGCATTGTAGTTCATACTTCATCAACGAAATTAGGCCTAGTCAGGGGGATATGGTGGTTGAGGGTAATATGAGTAATTTCAAAAAATTTAGTTCATGCTCATAATAAGACCCTATGGAATGGGTGCCCCTTCTGGGAGTCATATATCAATGTTATAAATTACTCCCTCCAGTACGGCCGATTTACTCATAGCACCTAAACATCCACATCGCGACAAGATGACCTCCCATTCGTGGATGATATAAGTTGTTATATCAGCGGGTAAATTGTGTTTTTTATAGAGGTATATAACTGTGAAATGGAATAACATAAAGATGAATTTTTTAAATTGACATTAAATTTACTTTATTCGAAAGATAATCTTCTGGCATTATAATTTAAATATGATTTCTGACATATTACCGCCGCGGCTTGCTCTGACGTAGTCTAATCTGGAGGCCCAATTTGCGATGACTTTTTCCAACATTTGTGGCCGTATATTGGTGTCCAATGTTGTCCTCCAAGTGGTAAATCGTTTCGAGCTTATCGGCGTAGACTAGCGGCATCACAAACGTGAAACTATGCGGTTACCAAACGTTTCCTTCAATAAATCAATTGTGGCATAAGCTGTGTGACATGTTGCGCCCTCTTGTTGAAATCACAGCTCCTGCACATTATGATTGTTTAATTGATGAATGAAAAAGTCAGTGTTCATGTCAGTCACCATGACGGATATACTGATTGGGGTCTTCCTCTACGCTACGCTCTACAGCAGTAATGACTTCCTCTGTACGCACTGTATGACATCTCTGTCTATGCATATTATCATTTAGAGTAAACGTGGTGCAAAAACGTTCCATTGTTAATCGAATTAATTGTTCTGATAGCCGATTACGTTGACCGTAAAATAGACGTAGTGCGCGATACGTATTTCGAACAGAACCATGATTTTCCAAATAAATTAACACAATTTGGAATCGTTGTTCAAGCGTCAGTCTATTCATGCTGAAATGCCAAACCAAACTAAACATCAATCACTTGACAGCTGACAAAATGGCCGCCGGTAAAAAAGTGTTACCAACTTAAATTTATATACCTGTATAAAAAACACCCTTTATGTCATGTTATTACTTACCACATTACTAAAAATAGAAAAATATATTTTTACCTATATGCTTATATGCTAGTATGGACAAAAATAATTAGTAAAAATAAATTTTCAAAAAAACTAAATGTAATTAAAAAAATATATTTTTTTTTTTAAAAATATGCCCACACCGAATTCGAACGCGGGCCTCCAGGTTGTTAGTCAACTGCTCTACTATCTGATATATATCTAATATCTCGACATGTTATATTTGATTCATTAAAATATAAATGAATTGCGTGCATAAAATTTCATTACTTTCATACTTACTAAAAATCAAAAATTTGTACTAAAAATAGTTTTTTCAAAAGTATTTAAATCATTACTGTATATTTTAAATAATGCTAAAATGAAGTACTTATGGGTGACGTGTTAAAGTAATGTAGAGAGTTAGCTAGTGTCGTTACTGGTAGTGAGAAAAGTAATGTCTTGTCATTACAGTTTGTACACTGGAATGCAAGTTTCATACAAATCGGGGTTACACTAATATGTGGTTTCCTTGTTAGATTATTGTAATTTTATTGCCTAACTTGCCGAGTAAAAACGTTTATATATAAAATAATATCTTATTTAATATAACATAATATAAGAACATATAGTTTTATATAGCTTAAAATGGATGTATGTGATGGCGCATATGATAATATATAACTTTATCAGGGATTCAGTTATTCCAAAATGTTTGATATGGTCTCATACATATGGATATGTATATGGCATATATTACTATATATTGCACATATTAATTAATGTGATATAATATATAATTTAATATGGCTTTATACAATGTTACGTATAATATCATATGGTGTCATATTAAAATTTACTTTTATATCGAATCTAAAGTATTTAATGGCAATTTTATACTGAAAATATAATTTTTTTTTAAAATCTTGAACATTACAAATTAAATTGTTGTTTGCAATTAAAAATTTACTAAATTTGATATATTTTCATTTGTAATTTTTATATAAAATTTGAGCAGAAAGCTTAGTATATTAATCTGAAATTTATAAATTTACAAACATAATTGTAATGTTGCTAGAACTTGCAAAAACTGTAGTTTAAATTGTAACTAATTATTTTTAATTGAAAAAAATTTAAGTAAAATTTTTAATAACGCAAAAATAATAATTTCAATACGCATATTTGCATTATCATTTAAAAATTTTAAAAAAATCTTAAATTAATGTTTAATTTTTTTAATTACTAATGAAAATTTTCAATATCAATTACACATTTTCTGCATTTAATAATTTATTTGAAATTTTCTTGATTTCAGCTGAGATGATAAATAAATATAATAAAAACATTTGTAGCCTGAAAACTATAATAAATTATATGTTTAACATAGTTTTACCATATTTACAAGTTATATTCGAGTAATATGAGAAGACCTTTTATATACTTACGTTTTGAAAATGGGAAGGTACCATACGATATTTCGATTTAAGATAATATATAGACCATAATATATCCCGTTTTATTAAATTATTTATAATCTTATAGCATAACGTATAATTTAATTAAATTGGGTGAGGACAAAATTCGGACAAAGCTATATCAAATCACTTGTTGTTTCTAAATAAATTTAATATGATACAATTAGATCTAATGCACACAGAAAAAAAATATTATTGCAATATGATTGAGGCCACAAAACTATGTTTCGTACTGCCATAAATGGTTGTCTCAATAAATTATTATATTTCAATAATATTTCACCAATAATATGGTTGCATGTTATAGTAACAAAATGTCTTTTTTCGGATATCATATTATTCTCTTGTCTACAATCATAATATAGTATTTATTATCACATTCCACTCTCCAACTATAGCCATATTATAGTTGCGCCAACTATAAGATGATTAGTTTGGTTTTTATGTGCCTCTTCGCCCTTTTGTTGTGATTCTTGTTCAAGATTTTGTGAAGTTGTGATAAGCATTCAGTTCGAACAAATTAAATAATTTTAAACAATAGTGTCACTTGTCATAGTGATATTTTAAGTGGAAGAAGGAATAATTTGATAGTCTAAGCCCGGTCTACCATGGGAGCGTAGGCAAAAGTTAAATTGACAAGTATGCCTTAAAAGAAGTTCTAGTTTGTTATACTTAAGTGTTATAAATTGAATTAAAAGTGATAAAAATGTGATTTATTTTAAAATTTGTTGTACTCACGGCAAATAAATTGTAAAAAAAAAAAAAAAAAAAAAATAATTAAAGAAATATGAAAGAAAATTTTAAGTCTGTATAACGATACAATCATAATATTTTTGTAATAATCATAATATGGCAATAAATGATGATTCCGTGATCATAATATGATAACTCTTACTGTAACATGGTTATAGTGCTAATATTATGATTGCTTCAAACATATTATGATCATTAAAAATGTATTGTCAAATTTTTCTTCTTAACAATATTTTAATGCGTACTTATGCTGTTATCACGCGTTTCCATTATTTTATTTTTCCTGACAAAATAAGTAAGTTTAGTTTTGCTTTTTTAAATACTAAAATAAAAAATTTATGTAAACATCGCATAGCGACAAAATAATGCTTCATATAACTCCTTAATAACACAAATTTTTTTCGTCAGCGCAAAGACAATTTGATTACTTAATTTATTTTAAAAAAAGTTTATTTAAATGCGTAAATTATAAAATAAATAAATATACGTTTCTACTGTTTAAAAAAAAGAACATGCATAACTTTCTAAACTAGCTTCAACAAAATGCTGGGAAAACAACGTAGAAATCATACTATGATAATTTATAAAAATTTCCGTAACCATAATATAATAGTATTAAGATCAATTGCGAACCAAAAAATTTTAGTATAATTGTCATATTATGATAAAGAAAAAATAAGAGTATGGTTGTCACAACAATAGTAACATGGTTGTCGCAATCATAAATCCAAAAATGTATGATGCTCCTCGAATATGGTTGCCACAACCATGTTTTTTCTGTGCGTGTGTGAAACAATTTAATCGGGCCATTTCTCGGATGAAATTTTATATAATTAATTCTGTGCCCATATTGAATTAGATGAAACAATATAAAGCTTCATTTCAGTTTTTTTTAGTCGGGTATGTAAAATTTTTTCTTTTCGCAATTTTTATTATTTTAAATCGTAATAAATTTTATAATAAACTTTTATGTCTCAAACCTCATTTTTAAACAAAAATGAATTTAAGTCGGACTTTAATATTTCTAATAATTACATGACATAAATTAAAAAAAAAATTCTCATTTCCCCTTTTTAGCTATTTATGACTCATAAAAAATTATTAAGAATTTACTATGAATTGTTTTAAAGATTACTAAAAATTTCCTCAATTATTTTTAACAACACACTAAGCTCATATGAAATACCTTTACAAATCTACACGTAAACATGTCATAATAACACAATTGCAAATCATACAATATTCATAAAAATGAGAATATGACTACGAATAGATCAAGTTTCAAACAGAAATAAAAAAGTGATAAAAAATAATAAAAATTTAACAATTCATTTCCGTTTGTATTAAAACAAAAGGAATAAACGGGCAAACAATGATATATTACTACAAGTGATAAAAATCTCTAGTGTTCAAGCAAAAATTTTTAAAATAAGTTAACAAGAAAATTAAGTGTTAAGAGAGAGAAACTTTCTCGTAAACAATTTATAGATGTATTGTTAAGAAAAAAAAAAAAAAAACAAAGTAATTGTTTAAATTATATTAAGCTTTTTCAACACTTTAGCACAATGTTTAAAGTTTTTAAGATTTTTCTAATGTTTTTAGATAAAACAGATGGATTTGTCAGAAATTTAAATTTATGAACATAAACCATTTTTTAGTTAGTCTTTATGGCAGCACTGGTGAAACCATTTTTACAATATTTGTGATATTTTATAGAAAACTCAACAGAATTTTTAGTAAAAATTAAAATCCACATTTTTATTAATTTTTAAATTTTATATAGAGTCCATAATCCAGAATAAAGAATTAAAGAATAAATTCTAGGCTTATACTGTTATTCCACTTTCATGTTTTGGGAAAAACTTGGCTTTGGCGAATGTATGGGAAAACATGTACAAAATATGTTTTGTTTCAAAAAAACCTAGCATTAAGTTTCCGTATATATAATAGGGTTACACTTAAACATTTATTTGTCCAGTTTTGTTGTTCCAAATTAAAGAGGTCGATTTTTTTTTCTAAACTTTAACCAGTGCCGAGTTTCGACCGAAAATGGTTCATTTGTAAAAAGAGTGTATCTTTATTAAAAATCCTCTAAATTAGAGAATTTTAAAAATAAAATTTTTTTAAATTTATTTATTTAATATCCCTAGTAAAAACGTTCATATAATATCATATCTTACCCTATGGGGAGTGAGGAGTCAATTGACCTAAAAGTGACTGGTTAAAGAAGGACTTATCACAGGACTGGTATAATTTAATACTGAAGTGGGTTAAGCAGTGTCAATTGTCCTACAATTACCTATCCTGTGACTGGTAGAGGGAGGACATACCACTTAACCAGAATGCTTATTAAGAAGAAAAAGACAGTTGGGCAGAATTTTACCCATTGGAAGCTGTTTAGTTTTTGTTTATTTTATACGACATTGGCTTTTTGCGACAGTCTTGTGGTTTGCCCATCTTTGATTAGTCCTGTGGCATGCCACTATGTGGTTTAAAGCAGAACAAATGACCCCCTCCTATGACAAGCCAATGTTAAAGTTGCTAGTTGTTTACATAGGGTAGGGCTTAGCAGAGGACCGGCCTCTGGCACGAAAGGACCGATCCTGTGGCACACGCAGAACCGGTCCCATTCCCCATAGGGTATTTACACAAAAACGTATAGCTTTGTTTTTTTAAGTTTTTTATATTGTCCCATACATATTAATATATATTAATTAATATTAACAATGATATGACATAAAAAATAACATATAGTATATATGATTTCATACATAATTTTTACGATTTAATAACATTAAATCGTAACATTGTACGTATAATAATATATGGAATCATTAAAAAAATTTAAAAAAAAATTATATCTTTAAAATTAAAAAATTTCAGCTCAGAGTTTAATATATTGTTCTGAAATTTACAAAATTAAAAACATAAATGGAAGTATGCATGTGATTTTGTGATTATCTATTTTAAATTGTGAACTTTTTAAGTTAAATATCAAATATAGCAAAAATCTTAATTTCAATTTGAATTTTAAAGGCTTTTTTAAATGCTTTACTTGAAGATATCGATTACTATTTTTATAATATAATAGTTGTAGTCTATAATAGTATTTGTGTGTGGAGCGACTACTTTCCAGGGCATTTTATAAAAATTGCAAAAATTAAATAAAATTTTAATGTTTTTATCAAAGTTCAAAAAATTTTGCGAAAAATATTGTTTCAATTTGCTTAGACTATAATTATCTTTAGTTATATTTAAAAATCTTTACCCCTTAGAAGCCTGGGGACAAAAAAAAATTGCCATAAAACTTCATTACTAATATGACTAAAATCTTTTAAATTCATAAAAAAAAAATGTTCACTTGATGCAAATAATTATAATTATAATTTTTTTATGCAATTTGATCCATAGAGCGTGAATGTGTTCACTTTAGACCAAAAAATACCTACTATGAAATATACAGAAAGTTTTCTTTCAGATTGTGACTGCATTTGGATACGTGATAAAGCGTACTAAGCCTACGAACAAGACCAATTATTTATCGCACCAATCTCACTTTTAAGGGTAAAAAATGGCTCCAGTTTTCTTTTTGTTTTTTTATTTTTTTTTCACATTTATTTATTAATGGTGCTTTAAAGATATGTCTCACGCGTTTCCAAACAAATTTAAAGCGGCGTATGTTTATTTGTTTTAGTTTTTCCCGGGAAAACGGGAATTTAAAAAAAAACTAATTTTTTTTTAAACATATTTTTTTTTTATTTTTAGTCATAAAAAATATTTTGAATACCAAAACTAAAACTTTTTTGTTAAAAACTCTTAAAATAAAACAAAATTGTTTCATAAAAACGGCAGATTTTAATTTATATTGTGGCCACCATATCATAAAGAAGTTCAATTAATTCTCGACGTCAGAACTAGATGGAATAGCCTGGTTGGAATGATAGAATCTTTTTTGAAAACAAAAAATTCCATCAAAAAAACGTTAATAGATTTTAGTTCCACAGACTTTTAGAAGTTTTGGTTGAAGTTTTAAATCCAATTAAGGATGCTGTAGAGGCCCTAAGTCGACGTGACTCTAATCTTTTAATTGCAGATGTCATAATGAATACGCTATACGAGCAGCTTTTATCTACCAATTCTTCACTTTACCGAAAGCTGGTTGACACAATTAAAACCAAAATTAATGATCGTCATGACAATAATATGGTATCATTAATTAATTATTTAAAAGACTGTGAATATATTAAAAAATGTTCAAATAAAAATAGTTTAAAAATATTCGCCGAACAAATGTATAAACGCCTGCTTGGGCAATGTGATAAGGAAGTATCATCTAGTATTGATGACGACGTTTCCGAAGTACAAGCTGATAAAACTTCTAAAAATAAATTAAATAATGCAATTAACAATACGAAAGCTATACCCAAAATATCAGCAGAAAAAAATTAAAATATTTTCAAAAAGGAGTTGGCTCTTTTTGAAACTTCTAACCTTCGTACCAAAAATTTGGATAAACTGTATAATGCTCTAATAACAATAAAGCCAACATCAGTGGAAAGCGAACGTGTTTTCTCAGTTGCTGGAAATCTTTTAACAAAGATTCAAAACAGAATGTCAAATGATTTGTTAAATGCATTGATAATTTTAAAAACTGGTTTTTCGGAAACCTAATGTTTTTACATCACTGTATGTATATATCTTTAATACTAAGTGATCTCAAATTTATGAAATTTAATTTTTTATTATTTTTTTTTTAATTTTATTGCTCAACAGACTGAATTTGTGTATTTTTAATTTGTTTTTGTTTAATAAACCATACAATTTTTACCAAAAATGTACCTTGTAAGTAGTTAAAAAAAAAAAAAAATCATAAAAAAATTTCCCGGGATTCCCGGGAAACACATGTTTTTATTCCCGTTTCCCGGGAAATAAAAAAGTCCGGGAAATCCCAAACCCTACATATGTGTAATAATGGGTAATTTGTGTCAGTAATTATAATTATTTTTTATCAATATGAAAGCTTTGCAATTTTGCAGTTGTAATTAAAATTATATTTCAGGGGTGTTTTTGTCCCCAAGCCACTAAAGGTTATTGATTTTTTTAAATAAAAGTAAAGATAATTATAGTCTAGTCAAATTAATGTTATATTTTCCCACTTATGCAAACTTTGGTAAAAACATTCAAGTTTTGTTCAACTTTCGACAAAATAATCTACTTTCATTAAATGTTCTGAAAAGGAGTCGCTCCGCACACAAACACGATTTATAAGTTTTTAAGTTAATTTTTCAGCTACTATATTAAATATAAAAATAGCAATCGACATCTCCAAATTCGAATTGTAAAATATCTTAAAACTAATTTTAGAAAAAACAGGTTTTAGTATTTTAAAAATTAAATTTCTGCAGCATTTTTGATTTCAGAGTAAAGTGGGTTTATGATATCCGAAGAAGTTAAAATTCAATATTATAATATTTTTATAAAAATATTAATTAAAATAAATTAAAATAAAAAATTTCTAATTAAAATACACTTTTTTAAAAAAATGGGAAATTTTCGGTTTAGATTTCGAACCATTTGCCATAAAACTTGGATGTAATAAACGAAAACCGACAAATAGTTATATTAAGGGGCTTCGTAATATTTATCGGTCATTCCACCGACGACCAGCAGAAAAAGAACATTCTTGTCTTGTGTCTTCCGATTTCAGTTAAATTTTGTATTCAGTAACTCTTTGGAGCCACTTAAAGATTGGTATTTTTTGTTTTTCAAATTGCGTAGAATCTACGGTTTTATGCGCTATTGAGTTTTTTTTTTTTTAATGAGAAATATGTAAAATTTGTGAAGTTTAAATTTTCTTTAATATTCATCTGATCATCACCATTTAAATTTCAATGGAATGGTACACTTCCCTACTTTTTTACTGAGGAATGAATTTTTTTCAGCGGCAAAAAGAAGTGTATTTAACATGCAATTTGTTTTTTAAATGCACTATCCACAAATATTACTACTCTCGATTTGAAAAAAAAAAAATAATCATATTTGAAAAATATGGGACTTTTACTAAATATCCACACTTTCGGATTTTGTTCCCGGGTTTTATCTATTTTTAATGAATTATTGAAAACAAGTTTGCATCATGTTTCCATAGATTAAAAACAATTTGAATGCCTCACTCGAACAAGGGTATAAAATCCAAAAACCAAAATTTTCAGGTAAAGTGAAAAGCATGGGAAACTTTATAAAAAATTGAGTTACGATAAATTATGATATTATATTTTAAAAATTAAATGTTTAACCTTTTGAAGTCCACATTTCTTTGTGAATATCAGATCTATGTTAGCAAAACAAAATGTGATAAAAAGTTTTAATTTTTATTTTTTAGCAGCTGTGTCTTCTTAAGTATTTGCGTCTAAAAAAATAATCTATCCCTTTCAACCCCATGTTTCTTTCTCTAAAAAATCTAATATTCGATGGAAAATATGGGCTTAAAAGGGTTAAATATAAAATCTTCAAACCAGAATATTTTTGCAGATTCTTTTATCTTTCACGTACAGAAAAAATCTCAAATGTATACCCTGATTTTTATAAAAATATTAAACAACATTTCAAATATATTTTAGTTAAAATACAATTTTTAGCTTTAATCATAAACGAATATTAACTTTTCCACAAGGTTTATATGTATTTTAAGTTAATATTCGTTTATAAATATAGTTTAAGGCTTAACATGTGTTTTAACTAAAATGTATTTGAAATCTTAATTAAGATTTTTTATGAATACGGCCGATAGTGTTTAAAACAGAGACGTTCAAAGGGCCCCTTAACATAATTTGTTTTAGTTTAATCTTAATAAATTAAAAAAAAAAAAAAATTGTTTTTGTATATAAAAGTTTTACAGCATTTTTTTTTTTTTTTCAAAAATCTTTAAAAAGTGATTGTGTGGCCGATTTTTCGTGGAGTGGTAGATATCTTAAATATTTTCAAAATATGTCTTTATTAATTTGATAAAATAATAAATGATTTTTTCTTTTATTTATTTTCAGGTAAGTTTAATAACTTTGCTTCCAATAATCTTTCCCATGATGTAAATATTGTAGGAATAATATTAGAAATATTGGCTATAGCACGTAAAAAGTCATTAAAACAAAAATTGTGTAAGTACCTTCCAATTCTTTTGCGCTTCCAATTCTTTTGCGCTTCTAAAACTATGTATATTTATTAACTGGGATACTAAATCATTTGAGTTTAAATGCTAAAATCTCTATGATCGCCTAAAGAAACCTCATAAATGTTTTCATTATAAAATCCTCCAATTATTAGATTTCCCGCTATGAACAAATCTCGTTAAAACCCACCTTTGCTCAAGTCATCATAAAATATAAATTAAAAGACATCACTGAAATTGCTCATTATAAACACACACTACGTATGTAAAGAGCATGACATTAAGATTTTTGCATTTTATATGCATTTCTTTGTTGTTTTGCATCTATTTAATCAACTATGCTCCGATTAAGCTGTGATTAAGTATGAACTTAAAGTTCACTTAAGTACTACATTTAATTGGATGCAACCTATATTTTTCCAGACATCATTTTCAGCCGTCGTCTTCTATTGACCACAACAACGGCTTATGAATTTATGATTAAAAGTTGTAGGGAGCAATGCAAGAAAGAGCATATGCAACAAAAAAAAAAAAAAAATACTTGGCATCCAAACGGCGAGGGATTAACTTAATAGAGGTTGTCGTCATCACATCACTATCATCAGAGTATTGTTGTAAACCATAACCACAGGAACAACAACAAAAATGTAATCAACATCATGTAAATTTATAAAAAACTAAAAAAATATTGTCTATTCTTAAGATACGATAAAGTAAAATAAAAAACGCCTGCATAGTTAACGTCACTATCGTTAAATTTGAGATATAGCAGAAATAAGTGCTATAAAAATACACCCAAAAGAAAATGATAGTAAAAATCAAACCAAGTGCATGGAAATTTAGGGTTTCACCTTACACGGTTCATATTATTACCGCATTAAATAAAGTATGCCTTCAAAGGATATATCTTGTGACTGGTTAAAGCAGGACTTTTTACAATTTAGTAGTGTTCGACCGAAGTCACTTTTTGGAGCCCAAGCCAATTTTATAATAATCAGCCTACGCCGATACCGAAGACCATTATACCCAAAACAGACCAACCATCAATTTAAATTAAAAAGTATTTTTTTTAATGTAAGATTCAAGCAATAACTTTAATAACACTATGCAACAAAAAAAGGCTTTTTGAAAAACACAAGATCTTGGCTATATAGGTTCGATTCTACTACCAAAAGGTAGTAAAACCCTATACTCGGTTTGTCCAGATTGGTGACCAATTCCTTTTTATGGGCCTCTAAAGTTTCTGAAAAGCTGTGGGACCCTCAAAATATGGTATCATTAGTTTTTGCCCTAAATCTTAATAAGACTTGGTGCTACGGCTTAACTATATTTGGCAATAATATGGCTAACAGTCCACTGAACAAATTCTTTCAACATTTTATGCCAAAAAAATATTTTTTTCCTGGAGGTTTTTTGAAAAAACATAGGAAAAAAATATGTTTTTTTCACTTTTTCCAGTATTACTTACAGGGACTGTTAAATTTTTCCTAACAATATTTGGCAAAAGTGTAGCCAAGGTAACGCTGAACAACTCTTCTGAACAGACCAATACAATCTGAACCTGTTTAGGCACTCTAAACAGCACATAAAGACCACTCTACACCTTAAAAATTGTCGTTTTTGACTAAAAAAATCCACAAAAAGCCCCCGCAGTTGCCTCTAGATGGATAAAATGTAAGACCGACCCCCATTAAACTTTTATTTGGATTTCTGTTTTTTACAAAAAAAATATTTTTTTTGTACGAACTTATGGTTTTTGTTTTTTAATTTATATTTTATTATTTAAAGTTTTTTTTGTACGTGTATATTAGGGATATACGTTTTTAATTTTTTGCAAATATCAAAATTGGCATAGCACAGTCGCATAGGTCATGAAAAACTATGAAGATAAATGTTTTTACTTTTTCGCGAATGTCAAAAAAGTACACGCACCAATCGCGATAAAATTTGGAATTATTATTTTTGAAAACTGCAATCAAAAAATTACAAAATATTGCTATTTAATGTATGCTTTCACTAAAGACGAACCCCAAACTAAAATTTAGGGGGCGGTACCTCAATACAAATATTTTTGCAAAATTTAAGTATAAATATATTTATTTATTTGTTTTTCTTTAACTTTTTGCACACGTGTTATTCCGATTACTGAAGTTTTTGAATGAATTTTCGAGATAAAACTGTAATTTAAAAAATTATCTAGGTAAAAAATATCGCCCCTCTAAAAAAATTATACCTGATCCAAAACTTTAATTGATACATGTTGCATAGTTAAGGAAAACGCAAATTGTAATGCTATTGTTCGCGGTCGCAGGAACGATAAAACTTAAAAATATTGAAATCAGCAGCACAATAAATGTAACAATAACAATTAAAGTAAAAAACAACTTTAACTCGGCTGTGTCGAATCCTTATACCCCAAATATGTAAAAAAATTAAAAAAAAATTGCAGGGAGTTTTCGTTGGTGTGGGGGTGTGGGGGGTTGTTGGTAGTCGATGAGTTATGTTGGGGACACCTTCCCCACGCGATAAATGTTTACAAAATCATTTATTATGCTTTTTGCACTTAAGTAATACAATTTAATTATTATTTAAATTCATTCTTATATTCACGCCCATAAAAAGGGGCGGGCCAAATAGCATTTTAAAATCCTCTGGGCCTACATGCAGGACTTTGAACTAACTCTGACATAAAAAATGCTTCATTTGTTTAACAAAAATACAAAAAAACGTGTAAAAAAAATTGCAATAAAAGTATAGTCTAGCCAAAAACACACATTTTAATGTACACATTGGTCTTTATGAGCTATTTCGAGTGCCTAAACACGTTCAGATTGTGTTGGTATGTTCAGAAGAGTTGTTCGGCGTTACCTTGGCTACACTTTTGCCAAATATTGTTAGGAAAAATTTAACAGTCCCTGTAAGTAATACTGGAAAAAGTGAAAAAAACATATTTTTTTCCTATGTTTTTTCAAAAAAACTCCAGGAAAAAAATATTTTTTTGGCATACAATGTTGAAAGAATTTGTTCAGTGGACTGTTAGCCACATTATTGCCAAATATAGTTAAGCCGTAGCACCAAGTCTTATTAAGATTTAGGGTAAAAACTAATGATACCATATTTTGAGGGTCCCACTGCTTTTCAGAAACTTTAGAGGCCCATAAAAAGGAATTGGTCACCAATGTGGACAAACCGAGTATAGGGTTTTACTACCTTTTAGTAGTACAATCGAACCTATATAGTCAAGTTCTTGTGTTTTTTTCACTGGTGCACAGTGTAATAAGTCCTTACGTTGGTTCGATTTCAATAACATTTGTGGGAGATTTCTAAGAATGATCACGGCTTTCAAAAAATGTCCTCAAGGTCATGGCAGAGAAACACAGGATAGATAACTTAGCGCTTAACAACTCCCTTCTTGTCGAAAAAATGTTTGAAAGCGTGCCACTTTTGTTTTCGTTGATATACTTCTACTTTTTTCTATTTGTAATCTCGATTAGTGAATAAGAAAATAGCACATCAACATGGTCCTACATCTTTTACCGTTGCAATCTAATTTTTTTCAAATGCCCCTATTTTTCGAAAAAGTACCTTTATTCCAAAACTGATTTGTCATAAGTTTTTTTTGATAAAAGAGTTTGGTTTTTTGATGTATCTTATATTAGAGGTATTTAATGATGATTATAAGCGCATTTATAAAGGGTACGTTTTTGCAAGCAAAATACGAATTTTTTGGAGGTGGACAATTTTGGGTATTATATAATGTCCGTAGCATTAAAAACGTTTTACCAGCATCACTATTTATATGGCCAGACCACGTCAGTGAGCTATAAGAAGTAATACCCAGATTTTTCGCAGTTGATACTATTTTGATTCTCTGATCATTTAATAGCATTATTGGTTCCTGGTTTAAGCTTATAAATCTTTTGGTTAAATTTAAGCACTTTAACTTAAGAGGATTATGACACAGACTATTTGTAGGAGCCCATTCATGAACTCGTTTGAAATTCATATTTAAATTCTCAATGCAGACGTTTATATTATTTAGGTCGACGGCATACATGTGTACTTTACAATATTGCCGTTGTCGTGTGAGATCATTAACATAAATTGTAAAAAGTAGAGGTTAAAGAATCGATCCCTGTGGCCCACCCTTTAATACTGGCAAATCATGGAAAATTTTGTTGTTTACAAAGACAGATAGACGACGACCTCATAATATCAAGCGAGTAGGTAATGTAGAGAAATTGAACATTTTAAGAAGCTTAAGACAAAGAACTTCATGGTTTACCGTATCAAATGCTTTTAAATGATCCAGAAGTACAACGAATGAAATATCGCCAACATTAAGACTTTGACGTATTTCCTCAAAAACATTAATTAAAGCTATTGTGCAACTGTGTCCAGGTCGAAATAAAGATTTTCGAGTTGTTAATAAAGCAATGTCGTTGACATATTTACTTATCTGTTGATAAAGTAATCATTAATTCTTTATTCTCTGTCAGATTTTGGTATTGGTTCTATTTTTGCAAACTTCCAATTTTGATGGTAAATGCAGTTAGTGATAATATCATTAAATATATATGTTACATAAGGTAACAATTGAGGAATTAATATTTCCAAAAAATTTGAAGTAGCAAGGCAACTAGACATAACATCAAGGACATATAAACATTCAAAGCAGAATGGAGCACTGTTAACAGTCAAACTTTGACTTAAATAATAATAATTTGAATGATTTAATTATATCATCTACATTGATTGTAGTAGCAACTTCTGGTGTAGATTTACGTATACTAATTTCTCGCAGTTATTATCTAATTGTTTTCGCAGTTCATTTAAAACCCACCGCGGATGAAAAACGATAATATTTACTTCTTTTCGCACATTTCGATATTCCATATGTAATTTATAGGTTTTAAAATACTTCCAGCGTTTATAAGCAAAATCTCTACGAGTAATTACAGATTTTATTTCCGTATTGAACAACAGCTTCTTCTTCAAAATCCTGTTTAACCGTTTTATTCGGAACTGATTTTTTTCAGATGATTAACAAGTTTTCTTGTAAGAAATTCAGCTGTTTGTCCACTGAAGATATATAATAGATTGTGTTCCAATAAATACTATAGAGCTCATATGTCAAAATATTATAGTTTATTTTATTGAAATCAAAATGAGTAACAGTTTCATAAACATAGTGCAACCGGAAATCAACCGACAGAAATATAAGATCATGGTCGGAAAAACATGGTACCGATAACTGATCATATAGCTAATTTTTTTTTGTTGCTGATAAAAATAAATTAAGTTATGAGGTCTTTGAAGAATTTAAAGTATTTGTTGGCTCAAACCAATGAATTTCATTGGTAAAATTACTTTCCAGGAGTATATTGGAATTAAAATCACCGCATATTATTACTTCATCATATTTTACGGTGAGAGCTTTTAAGTTCTTTAGTACCAATTCTACCTTTAGGTCTGTAAGTAGATCCTATGGGTAGTTTTTTACCACAGGCAATAATCTCGACAAACAAGTATTCTATTTTATCACTTAACAGAATTATGAACAATATTTGAGTTAGTGATCATTTTGCTTATAATCCCCATATATGGCCAATAGGGTGGGGCGATTAGTATGGAAGGAAAAAACTCTTAATGAGCGCTTCGCGTTTCTGATTCTTGGGATTGTACTGAGCAAAAAAGTCCACTAGACCATACGTCTACGGTGAAAATCGAGCTTCCACATTTTGACTTCAAAGTAAAAAAGCCCTATTTTGAAATTAAAAATTAACACCTTAAACCCCACCCACAAATATGATTGATGCATTAATCTGCTAGACAATCTTCCAAAGAAGAGATTGATACCATAATCTTGGATAAGCTCCTCCTACTTCCTGAGATATGTCCATGCCACACATTGTTACTTTCACAAAATACGGCTAAAAAGTCAAAATGTGGAAGCTCGATTTTCACCGTAGACGTATGGTCTAGTGGACTTTTTTGCTCAGTACAATCAAAAGAATCAGAAACGCGAAGCGCAGATTAAGATGTTCAAATCGCCACACCCTAATGGCCATATATGGGCACACCACCGCACGGAGGTTTTCAATCACAACGGTATATTTGGAAATTGTTTGAGTTAACCATAGAATCTGGAATAGATTTCTTAACGTTTCAGATACACATTCAATGTCAGCGCCGGAATTCTCAAAAATTCATCTATTTTAGGTTTTAAACTTTGAGAATTTAGATGGCATCCCAGCAAAAAATAGTGCTTACCCAAAAGCACTTACGGAAGGCAATATTCAATTACGAAGCTCTTCCAATCCCACTTGGCAATAAGAAGCGCTTTTTTTTGCTTTATTGCATGCAAGGCGGTGAAGCGCTATTTTGGAAGCATACAAATCCAGGTTATTTTTTGCTGTGATATCTTAATACCCGATCGTTGTTTGCATAATATATGAACCATATCAGATGCGACATGTTTGGAACTAAAACTACACTATCCATACAAATTTTCCTAAATACACAACGTCAGAATTATAGTATTGAATAATAGACTGACAATTTATTGGAACCTGTTTCAAAAAAAGAAATATAGACAATTGTTTAAACAAATAAAAGCATATGAAAAACAATATATAAAAATATTGTTAAAATAAATATAAAATAATTTGTTAAGCGTAATAAAAAAAAAACAGATAATAATTACTATAGATGCACAAATCCGGGGAAAAGTTGTTGAGTTCCTCCATACTTTCTATTCGAATAGGCTGTTCATCAGGATTAAAATTTATATAAATTATACCATGCAATGTAAAGGCTGATTTTCATTTTTGTTGCATTTTTAAAAGCAACCGCTGCTTGAAGTATTTTAAAGTTTGTTGATGTCAAATTTTCATTAATATAAAACGGACATATGTAAAATACTATTTGAAAACAATGATTTTTTATATCGTTTACGAAAATTGGCAACCGATTTAAGTACAAAGTTTTTATCATATTAAGAAAATAATTTTACCATTATGACTGTATTTGAAGAATAGTCTCGTCCTTAATCATTATAATTTTGCATTCGGCCTTCGGTGTATCCATAGCACTTAACCCCACCGAAGTAAAATAATTAGTCAGGGCAAAAAGCTTCAATAAATTCGTCAACTCGACATCAGATGGCGAGCAACAGCTGTTCTAAAACTTATCATCTCGCGCAATTGCAATGTTGCCATGTTTGAAGCTCTTCATCTTTCACCACTTTTCATCTCTCCTCTATCCCGTTTCCAAAGAAAGCAACACATTAATTAATAGGAAGAATTTCCTGAGTGTTGCTTTCCTTAAAAAAAAAAAAAAAAAAATGTTGGTACAAATCTTCATTTTGATCGTAGGGAATCTAATTGATGAGAAGATCAGATGCAATTATTTAATTCACACAATTTAATTTACGCAACCATTTCCAATTTAGTTACGCGTTGGGTAATATTAAAAATATAAGACTTCATTTCATCAAAACATTTTTCAAATTCTTTGGACTGAGACCTTTCAAATGAAAGTATTGTAACGGTGACCAATTTTTTTAAACAACGTGGCGTCTTGAAACTTAAAACATATGTTTTATAAGATCGCAATTTTTCAAAAAAGTAATTTTTTTCAAACTACTACCGGCATCTAATTTTGGAACCGCCCTCTAACCTTCATCAAAGACATTTTCAGTTAACTATATCTACATTTTAAGTTTTATTAAAAGGTATATTATTTGGAAGATGTGCCAGTGTTTACTTTAATTTCTTGAAAATTTTCTGTTCATTATTAATTTTAACTATTCTGATGATGAATTTCAAGTGTATTTAAAAATCAAAAGTTAATGCATTAATTTCAAGTTCACTTTCGTTCAAAAGTGTAGATAAGTAAATATTTTTATAAAAAAGAAACAGTTAAAACTTGACATTTTAAAATGAAAAACAAGTAGTATGGGATTATCTGTTTTTTTTTATTTTTATTGTACAATAAAAGATCAACTTAATGCGTCATACGGACCGGATAAAACTACTAAAAGAATGAAAAATAAAAATATTCGCTAAAAATACAGGTTTTTATTATATTTATAAAAAACTTTGTATTGAAACATGTATTTATTTTTTGTTATCAAGGTCAATTCTGAGACAATAAATTTGAAAAATGAATACACAAAACAAGCAGCATACGAAATCATTCCATAAACAGTCAGATGAAAAAGAAAAACTTTTTTTGTTTTATATAAAAACATAAAAAAAAAGTAAAACAAAACCTGAAATTATAAATGAAATTTAAAAAAAAAAAAAGTTGACAGTGTAGCCTAACGACCAGAGATTAAAAGGAATTAATTTGAGCTTAGGAAATTTTATTGATAAAAGTTATCAGAAGCATATTGGAATACTGGAATACTAACCTATAAAATATTTGAACATTTTTAAATAATTCTCTCCCATACTTTAGATTGAAAATTATACATTTTTGCATTATATTTCTGAAACATACCTTAAATAATGAAAATGAAAATTATTCAAGTTCAAGTTCTTGTATAAAAGACAAAGTACGGTCTTGTTTACTCCCCCTTCACATCTTGTTTTTAAACAAAACAAGTGTAAAAATAAAAAGGAGAATAAAAACAAAGAGCGTGTATTGTGTATCTACCAAAGGTAGAGCTTGCACATAACGAAAAAGTTTTTTTTTCTATGGATTAAATCCTTACAGACTATAAAAAATTTTAATTAAAAATTACACTGTTCAACAAAATCAAATTTTTTTCCAAAATTACAAGTCCGACCTATAAAGTTTGATAGAAGAGACAAAAAAAAAGACACGTGTATCGGCGTTTTGAAAGTTTACATCTGCGCTTCATTTTAGGAGGAGGTAAAGTTTCCCCCCAATGGCAAATTTTGTATTGTCAATCGGCATAGAAAATCGAGTAAAGCTTACGTTTAAAGTATATGGTGTATTCATCAAATTTATGTAAAATGTTACGGAGAACATTTTTGTAGAATATGTTAACCCACTAACTCCTCAAGGTAAGGGTCTTTTTTGTCCTTCTTTTAAAAAAGAGCAAAAAAAAAAAAAAACACCATTAAAACAGGGATTTAGGGGTTAAAATGTTAAAATTTTACTATAAATCATTAAAGTCTTTACATATTCTTCGTAATGGGTCAGTATTAGCATAGTTACTACGGTAAAACTGCAGTGATAAAGAACGAAAGTAACGAGTTGGACGTTGAGGAACATTGAATGTTATGTTATTAATCAAAAATTCCGGAAAAAACTTCACCATTAATTAAGTTAAGTAGAAAAGATACGTTTAACATAATTCGACGACTTTTAAGCGTAGGTAATTTTATAATAGCAAGTCTACTCGGACATGAAGGAAGATTAACTCCCGGAATCCACGATAAACATCGCAAACAAAAAATCAGAATCTGTTTTTAAACAGATTAAATGTGATTACTGTGATTGTTATATTGTGGGTCCCAAATTAATGAGCCATATTCCAAAATCGGTCGTACAAGAGACGTGTATAGCATTTTTGTAACGTACGGATAACTAAACTCCTTGGCCCACCGCTTAATGAAAGCAAGTACGCCTCAGGCCTTCTTTACAGTCATATGAATATGAGAGAAAAAATTAAGTATCGGATCAAATAGTATTCCCAATTCCAATTTATTTTTGATCAATGGTGATAATCTTTAACTTCGAGCTCATATATTAGTTCTCATTTAGTGAGAAAACTAGTTTATATGAATGTCTGATGTTTTGCTTGGGATTGTCACTTCTTTCAAAACATGTTCTGATGATGGGAACCTGGAAAATTCCCGAAATAGATCTATCAACACATTCCTGAAAGTGTAATATCAACACATTCCTGAAAGTGTAAATTTGAAAAAAAAAACTCTATAGATTATTTGTTAGGACAATATCCTAATAAAGAAATATAGAGTATGGCCTCGAACTTGAATAATTTAAATTTTCATTGCAAAATTAAAGGTCGAAAAAAAATAATTTTTATTTTTAATAAATATTGTATCAAACTCATATCTTACATATTTTATAAAATCAATTTAAATTTATATTTGTTTACTTTGAAGCTTTCTTGTAAGCTAAAAAGTAAGCATAGTGAAAACCATTCTTTCAATTAATTGATATTTTTAAGCTAAAATGAACATTACCTCAACGTAGCGTCTTATTTTGCCCCAAAACTTAAGCTTTATTATAAATTTTAAAATTTTTAAACATTTTTTTTTTTTTTGCATAACAAATTTAAGACCTACTTCCTTTAAATGTCTGTCTTCCTGAAAGCATATATTTTATTTATCATCAAATAAAATCACAAAAACTTTTGTTTTTTAATAAGCAGCAAACACCAGAAGATGTTCATCTTTCTGCTGCGTATTTGAGAAGCAAAAAAAAAAAGCAACTTAAAAGTATTTTAAAATCTGAAGATAATAAATTGTTTTTTGTAACCTTCTAAGACAAGCCCAAAATAATTTTCTTTATAAACTTTTTGCTTAACATTAAATTTTCCTTTGATTTTCTTCAGCTTATAACCAACCACAAAATCTAATTTTAAAGTCTGTTGAACTTCACAATTTTGAATTTTCGTTTAATTTTAAAGGAATTTTTAAACTAAAAAATTAGTTAAAATGAGGCAAGTAGTAATTTAGCCACTAACTTGTAAAAAAAACGTAGTTTTAAACGCATTTGATATAAAAACATAGACTTTTCAGTTCAATATATGTGAGAAAGGCTTAGTAAATGAATAAGAAAACTGAAATGGACAACCTTAGTTGATAAAAAAAATTTCCATTTAAATTTAGTTGCACTAAGAAAAAAACAAATTTTATATATACTATTACCCTAACCGAGCACTAGCTAATATGGCCTTCGGCGCGTTGTAGCGAAAACAGACCAGTGCCTCCGGTGGGAATCGAACCCACGACCCCCGCACTGATAAGCCAGCATGCTACCAACTAGCCTACCGGGGCGCACAACAACAACAACAAATTTTAAATCAAATAAAAATAGTATCAAATTAAATTTAATAAAAAGCAGCATAAAATTAAAGTCCAAAAAGGTCTTCTAAAATCAAGGAGTTTTTCTTAGAATTTTTAAGCTCTAAAGTGATTTTTTGGTTTTTATACATCAAAAAGTTTTTTACAAATATAAAAAAAAATTTTTGACAATTTTTTTTTTGTTTTGAAAGTTACCTAGTTACTTTTTAAAAACCTTAGCTACTTTGCCCTTGCTCCAATATTTTTCTTTGTCCATTATAAAAGATTCGTTAAATTAAAAAATACTAGTTTCTAAGATTTGTGATCCTTTGTTATTCATGTTAAAAAAATGTTAAAAAGTATGGTCCTCTCTGCCTTCAAAGTTTAACCCACCAAGCAACATGTTGATGCTGTTTGTTGCTGTTGTTGCAATATACGTTTAAATAAAATAACTTTGTCTTAAAACAATTTTGCAGCTTTATTAAACCCATTGCATATTTCCGCCATCAAACATACGGACAGACGCTTAAAAGTATAAAGTTGTGAAATTTTTTTTCAAACAAGCGTAAAGTTGCTACTGCCGCCTAAGACAAGATAAATAAAACGAAAAAAAAGGAGAAAATTTAAGACAATAAAAAAGTGCAAATAGTTTTTTTCTTCTCTTGTTTTCCTACTGGCAAAAAAAATATCAAACTTTTAGAAAAATTTATAAATTCAAAGGTATTTTTTGTGTTTAAAAAAAAAAAAGAAAAACTAAAAAAATTTAAGATATAGTGGTATCTAAGCACTCAACCTCAGTCAGTAACGTATTATATATAAGTGTACATCAGTAACTCACTATGGGCTGTGAATTTGTGTTTTCTTATTTGGTTTAGTTGAGCATTATACCACCCAGTTAAAAATAAGTGAAGTAGTACATAAGAAAGAAATGCATTTAATGAGAATAAATATTATTTTTATTAAGCGGGCGGAAAAATTACTCTGTGGTATATATAATCATATATATCATATAACTTGATATAATTATATATGTTTTCATATGTAACGATATATATTTACATCTCATACTTATTTTTACGAAAATTTATAATATATCGCTACATGACTTTTGGACGCAGATGACGAGTATGGCCTTAGATTTCTAAAGTTAGCTATAGTTACAGAAATATTTGCAAAACGCTTTTTTTTTTAGGTACCCGAAACTAAAACTGTAAAATACATATATTTTTACAGTTTAAGTTTTTTATTACTTTGGTATTTTAATTTTTTAACTTAATGTACCTGAAAAAAAATATTATATAACGATAAATTTTGCAAATGGAAACTTTAATTTTCGATATGCCCAGATACTACACCAAAAGTATGACTCAGGGGTCATCTTGGAAAGCTATGCTGACATATACAATTTTTGAAAAATCGCGATTATATAGTACTAGTATAAGCCGCTATATTGCGTTCATTAAGCGTTTATATCCGCCAAAACTGTAAAAAAGGTAAAAATCTTCATAAAACGTGTACATTAAATATGAGCCATAAATATGAACACAGGTCTTGTTATTGCTTTTGAAAAGTTTTAAATGCAAAGAACTAACTGCGAACCGCCAAACTTCAAAGACATTTTTCTCGAAAGCTGTACCATTTATCAAAAAATTAAGTACGCCATTGAAATTAGCATATCCGATATATATATAATTAATGGTCAGATCTCTATTTATTTTTTCTATGTCATGCCGTGTAATTAAAGTAAAACTAGTTGCTGAAAGCCAACTAAATTTAGAAATCCAGAAACACAAGTTTTTTATAATCACATACTTTCTTTATCCATTAAATGCACATCATTTAGTAGCAAATGGAAATAGAGACCGAGGAGATTAGAAAAATAATCAAAAATCTAATAATAGAATATTTGTGTTTGTTAGTGTTGTCACTTCTGAATATAATATACAATAACAGAAAAGCTAAAAGTAAAGAAAACTGCAATTTAGCTGCATTATATTCGAAGCCATACTTGGGTGTGATCGCTAAACGGTCATGACTTGGTATTGTTACGTTTGTAATGTAAGAAGAGCGCAGGTTTGATTCTTACAGCAGCAGGTTGCTAAAAAGGTTATCATATAGAGATAATCTGACAATTATGAGACACAAATAATAATACAATTTAAAAATGGAAAATTACTGATGACGCCTGTCCATAAAAAGGCAGAAACTAGTCTAGTCTGATTTAAAAATTAAGAGTGTTTATAATTTTTAGAGAAAAACTTTTATTCTTCTTCTTAACCTCAACATTTCTAAAATAAAAAAAAAAAAATAATTAAGTTTTGGCAAAATTTCTGGCAAAGCAGAAATTTAAATTTTAAAAAATTTTGTAATAGTGATAGTGATATGATATATATTATTACCATTTATTATTTGAATATCATGAATCTATTTTTACAATACCGATTTTGGAAACGGTTTGATTAGGGGAGCTATTTTTCACTTTTGGCTCCTTGCTAATTTACAAGAATATCTTTCAACTTTTTTCAATTTTGATTTCACTTAATCTTCTTTGACGCCTGTAACTAACACAGGCGTCACTGATTTCTCTACAGAAGATTTCATTTGGGCGTTAATGGGTTACTTAATGTAGGTTTTCATAAAACTTTACGAAAAATTTCATTTTGTATATTACAACTTTCATACGACTAATGAAAAAGCTTCATTAAAAATTATGAAGCTTTATCATTAAGTTTAAGAAATTTCTTGTTCTCTTTGTGAAGAAAACTTAATTAGTTTTAAGAAAATTTCATTGAAACTAGTTCAAGAATTTTTTTTTAATGTTTTACAAAATCTATTTTTATACACAATAAATAACACATGACAACGTGTCTAAAATGTCTTTATTTATCATCTCCTATTACATCTCCAAGTTAAAGTGGGTGGTTTCTTTCATATATAAAAAGCCCGAACAAGGAACGATAACTGCCACCTTTTGATATGCCCTGCGTAACAGGTGGAGCGGTTCCATTAAGCGTAGGGTATTTAGTAAATACAAAATTCGCCAAAGACAATTTTTATCAGATAAAATCTAATGCAAATTTTTTTAACTAAAGTGATTTAAATTGATTTTACTCAATTATGTAACCTTTAGTTCCCCATAGTGCATTCAATTGGGAAAAAACTTAATGTATTATAAGAGTTTATAATCTTTCAAAAGTTTTATGTATAGTTAGTTGGTATATGCTGCTGTCTGCTGCTAATATTTGTTGGCTGGCTATTTGTTGCTTTGGGTTTGATGATGCAGGAAGCTTAAAAATGTTGGCTGCTGATTCTTCATCTTCATCATCCTCCTAGTCGAGTTAAACTGCGGCACGTTTATATTTTAAAATCATGTTTAGTTGTAGGTTTGTTGTCATGTTAATGCAATGTATTCACATGTAGTATCAGCCAAAACTACAATAATCCCCCAAACAGAGAGACTGAAAGAAAGAAAAATAAAACAAACTTGGGTAACTTATGCTTGGGGCTCAGTAAGTTAAGTTTGTTTATACAAAATTTTTACTGCTACATCTTCTTCATTGTCTCACTTCCCCCCGATTTGCTTGTTTTACACGGTGCGCCTGAGTCAATTTAAACAAAATTTGCGTGTTACTCCAAGCTGAGAATTGACTCTCTTTCTAGAAAGTGTAAAAACCCTTCTCCAAATAAAACGAAAAATTCTAGGTAACGCTGTTGTTCTCGGCTAAGCAAAATGTTTAAAGTTTGGCCTACCAGTAGTTAAGGGGTCCTTATAGATAGGAACGATTCAGATACGTGGGCGGAATCTATTGCTTTATTTTTTTTTGTCACGCATGCCTCCTTTGGAGGTGTCAAGGCTTAAGACAAATTATCTGCCATTGGAAAATTTATAAAATCTACTTTCGTATGATATATATATACAAATATCTAAGTGGGTTTTTTACCCGGGCCATCAAAATTTTCAAAATTTAGTCTGTCTTTAGTTTAGGGGCACCTCGCCGATTTTAATAAAAGGTTTTAGAACAATTTAGATACGCTAAGTCGAGAATTTAATTTTTGTTTGCCAGGAAATGTTTGTAAGCTTAAATTTTTTAAAAAATTATTGTTAAAGTGAAATAACACGCTCCCCTCCCTGGCTAAGACAAATTTATATATATTATACGAAAAAAGATTTTATTAGCTTTCCAATGCGATATAATTTGTCAAAGCATTTTTTAAGCTGAAGAAACTAAAGCATTAGCGCCTACAAAAAAGGCGTATCTGACTAAAAAAAAAATAAAATCAGCTCACGTATCTGAATCTTATTAAAATCGGTGATTTGTCCCTAAACAAAAGATAGGTCCAATTTTAAACATTTTGATTGGCCGGGGGAAAAAGCGACACCTTGATTTTTTTCGTTGTCGATGGAAAAAGGTTTGTAGACCATCTAAAAACTGAATCCGCTTTCATTTTTATTTAAATCGACTCAGGCGCACCGTGTTTAACCAAATATTTAAGCTTCTGTGTAACTATTTTTACTATTTCTTTAGTAGGTTTAGGTTTTTATGTTTCGTATGTATGTTATAACTATAATGTAAATTCACTGAAATTTTCTTTTGAAAAAAAAACAAGCAAAAAAAACTCAAGAAGAAAATCATTTCCATACACTCAATATTTAATGTTAGTAAATTATATATGATAAATTAACACAAAATTCAAAATCGTTTAAACGATTATTTAAAAAAAGGAAACTAAATGAAATTGAAGCAATTTCGGTTGACATCAGAATTACAAAAACCAGCAGTCTAATAATGGAGTTAGTGTAAATTACCAAATCAATGTTTATACTGCGTTCATATTGAACCCCAAAATACGTATTTTTTCAAGTTTTCTATTTAGAATTGTATGAAATTTGAACGGCGGCAACGTGAAAAAAAAACGAAAAATGTAGTTTGGGGTTCAGTGTGAATGTACTCGTAGTTTTAGAGAATATCAGATAAAATCCCTGGCATTTTGAGAGAATTTAAGTGGAAGAAAAATAATGAAAATGCTTTAAAGTTTTTATGAAAATAATGTTTTAATTAAACTCTTTCACCCGGCTAAAAAAGTGCATATATGTTCAAATATGTTCATATATGCTCATAGATGGTGGCATACATGGTCAATAGGGCTGGTCGATTTAAAAATCGCTCAACGTACAAGGAAAATCGTATTCTAGGGATCAAAATAAGAAACTTTGCCGAAGGAACCATACCTCTAAAACGAATGCTGATGTAACGCCTTTTGACCCTAAGGGTAAAATTTTGAAAAATCCCACTTTGACCCATTTAGAATGCCCCAATCGAATCCAACCCAATCGAATATAATTTATACATTCATCTGCTAGAGCGTCTTCCGGAGAAGAAATAGAGACCCTAATCTTGAAAAGACTCCTCCTACTTTCTGAAATATCTCTATCCCGAGATTTGTACATTTTGCTATAAAAACACGGCTAAAAAGACCCTCTTTCAACTTAAATTTTAACCCTTTAACGATCATCTAGAATGATGATTTATGCATTAATCTGCTAGCGCGTCTCCCGGAGAAGAAGTAGCTCCCATAATCTTGGAGAGATTCCTCCTACTTTCTGAAATATCAAAGTGGGCTTTTTCAAAATTTGACCCTACGAGTCAAAAGTCGGGACATCAGAATTCGTTTTAGAGGTATGGTTCCTTCGGCAAAGTTTCTTATTTTGATCCCTAGAATACGATATTCCTTAAACGTTGAGCGATTTTTTTTGCCTCCATACAAATCGACCAGCCCTAATGGTCAAATATCTACATCTATATTTTATTCCATATATGCAAACGGTACTCATGTATGGTCATACATGGAGGTTTATGCGATTTCTTATTTCCAAAAGCGTCTCATATATGAACATATATGGAAGTATAGGTTATTTCATATAAGCAAAAGGGAGTCATATATGGATAAATATTGAAGTATATGAAATCTCTTCTGTGCAAAGATGAATCATATATGATCATATGTAAACAGAAATGTGTTTGCATATACCCAAAAGGACTTATATGTGGATAAATTTAATCCTTAACTTTTCTTTTATGCTACCTAGATTTAATTTATTTATATGACGCATTTGTTAAAAGTTGTATAAAATAACGGGTAAGATTTTGAAACTTAAAAATGGAATATCCAATCATTTTTTTAACCGAATTTTAAATACGGATTTTAAATAACTTTAATCCTTAATTTGGACTCAGATACACATATTTTTTGTACAACTTAACTAAATTAAATTTAAATTGAAGTGCACCAAAAGAGAATCCCCGCTATTTACGGTATTCTCCTTGTCAGCTAAATACCCGAGTAAAAAGAGTTATATTAGAACTGGCAAAAACTATAGACTAAATTGTAACTAATTATTTTAAATTCAGAAAAATTTTAAGTAGAAAAAATCATAACCTCAATTCGAATATTTGCAAATCTAAAAGAAATCCTTAATTAATTTGTAAGTTCTTTAATTTTTTTTTTTTTTTTAAAGAGAAGCAACACTCAGGAAATTCTTCCTATTAATTAATGTGTTGCTTTCTTTGGAAAGGGGATAGTGGAGAGATGAAAGGTGGTGAAAGATGAACGGCTTCAAACATGGCAACACTGTAATTGCGAGAGTAGATAAGTCTTAGAACAGTTGTTGCTCTCCACCTGATGTAGTGTTGGCAAATTTATTGAAGCTTTTTGTTTCATAGCCCTGATTCTTTATTTTACTTCGGTGGGGTTAAGTGCTATGGCAACACCGAAGGTGGGCGCAGCGACACATATAAGTGATAGAAAACTCATACATATTATTTTTCTAAATTGATGTTGTCGTCACCGGGAATCGAACCCGGGACCATCTGTGTAACAGTCCAACGCGCTAACCATTACACCACAGCGCCCACAAATTACTAAATTTTCTGCGTTTTAAATAGAACCCTTTATAGTTTATTTGATATTTTCTTGATTTCAGCTGAAATGGAAAATAAATTCAAAAAGCTTGTTTGTAGCTAGAAAACTATAATAAATTTAATGTCTAACATAGGTTTACAATATTTACTAGTTATACTTATTTGAGTTATATGAGAAAATCTTATATTAATGTTTTTAAAATTGGAAGAAACCATACGATATTTATATTTAAAATCAAATATAGAGCATATTATATTATATCGTATTATATTAAATTAGATATAATATTAAAGGGTAACGACGTATCATTTGATTAAATTGGATGAGGACAAAACTACTCGTATATCAAATAGCTTCGAATTGTATCTAAATAAATCGAATATGATATAATTATATCTAATGTGATACAGTTTAATCGGATCATTTTACGAATGAAATTTTGTATAATTAAGTGTGATGAAATACTAAATTAGATAAAACTATATAAATTTTATTATTTTGTTTGAAAAATAAAATTTTAAATTTTTTTTAGTAGAAAGAAAATGTAAAAAATAATTTGTAAACTATTTCAAACGAAAACAAAAAATACTCTGATTTCAACCAAAGGGTAATTTCTGCAAAGAAACAATTCAACAAAATAATTTTTCAATATTCCCTACGCTTCAATATAAAGAAAAAACTAATTTCTGTGTGAATTTGTTCATAAAAGTACTCGTATATATAAATTTTCTAACGAAATGAGAAGTTATACGATATTGATCACTTGTTAATCAAATGAGCTATTATTTAATTTAAAAATAATTCAATTAAAGAGCTTTCAATTTCCAATTGAATTAGCAATTTTCTTTATTGGCGGAATTTCAGCAAATAAAGTTATTGAATCGGTGGTTTTTGTGATTGAAATATGTTTTTATTTTATTGTGTGTACATGGATGACCATATACAATAATATATGAACATACATGGCCATATTTATATATATATCGGAATTAATGTTAATTTTTCTAGTATGCACGAATATGGATGACCATATATGATCATATGAAAAATATATATGAACTTTTTTAACCGGGCATTAAATAAATGAAACTTTAAATAAATGAAATGACATTGTTTTTGAGACAGCTGATATTCTGCTCAAATAACTATTATATCAACTCACTTTCAATTCTCATAACCAAAAAACTCGGTTACCACAAATGATTCATGTTTTTGGTAACAAATTCGTTAGTCTGCAGGAATCTGCTTTCCCTGTACACTGTGGAAATAACTGAAGTCTCGCTGTTTAAACCACATTATTAAAAATTTTGTTTTTTACTGCATTATTTTTTCGAGTGTAATAGAGACAATGACTGATGTCGTAATGGGAAAATAATTTGTTGCTCTGTATTTATAATGTTTGTTTTGTATGTCTGAGTTTGCTTTTTAAAGCCACACCAAATTTTTACACTTGACTTCGTGTTTTTTTTTTTTTTTTCTTGGTTAGTTCAGTAGGTTTGTACCCACTTCTGTTGTAGAAATCTACGTAGCAAGTTCGTGTAGCAAATAAGATACATGGTAGAAAATTATAAAAATCATCTAACTTCCGCAATAGGTTTTTAAGGTCATTAAGAAAAGACATACATACTAATAATAACAATTAATTTAAATTATCTTAAAAAAAAGTTGAAATGTAGCTGTTGTGAGTTTTTATTAAATGCCATATGCAGGGCTAGGAAGTTAACGCACATACACGGGATGATTTCCAAGCCAACTGTACAACAAAAAAAAAAAAAATAGATCGCAGCAATGCCAAACGAACAATATTTATTCTCCTCAAATAGGCTAAGGTAAAATCTAACAACTTCTTCAATTTTTTCCAAAAACTCTGCGAAGTTGACAAATTTTGCGCTAATTTTTAGTATATTAAAAACTGAATTTGGTAATTGCTAGAAATTTGACTACACTGTTAAAAAAGTTCATATATAGAGCAATTCCATATGAAAGCGATCACCTTTTGGACGACCCCTCTCCGATTTTAAAATAAATAGTCTCAATCGATTGCCCAGCAAAAAATAATGTACCTACATATTTTTTTTTTTTATAGTGACTGGTTTAGTGGTGGTGTGCACCACTGTCATGTGACAAAATTGAAGAATTCTTCATAAGGGACCTCATTGAAAGTTGTTTTAAAGAAAAATAAAATTTTCCTAATTTTTCTTGTTAAATAATTAAAAATAATTCAATTATAAAAAATATAAAAACAATGAGAACAAGGTGGTCTCTTAAATGCTCTTCTCCTGTCCAAACAAGGAGTCGGGGCCCATTTTTTTATTGCTGATTCTTAAAGCAAAAATTATGAGGAATCAAAAAAAAATAAAATTAGCCGGAAAATTTAGGAGCTTCTGTGGAAAATCGGAAAATTTAATTTTCATGGGAAAAAAGGTAAATTTCTGAGAAAAATTAGGAAAATTTTATTTTTCAATTAAAGCCTGATTCAATACCTTTCCAATGAGCTATCACTCGTTGCGATCGCTTTAGTAGTTCTTTTTTAAAACAACTTTCAATGAGGTCCCTTATGAAGAATTCTTCAATTTTGTCACATGACAGTGGTGCATTATATTCGATTGGGTTGGATTCGATTGGGGCACTCGAAATGGGTCAAAGTCGAATGTTTCAAAATTTGACCCTTTGGGTCAAAAGTCGGGACATTAGAATTCGTTTTAGAGGTGTGGTTCCTTCGGCAAAGTTTCTTATTTTGATCCCTAGAATACGATTTTCCTTGAACGTTGAGTGATTTTTAAATCGACCCGCCCTAATGGTGGTGTATGTGTACAAATATGGACATATATGGAAGTGTATGTGACTCCATGTATGCAAAAAGTAATTATATATGGTAATGTACGGAGGTATATGGGATTTATACACTCTAAAAAATTATTGTAAATTTACTACTATAAAACGAGTAATTATATATTATTACGCAAATTCGGCAAATTTAAACATCAAAATGCGTAAAACTCTTTTGCGCACACTTTTATATACAATAATACACACTTACAGTATTTTTACCAATTATGTGTTTACAATTAAACACATTACGTCTAAAAGTATTATTATTTTGTTAAATAAAATTTTACATATACATATTTTACATGTTCTGACTTATAATAGTAATAAATATTTTGACATTTTTAAATTGAAAAAAAAAAATAAAACAAATTAAAAAAGCTAAAAAATCTAAAAATTTTAATTTATTGAGAATTTGAATGCAAAAAAATGTATAAATGTAGTATGTATTTGTGATAATGAATTAAAAAACTTCCCATTGTACCACAACAACCTTTATTTCCAAGTTTTTGCAGCCTAATTGTTGAAAAATATAATCAAAATATAATATATGTACAGAGCTTTAAAGAATTAAATTCTTCATTCGATTTATTCAATCACTGAATTTTATCGTTGGGAATTCAGTCGGTTTTTACTCAATTGATTTGAAAATATCGCCAATATTGAAAAAAATTGCCAAAATTGGAAACAATCGCCAAAAAAAAAAAAACGCTAAAATTTAAAGAAAATCTCCAAAAATGAAAAAATTGCTAAAGTTTAAAAAATCGGCAAAAAAATCCATAACATTAAAACAAAACATCGGTAAAAATTAAAAAATCGTTAAAATTAAAAAAATCGCCAAAAACTAGAAAAATAGCTAAAAAAAAATTAAAAATAAACGCTAAAATTGCATTAATTTTCATACATCTCAAACTTTAGTTTTAAGATTTAATTCTCAAGTATTCAAGATATATTATAAAGTGCATTATTATTGCAATGTATTGTAGCATTTTGTTAATTTCGGACTTCTATAAAATTGTTTAAAAAATCCATTCGCTTTATTCCAATGCATATTTCAGGACATTCATGAAGAGCTTTATTTATTCAAAGAACTTCCTAATATTAAACAAATTTATGAAACTGTTTTATAAATTTTATAAACCTTCAAGAAGATTTTCATTAATTCTACAAATATTTCATAAACATTGACTTTAATGAAACCTGTTTCATAGATTCGATGAAAAGTTTCAATTTACGCCTTCCATTCCAGCGACAATTTTCCTTAAAGCTATGACGAAATTCATTACTGAAGTGTAGATAATTTGCTCAGTGTAAGATGAATACTATTGTTCAGCGATTTTTGCTTATTTACACTTTAATATGAAGTCACATTGATTGGCCTCTGAAGAGGTGGTAAAGTCTGAAGTATCGAATTTTGAAGATCCCTAATATAGAGTCAGTTTTATGATGTTTACCAAACACGCAACTAGTTAGTATAGAGTAAAAAATACTGTTAACAGTTTTTGTAAACTATAAATATTAACTTAAAATATACGTAATCAATGGATTGTCTAAATGTATTACAAAAGTGTTAAAATTATAATAAAAAAATACAAAGAAGATGTAAATTATAGCCAGAAGACCTGAAAAAATGTTAGGTAATAACAAAAAATTACTTGAACTACATAAGGGAATGCTACCTAAAGTGGAGCTTTAGTTTTTTTTTTTTTTTTGATAATTATGTTGCATGAATATGTCAAAAATGATAACTCCCAATATTGAATTAAATTTCCGCTATCATTATTTTAAAAAATTTTCGACTTGTATGCACACGATTTTCTTAGTTTGATTTTGCTGTTGCAAAAAAAAAACAAATATAAATTGTAATTTTTCGTTAACATAAAAAGTGAATAACATACAAAATCTGAAGAATTTTCCAAGTCAAATGTTTGTAAATACTAGGAATTGTATACACAATTTGATTTCATAAACAAATGAAGGGCTTATTGTAAAAACTTGATATGCCACAAAATTTTTTTAGTTTGTTCTTACATTTTAAAGATTAAGCAAATGCTAAAAATATAACGTTTATACTCTAGGTACTTGCACTAAGTGTTTAAGGAAGACTTAAATATTAATACTGGATTTCTAGAAAACAAAGACAGCCGTAAAACAATAAATGTGGCTTATCAAGTTTTCATAATAAGCACTTCAAATATAATAAATAAACAAAAATGTTAAAAATTTAATTTTCATGTTTCCTAAAGTGGCTTTTTAAAATTAAAATTTTTTTTTTTAATTATTTACGCATTACTTTAATTGTTATTGCATATTTTGGACAATTTTTCAATATGTTTCACAACACAAAAATATTGTTTGGTTACCGCAATTAAAAAGGTTAGCAATATGTATGGTAACCCCTTCAGCAGCTTTAAACGATACATAAAACGTTTTAATAAACAACCCTGCGGGATACGAAGGGTCGATTGATACAAAGTGAAAAATCTGTGATACATGTTTTGGGGGCACGTCACAAAACTGGTGAAACCAAAATTGTGGTGCACCATAAAGTGTTAATTTTGGTGAAATGACCAATCACGTGACTATATGGTGACAAAACTTTCGCTGGTTGCTACCAGAAATATCATGCAACTGGAGAAAAAGTAACATAACATCAAAGTGTACTGAAGCAACTAGGGCCGTTGTAGTTGAAGTTATTACTGTTCATTGAACTGGTTCAAAACCGTTTGCAGTGGATGAAAACATGGCAATTAGTGACAAAGGATTCAGTCCCTTGCCTGCTGCACTGAAGGAATTTTATCTGTACCGACTATGTGATAGTAGAAATGAAGACGTAACACTTCACTGGTTTAAAAGAACTGAACACGGAACTGTGACCAGGGCTGCCAGATATGGCGATTTCTCGCCAAACGTCGCGATCTTAAACTTAGTTTTTTGTTATGTATAGAAAAAATAAGCTAAGGTTTTTTTGAACAGGGGTAAGACACACTGTTTTGGAAAAGTGCTGTGTTTGGTTTCGGACGGGCTATTTAGCAACTCGTGGATAATATGACATACACTAAATAAAAACTGACAGGTTACTTGCTAATTACTTTTCGCATGCCCGGCGACATGTACCCCTAAGACCAGAGCAGTGGTACGTCTCAAAACTGTTTCAGTCAAACTACCCCTATTACAAGCGCCATGCTTAATATATGACTAGTTTTCCTCCAAAAATTGTTCTCCAGTTCTAAGATACGTACACCTACAGCAGTCACGTGTTAATTTTTTTCCCACTGGTTCTGTTGCATATCACATATATCATAAAATGGTCATACTTTGACACTACCTACTTCTACCTTGTCCCGTAGCATATTCATTTCAGTCGGTACGGTGATAGGTTGGATTGGTCAAGTTATTCGCCACGTTACATAGTGCTTCACATGTAGCAAATTGTCACCTCCTATACCAAGTCCATGTTAAAAAAACCGGTCACTTTCATATAACAGAACCGAAACTAGGACAGGTTCATACACACAAAGTTCTAGTCACATGACCATACCAGTGACTGGTCCATTTCCGGCAGGGAAAATTTAAATCAATTTTAATTTTTATACAAATTCTGGTTTATTTTACTTCATTTTCTTACAATTGCATATGCTTTTAGATAGTTTTTTAATATAGGTGCCTTTTAGAGAACATGGTCACTAATGTGGACCATTTGAGCTGATTTGAAAATACCCTGCGGGAAATGAAGGGTCGATTGATCCAAAGTGGTAATTCTGTGATATGTGATTGGGGAGCACGTCACTAAACTAGTGAAACCAAAATTGTGGTGCACCAAAAAGTGTTAATTTGGGCGAAATGTGCAATCACGTGACTATAGTTATGGTGATAAAACATTCACTTGTTGGTACCAGATACATCACATAACTGGAGAAAAAGTAACATAACAGCAAAGTGTGCTGATGCAACTAGGGTCGTTGTAGTTGTAGTTGGTACTGGTCACTGAACTGGCTCAAAACCGTTAGCAGTGAATGAAAACATGGCAATTAGTACCAAAGGATGCAGTTCCTTGACTGCTACAAGGTGGACTCAACACTGAAGGAATAACAGATATGGTGATTTATCGCCAAACATCGCGATCTTAAAACTAGTTTGGCAAGTTAATTTTCGAAATGCCGACTGGCGATTTTTCGAGTGAGTGGAGATTTTACACATAAAATATCGCTACCAAAAAACTATCACCAGAATATGGGTTTTTGCGCAGCTTATTAAAAAACTTGAAACACTTTACAAGAATATACAAAAATTAAAATTTCAAAATTTCTGCATATTGGTTTCGAAATATCTTGTTAAGATATATTACAAAATTTTTGGTAACGATTATTTATGTGTAAGTTATTGACAATTTCTAAGAATTTCTTTGGGAACAAAATTGAAACTGAGTATATATTTTGTTACTCTGCTTTATAAGTTATACATTTAATTGTTGCAGCTCCTTCCTTTTATAAAGATATTAGAATTATAATGCAGAATGCAAAATTAAAATGTTCATGAAGTGCTTTTTAGAATTGTTGGAAAATATAAATTAGTAGAAAATGTTAGCAAATAAAGAAAAAACTTGCAAAAAATCTATATTTTGAATATCCGGACTTCTTGTCTAGTTTACGTACTTTTCCAAATTTAAATTGTTATAATGAATTTAATGTTGTAGTGTTTTGTTGGATATAGACAAAATTAACAATTTTTATAATTGATTTTTGTTGTGCCTTTTTGAAGGTTTTTTGAGCAGGGGGTATGACACGCTCTTTTGAATAAGTGCACCGACTGGTTTCGGACGGGCTATTTAGCAACCCGTACATAATATGATACACGCTGAATAAAAAGCAACAGGTTACTTGCTAATTACTTTCTGCAAGGCTGGCGACATGTACCCCTTAGGTCAGTGCAGTGATACTTTACAAAACTATTCCACTCAAACTACCCCTAAAACAGAACACATTTCGCTTAATATGTGACCAGTTTTCCTTTAACAATTTTTCTCCAGTTCTGCGATACGTACACCTACACCAGTCATGTGATAATTTTTCCCCCACTGGATCTGTTGCATATCACATAAATCCTAAAACGGTCATACTTTGACACTCCCTACTTCTAACTTGTCCCGTAGCATATTCATTTCAGTCGGTACGGTGATAGGTTACCTTGGTCAAGTTATTCGCCACGTCACACAGTGCTCCAAAGGTAGCAATTGCCATCTCCTATGACAAGCCCATGTTAAAAGTACCGATCACTTTCATATAACAGAACCGAAACTTGGACTGGTTCACACAAAGTTCTAGTCACGTGACCATACCAGTGACTGGTCCATTTCAGGCAGGGTAGCTATAAAACTTTTTTATATTAGTTATATTATATAGTTCTATGATTTTTATATTAGTTATATGACCGAATAATGCCCATATATGGCCTAATAATACCCATATATTTTATATAGTCCAAATACCAAGTGTAGGGCCACATAAGGGAACATTCCTTTACGTATTTATATTTATACGTGAAAAATATGCATTTTTAATTAAATTGTATATTTTAAGCATAAAAACATAATAATAAAGAATGTTAACCTAGAAAAAGAAACACTAAAAGAAAGAAGTAACAACAGTTTTACGGATCGGTTAGGTATTTTAAATAAAATAATACTTTAACACAACAGATTATCATAGTTTTAAGTTTGTTGAACTTAACTAAATAAAAACATTTCTTTCGTAGTTCTATTTTTTTGTTAAAAAAAAGAACAACTAAAGTTACAGAAGTTAAAAAATGAAGAAAAAATCGGCATCATTTTTGATAGACAAAAATTTTATCATTCTCATCTAATGTGGTTTTCAATTTATATTTTTTTTATACAAAAGTTGAATAACATTCATACGTGAAAGAATAAGAAATGTTGGCAAAGCATTCATATTTTTTTTGTTATCAAAAAAAGGTAGCATTAATGAAATTCTTTGTTAAGATATAAAAAAAATAAAGGTAAAAGATATAATAAGATTTAATTAAAACATGTCTTAAAAAGAAAAATGTATAAAAAGATTTTAAACTCTCAAAAAAAAAAAAAAAAATAAAAAATAAAATTGCAAAGAATCTTTAAAAAGAATTTTAAAGAAAGTTTTCTTAAAATCATGTTTCACACTTTTTTCCCATCTTCTTATAAGTGCGTTAATAATAATTTTTTTTTTCTTTTGAAGATATTAACACTACACAACAAAAACTCCTTAATTGTCAACACAAATTATGCCCAAATAATTGTATGTTTAAAGACAGCTTAATATTTTGTTTTGTTAAACAAATTTACCGCTTTATGGCTGTAGACAATAAAAAAGAATACGAATTTTAAAAACCAGCAAAATGAAAAAAATTCTTTATTTGGTTACCTTTCAAATGCTCAAAAAACACATTGATTGGCCGATCGGCCTTGTGTCTTACAAAAAAGTTTTTGAAATTTTTGGTTAGTGCAAGGTTGTATTTTGTTTCATGTAAATGGCTCTCCACACAATTTACTTGTCACACTCACTCACAAACTGAACACACAAAAAAAGACCAAATGTGAAGTGGTGCCAATGACTTGACAAACCTTAAAAAAAAAAATACAAAACGTTAAATCTTCTGTCTAATGGGATTTGCGTGTTAAATAAAAAGAAATAAAAACTTAACCAAATTTATGTTTGTGTGGACTATGTGGTATCCTACACCACTACGATTGTAAATATCTAAAATAATGGACCCTTGAGTATAATTATCGACTCGTAATAATTACATTACAAATCAAAGCGATTTTAAAATATTTCCTGCATGGGACTTACATAATATGACAGATGGAAAAAAATGGACTCAAACTTGGACTCAGTTCCGTTAAAGTTTAAAAGTTACGAACATTTTATTTGTCTTTCATGCCATTTTCATTGTTTAGGATAAAATTGTTATATGAATGTTACCGACTCAAAAATTATAACTATTTGACAGACTGACTTTGTGATGCCTGATAATGCAAGAAAGTCAAAAATTTGGCGTATAAATGTGCCAAACCCTCAACAAAACTGATTATTAACGATTGGTGTGATCTTTGTAACTATGAAACTGCTGCATTTCGCAATTATAAATACAATTATACAAAATGTAGTTAATAAAAGGCCAACAATTTTCAACAAAGTTACAGCGTTTCCAAAAAGTGTTTTACCACACAACTATTAAATGCCATCATATTATGATAATTTATCATGTTATGAGTGCAATGCCTGATAATCATAATATGATCGTGGCAATCATATTATGGCCCTAAATGACGATGAAATCGTCCTCGGTGACACTAGTTTCCACCGAAAATGTACATTTGATGAGAGGTGATTTTCTTTATGTATTTTCTCCCTCTGAATTCGAAAATCAAGGTTAAATTTATTTTTATAAAACAGTTTTTGAAATATTGTAATTTTTTAATTTTTTCGAACTTTTTTCACTTGACAAATCATATGTCGAGCTAGAAATGTCTGATTGGGTCGTTCTTGGTAAGCTATTGAGATGACGAACAAATATGTATAGTATCGTCTTTGATTGGTAAAGCGGTTCAAAATATATCGATGAAAATAGGGCACATTTTCAAAAAAATCATATTTTACAGTGATTCTGTGCCGACGGAAAAGTACAAATCGTTAACAATAAAAAAAAACGTCTGGTTTCTCTTCATGTACGTTAAGATGATACTTTTGCGTAAGAACTAAGACCAACCAGAAGAAAATCGACCTAAAAATTACAAAGTTATAAGCAATTGAGTGAATAAATCCAAATCTCATATTTTCCGAATATTTTATTTTTTTCGACAATTTATTGGGTTTAAACGCTTGCAATGCATTCTTGTCATTTTTGTGTGTTAGAAATAGTTGTGGCTCTTGCTTTGTCTTCGGTTGCTTTTGGGATCCGTTTCTCTAGCGAGAAACCATACATACATAGATTTTTTACAAATATAAACTAAGTGAGAATTTTAAAAACTCGACAGAATCTTCTATTGTTTTCTTCAAAATTACTGTTTTGGTAGTTGTTATTTGAAATAACTACTCAACTATACAAAATAACTACTCAACTGTTTTGTTTAGTTATTTTTTGAACACAGAAAAAATATTTCCCTACTTTATTCAATTAAATCGATTAGTTGACAATTTTAAAACCTGTCAATTAAAATTTAACTGAATCAATTAAATATTTGCTTAAATTCGGAACTTGCTTGACATTTTTTTTATACTACCGTTCAAAATATATTGCTGTCTTTTTTTTGTAATATTTGTGTATGTAGTTGTTGTTTATAAATAATTATGTATTAGTAATAAATATTTAAGTTCCATTTTAAGTAGATTTTATTAATTATCATTAGATTTATTACTTTATTTAGTTAAATAATTTAATTTCAGTGGTTTTAATTAGTTTATTCTAAAATCTTATCATAAAATTGATAATGAAATTTTTGAAACTAAATTATGTTTAATAAAAATTTAACCATTAAAAAAAAAAAAAAATAAATTAAAAATTATTTAAAAAAAAATCTGGTTTTTACAAAATGGCTAGTTTTTGTAAAAAATTTAATTTTCTCATAAAAAATAAATTACAATAGCAGTTGAAACAACTACTACTGTTTCCTACTTAAACTATCTGCATGTAGTTACTGTAAAAATATTCCGAGTGTAGTAATGCCCATTTAACTTAAACGTGTGGCCTTTTCCGTTATTCGAAATCGGTTGGTTTTTATGCGAATTTTCCCGAAGAGCCTAATTCCACTATATTTAAAATAATTCAAAAATATGACCCACTATATAGGCACTATAGGTATGAAAATTATTGGTTTCCTTGAGTGTTCTGTGTACAATACAATCTAGTTTTTGTAAGTTAAAGATCCGCTTTCATACAAAAACCAATACATTTTTAACCCTTCATTTGTAACCCTTCAACGTGAGAATGGGTAGCTAGAAAATAATATGTGTCTATATTTTTCTCCTTAACAACATATACAAACGTCATTAAAATCTGTGAGATCGGGTCGGGATACCTCCCCTGTAAGAAAACAAAAATTTATTTTTAAAATTTTATATATATAAAACCACGTTGAAATATGTAACATTTTAATGCAGTTGTACGCAAAATCTGGCCCAAAAGGGAAAAAATTGGGAGCTGCATTAAAATCAGCATTTTATAAATATTTAGAATCAATGGTCGGTACTCTTGTTTTATTTTTCCAATTGCACAATGTAATTGAAAGAATTAAAAAAATTTATATTCAATTCCAATTAGGTTTTCTTTCCTGGCTCCGAAAAATAATTTTAAAAGAATATTATTTTCCTAACGAAGTGGCAACATTGTCTCCCATTTCACAGCACAAAAGCGTATCTCATTTTTCATCTTTCCCAGCAACATTTCTGTACCTTCCTTCTCTTTGTATGTATGTTTTTTTTTGTATTATTAATTCTCATAACTCTTTTATACCTTTTTTTTTATTTATTTTTTTGTAATATTTTACCTCTTTTGTCGTTTGTATCTTCTTAATATTGTTGTTATTACATCACATACAATTAACTGTTGCTTTTGTTATGCTGGTGGTTGCATTTACTCGAGTGATGTGATGAAGATGATCATTGTCATTATCTTAACAAGTGATTTAAGAAAATGTATACAATATTTTTTTTTAATCTTTTTTGTACGCTCTGTCAATTATAATTAAAAAGTGACGATTAAAAAAAAAAAAAGATATTTTAATTCTTTTGGTTGGTAGTTATTTGTTGTTAGTATTGCTACACTATTGAGCACCTGACATAATTACGCTTTTGACCACATTTAAATAATGGGCCCATTTGTAAAAGTGATAAAGGTTAAATTTGTGCGGTGAATTTTTTTAATGTTAATTGCTTGGGGTTATTGTAATTATTTGATATAAACGTTAAATTAGAAATATTTTTATAAATATAATTAGGAAAAATCTTAAAAAATCGAAAAGAAAAATGAAAAATAATTAATGACATTATTTGTGTATAGAATTTAAACAAATTTACATAGAAACTACAATTTTTAAGACTTCAATTTTATGGTGCTTAACTTTCTATTGCGAATAAATTAAATACAACTCAATCGCTAACCCTTATAAATCTTCAGTACAAAATAACGACAGGCGGAACAAACAAATGTTGCTAATTACCACCCAGAATAATTTGCACAAAATAATATGCCAAAGGCTTTTAACAAGATTGACACACTATGGTCGTCGTCAGCTGACAAACTTCAAGAACAAAAACCAAAATGTTTTTTTAACTGACACACAAGAAAAAAACTAAAAAATTAACAAATTAGATTTACACAGACCACTTGAGGCAGAACATTAAGATAGTTACTCGGTATGTATTCTCAAAAATACACATAAAAAAATAATATACAAAAATACAATAAATTAGGATGCCCCTTAAAAAATAATTTGTCTATTTTCGTTCATTACACCCTCCAGATTTATTGCAAATGGTTCCAAATGGAAGAAACACACTAAATATAGGAAGTATTTCCTGAGTGTTGCCTCTCTTTAAAAAAAAAAAAAAAAAAAAAAAAAAAAATTGATTTTTTTTTTTTGAAAAACGTTAACCCGTACCGAATTTCGGCCGAAAATTGTCCATTTTTGGAAAAAAAAACTCTATATAAAAATTCCCAAAATTAAAGAATTTTGAAATTTTTACCCTTTTACTTTAATAATGTATTTATTCTGACTACATCAGATAGCATTAACCCACTTTAGCTATTAATTCAAAATGACCCACAAATTTAATCAAATATAAGAAAAAAGATTTGTAAAATGCAATGACAATTTATTAAATTCGAGGCCATCTAGGTTACCATCATCAGAACACGATACGAAAGAAGTGACAATCCCATGCAAAACATCAAACATTCATATAATCTAGTTTTCCCACTAAATGAGAACTAATATATGAGCTCGAAGTTAAAGATTATCATCATTGATCAAAAATAAATTGAAATCTTGTTTGTTATGTGCAAGCTCTACCTTTGGTATATATACAATACACGCTTTTTGTTTTTATTCTCCTTTTATTCTCCAATTAAAGGTCGAAAAAACATAATTTTTATTTTTAATAAAAATTATATCAAACTTGATTTTTAAAATGCCTAATAATACAGTGCAATAAATGAAGACTTTTGGAAAAATGCACAGACTCGACAGTATAGGTTCGATTGTACTACCAAAGGTTAGTAAAACCCTGTACTCGGTTTGGCCAGTTTGACTACCATTTTTTTTAATGAACCTCAAAAGATTTTGAAAATCAGTGCACCATTCAAAAAAAGGTGTCCTCAGTTGTTGGCCTACAGCTAATTTAGACTTGATGATATTGCTTAACAAATTTTATAAACATTTTATGTGCATAAAATCATTTTTTCATGCATTTTTTTGAAATAATATAGGAGAAAATTATTTTTTTTTTTTTGCTTTTCTCTCCATAATTTACAGGGACTCATAATTTTTCAGTAACTATATATGACAAAATTATATCCATTGTAAATCTGAACAACTTTTGTGAACATATCAATACAATCTGAATGTGTCTAGGCATCCGAAATAGCTTATAAAAACCAATTTGTACCTTATAAATAGTCGTTTTTGACTAGACTACACTTTTATTGCATTTTTGTTTACTTTTTTTGTTATTGAAGAATCTATAAATCGCATGTGGTGTTATATACATATATTACTAGTCGATATTTTTTATTTGGATTCTCGATACTACTTAAAACATTTAACGGTTTTTAAATTTAAAATTGCCTTCAATTTTTTCAAAAAGTTTATCAAAATTTTACTTTTTATTGAAAATTTAAAGTTTAAAAATATGATTTTAAAATTTTTAACAAGCTATTCCAAGTGTTTTTTTTATAGTTTTTTAACTGTTTTCTTTAAACTTTTCAACATTGATTTTTTTTTTCTAGCAGAGCTGTAATTTAGTTCTAATTGTTTTAGGGGAGTCGCATTTGTGTATTGCTTTTCTGTCCAAAATACGACTTTGAAAATTTCGAGTAGTCACTTTTAAATATCGAGTAGCCAAAATTAAGACAAATATTCGATACTAGATAGCCAGTACTTATTATTTTACCAGCATTAGTGTGGAGCGAATTCTTTTTTTATAAAAAATTAGAATCTTCTAAAAAGTTAAACAAAATTTTAATGTTTTCATCAAAGTTTGCACAATTGTCAAAAATATCATTATTGAAATATAATTATGATTAAATTAATCAACAAAATTTCCACTTGATTAAAGTAATTATATTACGAAATTTGATCCACATATGTTAAACGTTTAAACTTTTGATCAAAAAGACCCACTAGGAAATTTACAGAATATTTCCTACCAGATTTTAATTAAATTTGAATGTGCTGTAAAGCTTACTCAACTAACGAACAAGCGCAATTCTTTATCGTACCAATTTTACTTCTAAGAGTTAAAAAGGCAGTGTCCAAAATGGCCCCAGGAGAAACAAATGAACGTAAACCTCTTTAAATTGTTTTGGTGAATCGTTAGATATATCTTTAAAATACCTTGCCTATGATATCCATTTTTGATTTTAGATTGATCAAAAAAAAATTTCACTTGAAAAGAATAATTATTTTTTTGTAATTTGATCCAAATATAGTTAATGTTACATTTTCGACCAAAAAAGCAAACAAGGAATACTCTCTTTCAGATTTTCATGATAAAAATAATTATATTTTGTTCTTGATCCATATAATATTTACACTTTTGACCAAAACGACCCACTAGTAAATTTACAGAATACTTTCTTTTAGATTTTTCATTAAATTTTCATGTGTGATTTGGGTACCAAAGTTTTATCGCACTCGGGGTCGAAAATGGCCCCACGATAAACAAATAAATATAAAATAACTTGAAATTGAATTATTTTTTTTTGATAAAATTCATAAAATACAATTGATAAAAATACAAATATACAATACAACAATAATTCAGACCAAAATTGACAAATGGGAGCCCAGGGGTCCGCATTCCAGGGGGTCCGCAAGGAGTTCCAGCAAAAGATTGTGTAAAACAAATTTTTAATAATTTGTGATTTAAATTATTGAAAAAAAAATTTAATTGAATAATTGAAAATTTGTTTGGACTCTTATGGTCAGATAAATTCACACGTACAATTAGTATGTAATTTTAAATTTATTTATGAATGTTAAACAAAAATGTTTTTTTTTTAAAATGATAAAATCGTATTTCTAAAAACGAAAATTTTTGTATGAAAAAGTTCATCAAAAATATATATAAATTTTTGATATTATTTAAATTGTTCAAAAAAAAAAACAACTTTTCCTATTTTCTGAAAAGAAGTTTTCCTCATATTTCTTTCTAGAAATCTCGTACAGTAAAACTCGCTTATGAGGAACTGGGTTAGGATTAAAATTCAGTTATTACGATATTTCTGACTGTTAATATGAACTTCAAAAGAATCTTCGCGTTGTATATAATTTTATCCGAAAAGTTAGGACATCTAATTGTATCATATTAAATCTAATATGATACAATTAGAAATTAGTTGATGCAATTATATAGTTTAAAACAATTGTATCCCAATTTTGTCCTCATCCAAATCTATCAAATTATATTTATATAATGTGATACATTTATATCCAATTAGATAAAATTATATACAAATATATGCAATTAAATGTGGCAAATACAATCATATATAGATCCATATGTAATAATATATTTTTACATATTGCACTATATGAAGTGTAATATAAAGGAAGATCGAATTATATATTTGAGATATACACTCAAAAAAATAAGTTAGTACAAAAGTTAGTAAAACGTCTTGTAAATCAGGTACACCCAAAAAAATAAGTTAGTAGAAAAGTTAGTAAAACGTCTTGTAAATCAGGTATACTATTTTTTAGCAAAATTTTTTGCTAAAATCGTGTTTTCAGCTAAAATTTTTGTTATACTTATTCAGCACTTAACTGTACTAATATGCTAATGCTTTACTAATATACTAATGTTTTACTAATTAATTTTGCTAAAAAAAAATTGTGCTGATAAAAACATTAATAGTGTGGACGACAACCAGATTGAAAGATATACGCAGAATGAAGTAGATGTCGCAGCATGTCAAGATGTAGTAGAGAAGAGGAAAATGATACTAAAAAGTACAACTCTAATAAGACATATAAAAAAATCAACCATGGAAGTTTTTGTATCTCTTTTTCATACATAAAACAAAATTGAGGATTAAAATAACTTAAATTTTGCGTTGTCACCGGCTTGTGAAAATAAGTGTATATTAATTAAATAAAAGACAAAATAAAATATTTATTTATTTAAACTAAATGTTTATATGTGTTGTCAAATTGCAAACAAACATATACAGAAATGTAGACAGAGTAAAGTGAAAGACAAAGACACACATCTTAGGTAGATTTTTATGGTTCCTTTTTCTTATTGCAAAAAGGGTTGTTTTTTTCGTTTCGTTTGTTTTTGTTTATATTTTCGTTTCTATAATTATCTTCGGCAGTTGCGATAGCATCATTTAGACAACCATTGATGTAAGTAATTGAAAGACAATTTTTGTTATGTTATATATATTTATTTCTATATATTTTCAGATATTAAATTAATTCATGTCGTCAATGTGGGGAAAATGAAAATTTTTATATTTCGTTATTATAGTAAATTATTTTTAAGAGAATCACAAAAATATGTTTTATGATTTTCAGCAAATAAATTAACTAAATTACAATTTTTCTACAAATTTTTTGCGTTTTTTTCAGTCTACTAAAATTCAGCAAAAAATTTATTAATTTTTAGCAAGGCTTTTGTATTTCTAATCTACTAAGTGTTAGCAAAACTTTTGCTGAATCGACAAATTTTGTTGCTAAAATTCAGCTCGCTGATTTTCAGCAAAAGATTTTGCTGACATTAGCAACTTTATTGCAAGCATCCTCCTGACTAAAATTTTGCTGACTCAGCAAAATTTTTTGCTGACTCAGCAAAATTTGTTGCTGACTTTACAAACTTTTTTTTTTGAGTGTATACTATTTTTTTTTTGTTATACTTATTCAGCACTTAACTGTTTTATACTAATGCTTTACTAATATACTAATGTTTTACTAATTAATTTTGCTAAAAAAAAGATGTAGTAGAGAAGAGGAAAATGATACTAAAAAGTAGAACTCTAATAAGACATATAAAAAAATCAACCATGGAAGACTTTTTTATCTGTTTTTCATACGTAAAACAAAATTGAGGATTAAAACAACTTAAATTTTGCGTTGTCACCGGCTTGTGAAAATAACTGTCTACACTCATAAAAAAAAGTTTGTAAAGTCAGCAAAAAATTTTGCTGAGTCAGCAAAATTTTAGTCAGGAGGATGCTAGCAAAAAAGTTGCTAATGTCCGCAAAATCTTTTGCTGAAAATCAGCGAGCTGATTTTTAGCAATAAAATTTGTAGATTCAGCAAAAGTTTTGCTAACACTTAGTAGATTAGAAATAAAAAAGCGTTGGTAAAAATTAATAAATTTTTTGCTGAACTTTAGTAGACTGAAAAAAAACGCAAAAAATTTGTAGAAAAATTGTAATTTAGTTAATTTATTTGCTGAAAATCATAAAACATATTTTTGTGATTCTTTTAAAAATAATTTACTATAATAACGAAATATAACAATTTTAATTTTCCCACATTGACGACATGAATTAATTTAATATCTGAAAATATATAGAAATAAATATATATAACATAACAAAAATTTTCTTTCAACTACTTACATCAATGGTTGTCTTAATGATGCTATGACGAAACTGCCGAAGATAATTCTAGAAACGAAACGAAAAAATAAACAAAACAAACGAAACGAAAAAAACAACCCTTTTTTTGCAATAAGAAAAAGGAACCATACAAATCTACCTATGATGTGTGCTTTTGTCTTTCTCTTTACTCTGTCTACATGTCTGTATATGTTTTTTCATGGTTGATTTTTTTACTTGTCTTGTTAGAGTTGTACTTTTTAATATCATTTTCCTCTTCTCTACTACATCTTGACATGCCGCGACATCTGCTTATCAGCACAATTTTTTTTAGCAAAATTAATTAGTAAAACATTAGTATATTAGTAAAGCATTAGTATAAAACAGTTAAGTGCTGAATAAGTATAACAAAAATTTTAGCTGAAAACACGATTTTAGCAAAAATATTTGCTAAAAAATAGTATACCTGATTTACAAGACGTTTTACTAACTTTTCTACTAACTTATTTTTTTGAGTGTATTAATAAAATAAAAGACAAAAGAAAATATTTAAATTTAATATGTATTTCTATAATAAATGTTAATAGATTAATAATCTAGTGTGGTCAAATTGCAAACAAACATATACAGACATGTAGACAGAGTAAAGCGAAAGACAAAGACATACATCTTAGTATGGTTCCTTTTTCTTATTGCAAAAAAAAGAGTTGTTTTTTCGTTTTGTTTGTTTTTGTTTTTGTTTATTTTTTCGTTTCGCCAGATCGCCTGGGCAGCGACAGGCGAGGCTGTTTATATCTCCCTCTGGGGAGAGGTCGCGGAAACTCTTGTCTATGACGAGGGGCGAACTAAGGACCGTAACGGGTTACCTCACAGGACACTGTTGCCTTAGGTATCAATTGTACAAGATGGGGCGATCCTCTACGGATACGTGCAGTTTTTGTGAATTGGAACCCGAGACCTCTGAGCATGTTCTCTGCAAATGTCTGAGGCTCTCCGACAGGAGGGTGCGTTATTTTGGTGATCGAATAGTGACGCCATCGGACGTTTGGAACTGTTCACCTGATAGGATAATTGGCTTCGTAGGGAGCCTGAACCTATAGGGTGTATTCGCTGGCAGCACAAAATACCAATTTCTGGTCGCGGTGCATAGTGCCACTATAATCTAATCTAATCTACCAACGCATTTTTATTTATAATCTACTAAGTGTTAGCAAAACTTTTGCTGAATCTACTAATTTTGTTGCTAAAAATTAGCTCGCTGATTTTCAGCAAAAGATTTTGCTGACATTAGCAATTTTTTTGCTAGCACCCTCCTGACTAAAATTTTGCTGACACAGCAAAATTTTTTGCTGACTTTACAAACTTTTTTTTTTGAGTGCAGTTTTTTATGATACGTAACTGTATAATGTTATATATAACTATCTCAAAGTTTTTATATTTGGGGGTCCGTGAACTAGCAGAAGTGTGCCAACGGGTCCGTGAGCCAAAAGTTAGCGGGAACCGCTGACACAGGCTATACTGATGTCAAAGTGTTTGTTTTCTCGAGTTCCTCAAAAAAGCTTTCAAAAAAATCAGAATTTCATTAGTTTTTGACATGTTTCAATACAAAAATGTTCTAACTTTGGTTCTACCATTTAACCGTGAGATTGGTCCGTTGAAATTATCAACGAGATCATAACTTTGGCAAATAGCTGTATATATATAGCTTAATCGCGCACCCAGCTTGAAGAAAGAGCAAAATGAGATGGAAATACATTCCACAATTATACGGAAATACAAAAAAAAAATCCAGATATAATAAGCCATATGTTTCTGAAACATAAGACGCATCCTTAAATTGTTAATTTACAAATTTGGTAAAAAATAGTCGAAAATGCCATTATTTGCATCATGGACGATTATTCATACTTTATCTTATATGGCAATAAATGGCAAGGAACAACTTTCCAAACAAATACCAACAAAACAAAAAATCGAATCAAAAATTTATCTATTTTTACAAAGTTCGTCCAAACTGTCTCAAAATTTCTTGAATAGGGCCATTTTTTTACATTTTACATTTACAAGCAATTAAATTCACTATAGGTTAATTAAAAAAAAAACTACAACGTTTTTGTTTTGTTGCAATTTCATACTGCAAAAGTTACTTTTGAGTAAATTATATGTATAAATGAAATGAAAGAATAAATTTTTCAAATTTTAGAAAATTTTGGAATTTTTAATAAAAACACAATTATATCACAAATGGCCATTTTCGGCACAGGTTAGCGTTTTCTAAACAATAAAACTGGGGGTTGTAATGACAAATCTATGTTAAAGGGACACCCTAACTTACATACATTTTTCTAATGTTATGCTTGAGCTAAGTCTAGGCGGAAAAAAACCTAATATATTTAAGGTTTTCCAGCTAATATTAAGTGCTAGCACAACTTCCCATATCTACTACAACATATAACTAGATCATACATGGGACTCTTCATTGAATGGACTAATTAATTGATAATTTAAATGTAATTGCTTGATGTCAATTGTAATTGAATTTGTAGGCAGTACAATTGCTTGAAAATAATGAGCAGTGTGAATGAATTTAAGGGCTGGGCTGATTGCTAATTGTCTGTTACAATTTTCTACATAAAATTGTATTCAAAAATTTAGATGAAAATCCATTATTTCGGTAATAGTTTTATAAGTATTTTATCAAGTATAAAGTATTTAAAGCTGATCCATTATAACTAATCAGTTACGAAACTTGACTGAATAGTGTAAACGCGATAAAATTTTTATCTTTTTTTCCAAAACTAATCACTTTTTATAAACAATTATTTTTTCGTCAATTACAGTTGGTATTGGATTGATAATGCATTACCATTGACCGTGAGTAATGCAAATTAAATTTCAATGCCAATGAAAAATTCCCAAGTATGAACTAGATAGCTACCGGCGTTTTCTGTTGTTGTTGTTGTTTTAGTTTTTCCTTCTGTTAATGTCAATAACAGTGTGAGTGAGTGTGTGCGATGATGGCATTGTGTGAAGCGTAAAAAATGTATTTTGTTCAACATCTATGAACACCACAACTATCCGACAAATATTTTAGAACATTTGTTATGCTTTTTTTTTTTGTTAACTCCATCTACATTTACAACCGACACATTCACGTTATTAGTATCTTCTCACATGTACCAACCTATGATTGCCTCAATGTGTAAAGTCAGTCATTCAGTCAGTCAGTTACACACATCGACCGACCAAAGTAACCAGAAAATAACTTGAGATGTTGTAAACATTAGCTAACGCCTTCTCCAACAAGTGAATGTGTCTCGCGACTGACTACTTACATCTTATAATATAAAAATAAAATATAGAAGAAGAAGATACAAGTCAAAGACAAAGAATTACTTGAAGAAGCTGAGACATGCTTTGACAAGGTACATAATTAAGTTAAACGGTTGATTAGACGATTGATAACAATCAATCAATTGTTATTTCCAGAAAAAATTTTTCGAAGACATAGACGAAGAAAGTGCTATAAATATACTTAAGGGCATATAATTTTTCAATTTTTTTTTTAACAAAAATTAAACTTAATTGAGCAGAAATGTCCGAACTTAAAAACAATTGTGCCATCAGCAAATATTTAAATGAAATTATCATTTATCTTATTTTTAATAGCAAATTTGTAAAAAAAAAAAGTAATGGCAGTAAATTTATTTTCGTACATTCAAGAAAATGCTACACTAAAAAAAGTCTGTTTTGCTAGAAGCATCCTAAGAAAATTTTTTCTGATATTACGTTGCAGAAAAAACTGCTAAAATTAGCAGATTTTTTTTACTGAATATTAGTAATATAAGAATAGCAACAATAAATTTTGCTGAATTTACAAATATTTAGTTATATTTGAGCTAAATTTTATTTAATCGAAAGTAACAACATTATCTGCTAAAATCAGCAAAAATATTTACTAAATATTAGTAGGCAAAGAAATCAAAAAAAGAATTTATTTTTATATTTTTTTTAATACGAATAAAAGCCAGCCCTTATTAAATCAGCAATCTTAAATTTTTTTACCAACATTTCTGATGATTTTAACAAAATAAACTGTTATTTGTAATCTATTAAATTTGAGGTAAATATAGCAAAAATTTTGTTAATATTACGGTTTTGGATTGCTACAAATATTTAGTAAAAGTTTTTGCTTAATTTGCAGAGTAGAATGCTATTTTCAATTAACTAAAATTCACATCGAATATAACTAAACTTTTGTAAAGTTAACAGATTTATTGTTGCTGTTTTTTTTATTAATATTTAGCACACAAATCTGCTAAATTTAGCAGTTTTTTATGCAAGGTAATTTTTAACAAATTTTTAGTAGCTTTATCTGCTATTTTTACAGGTTTATTTATATGAGTGTAGCAATATTTCTGCAAGCATCCTTACAAGTGTTGCTGACCTTATAGACTTTTTTTGAGTGTATAAAGTTTATAAGTTTAGGCAAAGCATCTAAATTTTAACATAGAATTGGTCAAATACATAAATAAATATTAAGATAACTCAAATACGCATGCCAAGTAATTAGAAAAATTTTTCAGGAACTAAGTCTTTTGCTATAACTCCTACATATCATAAGCAAAATTACAAAATTTTGTATTTTATTGCGGGCTAATGATGGTCACAATTAATTTTATAGACATAAATAAAACAAATTATTTCATCCTTTCACTGGACGTTTCGTTTCAAAATATTTTTTATAGAAGAATCCTCAGACTTTTCCAACAGAAAAAACAAAAGATTCTAATTGAGTTATTTCAGATTCTGAGCACTTTCCTAAACAATTAATCCATATTGTCTAATGAATGAGGATTCAAAGATTTTTTAATATGATTTAAGATTTCAAAGACTTTTCAAATATGAAAAACATCAGATGCAGATAAATTTTGATTATAGAAAAACCTTGATTTTGAAAACTAATTTCTAATGAATATCTGTAAAACCTGAGAACATTTTCCCATAAAAAACTCAAAATTTTGTCTCAGGAAAAAGGATTTTAGAATAAAAATATTTCCTGAGTAAAAAGTCCCACTAATCTAAAAGATAATAAAAATATTCCATAGGATGTGAAATTTTTTTGTAGAAAAAACTCTTTATAATCTTAGATGTTTTCTAAGGAAGGAAAATAAGTCTTTTTCTACAGGTAATAGTTCTTAGAATCTGAAATAATATTTTTATAGGATAAAGTCTTCGGATTCTTAGACTTTTTCTTAAGAAAAATCCTCATAAGTTCAGATTTTCCCTGCAGGAAACGTTTTCAGTATCGGAGTTTTTTTAAACAAATATTGAGACTTTTTATACAGAAACAAGTTTTACAGTAAAAATTTCTCTTACGTTGAGACCTACAAAAAATGTTCTCAGAATTTGTGGTTTTTTAAACAGGAAAATCTAAAAATTATAAACTGAGACTTTTTTTCAGAACTTGAGATGTGTAAAAACGTGTTCATTACCGAAAAAAGTTTTAAAATACATGCAGCGGAAATTAAACATGATGATAGTTGACCAAATTAGCAAGCATTCGCTTAATACTTAAGCCTAATATTCTGATCCTGAGGATATTTTCCTGCAGAAAAAGTTTCATATTCTAAAGATTTTATCCTGTTAAAAATCATCAGATTTTAAAACTTTAATCCGGTCTTAATCCGAGGTATTTTTTCTATATAGGGGAAGGTGTGATAATTTGTATGTTTTCCCATAATAATGTATAATTTAAGAATTTCTAACCATTGTTTCTTATGCCTCAATAAATTATTATCACTTTGAGCAAATCATATTTAAGGATGCACATTTTTTGTTGTTTTTATGTAGCAAATAAACAATAATACAAAAAAAGGTTCTATTGGTGTTTTTGTTTTTTTTGTAAACAAAACATTTTCTTTTACATTTTAAATCAAGTAACCCAGGAAAACTTTGGTAATGGGTGCGATAAAGTAATGTATACTCCTTACCTGTATGTATAGTATTTTCCAACAAAAAGTATTGAGTTACCAATAATGGGTTACAGAATGCATTACTACTTTCTAATGAACACTCCTTACCTCCACCATTATTTCAAAGCATAAAGTAGTGAGTTACCAATAATTGAGCAGTCATGGGTGACCTTGTAGAGATACATCATTACCCTTTTCGATATTTAAAAACATAAAGTAATCACTTACCGATCATCAATTACATAATGTATGAAATACAAACGTAAAGTGATTTATAAAATATTTTTTTAAAAACTATTTTGAGACATATTACTTTGTCATTTTTGTATATAAAAAAAGTTTCTACGGTAATGAACCCGCTATTCCATTTTTTGTTACGTCTTTGCAAAAAAAAAGCAACATAAAGTGTAATTCTTTTGATATAAAATGTGAATATCAAACGATTTTTAAAGAATTTTTGCAAACGGTAAGAATTTTATTCACAATTTTAATAAAACTAATTGATTCCAAAAAAAAAAAAAAATAAGTAAGAAAAAAATAATTAAAATTTTATTTTTATAATGTTAGCTAGTGCGGTAACTTATTTGTTCTCTCATGTAGGTATTTTTTTATTATTTTTATGTTTTTGGATTAGTTGCAAAGTTTTAATGCACTCAAATAAAAATGTTAGTAAAGTCAGCAAAATATTTTGCTGAGTCAGCAAAATTTTAGTCAGGAGGGTGCTTGCAAAAAAATTGCTAATGTCAGCAAAATCTTTTGCTGAAAATCAGCGAGCTGATTTTTAGCAACAAAATTAGTAGATTCAGCAAAAGTTTTTCTAACACTTAGTTGATTAGAAATTAAAAAACACTTGCTAAAAATTAATAAAATTTTTGCTGAATATTAGTAGACTAAAAAAAATTTGTAGAAAAATTATACTTTAGTTAATTTATTTGCTGAAAATCATAAAACATACTTTTGTGATTCTGTTTAAAATAATTTACAATACGTTACAATATATAAAAATGTTCATTCTCCCAAATTGACGATATGAATTAATGTAGTATCTACTAACAATAGAAATAACTATATATAACATAAACGAAATTAGCATTGAACTACTTACATCAATTATTGTCTAAATTATGCTATCTTTTAAAGGAACGCAAATCCCGCAGAGAATTATAAAAACGAAACGAAAAACTAACAAAATATAACATATACAACCCTTTTTTGCAATAAGAAAAAGGAAACAGAAAAACCTACCTAAAATGAATGTCTCTGTCTTCGCTTTAGTCTGTCTACTTATTATTGCATATTTATTTGCAATTTGACCACACAAGATTATTAATATATATAAACAAATACAAATTATTAATATATATAAACAAATACAAATACACATTTAAGCTTTATTAAATTTAAATATTTTATTTTGTCTTTTATTTAATTAATAGATTAAGTTGTTTTAATCCACAATTTTGTTTTATGTATGAAAAACAAATGCAAAAATCTTCCATGGTTGACTTTTTTATATTATGTCTTACTAGAGCTGTACTTTTTAGTATAATTTTCGTCGTCACTACTATATCGTGACATGCCGCGACATCTAATTAATTCTGCGTATATCTTTCAATCTGGTTGATGTGCTAATGAACACAATTTTTTTAGCAAACTAAATTAGTAAAACATTAGTAAAATATTATTAGGACATTAGTTCAAAACAGTTAAGTGCTGAATAAGTATAACTAAAATTTTAGTATAAAACATAATTTTAGCAAAAAATTTGCTGAAAAACAGTATACCTGATTTACAAGATGTTTTACTAACTTTTCTACAAACTTATTTTTTTGAGTGTATGTTTTAAATGTTGTACCCATTATTATTTTTTTATTTCTGTCTATTGTAGAAAATTTTTCAACATTTCTTGAAGCCTTTGTCCAAAAATGTGAAAGTTTTTTTCCGCTCTACAGAAAATCTATTTTTAATCGCACATTAAATCCAAAAGCGGTTATGAAAATTCTGGAAAATTGTGTTCTAAATATGAATTTTAAACTCTTTTAAAACCTGTTGAAAATATAAAAATTACAAATGATACAATAAATAACATTTTTTATGGTAATAATAAATAATTAAATAAAAAACAAATCTAGAAAATTAGATGGTATTTGCGTCAAAGAGAAATCGAAATTTAATTTTACATAAAAAATTTCTGATTTCCGAATGATTTATGTTTAAAAAATTTTAATTGCGAGAACCTTTCTAAAAATGCATCTTAAAATTGAAATTGCTTCAAAAATGATTTTTTCTAGGAAAGATAAAGCAGAAGAAATCACTTTTTTATATTTCATATTAAGTGATTTTTGAATTAGAAAAATCCGATAACAACTTTCGAATACTTTTACGATTTTTTTTAAAAGTCTTAAAAATTCACACCGTTAAAAATCACGATTTTTCGAAAATTTGGGATTTCAATTTGAACTATGAGGTTTGTTAATATTCTTTCAAAGAATGCGTGATATAGACAATACGAATACATTCGTTTTTTTTTTTCTTAAAAAAATGTGCTTGTTAAATTTTGGTTATATTTTCTTTACTATTGAACCAAAGCAAAAATTGTTGTTAAATGTTTAAATATAAAATGATTTTCACACTTAGCAAACCTTTGGCCTTTACCAAAAAAAGGCCAACCACTTTAGGTCACGCATAAATTCCATATATCTGTTTTAAATTCGATCTTTTTAGAATCTATCGACTAAAACATTCGGTTCTAATTTTAATATTATTCTAATTTTATTTATACATCAATTATCTTAATAATCAACCTTATTTTTTAATATTAATGAATTTATTAAATACATAATTATATATTTTTTCTTTTATTTCAGAAATAAGAAGTAAGTCACTAAAGAATAATATTATGAGTAAGTTAAAAAAAACAAAACACTTAGTAGTATATTATATTGAAGACCACAATAGACTTATCTATCTTAACCCTAGAACACACACCCGGGTACAAATGTATTCCACTTGCCACTTAGCATAGAGATTTCGGATCTCGGAAATATAAGTAATTTCTAATCTTTTATAGGTTATTTGATCCAATTCGGAGCAGTGGTTCAGAAGCTCCGAGCTTCCAAAGTCGACACCTACGTAAACACACACAACATTTGGCTATCCTTTGCCCGTGACCTTTTTTTTGCCTATATCTCTTGAAGCAGCCAGAATATTTTCATGAAACAAAAACTAAAACATTTGTAAAATATTAATACACGCATTTAAAATAATGAAATTGGACCATTTAAACATTAGAAAAAGCCAAAATAAGGTAGTAGGTACAAACGTATCCCGGGTGTGTGTTCTCATAGAAAAAGTTGGGTATGTGTCGTGCGGTTAATTATAAGCAATTCCAAATATGCAGTTCAACATTTTTAAAATTCCAAAATATATGAACATTTAATCTCAGTTTCTTTAACACATTATTTACTCAAATCCCAAACATTATGCCTCTTCAATGCCCATTATGAACTGGACCCCGTTTTGATGCTTTAATAAATTACAATTTCCCTTTTTGTCGAATCTTCTGTATCACATCATTAATAATCATTTAATAATATAATACTTCCAGTTATAATGATCACCTATACTTTGGTAGTTCTTGATGATTATTCATCAAGAGCCATCATTATCATTTACATGAAACCCATTAAATCTCTAGTTCATCTTTAGACAGACTTAAAATATAGGTCATCGTAGTTAAATGAAAAAGAAGTAAAAAAATTTAAAAACATAGTAAACAACCATATCATATCGATATAAGAATATCTAGTTAAAAATTCTAAAAAAAAGATTCCACCTCTTTTGCATGCAAAACCGCAAAAATACTATTTAATATTATTTATCTGCCTTGCAAAATGAACCAACCAAACAAACAGGTACTTGGTGTTGGAGTGGAGATGATGAAGGTAGGAGCAGAAAAAAATAAAAAGAATATATCATGTCATGACATCACCATCACTATTATCATCATTATAATGAATTCTTTGTGTCAGTGCCATTGCCACTACTTATACTACTACTATCTTAACTACTACATTAAGGCAGCGATGGCAGATAATTCCACTGAAATACCGTTTTTGTTTCAAAATCCTGACTATTTGTATTGAAATACCGTTTTCCGTAAAATACCGTTGCGGATATAACTAAATTACCAATATCCTTAAAATACCGTTACCGAGATAATTGAAATAGCGTTTATCTTAAAATACCGTTATTGAAATAATCTGACAAGATTAAAAAAAAATCATCGCTGCAAATAGATCAGTTTGCTCAAAATTTGATCATAAACTAGCCAGTCATTGGAAGTCAGGCATAATGAGTCTCAAAATATCGGTGCGCATTGACATTACCTGAAAAACTAAAATACCGTTGGCGAAATAACGTAGAAAACGTTATCCTTAAAATAACGTTACAGAAATAACTAAAATACCGTTACCGCTAAAATACTGTTACCGAAGTGAGTGAAATACAGTTAACGCTAAAAAACCGTTACCGAAATAACTTAAATACCTTAACCCCTAAAATACCGTTTCCGAAATTAACGAAAATAGCGTTACCCATACCGATACCCGCATCGAATCGAATCGGTTACCATCCATGCATTAAAGCCACTAATACTAAAACTAATACCACTACTATAAAGGTGGCTACCACCACCACCAACTCCAGCGCCATTAATATTATCAGCTCTACACTTAAAGAAATAAGATACAGTGTTGTTGACTGATGATGTATAGTTTAATTGTTAGTTTTTATCTGCGACTGACTTTTTTCGTTGGTTTTATTTTCATCAGAACTTTAAAAGAATGAATTTTATTTAACTTTTTTCAATAATGTTTTTTGATTGGGAATTTGATTAAACTATCTTAATGGGTTACCCACTACAGTAATTATGTGAGAATAAAGTTAAATTAAGCGTAAGTTTTTCAAAATTTTTATTTTATGTTTGTTTCAACGACAAATATACTATTTGGGTATCAAATGAATGCTATTTTAGAGGTCTAGCTAATGCAGTACTAAATATATTAAATATTTTTCAAACATAATATTTCAAACAACTTTGAAAATCATTTTTACCCCTGAAAATTCAATTAATGCTGATTTTTCTATTTTAAAAAGAAAATATATCTTGTGTATTCGGGGTAAAAAAATCAGGTTTGAAGACTTTATATTTTGAGCGATTCTATAGAAAACAAATTTAAAAATATTTACTTAAACTTGGAAATAACTTTTCGCATATAAAAATCAAATTATAAGAAACTTAAGCAATAGAAAAATTCCCAATAACTTTTCTCTAGGGTCTTTTAATTAGAAACCGCTAAAATGCTCACACAACTTTTTCACTGGCAAATTTTTAAAATTTTGTTAATTTTTTCGTACTACTTTTTTCTAAACGTTATGATATTTATTTTTTTTCCTTTTTTATATTAAAAAATATTTATTTACATAAACTCAACAAATAAAAAAAATAATTGCAGTAAGAAAACAGTATAAAGTTAACAAAGTAGATGCATTAAAGCAGGCTGTACCCATTTTGTTCAACTTCCATGCATTGAGATGATAAAATATATTTTTTTTAAACAAGATCAAGGAACACGAATTCCCAAACGCATGGCTAACACACTTTTTGCGGAAAAAGAGAATATATTTTAGCGTTTTCTTAATTGTCAGTACTTAAAGAGTGACGTCATAATTTAAATAACTGTGAATTGAAAAGAAGTGAAAGCTTTAAATTCGGGATCAACGAAATGTGTATACCCTCCACAGTTCTTATGTTTCAAATGATGAAAATTTTTAAATGCAAAAACAAATAAGATGTAAAAAAAAGGAATTTTTACAGTAAAAAACTTTTATTTTAATTTAAAACAAAAATTTGATTTAAATACACTGATAATAATCTATGCGTAAAATTACGAAAAAATTTCAAAATAACCAAACCTTTTGTAAAATAAACGAAAATTTGTATATTTTACGAAATTTTTTGTAGTTTTGACAATAAATTCGTATATTTATGCATGGATTATTATGAGTGTATAAATATTATTCAAATTTAAGCTACTGGTAAAAAAGATCACAAAACACCTGACGCTCTTATAAAATTTTGCTAAAATACACTCATTTGTATGAAAAATTTAGAGGATTCTTCACATTTTCAAGCTCATATATATGGCCAACTGTCCAGTTAAAAAAGAGTATATCATATCAATGTCAGACTTTCAATTTATTCTCCAATACGCAACTCAATTTATCTAAAAATCGTAAATATTTTATATTTTTTTGATTTATACCCTTGTACATTACAGTGTACATTAGGGTGTTCTTTCGTTGTATGGGCGAAAAATAAAAATGAGATTTTGACTGTATCCCCCCCCCCCCCCTTAAAATATTTGTTAGGGTGTCAAAATACGCCACGCACAAAATTTGAGTTCTAGCATAACGGGAAGATGTCCCGCATCGCCCTTGAAAATCGGGCCCCTTGGAAAAATGGGCATAATTTAAAAACAAATTACAAATTTTTTTTTTCTTCAAAATTAAAAAAATATAAAATAATTTTTGTGTTGGGTTTAATAATAACTACTCAGATAAAAAATAGTACTTTCCCAGAAAATCGCTAACTTACACTAACTCTGTGTCAAAAAAATTAATAAATATTTGGGGTGTACCTCAAAGTGACTTTTTGCATTTTTGAAAATTTTATTCAACAAAAATCAAAAACCTAGTGTTTGCTGTCAAGTATTTTATTAAACACATCTCAAGTATTAAATAAGCCAAGCATTACGGATATCCGTTGGCAAAACTTTTTGGTAGAGCATTTTGATTCTAGCGGATTTCGAAGTTTCTTTAAATTTGTATAGACTTTTTTTTAACAAGATTTTTGTAGATTTGGGTGTACCTCAAAGTGACTTTGAGGTACACCCAAAATATTTATTAATTTTTTTGACACAAAGTTAGGGTAAGTTAACGATTTTCTGGGAAAGTAATATTTTTTATCTGAGTAGTTATGATTAAACCCAACACAAAAATTATTTCATATTTTTTTAATTTTGAAGAAAAAAAAATTTGTATTTTTTTTTTAAATTATGCCCATTTTTCCAAGGGGGCCGATTTTCAAGGGCGATGCGGGACATCTTCCCGTTATGCTAGAGCTCTAATTTTTTGCATGGTGAATTTTTGTACCCAAACAAATATTTTAAGAGGGGGGCAGCCCCAAAAATCGCAAGTTGAACAATAAGGACCACCCTAGTGTATATATTTAAAAAAAAAAAAAAATGTCAAACCGGTTAAAAATCAACACATATGCAGCCATTTATGAACATGTATGAACTTATTCATGCTCATATATGAAGTGATTTGTGGTTATACTTGTACATATTCCACCATATAGGATTCAGATATGTTCATAAGAGTTCATATGTGATCATATATATAAATATTAACTCAATTTTCTTAATGTATGGAAATGTAAATACATTTATGATTAAATATTACATAAATTTTCGTTAATGCACGCCTATGAACATATATAATTCCTCATATGAACATATAAGAATGGTTTATGAACATATGTATATGAATCATGTCTGGATGCATGTGGACATGTATGGAGCATGTGTGCTCATGTATGTCAATTATTAGCAGGGAATTCAATAAAACCTTATATTTTTGTATAAATATGTTCACTAGAATATTCCTCATTGAAAATATATCGTTGTATGCATAAACTATTCATCAGGGAAATATTGTAGCGATATTTTTTAACAAAGTCCAATTTTTTTAATCAGCATTTATAGCTGGTGTATCTTTTAAACTAGCACAGCTATAATTTCGAAATTTGGAACGTAGCTTCATCTAATTACTAGAACAAAATTAAATAAAGCATATTTGGATGTTTTAGTGTTAAAAATGGGCTGAGAAATTAAAAAAAAAAAATTTTTGGACATATTTTTTTTTTTGGTGGGCATATATATAAACCTTTTTATTTCTAATTTAAGGATCCCGAGCAAAAATCTGAAGTCAAAATAGAAATATATCCAAATCGTCTTAAATCATCCATATTATGATCAGCCAGAATCGAATGTATTATAATTAGGATCATGATATGATAATTTCGTGTCCGCAATCATGTTCAAGCATATTTTTTCTCCATGTGTAATTAACCGAGCTAATCAAATGTTCACGAATTGGAAGGAGTCATTGAAGAGGAATAATATTAGTAAGACAAAAGTTATATTATCAAAGCGTTTTTTATGAAAAATTCTCGATTTGTAAAACATTTTACATTTTAGTATAGCTTTCTAGTATGACCCCGAGGTCTAGCTTTTAGTATGCTAAAACTATTTATATTTGAAAAAGTGTTCATAAGAAAACCTTCATTTTGTTGCATATTAGTCGCAATAGTAGGGTTTTTGTTAGAAAAACTTACCCATAATTGGATGATTTTTTGCATATATACACTAAAAAGAAGTCAGTAAAGTCAGAAACATGTTTGCTGGAAGGGACCTTGCAGAAAATTTGCTAATATCAGCTAAATTCAATCAAAATTTTGCAGAATTTAACAATTTGTTGCTGATATTCGCGATATTTCTGCAAGGATCGGCCCAGCAAAAATTTTGCTGACTTTACTGACATTTTGTAATGTACTTTTCAACGGTATTCAAATAGCATACTAAAAGCTGGACTCTGGATTTATCGGAGAATGTGATATATAAAATTTTTGAGAAATCGCTCATTTTGCATTAAACAAAATATTAAAATAATTGTTTTCTTGCTTAGACGCCTCCTCCTAATAGGCTCTTTCTACTGCAAGTCCATTTGTTAAGGTCAATTGCTAGTTTAGCAATGAAATTCGCTTTAACAGAAAAAATTGGTAAAAATGTTAAAAATAACTAATTTATGTGAGTCAAATATGTACCATAGATAAATATATAGTAGCTTTCTGTACATTTATACAGAAAGCAGTCAGATTTATTGGATTTTATAAACATTATATACAAAAACTTGCATTGGGATGCACAAAACTTTAAAGTCATTTTATGGAAAAACTGTACCATACAACGAAAAATAAAGTACGTCACTAAAATCAGAGTGCCTGAGAAATAGAGAAATGGTGGTCATAACCTTTTTAATTTTAAAAAGCTAAGATTTTGGTCTGCTGTGTATTTGAATTAAGTAAATAATAAAAAATTAATAATGGTCATGCTGTTATGAATTAATTCATGAGAGAATTTATTCACTTTGTATGAAAATAATTCGTATGAAGCTTTTAAATTAACCATTATTTTTTAACCAGCATCAAATTGGTGTGAAATGCGGAAACATTATAAAAGAATTAATCGATTTTTTCTTTAAATACCAATTTTTTAAAGTTGTATTATTATTTTGTTTTAATATACATCAAGATTATTTTTAATTTATAACGAGCTTTCAACCTCCGTATATTTACAAAAATAAAGAAAATTTAACATATTAGCTAGGCTGATACTAGTATTTCGATGTGACTAAAATTTCATCAGAATCCGAAATTTTAGAAAAGCTAGAGCCTCCAGAATAGGAAGATTCTTAGTAATCAAACACTTGGCAAGGGTCTTTTCCTAACAAGTATGGTTACGTTACTAAACTATGAAGACCAAAAATGTTTTATTTATGTAAAAAAAATTAGTTTTTACTCTGGCTCAAGTAATATTTTTTTACGGTTTTATTAGTTTTTTGTTTTTATATACATCGAGATTATTTTTATATACATCGCGACTATTTTTTAATTTTTTATTAGCTAGGTTAATAATAAAATCAAATCAGTAAATTCAGCAAAAATTTTAAGGAATTTAGCAAATTTTTTTTTATAGTAGCCATTTATCTGCAAATATCATACCAGCAAAAAATGTTGTAAACTTTATAGATTTTTTTTGAGGGTATGTCTTTATCCAAACCAGCATATTACTTTTATTATGGCAGCCATCCTTATATGTTAAAATATTTTAGAAAAAAATATGCCTTGAAAAAAAATGGGATTGAAATAATAGATATGTCTTTAATGAAACAGTGGTACAAAATGAATTAATTTGTTGTAAGTATTTTGATGTAATAACATACTGCTTAAATTTACTTCAAATTTCATAAGTTAATTTAAAAGTAAGTTCATTCAAAGCTCTGATATAGCTACACTGTTACACATCAAACACAAAAGTACAAAAAAATTATTTATAAAAGAAATCATTCTTTGCTACTCTGCCCATATATGTATTTGCATACATGCATGTGTTTTTGCTAAAAAAAGTTAAAGTTTAGTTTGAAATTAATAACATTTCAGTTGAAGGAGTTTGGTTGACTACATACGTTCTTCTACTAAACAATTCAAAAGAGTTATGACCAAGTTGCACGTAAACTGTTTATGTTGCTGACATTAATTAGCATTATACAGACATAAAATATTTTAGTTTAGGCCAACAGGTAAAGAAGCTTACGTTTCATTTTTGGGCATTTTATGTTAATGACCTAAAATTATTTTTCATATTAAATTTCCCATAAAAAACTGTGAATATTTTTGGGCACAAGTGATTAATCTCCGTTTTACAATCAAGGTTATATTTGAGAGAATGTTGGAAGAAATGAATTTAAGGTTATACAAACATTTTTATATGTTATTTAATTTTGTGTTAAGTTTCAATAAAAAGTTCTTTATTTTCTGATATTCGATATTGTTAACAATTTTATTAGAAAAAATATAAATAAAAAACGTATCAAAACTTCAACAGATCCAATTCTTGCTAAGAAAAAAAACTTTTTAAAATTCTGCGGCAATACAAAATCCTTCTGAACAAAAAAGTCTTCATAATCATTCAATTTCAATTACTTGGCACATTGTTAATATGTACAACTCCATAAAAACATAAAACTTACAGAAAATTGTCTCTTATAATTATTTCTATATTACAAACATAAAATGACACAAAAAAGGACATGAAACCCTTGAGAACTTATTTCAAAAATGTCAAATATTTTGCCAATTAATGACAAAAACCATGAAAGTCAACTGAACATATTACAAGCAATTATTGGCTACAACTGAAGCAGAAATGTAAAAAAAAAAAAACGAAAAACTTGACCACTTCTGAAAATGACAAAAAAGAAAAAAGGCGGCTTAGCGGCGTGTAAGATAAAATTGTTCGAAAAAGTACAAAGACATGAACGAATCGAAATCTAAACTCCATCACGTTTGTCCTAAAATAACCAACAATACTAAAAAAAAAGTATAAATTTCCTTAAATTTGTAACAACATGAAGAAAAATAACATAAATTGGTGTGATTTTAGCCATATTTCTTTGTAACTTATGTTCTTTAGGTTTTTGTTGCCAACAATTTAAAAGGGAAAATATTTCAACTTTAAGTTGGCTTGTAAAACGATTTCTTTTGAGTATTGAGAGCAGGGCTGCCAGATGACTTTTGCAAAAAAATCGTAACTTTTACGACATTTTTTAAAAAAATTGTCAAATCAGTTTGAAAAAATCGTCATAAAAATCGGAAGTTCAGTTTTACCAATTTTAATATTTTTTTTTTAGTCTGAACAAAACGAATTAATTATACGTCTCTCTGAGACTAAAACACATAATATATATTATTAAAATTTTAATAAAATATCGAATATTTATTGTAAATAAATATGAACCCTACCCAAATCAATGCAAAAAATTATTTCAACAATTTAAAAAGCTGCCTCAAAGTGAGTGATACTATTTTAGACTCATAAAAGACTAACAAATTCTTGAAATTTTGTGGAGAACTACACAGGGAGCTCTTTTGACAAAGCACTTTCATAGGAAAAACTAAAAGATGGTAATGTTTTCGGACCCTATTTATGAGTAATTAAATTCTGGCTGGGTAATTAATTTCGTTAAAACTACATTTACATTTACCATCGCAATTCAGTTTGAACAAGATTTCGATCATATTGTAGTGTATAAAATGTTACACGAACTAGATTTCGAAATCTAGTTTAAACTGGCTTGCGATGTAATGTAAATGTAGACGAACAATTTTTATTTATTTTGTCAAAGCATATTCCACAAAAGTAGTAACACGTTTTATAAAAATACAAGATTTACAAATTATTTTTTAATAAAAAAAAATCGTCTGTTAGGTACCAAAAATCGTATAATCGTCAGTTGGCAAATTTTTGTCAAAAAATCGTCAAATGCGGCAGCTATGATTGAGAGATAGTGTGTTTTTTGTTGTTACAGGAATTTAACTCATAAATATATTTAAACATGTTTACAAGTACAAAACATTGGTTTGGTCAACACAATAAAATATAAACCTACATAAAAATTGAACATGAATCTACAACTCAACCTACTGGCAACTTGTAGATGATGTTGTTCTTAACCTTAAAAAAGTACCAAGTGAGATTTTGTTACAACAATACGCCTACTTATGATAACCCATTAAGTACACAAAGTCTATTAATAAATATTAATTAATGATGTCTTAACATTTTTGTAAAAATATATATGATGTAAATATATATCGGTTCATATGTCTACATATGTAATATATCAACACATATATGACTTTTTTCGTCGGGACAGTATAGATTTTAATATCTTCAATTATACAGCTTTATGTCACCATATATGATTAAATATTATGTTACATATGAGAATGTATTATTATATATGACAATAGATCTACCATATATCATTATATATAGCATTTATGTTTAATATCTACTTTTGTAAAGGCCATTATATAAAAATATATCGTTATATGTGTTTCTTTATAAGAAATATATACTATATAGCCATATATGACACATATTATAATATATTTTAAGATGAAAAAACATAAACATGATGTGAAGGAAGATCAGCTAATTGACGCTTCAAAGCGGCTTAAACACATAACTCGCCTATTGAAACCCCTCCATAAGAAGATATGTTCTTGAAGATATGTTTTTAGAATAACTCGATTGTTGCAAGGTTCATAAATTTTCAAAGATTCCCTTTTTAGTGTCTTGTTCCCAATAATTGTTTTCAGAACAACTTCTTTTCTTTATAATCTATTTTACTGCCGCTTCTAACAACAACAGATGTTGTTTGAAAATTTTCCAAAAGCAACCGTTTCCACACCCAGAAAAAGGATTGGATGGAATGCGGTCTAAACCATTAAAATATATTTGATTTTATTTGGAACTACCAATAACCGATTAATAAAGCAAAAATACTGTACTGTAAATTAAAAAGAACGAATATGAACTTAAGAACAATACAACAATTATTGGAATTTCGAATTAACTTTTAAAATAAAGTTCCATTTATTTTGTAATACTACAAGAGAATTGGTACCATCTATCAAATTTTTTTTTAAAAATTTTCCATAAACAAAAGTGGTTTCTGCAAATGCGGTATTCGCAATCAAATGTTTCACTAAATTAGAAGCAACTTATGATTCGTTTTCTTAAGCGAATTTGAGACAATGTTTGTCTTTCTAACAAAATATTTAAATTCAAATTCAGCATGCAACATTTAGAAGTGATTGTGGTGTAGTGGTTAGAGAGTTTGCCTTGTACTCCGAACTTCCGAGTTCAAATCTCGGAAAAGACAAGCACAAAAAGTTGTTTTTTAATTAAAATAAAATATTCAAATGTTTAAATAGCAAATAAGGCAATGAAGATTAAAAGCGATTGTGGTGCAATCAGTAGACTATTCATCAAAAGGAAGCGGTTCAATACCAGAGAAATTTAAAAAGTTTTCTAATTTCACTTAAATTTTGTGGAACGATTTCAACCAATATAAATTGTAAGTCATATAAATATAACATCGCACAAGTTTAGCATATCCAATCCCAGCCGATCTTGAAATATAGCGTTTTTCTAAAATTTCACAAAAGTGGTCGTAAACGTCCATATCTTTTTAACGGTGTTTTGTGAAAACCTTATTTTAAAGCTACTGTTGTCGTGGTTTAAATAAAATTAGAAAAACCTATGATACAAAATAGTGGCGGTGATATGAGAATTAAGGCTTCTAAGCCAGTCTTTTGTGCTTAGTATTTGTTGTTCAGTCATCGTGTTGCAATGTGAAAATGGTTTTCATTCCCATTTAGAAGAGAAGACATTAGTCAAAAAGTTTTAGACCGATTAGATAATCATGCTCTTTCCTGAGTGCCCATGAAAACATTGCAATGGAGCATTTTAAGTTGTCAATAATAGCCGTCTAAAATCGGTAGATCCTATTAGTCGGCACTTTATGATCCTGTTTTAAAAATCGTGAAGAGCTGATTGCAGTTTAATAGGATTTTGATAATGCTACTGTTGCCTCGATGAGATGTTCTGCTAAAGCAAAGGGGTTCGATCTGTTAATGTGAAATGATTTCACTTTATTGACTGCTCAAAGTCAGTGGGCCACGAAGATCACAGTTGTGTTTAGTAGAAAAAACCCTCAAACTCCTTAATTCTGAAATAGATTTAAGCTTTAGGTGTATACATCCAGCGTTATGATAATAAAGTGTGAAGTTTGGTGTCCGGAATTTATCTTTGAACAGTTAGTAAACAAATGTAAGCCGTTTTAAACCGGAAGCGTAGAAAAAATATAATGATATCAGATTCCAGTTATCAAGAGTAAACTGTTCACAGAGGCTACGAATTTAGGGGTTACTTAAAAAACTGAACTAATATTGTCTGTGTTGAACTGAAGGCTTCTCAACGAGCTACAGACAGGCTTCATCCAAAAAAAGGTTGCATAACATGGTTTACTTATATAATAATCGGGGTCTACCTTATGTGGGTTTCATTAGCGATTCATTATCTAATATTGGATCGGTGTCGATTTCCATGAATTAAGAACAGAATAGTCTGGAGGTCACGGATAGTCCGAGTCTCACCTCAAAACCATTGTCATTGAGAGATTATTAAACGTGGCTACCTGCGAAGGATGTAATGTTTTGTGAGTAACTCAGACAAGACAGTGACAATATATCTATGATTATGAGACACTACGCTTGTGCTCGCCATATGATATGAATCATATGTGGGGAATAAGAACACAACATAGTTCTTTCTCTTGTTCTGTCCAAGTTCATCTAGTATATGGATAATTCAAAATAGTGATTTTCTGTTTATGGATCCTGAAAATAGGCAACCCCTGTCTGATCTCCAACCTTATTTTGATCTATCTTGTTTTTGCTATGGTATAATTTATATGAGTTTTGAAAGCTTTGAACTTAAGTCCCATATACCACTGCTAGCAGCGATGTGGAGTGACAAGAACAACAAAAATGTTTGCTAGTAAAAAGTTTGATCTAAAAATACATAGCCGATAAACGGTTCAGGAAATATTGTCAAAGTACTTAGGGAAGTGAAGATACTCTTCTCAACCGACTCATGTCCAAAAAAATAGGACATATACATAATACCGAAAGTTTGCCTGTTGTGCGCTCTCATGCCCAGTAACTCCGTCCTTTGGACGAAATTACCCACACACTCATTTACTGTGTTAAATAAACTCATGTAAAAAATATTGCTCAAAATCTATAAATTAATTTTTACCATTATAGGGTTAATGCAAAGAGTGTTGATACTTTTGCAGCTATAAAACCGTGAGCCAGTCACATTAACAATCATCAAACATCCATCTTCAATCTATCCAAGCCTTTTTGGTTCCTTTTTGCAACAAGAACAACAATAAAAATCACTATATATTTCGCACATTTTTGCTGTTGCTGTTTGTAGTCGAAAGTTTATGTTGTTGTTACATTTTTGTAGAACGCGGTCAAAGTGAATTACATTCGCTTAAGATGAATGACCATCTTAAAATGACACAAAACTCCAACTATAATAGCAACCAGTTAACCAAACAGTCACAGCCAGTCTGTCGGTCAGACAGACAAACCAACCAAACTTGGCCATCATCAGTGAGTAAAAAATTTAAAAAAAAAAACAGCAAAAAATCTATAGACAGAAACCGATTTTCGAATTGTATTTATGTTGACTTGATTGTGTCTTGTTTGTTGGTTTGTTACAAATGTAATGATCTACTCAAACATTGTAAGAACATGAATTTCATACATGAATTTTTTGTAGATCTTCTTTTTTTGTTTCTTCTGTTGAAAGAGGAGGATGTATACATTTCCTTTGGGATTGTGTTGTTCTTTTTCTGTTTTCGGTTTTACAATGACCATATTGGGTGAGAATCTTATGATTACATTAAGAAGCGGTAACGCGTGCCAATCTTTTAACTATGTTGTGTTTATGTTACAATGTGTCTAAAAATTATGCATATTTATTAATGATAAATTTATGTTAATAAAAAAGAAGGACGATGATATCCTTGTACAATGCATACATGGGGAAATAGCATTGATGAATTGATTTTTCCATATAAATGGCATTTATATAAGAAAAACAATGCCTCAATGCTAAAATCCCAAGTATGGTACAATGTAAATATATTTCATTTAAATTGGCTTATACGTTTAAAACTAATTAGTTTTTCTATAGTAATTAAATGTGCTAAAGTCCCAAAACTTATTTAACAAATTGTGAAAAGCAATCTGATGTAGGCGTGTCCCTATCCGGATTTCGTTCCTGCCTAAGGAAATCTTCAGGGGACTTTGTTATTAGAATTTCTAGAGATATTTGTTATGTTAAATCACTAACTCAATGAGAATTTCTTGTCCTCGTCTAGGAGCGAGATTCAAAATTTAAAATATCAAAGAAAAAACAAAAACAACAACAAAAAATTGTCACAATTGTCCTTTTTCATAAATTAATTAGTTTTAAATGTATAGGCCAATTTAAATAAAATCTATTTATTGTACATGGTACCATATAAATTATATTGTGATCAAAATTGTGGGGAATATTTTATTTTAAAAAAGTCATACACTCATACTACATACAAACTTGAAAACAATCGGTATTAGTTTATTTCTAAATCAAATTTTATAAATTTAAGAAAGTTTCCAGTTAAAAGTAAGTAAATTATCATGAGATACATCAGAAATCACTCGAGCAGTGACGGTTTTTTTCACGGTTTTAATTTAAAATTAAATTCAAAAATTTCCAAACTATGTATTTTGAAGAGCCATATTTTCAAAAGTTGTTTTCGGTTTTCTCGGATTAAAAAAGCATACAATTCGAACTATTTTTCTATTTCGCACTAATACACTTAAAAAATACTTCTTTTTTTTTAATTATCTTTGATGCAAACCCAAATTTTTTTTATCCATTTAGCAAATTATTATCCCTTAAACGTTTTCTTAAACATTCATATGTTACAAATTAAACATTTTATATGTAAAACTAAATTTTAATTTATTTGTGACGCGAATTCCATTTAATTTTTTTGATCTAAAAAAAAACTACCGATATTTATTTACAAAGAATTTAGTTTTTTGTAGGGAAAGGCTTGTAGGTTGCACCCCTTAGTCTTTTTTGCTCATCACTCTTCATAAAATCAACGTATTGTGTCATATTCATGGATATCAAGAGAAAATATCAATTCGCAATACTGAGCTAAAAATAGTTTGAATTTGCAAAAAATAAAAATTTTATTGCAAAATTTTCAAAAGTACCTAAAATCGACCGATTTAAAAAGCGGCTTGTAGGTTAACACACCCTTTAAAAATTGCTAAAAATTAAAAAAAAAATGCAATTAAAACAACTGATCTGGAAAATTTAACAACACATTTAAAATTTTGTTTGCATACATTGGCTGCGAACATAACAAAATTTGTGAAAATTAGCATGCAAATTGTAATTTGTAAAATGATATGGATTCATTCAAAGTCATCATCGGAATCTCAGTTCATACATATGTAGACACTGAATCGCATATTGGCATATTTCCCGTGAACTGATGTTCTGCATTTGTAGCTCCTTGGATATTTAAAATCAAGTTTTCAAGCAAACAAATATACCAATTTAGAAATGTTGAGGTGAAGAAGAAGAATAACCGTTTTTCTCTAAAAATTATAAACACTATTAATTTTTAAATCAGACTAGACTAGTTTCTGCCCTTTTTATGGACAGGCTCATCAGTGATTTTCCATTTTTTTTTTAATTGTATTATTATTTGTTTCTTATAATTGTCAGATTGTCTCTATATGATAAATTTTTCAACAACCTGCGGCTGTAAGAATCAAACCTGCGCTCATCTTACATTACAAACGTAACAATAACAAGTCGTGACCGTTTAGCGATCACACCCAAGTATGGCCTCTAATTTAATGCAGCTAAATTGTTGTAATTAAATGATGCTCACGCCAAAATATTGTTTGTCGCACTACACCACGTATTCGACCATGTATTCTACTTAAAAGCCTACAGAAAGAGCATTAACGAAATTAAAAAAAAAAAAAAACCAAAACCAATAACTAAATCAATTTATCGTCGACTTTGATTGCTTTAATTGCGTGGAGAAATAGGAGAAAAAATCCAAAAACGTTTTTTTTTCGGCATAACCTTAAATTGTTGCATTTTTAAAACAAAAAACTTTGTAGGATTTTGAATTCGCCAAAAAAAATTATGCCGCCAAAAAGAAGCGCGTGGTGTATTTGTTTCTTTTAGTAAAATTTTCATTCTTACATCAACTAGGAACTCAGTCGGCTTGCAGACAACATTAATTCAAAATTGTTTAGTATACCGTGCAAAATGCATTCAATTTGCAAAATTTAAATTTATCTCCCAATATTATGCACTTTACTAAAGAAAAGTTTTAATACCCCAATTGAACTGATTTGAACATGGTTTTAGCAGAATATTGAATTTTTGCTAAAATGCGAACAATTGCGAATTTCGAAAAAAGCTTAAACACGTATTGGCGTAATTCAGCTAAAGATTAAAATATGAATATTTTACATTTATATCACAAAAATCTACGTACAAAAAAATTAAAAATCCTTTCCCGGAAAAAAATTCTATCCCTGAAAAAAGGATATGTCTGGACATAATTTGACACGTTTTATATAAACCTTTCATATGACAGTAACATTATATATTTAGTTTAAAAGTTTTTTAAAATCTGAAAAATTCCGTTTTTAAAAACGGTCCAGATTACGGGATCTTAATACTAGGATAAGAATTATTTTGGAAATCATCATAAAACAAACCATGGTCTATACGAGTTGTGTCGGTCTAATGTAGGGCATTCTTGCCATTAAAAGGAAAACATATCTTTTTTTTGTATTTATTTTGTAAATATTATAAATGAGTTTGCAAAATTTTAGCACATGATGTTTATTTATATTCCACTTAATTCTTTAAGTAAAAAAACCCATCACTTATTCATAAATTTCAAGCTGAAGTACAATTTTTTTAAACTAATTTTTGAAATTAATTTTTCATGAATTTACAATGGAGAATATATAAAAAGTACATTTATGAACAGGCATCATTTGAAATCGTTATTTTTTAGAAAAACCCACTTCAGTTGACTTAAACTTTATCGGTATTGATTAAAAAACATATGTTTAACACACCTCAATGTTTTTATCTGAATTTTATTTATTAGGATTTGTCGCAGACTCCAAATTTTAAGACATACAAATATATAACATTTTTTTAGTTTAAGCTATTTTTTTCTTAAACTAAAAGAGAAAATATCCGAGTTTTTTTTATAGTAACCAGTGATGTTTTCTAAAGGTACATACTAAAATGTTTGTTCTTCTTTTGGTTGTAGATTTTTTATTAACGAAATCGCGAATTTTAACATTGAATACATGCATAGGGAATACTATAGCACTTTTTAAAACGAGCAATCTATTAAAGCATATTTCATTCTATATGCAAAAAGTTTACGAAAAAAAAATAAAATTTTCTACAAAAAGTGTTTTGCGAATATTTCTTTTACTAGAGGTAACTTTAAAATTCTAAGGTCATGTTCGCGATCCACGTTCCAAAGTCATTTAAACACGATAGGTCGTAACCCCGATGCATCAACCTTTTCTGATTTTGTTGAACTGTGTTATTTATTACAACAAATTCCAAATTTAGATAAAAGTTTAATATTTATATCGAAAAAAGTTAAAAAAATTACTGAAATACAAACTAAAAAAAAATATCAAACCTAAAATAAAATAAGAAAGCAATATAGATATGATATGCATAACTTTGTACTAGAAAAACGTTTATAGATTTGAAAACAATTTTTGTATTGAAAAGTCATTTTTGAGGTGAAAAACTATTTCTGTGATGAAAAATCATTTCTACGGTAAACGAACTTAGTTGCTGAAAATAAAATAGTATTCACCTCTAGTGTCTTTAAAAATATATTTTGTTCACTAGAAGCCTAGAATTGAATTTATACTGAAATGTACCAATTTGCACGCAATATTTAGAGTGACATTCACATTTTTACTTATTTATATCTGATAACTGATTTTGTCTCTTTTTTTTTTAATACAAAATTCTTGGAAATATTTCCATTAATCTAGGCAAAACTCAGCAACATTGATTAGGCGTTCCTGACGAATTTAGAATCATCAAAGATATGGAAGGATTACATTTTTAGAAGAATATTTGTGACATTGTTCACCGTGAGTACTTATAATCAATAATTTTTTAAAACAGCAAGTTTTCGCACCTTACACTTGATGCCCATATTGGCATCTTAAAATAAGTACAATTATTTTAATATATTTTGGAATAATTTTTTTTTTTTTCATTAATTAATAATCATATAATTACAAATTATATATTATTACCCTAACCGAGCACTAGCTTCTATGGCCTTCGGCGCATTGTAGCGAAAACAGACCAATGCTTCTGGTGGGAATTGAACCCACGACCCCCGCACTGATAAGCCAGCACGCTACCAACTAGCCTACCGGGGCGCATTGGAATAATTTAAACTTAGAAGTACTTTTACAAGGAACGTTAACTTTATGGCGCAAAACTTAAAACGTAACCTAATTGCATGTGGTCTCTAGTTTCACATACATACTAATGTTTCCATGTATGATAAAAATAAGTGAAATTTGCTGTGGGGTGTAAGCTTTGATACTTACCTAGGTATTTATCTTTTTCTTATCTTATATATGGTTTTTATCTCCTAATACACATAAATTGTTGTAAAAGTCATTATTTTTTCTTATTCTGATACTTATATATTATCACTTCCCCCCAAAAGCCTCACTTTACCACAAAATACATTTAAAAAAAAAAAATAATCATAAAAATGCAACTAACCCAGGAAAAAATTACACATTCCAAAAAGAAGGTGATGCCCATACTTGCTTACATATCTCATTGCCAAATTTAGTAACTGCAATACCAAACTCATTCCAACGACAGAGTCAACAAAGAAAGTAGTATTGTAATCAATTCTTTAAATTTAAACCAGAAAGCATGAACTCAATAACAAAGTAATTATTTACTTAAAAGAAAATAACAATCTTATTAACTTATATGTATAACTTTTTGTACTCAAGAAGTAATCATATACTTTTTCTTAATAAAAGGACGTTATTGGAAGTAGTTCCTAATTTTGAAAAAAGTAGTTATACAATTTTAAAGAATTTATCTCATATATTTTTTCAAACAAATTTTTATTTGCAGGAAAATAATACTGAAAACAGAAATTGTATGTTGCCTAAATTATGTTAAACTGTGGTTAGGTATAAATTAGGGAAGCGCACGTGAGCAGAAAATTGTGAGTGGAAGTTGAAATTACTGACGTTATCGTGAGTGAGTGTAAAAAAAATTTTCGAGGGTGATTGTGCGTGAGTCATAATTTTGTTTTTCAATTTTGAATTGTTCTTTTTTTTTGAAAAATTTATATTTTCGTGGTTTATAGCTCCAAAATTATGACAAACCCATGTTATCATAACAATTCGATGTTTCACTTTTAAGGATTTTATTTCCGTATGAATTTTGATCGTTATATTTGATTGACCTAGGAGAATCACGTGTGAGTAAAAGTTGAATTTACTTATGGAACTACTTCTTTTTTTTAAATGTAAGTACTTCTTATTTTTTCTAGGGAACTATTTACTTATTTTTTTATGTAAGTACTTCGTAGTTTTACAATGGAACAATTTCTTTATTAAAAAATGTATTTAGTTCTTAAAAATATAAAGTAAATGGTTCTTCGGTAAAAAAAAATAATCAATTCTAAAGAATCAATTATTTAGTCTCACGCCCTGTTAAAAGAATCGAGTAGGTAATCTAGTAAGGAATGCGTTCTGCACAAAATGCTTGATTACAAACCCGCTTACCTTTTTGGAAATTTTTTGCTGGGAAGTTTAACAAACTTGTTAAGACACTGTTAAACGACTTAAGATTGTGAGATATTTTAAAGAGCTAGTAAAAGTGTGTTACATTTCCACTCCACACTCGCCTACACACAGGCGTGGATCCAGGGGGGAAGAAAAATTGAACATACAAAAATGTAAAAAAGACTAAAAAGTTAATCTAAAACACTCTAATTTCCCTTAAAAACAACTTTTTCTGGATCCGCGCCTGCTTACACAATATACATCTTTTTTATGTATAATAAATAAGACCTTTTTCAAGCAATCAAGGAAATTTGACCCTACGGGTAAATAGTCTGGTCATCAGAATTCGTTTTAGAGGTATGGTTCCTTCGGCAAAGTTTCTTATTTTGATCCCTAGAATACGACTTTCCTTGTACGGTGAGCGATTTTTTTGCCTCCCTACAAATCGACCCGCCCTACTAAACATACGCCACCTATTCCTGTTTATATGTTTAAAACTATACGGTTCCTTGTCAACTTAAATATCTTTCGAAGATTTTTAAAATTGGTTTCCTTTTATAATATTTTGTTTTTAGATATTTTAAGAAATTTACCTTCTTCCGAAATATCTTAGATTTTTATTAGATGCTACTAAATGTAACAGATTTAATATAAGAACCCCACCTGAAGCCGGACAATGACGAAATCAAAGAACAAATTAAGTATTTATGTTTTAATTTAAATCCAAGACTTCAATTTATTGACTTTAACTAAGTTAAATCTCACATGATTACAAAACCCCAATGAAATTGAATTTAAATTATCAAAAAACTATGTCCACCCCAATAAGAACAATTAACAATTGCTTTAAATCTACTAATTGCATGTAGATTTAAAACAAAGAAACCTTGAAATTTTTTATAAATCATAGAAAAATTCAATCAGACAATAATGAAGTTGTTTTACCTTATTTCAACAACTAAACCTATTGATCATACTGAAACCAATACCCCAGTAAAACCACTCGTCATACCCACACTAGTTTCATTTCAAAAAATTACATTAAAAATTTATTAAATAATAAAATGTAAGTTTTTAAAATGATAAATGGAAAAACATATATAATTAAAGAAATATTGTCAATTTAGGGTGTCCTGTAAAACAACATCTTTCAAATTTATTGAAGTTATTGCACTCGCAAGATGCTTTTAAATATTAAAAACACTAAATTAAATGTTCCGCATGTATGGCAAAAAGTATTTGAAGTTTGTTTATAAAATTTTCCTAAAAATGTTTTGAAAAATGTTATCGAAAATATTATTGCAGCGGAAGTGTCTATGAAACATTTGTTTCATTTGTAATCCCTTAAAGAAAAATGATTGGGAACACTATACTAAAATTAAAAGCTTCATCATAATTATGAAGGTTTTCATAATTGTGATGACACTGTTTTACGTCCAATGGAACTGTTTCATAAATATTTATATAACTGCTTTATATAAATATCGTTAAGTTGACTCGTTTCAGAGTATGTAAGTACTCCACTAGACTAAAAAAGTTATCCGTTTTACCCTACACTGATACAAATTTGTGCGTAGTAATAATGATTTTCAATGAAAATGAAAATTATTCAAGTTCGAGGCCATACTCTATATTTCCAGAGGTGAACCTTGCACAGCAAACAAGTTTTCAATTTATTTTTTAATCAATGGTTATAATCTTTAACTTAAAACTCATATGTATATTAGTTCTTATGTAGTGAGTAAACTAGTTCATATGAATGTTTGATGTTTGGCATGGGATTGTTACCGCTTTCAAAACGTGTTCTGATGATGGGAACCCAGAAAATTCCCGAAATAGATCTATAAACACATTCCTGAAAGGGTCAAATAATAAATTTGAAAACAAAAAACTCTATGGATTATTTGTTAGGACAATATCCTAATGAAGAAATATAGAGTATGGCCTCGAACTTGAATAATTTTCATTTTCATTGCACAATTAAATTTTAATAAAAATTATAACAAACTTGTAAAAAATTAATGATTTTCTTCATTAATTTAATGCATTTTTCATTAAAAGTCCCCAAAGAAATTTTTCATTCACTCAATGAAATATGTTTCACTAAATCAATTTTAATGAATGTTTGCATTGACCCAATGAAAATTTCATAAAGTATATGAAATTTTCGTTAATTCTACCACAAATGTTATGAAAGTTTAATGTGTTAAATAAATAAAATTCATACTTTGTATGATAGTCAAGAAATTCATAGACTGAATAGTTATCATATTTTGGACCTACCTTTCAGAGAATAAAATATATTTTAAGTTTGTAAATATGTACAGATATTAGTATTAGTATTTACACATATGTAGGTTATAAATAGTATACACTTATTTAGTAAGTATATATTAGAGCGACTCAAGTTGTATGGAAGCGAAATTCGTGCAAGGTGTACCCCCCTCAAAATGAACATTTATATTTTTTAGGATGACATCTAACATATTTCGGCTCTAGCTTTGACCTCTCGTGAGCTGGACCATTTTGAAGAAGGGTTCATTTTTGGATGTTTTGATCCACGACTTTTTGTCGGCATATTCTTTTTTTAATTTGCGAAAAAAATATGCCGCCAAAAAGTCGTGGATCATTTTTTTTTTTTTTCTTTAGTCCTATTTTCATCCATACATGATCTAGAAACTAAATCCGCTATCATATTAGAGTTACCACAAAATTGCATTTATATATTCCAGAGCACCGTATAAAATGCATCTAATTTGCAAAAATCTAAATTATTTACATACAAAGATGATGTACTTGGCAACAGAAAAAATTTGATACCCATATTGCCCTATTTAAAACGAAGAGTTACCATCCCATTGCATTTTTGTCAAAACGCGAACTAGAACGAATTTCAAAAAAAGCTGAGACCCGTATTAAATTAAATCGACTAAAGATTAAAATATGTTAATTTGGCATTTTTATTACAAACAACCCCGAACAAAAAATTCAAAAATCGTTTTTTTTTACAGAATATCCTTAAAAAAAGGATATGGATGATCGTCCTTGGACAAATTGTATATACAGTTGGACGCGCCTTAAAAAACCCTTTCTTATGATACCCATATTGTATATGTTGGTAAGGAAACAGATTCTCAAATTAACAAAACATGCAAAAATAGACCCATTTTCAAAATGGTCCAGCTCACGAGAGGTCAAAGCTGGAGCCAAAATATTTTAAATGTCATCTTAAAAAAGTGCAAGGTTCATTTTTAGGAGGGTACATCGAGCACTTTTTTTCGTGAGTCGCTCTAGTATACATATGTTTAGATGTTTTAATCTCACTGGAGATTCAGACTTATATCATTTTATATTGTTATGTAATGTGCTTATTATTGTAAAATAGATTGCAAATAAATATATGAAAACAAAAAAAAAAAAAATACTTTGTATGCAATATTTTCATTACTTTTTATTACAAAATCAAAATTTATTTCTTTATAATACACTTTTTTAAGAGGTTGCGATACAAGCGACAAACACTTACTTTTTTGTAATTAAAAAAAGAAAAAAAAATCTTTCGACTTTTTACAAAAGGACTTATGTAGACTTAATAAAAAATGTTTAGAATTGTGTAGTCATTTCGCATCCACACTTTTGACAGGAACTGATTTGAGAACGCCTCAAATCAATTTATTTCAAAGGTTTGGTTAGTTCTGTTTAACAAAACCATTTATGGCTTTTGTAGTATAAAGCGATTAACTTCAGCGATTTTTTTAACCCAAAATGTACTATATAAGAAAAAATTCACATAATTACACTAAACAATTAGTTTGCTATTACAAGTTAAAATTGTTTTTGAAAAAAAATTCAAAAAATGTTCATCGATTTAATGATTTTTTTTCATGACATTATGAAAAAATCATAAAAAAAATAATAAAAAAGTTAACAAAATTAATGAATTTTCTTTCAGTTAAAGAAATTAATTATTAAATCAGTGAATCCATTTTAATGAAATCGATTAGTTAATACTATAAAGGAAAATTATATCAGTAAATATCTTTCGATTTTCAAGATATGGGAAATTATTATGAAAATAATATTGATGAAATTTTTCAATGACATGATAAAGAAGAATGTTTCATAAGTACTCAGCAAATTTTTTTAGAACTGGTTATCTCAGAATCTATTCTAGAATAGCTTCTTTCGCAACCGGTTGGATAGAACCGGTTCTAGAACATATTCCTGGGAGTCAATATATAAGGCTTCTTTGTCCGTGAACCAGTTCTATAACTAGTTCTAGAACAGGTTCTAAGTCAACCTGTTCTGTTTGAAGTCAAAGAACCTATTGTAAGTAGGACAAACTCCATACGAAGAGAATCGGTTGTAGAACCTATTTTAATATAGTATAAGTTGTTCTGCAACCTGTTATTTGGATTTCACTATTTTGCTGGGTATTTAAGAAAAGCTTCATCATATTTATGAAAACTTTACAAATATGATAATATTTCTTAGATTTTCGACCATAGAAATTGTTCCATATATCTGATGGGACTTTTTTCCCCTGATTTAAAAAATAATTTCCGAGGGACACTCTACTGTTTATACATATTTGTTATAACAAAAAAGAAAAAAAAGACAAAATTTTAACAAGTCATAATACTCAATGCACAGAAGTAGTTTGTTGCAACATTTTATGAAAAATGTTCACTCATTTATACATTTTTTGTTGGCTATTAATATGGGTTATAAAAACACCCATCATGAAAAATATTTATTCATATGTTTGTACTAGTAGTTTTTTTTTTCATTGTATGCCAGTAAAGTAAGTTTTTAAAAAAAGTAAGCATAATAATTTATTACATAAATTAATTAAAAAAAATTACATTTATTTAGTTTGTTGTTGTTAATAATAAAAGCAAACATACTCATAAAAAATATGCTAATGGTAAATGAAGCAAAAATGTGCAACAGAAATTATTATTTTGTGCAACAAAAAAAATTTAACCTACATTCAACCATAGACAAAATAATGCTTTAACAGAGGCTTTACTAAAACAAGGGTTAGCGAAAATTAACTTGTACATGGTCATTAGAAAATCTAGAGAATTTCTTGTTAGAATTTCGAAAATATTCGGTTAAAAAAAAATATATATATCCGGAAAAAAGCAATTCCCTTTTGTAAAAATATCCTAACTCCGGCTTTGTCTTGATTCAACATATGGTTAATGCCATACAGTACATTTGTGGCAACAACATACCATACTGCTTAAAATAGTTATTCATATAATAAATTTTTGTGCAGTATTAAATGAACATGCAAGCAACACAAAGCAATTCATTTGATTCAATATAAATTGCACATGATCAGTCCATACTTGTGAATATATGAGTGATTTAAAGCATTTCCGACAGTTGTTGAAACTGACTTATTTCTCAAGTTTTTTGTAATTGAGAGCGTTTTACAAATTTTTCTACTAACTTATTTTTTTGAGTGTAGACTGTACTTAAAAACTAAGACACGCAAACGTTGGAAAGTCTTCATCGACAGAATTGATAGTCATTCCTAGTGTAGAAAAGCATTTACATATAAGTGGTTATATAAGTACATATTTGGTAATGGCAAGTACTTACAATTTTCATTACAAATCCCATTACATCTATATGGGGTTGCCCCGCAAAATAATGACATATTAATAATGATCAAAATATGTGGTTAACTAAATGCTTCCCAGTAAATTAAGAAAAAAAAAAACTAAATTTAATAAAAATAAGTTTTTTATTTACATTTTTTTAATAAAATGAGCCCACAAGGGATTCGAACCTGGGCCTCCTAGTTTCATTTGAGCGATCTTGACATGTTATACTTGATATAAAAAAATGTAAATGTCTTGCTTGCTTGCACAAAATCAAAAATAAGTAGTTATATTTGTACTTACTAGAAGTGAAAAATAATGAGTCTAAAAATAGATTTTCAAAAAATTTTTAGATCACGACTTTATATATATAATGATAAAAATAAGTAACGCATTATTTTTTGTATTGAAATAATGGAAACATTAACTAGTCATTAGTAAGTCCTTATTATTTGTGTTTATCTAATGCAGAGGTTTAGCTAGTGTCATTACTGGTAGTGAGAAAAATGTCATTACTTTTCTCACTACCAGTAATGACACTAGCTTAATGTTAAGGTGAAAAACTGGTTTTGTGGTGAAAAAAAAAATTTGTTTGTGGTGGAAAAAAATTGAGGTGAACTAAACGCACAGAAAGAAGGACTTCGCTAAATCATTTTAAAATTGACAATGATCTTGATCATTGTCAATTTTATGTGCGTAAAGTAAATATTTCTTCAATAATCATGTGTATACAATTTAAAATATAACAATTTTACTTTTTTGTTTATCCAAAGTATTTGTACGTAAATTTATTAGTTAGCCTTTAATCAATATTGGCATAATTATGAAAAATCAAATGGAACGTCGTTTCGTCTAATTTTCTAGTGCAAAAATAAAAAAAATTATGATAATTTAAAAAATCCTTCTATAGCAATTTTCAGACTTCAAAGTTTTTAATATATTAGCTCTCAAAATTTTAAATTATTAAACATTTTGTGTCAATAGGCAAATTGTAATAAAAACAATTTAGGAAAAAAATTTAAAAATCGAGTACTTTGCTCGCAGGTCGATACTAGTTAAAGTTTTCTGGTTTTTCTCAAATTCACACCACATAACTTTTAGACCTACCCCTACAATAATCGCAACAATAATTGAAAGCTTGAAAAAAATGGCACTAAAGTGAAAATGAATTTAGAAACTCTCTAAAAGCATATAAAATTGTTAGAAAAATGTAGTAAAATCAACAAAAATTTATATTTAATTTAATTTTTTTTTTTTAATTTTGTTCATTAAAACGATTTTTTGTTTCGTTTAAAGCTGCTTAAGAGATTACCATGTGTAATGCTAAGACAAGAATAGTTAAAGTGATACACAAACCATTTCAAAAAGACTAAAACGTTAAAAAAAATAAAAAATTAGGGAACACTATGAAAATTTAATGGAAAATTCTATAAAACTTGTTTGTTATTCACTTTTTATATGTACAAAAATTACACTTTATATTGCTTTTTTATTAAATGCTACAGTAAAATCGGCTCTATGAAACAAGACCCCAATGAAATAAGTCCCCAAACCAAAAATGAAATAACTCCCCATTTTTGGGGCTTTATTTCATTATGAAACAATGCCCCAAAAAAAAATTAAAAAAAGCCCCAACAAAAAGAAACAAACCCCAAAATAAAATGAAATAACGCCGCAATTTTTGGAGCTTTATTTCATAATGAAGTAAAGCCTAATTTCGAAAATGAAATAAGGCCCCAATTAGAAAAAAAAACTAAATTATATATTGCATTAAAATATTTTTTTATTCCTAATTCATACATAGTTTTTGTGTATATACCTGCAAAGAGTCCTCAGCTGTTTGACGGCAAGAACATAAGAAAAATTAGTAAATGAAACCTGTAAATATGAGCATTAAAAATATTTCACTAAAAAACAATTTTAAACAATATTCACTGGAAGATTATTCTTGTACCCTAAAAAAAATATAGCAAACGAATTGATAGTTTGTTTTTTGTGTCGCACGCAGAAAAAACTTTATTTCGCGTAGCCGCCTGCCACGTTCTACGGAGGAAAAAAACCATAAGAGCGGCCGAAGGCCGCCACACAGAAAAACTTGTTTTTACAAATCCAATGTCAAATCCGTTGAAATCTTATTTTTAAGACAATAAGTAATATAATTTGACCAGTCATAGTTTTGTCATTTAAACAGCTAATTGATTGTTTTTTATCTTCTGTTTATTTAACGTTTAGACACTAATATATACGTAAAATTTTTAATAAAATAGACTTTTAAAAAAATAATCCTTAAAAAACAATAAATCTTGGTGTGGGTTGGTATTTTGGGACATATAAGGTTATGGCAGGTCAAATAAATGTTACTTAATGTCTTAAAAATATATGATTTCAACGGATTTGACATCTGATTTGAAAAACAAGTTCTTGTGGGTGGCGGCCTTCGGCCGTTCTTAGGGTTTTTTTCATCCGTAGAAAGCGGCAGGCGGCTTCGCGAAATAAAGTTTTTTCTGAGTGCTTTGAATGAGATTGGTTGCTTACATTCCTTAAAAATTTTGATTTTTAAGAAAATGAAATAACACCCCAAAAATATTATTTGGGGACTTATTTCATTTCTCATATTGGGGCCTTATTTTATTATGAAATAAAGTCCCAAAACAAAAAAGAAATCAAGCCCCAATAAATGACATAAGACCCCCAATTTTTTTTTATTAAAAATTTTTGGGGACTTATTTAATTTTTTTTTTGGGACTTATTTCATTGGGGTCTTGTTTCATAGAGCCAGTAAAACCAATAGAAACTTGTGCATTTAAGTCAAAACTTTTTAGAATAGTCATAGCGAAAACAAAACTTGATGAGAGTTGATAGTTTTTACATGTCCATGCAACAACACGAAAAAAACGAAAGGTCCACTTTAAGGAACAGGCCAGAATAGGGAAAATTTCCTTACTTAATATGATTTCCTGTAAACACATAAACCTATACCCAATTAAATATCATAAAACCGGGAATAAAATAAGTTTTAAATTTAAATTCTAATATATGACAACATTTGTGAATGTATTTTAATATTTTTTGAAGCCTTGATATACATTTTGATATGTACCAAATACAATGAGATCTATAAATTGATGTTACTTTAATTAAATCGAAGCAAAAACTATAATTTATGATGTGAGCAAGATTATTCAAGTTCAAGATCATTTGTTTTTTGTTAAACAAAAAACCGTGCAACGATATTTATTAATCAAAAAAATTCTTCATCCGCAACTTAATGCAGATGATGTTTAACAAAAAACAAATGATCTTGAACTTGAATAATCTTGCTCACATCATAATTTATGATAAAAGATCGAAAAATAAACTTTTGGTTTTAATTTATTAAAACTTAAAAGTAAAATATTCAAAAACTATAATTTAATATATTTATTTCGCTTTAAATTTAAAACTGCCATAATTTGAAGATAAAGGGTGTTTTTTTTATAGAGGTATAGAACTTTGAAATAGAACTTCTGGTATATGACCGCCACGGCTGGCTCGGACGTAATCTAATATTGAGGTTCAATTTTCGATAAATTTTTCTAACATTTGTAGCCGTATATTGGCTATAACGCGGCAATTGTTGTCCTCTACGTGATCAATCATTTCGAGCTTATTAACGTAGACTAGCGACTTCACATATCAACACAAAAAATAGTCCAGCGGCGTTAAACCGTACTATCTTGGAGGCCAATTCACGGGTCCGAATAGTGAAACTGGGCGGTTACCAAATGTTTCCTTCAATAAATCAGTTGTGGCACGAGCTGTGTGACATATTGTGACGTGTTTTTTTCAACCACAGTCAGTAATCATGACTCTATAGTGGTCACCATTGACTGTAACATTCTGACCGGCATCGTTTTTAAAGAAGTGCGGACCAATGATTCCACCAGCCCATAAAGCACACCAAACAGTAAGTTTTTCTGGATGTAATGGTGTCTCAACATACACTTGAGGATTATCACCACTCCAAATACAGCAGTTTTGTTTGTTGGCGTATACATTTAACCAAAAGTAAGCTTCATCGCTAAACAAAATTCGCAAAATTCGTGCGCGATACGTATTTCGAACGCAATCTTGAAGCGCTGTTCAGGCGTCAGTCTATTCATGTTGAAATGCCAAACCAAACTAAACATAAATCACTTGACAGCTGGCAAAATGGGCACCAGTTAAAAAAGTGTTGCCAACTTAAAGTTCTATACCTGTATAAAAAGCACCCGTTAAATGACTAACTCAGAGGGATTTGGCAAGCTTAAACGTCGGCTAACACATACACAAATGATTATTCAAGACATTGAAAATACATTTTTCAAAATATTTTGCATCAAGTGTCGAACATTTTTGATATTCCTCATATAATTTTCACATATTAAACAAATCAAAAATTGTTACATATTTTTTTGCATATTATGTATGTATGTATTTACTTTAAGGTATTTGTAAAATGTTTATTTTTGTTAAACAATAATGGCCTATTTAAAAAAAAACAAAAAACCTTTGGCTAATACAAAATAAATTTGCACAGCTGTGTTTGCCAATAGAGAATGCCTGCTAGAAATCAACAATAAATGTTCATGAATTGTATCATACAGCACATGCAGTAACCATGGAAGATGTGTCTAAAGTTTAGAGGGGACATTTGTAACTGTATAAAATCATGCTGCTATACAGAACAACATTATGACTTTAAGCTAAAATTACGAAAAAAAATCACCAAATCTAACTAAGAATTTTTATATATTTTGTGGTTTTGTTATTATTTTTGAATTTTTTGTGATCATAGCACGCTTCAATAAGCCTTGGGTTTTGTTTTTTTTTTTTGTTGTTGTTGATGCTGTTGTTACTGTTGGCTTGTTGTTGATGTTGTTAGTTCGACCCAGAGACTGACCATTATCATTTAACATCGTGGGTACCTATAAATGTTTTAAAAGTTAAAAATAAAATTTGTATACAATGATTTTTTTTGATTTCTTGTGGTTTCGTTTGCAAAAACATTTTAAAATGCACATAATTTTGAATAATAAACTTTTTAGTCGACATGAATACTTAAAAATGTTATTGTTATAAAGTTAACTAAAGTTAAAGCAACAGATAATATTAGTTTTGTTGAAGAACTACAGTCTTTTACTAAAAATGCTTGCAATAAGCATGAGGATTTTTGATAAATTTTAATTATAACAGTATTTTAATATAGCAAATTTTAATTTGTTCCTCTAGGTTTAGATTTGATATCAGAAAATCATTTGCTACACTGGATGTGTGTAAAATCTTCGATATATTCGAGAATTATTTCCATGATATTATTAAACAAATCTATAAATTTCGTTGGAATGCTGTCTATGAAACTTTTCAGAATATAAAGGGTCCGCAAATTAACTTTTTTTTTTGAACTTCTGAACCAATTGGACTTTGTATGGCGTCATACCAAGGTCTTTATGCAAAATTCGTCTCAATGATGTCTCCGAAATGTTCAATTGTTGAGAACGACGGTGAATTGATGTTGATGGCGCTTCACGCACACTTTCTGCCACAGCAGCAATATTCTCGGATGTACGCACGGTTTTTGCTTTTCACGCTTTGGTTTATCGATGTGGATGCCAGTTTCTTTCACCTTTTTCACAAGATAACGAACATACTGACCATATTCGTTCAGCTTAAGGATAAAACTAATTATCTGTCAAATCAGACATGAGCTAAGTGTTACCATTCACGAAATAAGCACTAGTTGAAAAAAAAACGTTAGATGGCGGACCCTTTACATTACATTTTGAATACAATTTACGAGGGCGGATCAATAAGTCCGTGACTTTTTGAATGTATCCCTTCCAAGAAATACGATTTTTCGAGGATCATAAAATAGAAATTTCTTGGTCATATGGAGTCGTTTTTTGTTTTTTTTTAATTCTCGTTAAATCGGTCCAATAAGTTGGCATAATATTTGCCATATATTGTTTTTCCCTTTTGAAGGTAATCGATGGATTATCCCGCGTGCATCCCAAAAAAGTGTTGCCATCACGTTATTGGCCACGATTACGTTTATGGCCAATTGAGGCACTCATCTTGCAGACAGCTTTCTTAAACCCAACTGATCATTTAAAATCGAAACCACACTGCCATATGAAATGTCAATGGCATCAACAATCTCAAGCATTTTTACTCTTCGATCGACCAACACGATGCATATATTATAATAAGTATGACAAAAGCAATAATTGTAACAATCAATGTTTAATTAAAATACATAAAAATCCAATTTAGCATTTTTCTCAGCTACTAAGAGATTTGAGTTTTCTATTTCTTTCTAATCAGTCTGGATGAGTCTATAAATGCATTTTCATGCAATCACTTGTATTTTAACTCGTGGCTTTAACAAAAATAAAAACGGAATGGTGTACTCTTGCATAAAATGTAAATTATATTACAAATATTTTAAATTGTTTGATTCTGCATCAAAGCATTCAGAAACCCTACTAATAAACCGGACATAATAAAATGTTTATGAAACGTTTTTTATAGCAATTTTGGATGCAATAGGATAATTAGAAATGCTTGATCATATGAATGGGTATTTTTAAAATAAACTCTGTTACTTTGTTTTTAATTGCGTGGGAATTCTCGGTATCCCGGGGAATAACAAAAAGTAATAAAGTCCGGTAAAAGGGAAACCTTAATTACCATATAAATTTTTATATAAGTTCATATTTGGTAATGCCACTACAAATCGCATTAAATTTATATGGGGCTGTCGCGCAAAATAATGACATGTCATTACTAATTACCTTATGTAAAATCAAAAAATATGTGTTTTCCTATATGCTTACTAGTATGGACAAATATGGAAAAATAATAAGTCTATAGATAAATTTTCAAAAAAAAAACTAAATTTAATAAAACATATTTTTTTTATTGAGAATTTGTTTTTAATAAAATGTGCAAATGCGGGATTTCAACCTGGGACTCCAGGTTATCAGCCAAGCGCTCTAGCATCTGTGACATATCATTACTAACCACCTTATGAAAAATTAAAAAATATGTTATTACCTATATGCTTACTAGTATGAACAAACATAATGCGTCTGTAGATAAATATTAAAAAAAAAACTAAATTTAATAAAACATATTTTTTTTTTATTGAGAATTTTGTTTTAATAACATGTGACCACATGGGATTCGAACCTCGGACTTCAGGTTATCAGCCAAGCGATCTAGCAACTGTGCACTCTCGATATGTTATACTTGATAGATAAAAACATAAATGAATAGATAAAAACATAAAATAATGAATCTACAAATAGATTTTGAAAAAATTTTGAGATCATTACTTTATATTTAAAATAACAATAAGTAGTTACGGATAATGCATTATTTTTTGTAATAAAATAATGAGAAAATTAACTAGTTAGTAATAAGTCCTTATTATTTGTGTTAAAGTAGTGCAGCAGGTAGGCTGGTGTCACTACTGGTAGTGAGAAAAATAATGACATGTCACTACCGTTTCTAACAACAAACTATAATTTGTATATATTTGCTATTACACTGATAATAATCCATGCGTAAAATTACGAAAAAATGTCAATATAACCAACATTTGGTAAAATAAACGAAAATTTGTACATTTTACGAATTTTTTTGTAGTTTTGACAATAATTTCGTATTTTTATGCATGGATTATTATGAGTGTAGAAGACTCCACTGTTTCGATATTTTTTAATATACTTCTCATAATATAAACCAATTATTTTAGTAATTCATTCAAAATAAATTTGTGTATATTTTTGTATTTATAATACTAGTTATATAATAAATATATTATAAATAAAATGCAAACCAAAAATTTAATCCTCTTCCAAATTCATTAAAATAAACAAAAAGCTTAAAATCATACTTTTTGTTTAAACATAAATACTCGTAACTTCAACAAATTTTACTTTTCAATTATAGATAAATAAAAAAAAAAGTTAAAAAAGATAGTGAAAATTGTAAAATAAAAAAAACTAGTTTCACAAAATTGTAAGTCATACATCAATGAAAGTATGTCCATTAAACACATACGAAATTGGTAACGAAAAAACGTGGAAACTGAAGTAAATTATGTCAATTTAATTGAACCAATATAAACAACTATAACGCCATCCAATACAACTTTATTCTATTCTACAAACAATTCGATTCGTTACCATTCAACAAAATGGAACGAACGAACGAAAGATACAATTCGTTTGTTGGTTTGTTGGTTTGGTTGATGTGCTTTTGTTTTTGTCGAAGTTTTAGTAAAAGCCAAACAAAATCATCAATTTCGATCAAATGTGGTTCTTACCACTTCAATGATTTTCAAAGTGAACAGTCGTTAAGCTTGCCTTCACTCACTCTCTCTGTTTTTGAAAAAAAATTAGAATGATTCTTGCTTAGAAAAAAGCGAAATGCTAACAATATATTTGTTTTCTGAAATTGCTTCTAATAAAATAGCATACTGTATTGGTATTAGATCTATGTAAACGGAAACTATTTCAATCCGCGCCTGTCAGCACATGTCAGCGTTTACGAGCATACGTGCCACAGTATTTATGAATGTATGTATGTGTATAGTTGTGAAGCATGTGTTTGTTTAAATCTGTCTAATATTGGCTATAAAATTGTGGCAATTTATCTACATAACTTGGCGTTTGCTTTTAGCCATGATGTCTGTGCTTTTTTTTTTTGTTGCCTTCGTTGAAAATAAAACATGTCACGTTACTACTGCAGAAATAGAAGGGAAAAAAAATATGTGCAGCTGTTTGTTATCTTATTCGTTAGAAAAAATGCAGCTGTGGTTGGAAACAAATAAAAAAATTATGAAAAAAAAACTTTGAACATAATCTAAGCAAATAAGATTTAACTTTGTGGTCAAGTTTTATTCTTAAGCTTATTTATATGATAATGACAGTTAAGTGAATGGAGTTTTTTATAGAAATATTTCAATACTAAAGGATATAGCTGCATTATTTTAGGTAAGGTTTCTATTGTTTAAATTGATTTTTAAAAAAATGTGAGAACCAATTATTTATTAAATACGATTTTAATTTATCACCTTTTACTTAAACTTGCAGACACAAAATATAATAAATCTCAATTTATAAACTTACAAAGTATGCATATTTTGGATTATTTTATTTAGCCAAAATCTACTTTTAGCGAAAAAGAACTTTTTGATTGTTGAAAATGTTTTTTTTAGGGCTTCGGCAGCAACTTTTGTTCTGCAACTTTTTCACAATTCCGTTATTTACACCGTTACCGTTATTTTCAGATTATTGAAGAAAATCAAAATTTTGACCTTTAAATTTACATAATTCGACCAAATAATATTTGCAACTTTGTACAAAATCCTTTGGCGAGTGTTTTTGCTGAACATATGAACTCATAATATTTGCAAATACAGGGTGTTTTGATGCATTTTTCAATAAAATAGGAATTTTGCGCCATCTAACGGCAATATTTTGTACTAACTATATTCATCAATTAGAAAGGTAATTTGAATACCTTTCCAACAAAAAATTTTGAAAATCGGTTGAAAAGTAACCGATTGAGAAAGAAAAGAGCTATAAGATAATGAAATTGTTTCAAATTTATATTAAAATATGTATGTAACTTAAATTCATCTCTAAAGTTTTGTACGTACTTACATGAAGTTTTGTACAAACTACAGTGAATGAATAAAATTTGCCGAAAATATGTTTTAATGTGTTTTATACTGCACAAATTGGGCTGAATATTATGCCTTGAAAGTCAACATACTTGTTGATGACTATAATATCTAAAATTCTTCGGTGGTGCTTAAAGATTACATTCCTACTTTAAAAGTTATATGTGAATGAAGGTGAAAAGAATGAATTTTTTTAAATTTTTTCGCTTTTTTCTTACATTTTCCAAATTTTCTTTCACCACCGCAGAATTTTAGATTTTTTAACAACTGTGTGGAGACATAATATTTAGCCAAATTTGTGCCGCGTTAAAGGTTAGCAGTAGTATTTTGTTACTTCCAAGTTTTGTTGTTGCCATTTTTTTTTCTCAGTGTATTATTGCAACAATATCCGAAAATGGAAGATTACTACTCAAACTAACTATCCAACAAATAAAAACATTGAGTTTGTAGCTGTTAACATACAAAATGCGTTAAATTCATTAAAAGTTAAAAAATCCAAGTTCTAAAGGCCACCCTAAATTTCCGTTTAGGACAAGTGAGGGACACTATAATTAGCAATTAAGGTAGCTGACTCTACCCCTGAAGCATTTAAAATCATGCATAGCTTGAAAATGAAAAAGTACATTTTTTTTGCATATTGCTAATTTAATTATATTGAAATTTAATTTTTTATTCATATTTGTTTCCACAAACTAAAGTTAAGGTTAAGTTTACAAAATCCTTTCCCCATTTTTTGCGACCACTCTTTATTGAACAATTTTCATTCTTTTTTTTCTCTTGCTAGAAACTTTTTATTTAAGATGTTTATTGCTTGAAACTGTGGGCATAAATATGGGAGTGGACAGTAGAGCGGCATGTTCTTCACCATTCTATTTGTTTTCAATTATTGTTGTGATTATTGAAGCACTAGATCTCAAAGTTATGTGGTGCGAATTTGAGAAAAATCGGTCAGATCATATGTGTTTTCATATATGTTCGGATCCGAAATTTGAGGGTATTTGGTCGTGTATGATCAGATATGTTCATATATGCTAGTATATGATTGATATATGATCATATACGACAATATACCCTCAAATTTCGGAACCGAGCATATATATGAGTTCATATATGATCATATATGATCATATATGATCATATATGATCATATATATGGGCATATATGATAAGTCATATCCATATATAGCTTATCATATTTAATTTTATGCACATGATTATTGAAAAAATATTTACTTTAACATTTGATTTGCATTAACTATTATTTGGTCCACTATGTTCATTAGTTATGTGGTGCAAAATTTAATAAAAAGCCACACCTGCTAACAAAGAATCTGATTAAATTTTATTTAAAAAATTTATTTTGAGATACATCCGTCATAATTTCAGATTTAATTCTGCTCAAATTAAAACAGGATTTGTATAATATTCGAGTTCAAAAATAAATAATTCTAAAAAAAAAAATTTAAAAAAGTTATAGAGGTTTCTTAAACTTGAACCCTATAACTTTGTGTGGATGTCTTTAGTGAATTGGCCGATATCCCAGGAAACACATAATTCAAATGTAAGATTTTTTGCAGGAAATTTTTCACAGCGGTACTACAACATTTTGTGCCTTCTCTTAAAAATTTTCCAAAAAATCACAATTTTTAAAACGTTCCTGAAAATTTAGGGAACACACAGTTCAAATTTCTGGTATTTAGGCTTTCAATGACAGCCTTTTTGTCCTTCCCTATGCAGTATGAATAATTGACATGCCAAATTATAAGTTCATACCTCAAGCAATTTTGGTCCAATTATTAAGGGTGTTTCTTTTTTTTCCTCGTTCTTATTCAAAATTCTCAAAATGTGTATCTGCAATAAGTTATTTTTTTCTCATTTGAACCCCAATTGCAAAAATTCAAAAAAGTAAATACCATATCGGTAAATTAGCCCATGGTTTTAGCCAGAGCCGTCAATGTGGAAATTTATCTTTTTTTACAGCACCCCATAGAAATTTTGAATTTGAATAAACCTCAACAATTTTCCCACTTGAAATTATTATCCATCTAAAAATTTTGTTTCGCACAAAAACAATGTTTCTCCCCTTTAAAAATCTGTGGTGTTTCTCCTGAATTTTTAATATTTCTTAAGTCTGACAGAAATTGGCTTTAGTACAGCAATTTTTTATATCTTTGATTTTGATAAAAAGCTTTAGTAGTAGTACGACCGAAGAGTTCGGCCCAAAAACGATATTTGTACAAATTGTAAAGTGTTTTTTTTTTCAAATGCTTTTATACATTCTTATGCAAACAAATTTTCGTAAAATAAACATTTATTTAAATTGTTTATTGCTGCATTAAAAACGTGGAATATTCAAAATTTTTATTTTATATTGTAATCCTAAAAAGCCCGGTATTCCCTGACCGAATTACCGTGATTGCAGAACCCGAAAATACGAAATATTCCAATGACACATTGAAATAATGGGGTACTCGTCCCAAAGGTAGTGGGATGTATTGCTTTGTTGTTAACAAAAATTTCGGAGAAGGTCATACAAGATATCTTTGCTCAGCAATATTTTCTCTTTCAAAGAATTTGTTGCGGGACATTTTCTTTTTCTAGATTTATAGTAATCCATGAATAAAAATGAGAAAATAATGTCAAAACAACAAAAGCTTTCGTAAAATTAACAAAACTTTGTTTGCTTTATGCAGACTTGGGCGACGCCAATAACAGTTCACAATCGTTCACTTGTTAAATTTTTCCATATCATTAATAATATCAGACCTACGCTCACACTTGTGAGCTTAATCGCTTTCTTGGAAAATTTGTAAACATTTTTAATACCAAACATGGGGATTATTAAAAACATCTGAGTATTTAATTACAGGGCAATTACTCAATTACACCCAATTACATGTAATTGAACATAAAAAAGTAATTGGCCTGTAATTAAGTACACAGATATTGGTAGTATGTCCCATGTCTGGTATTGACAAAATTGAAAATTTTTCAAATAGGCGTTTAAGCCCACAAGTGTGAGCGTAAGTCTGAAATTTTAAATGATATAGAAAAATTTCACAAGTAAATGATTTTGAAATGTAATTGACTTCGCCCAAGTCTGCTTTTACGAAATACCAGTCCAAGCAATCCATTCTACTATTGGTTCCAACACCGATAAATTTTTTATAGCTCCGCAATATAATCGGTTTAACCAGCAACAGTTCAGTTACTTTTCCTGGAACTGGTTCGCCGTCAGCTGTACCCTACAGTTAGTAAAGCGGAACGGGTTACGGAAATCTGGATAGTGATAAGAAAATATAGTATCAAACAAAGCAATTTTTAGTGCTCGTTTCTTTTTTACCATTACACATTTTACCATTCTAGTTATTGGGGGTGTCCTAGCGTTTATTAATATAAAACTTCCCAGGTAGAAAACTGCGATCGTGAAAGCATTTTAAAAGCACTCCAAAATGTGTTAAAGAGTTTTTAGTACATTCCAATTTACATGCTTAAAGCGCTTTGAAAACGACCTAAATGATAATCAAGAATGGTATTTTATACAGTGCTCAAAGCGTTGCCGAAACAAACTTTGAAATGGTTTTTCAACTGTCAAAAAAAAAAAAAACTTTCGTATATCATTATTGTTTGAATGAACTTTCTTAACTAAACTGATGAAGTTTTCTTCACAATGTGAATGAAAAATTTCTTAAACTGCACACTCGGGGAATTTCTGCTTTATTCTATATTTTTAATGTAAATATCAGTCATTTGTAGAATAAATTTAATTTTTTACTAACCTTGTAGTTCATTAAAAAAAAAACAAACAACACCAACGTATGACATTTTTAATAAATAAAATAAAATTTTTCATAAAATTTTATGAAACACTGCATTAAGTTAATGAAAAGTTTCAATGGACGAGTTCCTGTGACACGTCGTAGATGTAATGCAAACATTCATTGTTATCATGCAGAGAATTCTCTCAGTATTGTGAAAAAGACACAAATGATAACCATGGTTTACCGTTTTATGGTGGTATTTTATAACTTCATCAAAACGCTAGAAAAACATCATTTGTGAGAATAACTCTTTAAATAATATTTTATCTTGGATTATAATAGATCTTCATTCTACACATGATAAATGTTTTTTTTGTCATTTTGTATTAAAACTTTGGCTTGTTAACAAAATGATTAATTGATTAGAATACTATGTAGGTAAAGACCAGTGCAAATGTAGTTAAAAACAAATGAAATTTACTTAAAGAAAGGAGGACTTACATTTCAGTAAATTCAACTATCATTTGCATTTGTTTTTTAATGTTTAAAAAATGAACCATAATTGTAGTAAAAATGAACCGCATATGCAGTAAAAAATAAACAAACATTTATTTTTTTAAATAACAAAAAACTACTGTAAGAAATTAATGTAAACTCATAAAACAGTCATTTGATGTGGTTTGTTTTTTAAATGAACTACAAGGTTAGTAAAAAATTTAGTTTGCTCTACAAATGACTGACATTTACATCAAAAATAAAGAAACTGTATTACAACCCAAACAACTACATATTTTTAAAGCAGATGTTCCGAGTGTTGACTTTCAAAACTTAGTTTTGCAAAAACAATGTATTTGTTTGTTAATATGATGAAAAATAATCCATTTGCATACCATTCAAATAACAATTTTGCAAATCAAGAAGTGCCGTGAAAGTGCTTTTTTCGAACAATTGAAAACGCTGTAAGCCAATGGTTTGACAGTGTTTTTTCAAATATTCAGATTAGAGATTAGATCAGAAGGCACTATGCACCGCGACCAATGTAGATCTTTTGTGCTGCCTAGAGTTACCTACAGATTCATGCTACCTATAAAGCCAATTATCCTATTAGGCAAAATGTTCGCGATGTCAGAAGGCTAAATGAAGCGATCACCTAGAAACCTAAGTCTCCTATCACAAAGCCTGGGACATTCGCAGAGAACATGCTCCGAGGTCTCAGACACCATCTCACAAAACCTACACATATCCGTGTCCGATTGACCCTTCTTGTGCAGATGGTATCTGAGATTACAGTGTCCAGTTAAGTACGACGCCCCTTTCAAGCGACAAGAGTCACCTCGACCCCCTATTCAGATATATATTTTGTAAAAGAAGTACTACTAAAGTCCTTTTTGCAAACGTTAAAAAAACGCTTTAAAGTAATGGTTTTAAATTCCTTTTATTTCATAAACCGTTGTAAATTTTTAAGAAATGTACTCCCAATGTACTTTTTTTGAACTTTCAAAAAGCAATCCAAAATTACTTTTGTAATGCTTTTATTCCATGTCATTAACTAACGCTCTAGAAGTGCTTTTATTTTTGCACAATCAAAAATAAAGCGCTTCAATTTAAGTACCGTCGCACAGTGTTGCGAAACCGGAAGTTTTTGGAAATCATATTGCCTAAACTGTAATTTTAATTGTATCGATGAGAAACTTCTACAGATTGGTCAGAATGAAATCCCAAACAGAATGAGTGAAAAAAAATGTACACCGAAAAAAATTGTTGGGTCAAATTTTCAACAAAATCAAAAAAAAAAAAAATTTTTTCGAAAAATTTACAAAAAAAATTTATTTTAATTGTTCTTTTATTTCTGATAAATACCCTATGATTAGTTTTTTAAATAAACTATAGGGTGGTCCGAACAAGAATTATAAACGTCAAATTTTCATGATTTTTCGATATTTGTTGAAAAACTCTGAAATTTTATATAAAACCAAAATCTATTTCATTTCTTATTTGAAAGGTGGCAATAAAAGCTTTAATTTGATACCGGTTTGGAGTCAATAGCTTCAGTTTTAAGAGAGTTATGCTCATTTCTGTGGAGTGCTAGAATATATGTAGAATAAAAAAAAAAAATTGAAGATACTATTTTATAATACTATTTTATAATTTCCGTTCTATTTCTATGGAATAAATACTGAGAGTGATATACTAAAATCGCTATAACTCCCAGGAGGGCTGGTATGGGCAGCTGATTTTTTCACAGTTCGTTGAAAACAAATTATGTAACATTTCTGTAGTGGTTTGGAACTGGGACTCTCTGGGACTCTCTGGGACTTTTTAGATATTGCTTACCTAACCCAAATTTAAAGGAAAAATGGACCTTTAGTCGGGTTTTCGCTCTAAAAAAGGTGCATATGAAAATGTCTCAAACAACATTCCTTTTTTTTACAGAAGATACTTGTCCGAAGGCAGATTTTGTTTCCAAATCAAAATATCTGTCACCAAAATCAAATGAGATCATTTTGAATACAGCCCTGAAATCCCCTCTTTTCGTGAAAATTTTGTATATTTGACTTCTAAAATCAATTAAAAATCAACGGGCCAACATAAAAACAAGTGGAAGCATTAAAGTCCGATGTGCCGAATTTGGTATAAAAAAGATTAAATTCGGCTGTGCCGAATTTTTGGATACCCTCCATCTCATTGTTTGAATTAACCAGTGCAAATGCAAATAATATATATATATATATATATATATATATATATATATATATATTCCTTGTAAAAATAACAATAACAATGTTGTTTTTATAAGTAAAATAAAATATGATTAATTAATGTATTTGGGGTGAAGAAAAAAATGTATCAATTATCGTTAAAAGCGAACTGCACTGTATATTTAATACAGATAAAGATTTACACAATTCAATATATATGGTTTGTGTCTTTGCTATAAAAAAATCGTCGATATTCAGGCGCTGAAATCGCTATGTTTAATTTCTATGATATTAAATATATATTTGAATTGGCAGTTAAAATCCAATTAATATTCTTTTAAGAATCCAATTGCAATTGTTGGAAACGTCCAATTGGGAAAATTGTCAATAGAGCCATGTATTAAGTTATAAAGGGATCGGTTTAAAGGGACACTAATAAGAAAAAAATTGTTTTAAAAATAATAAATATATTGTGAATTGTGCGCCCCAGTAGGCTAGTTGGTAGCGTGCTGGCTTATCAGTGCGGGGGTCGTGGGTTCGATTCCCACCAGAGGCACTGGTCTGTTTTCGCTACAACGCGCCGAAGGCCATAGTAGCTAGTGCTCGGTTAGGGTAATATTTATATAATTTTTAATTATGTGATTATTAATTAATAAACAAAATAAATATTGTGAATTAGTAATTTAATTTAATATCTAATTGTAATTGAGAAAGGACCTAATTGGAAGAATAACTGGCTCCTCCATTTAAATTGTGAAGGGAAGTTTATAAAAAAAAAAAAAATAGAAAAAAAATATTCTTAGGAAAAAAACTTTTGTTTTGTAAATGAAACGAATTTAGTAGAAAAAAAATCTAACACTCGATTAACGAGGGTTATGTGGTCAAAAATAAACTCAGTTTATTGCAATAATTAAATGCAGTTTGCTTATAACACTTGAAATAGGGGAAAAGCACAAATCGATGTCTCAAAGTAATCAATATTTGTAGAAAATAATATTATCCATACATGAAATATTTACATATAATGTAGCACTGAAATAATTATTTTTCTATAAAACAAAACCCATGATTTTATTAGAAAAAAGCCACAAAATAGGCTTTTAGCAATGTAAGGAAAATGAATTGTATTAAATACAAAAACACTTTAATTTTAGCGAAAAACATACCGATTTGATCTAAACTTGCTAGGAATATTATATTTGTTCAGTGAAACATAAGATGTTTTTCATCTTATGTTTCACTGAAACACAAATTAATGTTCAAAGTTATTCTGCAGGTTTGTTCTCAATGAAGCAATTTTTTTTTTTGAAATAATAGTTGGTTTTAAAATCAGTAGTGACAATTTGCAGAATTGATAAAAACTGTGGAAAGAGTTGAGAAATCGTTTGCATGCACTGACAGGAATTTAATATTACATTTTAAGCAAAGTTATGCTTTTTTCACATGGACATTTAAAAAAGCATTTAGGGGTCCAAGAAGGTGATTACGTAGAAACTTTTGAACTGTTTTGTAAATAACATAGTTTAAGTGGCAATCGTTTCAGTTACATATATTCAGTTGAATTGGACAGAACTAAAGGGAAATGCAAATTGAAGTATTTATGAAATCTGTGGATATAAGAAGTCCGTTATATCAGACATCATTTGTACGGAGTCTTGTTGACGAGACAAACAATTTAAATAAAATGAATTCTTTATAACAAAGATCCATATTGCAATTTTTATTGTTATTGAATTTCAGAGGGAAATTAGTGTTTTAGTGAATTAGTTTTAGTGAATTTAGGGTTTAAAAAGCATACGCGAATAAAAAAAAAAGATTTAAAAAAAAATGCGCTTGCTGAGACATACATAATGAAATAATTATTAAATACCCGTTTACATTACAACACACGTGTTTATACTATACATCACATAAGTCAAACGGAAAGTGTGATAATATTAAGTTTGGCAAAAAATTAAAAAAGAAAATTTATTAGAGTGTTTTCGAGACACAAAACTAAAACTAAACTGGTATTTTTTCAAATTATATAAATCAAAAATAGATAAGGAGACAAATTAATATGTTTTGCTGACATATTAAACTTTTGTCAAAAATTCGTAAATTTTTTGGAAGCAAAAATCGTCCAATAGATATTTAGTTATTTTGGGTATTAAATATCGTCAAAATGACTATAAATCGTCAAACCTGGCAACACTGCATATGATTGCTTCTAATGCATACATACATACATACAGGCACGTAGCTAGGAATTTGTTTCGGGGGGGCTTTTCGATTTTTTTTTTGATTATATATTTTTTTTTTGCACACTAAAGTAACAGCTTTTTTTTTTGTTTGCTAAATTTTTGCTAAATTTTCACCTACACGTAATGGGCAATCATGTATTAATAATAGAAATAGCTGTCTGATTTCATTTTGAAACAAAAACCTCCCGCATTGTGCATTTCCTTAAAATGCATTTTTTCATTTATTACTTATTGTGTTCATTATTTTGCGAATTTTGATGTCTATATTGCGAAACAACGCTTTAATCTGTTTGATCACAAATTTGAAAATGTTTGTGTACTTTAAGTTGGATATGCATCGTTATTGTCTAATTACGTTAAATTTTTAGCTAAATATTAATATTAATTTTTAGTGGGCTCTAGCCCTCAAGCCCCCCCCCCCCCCTAGCTACGTGCCTGCATACGTACCAGTTATAAAAACCTTCATACATACATACATACAGGGTGGCTGATGCATATTGTTACAATAAGAAATTTAAATAACTTTTTTATTTTTATTTCTTTGTTTTTACATTTGAAAAGCCATACATTTTTAATAAGTATTTTTAATGGCTTTCAAGAAACAATTTATTTAAAATGACTAACACGCCTGATGACATCAAATGCAAGCGAAATTCCGTGCAAATTACAGAGAAAATTCCAAGCTAGGGGGCAAGTCTACTGCGTTCAATTGCTTGTTGTTTGATTTTTTTAAAGGAGAGAAATGAAAATCCTTAAGCAGAACTGTCCGTATTGACTGTCTGGTGATAAATATATGAGCAAAAATATTCCATGTCGAAACTCTAGAATTGACTTGTATTGCAGCAACTATGGCAACAATTGTTTCTTACATTCGAACTGAGAAATTTTGATTAAAAGGCGTCCTATTGATTGTTCCACGATTGACAAAATAATTTACGAGTCCAATCTGCTCGGAGGAGTGCCGCCTAATGTGCCCGTTAAGTTTGTTTATGCGGAAATGCCAGCCCCCAAAGCATTGTAGTGGCGCACAATCAAAATGTTAGTTTCATTACCCCATTCGTTCATTTCCTTAAATTGAAAGACGAATCAATGAAACCAAAAAAAAAAATAAATCGAACCGATTAATAACTCAGAAAAAAAGTTATTACGTTTTCTTTTGTAGTGACATTTATCAGCCACCCTGTATTACAAAACAAAACAAAAAAACAACAACAATATTTTGTGGGTTTTTCCCCAATGTTTTTTAAAAAGAACTACAACTACTTTTACAAAGTGTGTATACCCTCCGCACTATGGGATGGAAAATTATTTTTACAAACACGCTTGCGGAGACATACATAATGAAATAATTATTAAATACCCATTTACATTACGACACATATGTTTATACTATACTTCACATAAATCAAACAAAAAGTGTAATAAAATTAAGTTTGTCAAAAAATTAAAAAAGAAAATAGTTTATGTGTTTAGAGTGTTTTCGAGACACAGAAAATTAAAGAAACTGGTATTTTTTCAAATAATATAAATCGAAAAATTGATCCAGTGACAAATAAATATTTTGGTGATATATTAAACTTTTGGCAAAAATTCGTAATTTTGTTGGCAGCAAAAATCATAGAATCATCATTTAGTTATTTTGGGTATTAAATATAGTCAAAATGACGATAAATCGTCAAACCTGGCAACACTGCATGCGATTGCTACTAAACATACATACATACATACATACATACCAGTTATAAAACAATGTGGCTGATAAATATTGGTACATTAAGAAAATAAAATAACTTTTTTTCAATGCATATAAATATTTTTTTATTCTTTCATTTGAAAAGCAAAAAATTTTAGATAGATTACGCCGATCGTTCATTTTCCTTAAATTGAAAGACGAAGCAATGAAACAAAAAAACAAAAAAAATGGAACCGAATAATAACTCAGAAAAAAAGTTATTACGTATTTGTTTTTTAGTGGCATTTATCAGCCACACTGTAATACAAAACAAAAAAACAACAACAATATTTTGTGTGTTTTTTTGTTATTGTACGTGTTGATTATGACCACGGACGGTAACCGATTCTATGTGGTTATTGGCTCCGTGAATGCTATTTTCTTTTATTTCGGTAACGTTATTTTACGGTTAACTATATTTAAGTTATTTCGGTTGCGGGCTTTTAGCGTTAACGGTATTTTATTTATTTCGTTAGCGGTATTTTAGATATAAAATAACGTTACATTTTAGTTATTTCGGTGACTTTATTTTAGGGAAAGATTTTTCAGTTATTTTGGTAACGGCATTTTAAGGGCAACGTTATTTTAGATATTCAGGTAATGTTAATGCACACCACAATTTTTAGCCCCATTATGCCCGAGTTTTGATTACTTTCTTACTTATGATCATACTTTGGGAAAATATATATATTTAAAGAAGTTTTTTCAGATCATGGTTACAGTAATTTAGCGATATTGACTGCCATCCCTGATTGCGTATATTCTTGTGTATAAGCATTGAATGTACGTATGTATGATGAAATAAATAGAATATTTTAAAATTTGATTCAAAATTTTAAGAGGTATTCCCACATTTTCACTCATAACTTTTGAACGCGTTAACCGATTTTGATCATTTTCACTAGCAAACTGCTCATGATATCAACAAACAATTTGACTGAAAATTAGCAACACCTCTTCTGTATTAGCGGAGTATTTTGTATTAACACAGACAGACGGACAGACGGACAGACGGACAGACGGACATGGCTATATCGACTTATCTATTCATGCTGATCAAGAATATATATAGTTTATGGGGTCCCAGATTTTTTTTAAAAGAATTACAAACATTTGACAAAGTGATATATACCCTCCTGCACTATGGGATGGAGGATATAATAAGCTTTATGTGTTTTTTGTTTACTTGGAATGTCTGTGACAAAATTGCATCATTAAAAACACTGAAAAAAATAATCGGAAAATAGTTACTTTTCTACTAGCCGCAACACAGTGCGTCGCTAATTTCTACCTGGGTTTTTTAACAAATAGTTATTGAAATTTAACCCCCAATATAAATTGGTAAAAAAATTCCAAACTTAATATGTACTTAATCAATCAGTTTGTAAAATCTATGGTAATAAATGTCACTTGTTATGTTTATGGCAAATACAAATACGAAAAAAACTGAACGAAAATGTATGTCAATGCATTTTTTAAGATAAAAAAAAAAAATATTGGTTCTAGTGTTACAAGACAGAAAATAAAAATCAATATAAGTTGCCAAATCAAATAGTGTCAGACGTAAAATACAAGATAAATCTTGGTGAAGAAAATGTTTGTAATAAATCAAAAGGCAACAAACAGCAACAAATCAGTAAAATTCTATACAATTTTAATGTCAGCTTTAGAAAATAATCATGATTTAAATTTATACTTACAAAACAACATTAACGCATTAATGAATATGATGTGCATAATTGCATAAAAAATTACAAGCGTAATTTTTATTATACGATTTTTTAGGCCATGTATCTTAGAAGTGGAATTAAGAAACAAAATCGTGTTAATTATGCATAAACAATATGACAGACAACATGATGACATTTAAAATGAATTTTATTGAATGGTATTTGAGATAATTGACTATAAATGAAAGTTATATTTCAATAGGTGGTCGTGTTAACACCATTTCTTATTCTAAGCTAAGCTAAGATAGTAATAGTTTTACTTTTGTTATAAGTTCCTAATGCAAAAGACTATCCCCGCAGAAAATACTGTTTCAGTGGAAGCAGTTTCGTAAGGGAGATTTAAACGTGAAACGCTTCGGGTATCAGTGCAAAATGTGATAACTTTTGTTCGAACGGCACGGAACGCAAAGACTAATGAATCCTTTAATGATAACTAAAAAAATGTTTTTTTTTGCTTCCTACTTTCTGCTGGGATGACTTATAAACTAGACCAAATGTGATTTTTTTTAACCCAAGTTGCCTGTAGTTCACAGTTTTAAACGAATTTGATGTAATAAATTTATTTTTAATTTTTTTCAAACCAAAATAAAGTCAAATAATTTTCAAACATTTTTTTCTTCAAAATTCTTTAAAACTGTGAGTTGTAAGAATTTCGATAAAAAAAAATTTCGCATTTTTCCATTGTGCATGCTTCCAAACTCATGTCATAAGGTTATTAATACCAATGACCCTAAGAACATTTCACACTTCTCAGTAAAGTTTGGAGCAATATGCATTCCCATCTCTGCTGTTAACTGGAGATAAGTCTTTATTTTAATCAGCGATAACATTTAAAAAAAAATAAATGTGTGCATAAAAAATGCATTCATTTTATATTGGCCGTAGCAAATTGTAAACAAGGCGTGCACTTAAAGGTCGTTCATTGAATCCCTAAATAACAAAGAGGCCTTAAGAGTATATTTCTTACTTTAGCAGGTTTTAATTTTTATAGTTGTAATAATCTACAAAATAGCTACAAACATTAAAATATATTGTACGTTGACGCCTTTTTAAAGTTTAATACTGTAAGTAAAATTTTGTAAATTTTCCTCATACTGAGGTATATTGCAAAAAAAGTCCCTTCATGTACTTGCTTATCGCAAATTGAACATAAAATCTGATATTTTTATACTAAAAGGTAGTATTGTAAGTGTGTTTTAAACACTAACATAGGGATGTTGTAAACTTTTATGGTTAAATCCACATTTTCATGTATTATCAGAAGAGCACAAAAAGGGTTTATGATTTTTTTTTTTTTTTTTGTAGAAAATATGTATCTTTTGTGAGCACTTTATTTAAGAGGCTGAATGTAGGAAGTATTTCAATTTTTTTCTAGTATACTTACTTACAAAAAATTTGGTATATTGAATGAAAATTAGGAATGCCAAAGATGATAGGACACTTCATCTTCAGGGATTGGTGATTTTTAAAATATAGAATACTAAGATTTGTGTGGAATTCGGTATGTAGAAGTATTTCCTTTTATTTATTGTATTTCCTTTTAATTAATAACTTTTCTATATTAAGAAATTTTTAGTCATATTTTATTTTAATGGCTGAATTGGCTTAAAGTGTGCGTTTAAATAAACTTTAACACACATTTTTCCTTATAACTTGTTTTGCGATTGATTTAAATATTTTTTATTCATCAGACTATGTTTGAAAAATGTGTCAGATAATAACATTTATTGATCTGTCAAAATTAATTGTATAGTTAGTTGACAATAAATAAAATAGTTCACCAAATAATCCAAGTTGGACTTGCAAAATATCATAAAAAATTTACACTTATGCAGTCAGTTTATTTTTGAAATAATTTAGTACAGTTTAACAAGGACCTACCAATTGGCAGAAAACCTGGAACTGGTAAAACAAAGAAACCCAGGAGATCTTCCAAGGCCAAAAAGGTGGAGAAGATTTTGAGAGCTGATCCACAGGCTTCTGGCCGCAAAGTAGAACGACGCATGCGAAGTTCGAAATATTTTGTGTACCAAGTTAATAAAATTCTTGCGCTTAGTACATTTAAAGTGGAAAATTTTCCATATAGGAATGCTAAGAAGAATACTAAAGCCAAAAAATGAGCAAAACTACTAAGCATTTCTTTTTTTAATTCGAATGTTTTATTATAGACGACAAAATTTACATATTTGCGGTTCTTTTACAGCTTCCCGGACGGATTTAGCGGATAGCCTTAAAGGTGTCCCGGAATAATACAAATTAAGAAAACTATTGATATTTCCCAAAAAGTTCTCAAATAAATTTTCGATATAAATGGTGAGAAAAATGACAACAGCAATTGCTTAAGAAAGTCATACCAGAAAAATTAATTAAAAGCCTAACTTGTATATAAGATGGTACAGAATATAAATCTGTATAAAATTTAAATTAATAAAATGTTTTATTTTAAACTATCGTTAACTTGTTTATTGCAAGAAAATTAGAGGGCACCACCTTATGGACAATATTGTACTGATAATAAATATCATTCTTTAAGTCGATTCGGAACAAAAATCTTCCGCACCGCAGCCAATTTCTAAACGCATTTTTATTTAAATATTTATTTTTAATAGTATTTGTAAATGTGTATGTGTTTGCTGGAATGGTGGGAACATATAATTTATTGATAAAGGGTGTTTTTATAGAGGTATATAACTTTGAAATGGAATAAAACAAAAATGATTTTTTTTAAATTGACATGAAATTTACTTTATTCGAAAGATAATCTTCTGGCATTATAATTTAAAAATGACTTCTGCCATATGACCGCCACGGCTGGCTCAGACACAGATAGTCTAATCTGGAGGTCCAACTTTCGATGACATTTTCTAATATTTGCAAAAATTTAAGCAAAATTTAAGTTTGCTTAAGTTAATATGTCACAAATTCTGCTTACATTTATATCTGATATCTGCTTTTACATTTATTGTGGGACTAAATTAGATTTTCTGTAGACCGAAAGGTAAAAGTTCACATAATATATATGTGCTCAGGAAATTTAAAAAATTTATATAAAATGGATTTAAAAAATCACAGTTATCGAAATTTAAAAATTTTAGATAATTAAATTCTAAGAAATTGCTAATTGATTTCTCAATTACGAAAAGTCCAGGGATTTTAAGATTCATAATTGGCAACCCTAACAGAGATAGAATAGAGAATACATTATAACTTGTTGCTAGTTACAAGTACCATGAAGTTGTTAACATACTCATGTTGTTGTTTGTTTATAAAATAATGTTACGTATTGTTAGTTTGGGTCTATTTTTGTTCATATTTATCAATATAAAATATATTTATTGTAGAGAATTGCAACCAGTTGGAAATTTAATTTTGAGAAAGGAAATTATAGAAATAAATAAAATGTATAAGAAAACCACGTCAGTTGCATTCCCAAATAATTTTTCGCGACTCAATCTAATGTTGATTTATTCATTTATTTAAGGGGACAAAATTACCCAATTTTAATTTTTTGAATATTCATATTTTCTGTAATAAAAAAAAAAAAACTATAGACAATTTAAGTATCTTATGCAAAGTTATTTCAATTCAAAAAATCGAATTTTCAGAATATATTTTGCTTGTGTAAGAGCTTGGTGAAAACTTCCTTAGTTTTCTGTCTGTTTTAAATTTCCTACATGCCCCTGGTTTTTTTTCTATATTGTTTATTTGGATAGTTCATATATTCTGTATGAGTTTACCTTGTAAAATGTCTATACATTAGACCGACTCACGAAAAAAAATTTTCTTTGTCCACCCTTCAAAATGAACTTTGGTTTCATTTCTTGTGATCCCCAAAATATTCTGTATCTTGCATTAAGATCGCCTGAACTGGACCGTTTTCAAAAAAGTTTTTTTTTAATTTTTCAAAGAATTTTATACTTTAACTAAAGACAGCGTATAAAATATTAGTATGTATCGCATAAAAATTTTTTTTAAGTCGCGTTCAACGGTATATAAAACATGTCAGCTTATTTCCAGGAATACCTTTCTTCAGGGATATTCTGTAAAACATTTGTTTTTTTTACGTTTTAAATGTCAAATTGACATATTTTAATCCTTAGTCGATTTATGTACCCAGCAAAAACAGCCATTGCCAAGTAATTAAGCGTGTAAGTGGCTCACAAAGGGATTCATTAGCTACCGGGACATTTTCTCGCTTTATTACTTTTGTTCGCGATGACCCAAAATTCATGAGTGATCATTACCCTCTCGCTTACAAAAACAAAGTGAGAATAATAAATTACCTGATTAGTTACGCATAGTGAAAAAGTACGTAATTATTTTTATATTTAAACTAAGTAATTATCACTGAGTTACAAAATAAGTGGTTATATTTAAGTTATATTTTTAAGAAATCTTTAAAAAAAATGTTGAAGTAACTTTAGCTTGTAAAATCAACTTATAAAAATTTTCAAAACAAATTATGCAATATTATGATCAAAAATATGAAATTGATACTTATGTAAACAATTACCAGTAAGACATTATTTTACAATTATATATAGGTACTTCTAGAACTCATTATCAGTAAGTCATTATTTTGTATTTTAAAGTAATATAATATGTAATGACTTATCATTACTTGGTAATCTATAAGGTACTGTCATTACTATGTTTTTGCTGGGTAAATACTTGTTTCAGCTTTTTGCGCACTATTTCGCGTTTTACAAAAAATTCAACATGGTGGGAAAACTATATCTCAATCACATTAATATCAGTATCAAAAGTTTTCTTTAGGCAAGGCTATCGCCTAAGTTTGGAAATATTTTATATTTTTGCTAATTTAGTGCATTTTTCTCGGTGCTCTGTAAACGATTTTAAGAAATAGTTTTAATTAATGCAATCTGAAATTTGTTTTCGGTTTCTAGTTGATCTAACACTTAGAATACTATGTAGGTAAAGACCACTGCGAATGTAGTTAAAACCAAATGAAATTTCACTTAAAGAAACGACGACTTGCATTTCAATAAATTCAACTAACATTGTCATTTGTTTTTTAATGTTCAAAAAATTACTAACAATTGTAGTAAAAATAAACAACTTACATATATAGTAAATAATAAACAATAATATTTTTTTTTAAATAACAAAAAATCATTGTAAAAAATTAATGTAAAATCTAAAACCAGTCATTTGGTGTGGTTTGTTTTTTGAAATGAACTACAAGGTTAGTAAAAAATGTAATCTCTTCTACAAATGACTGATATTTACATTCAAAATAACGAAACTGTATTACACCCAAAAAACCACATATTTTTAAAGCAGAAGTTCCCTGAGTGAAGGATAAAAATGTAGCTTATGAGAAAAAATTCAATACACGTTTTTTTGCGGCATAATTTTAACTTTCACCAAGAATTAAAAAAATTTACTTAATTTTTTTTTTTTTATAAATATTGAGCATAAATTGTTGCCTTTTTAAAACAAACAACTTTATAAAACTTTGGGATTCGAGAAAAAAATTATGCCGCCAAAAAACAGCGTGTGGTGGAGTTTTTTTTTTCTTTAAGCCTAATTTTCCTCCTTACATGAACTAGAAACTCAGTCGGCGTGTAGACTGGATTAATTAATTTTTTTTTTAAATTTAGATTAGGCAACCCTGGAAAATGCATTCAATATGAAAAATTTTAAATTATTTCCACACATGTATACTGTACTACCCCTATTGGGAATGTGACCGGTTCTGTGTGTGCCACAGGATCGGTCCAGAGACCAGTCCTCTGCTAAACCCTACCCTATGTAAACAACTGGCAACTTTAACATTGGCTTGTCATACGAGGGGGTCACTTGTCCTGCTTTAAACCACATAGTGGCATGCCACAGGACTAACCAAAGATGGGCATACCACAAGACTGTCGCAAAAAGGTTCATGTCGTATAAAATAAAAGAAAAGTAAACAGCTTCCAATGGGTATAATTCTGCCCAACTGGCTTTTTCTTCTTAATAAGCATTCTGGTTAAGTAGTATGTCCTCCCTCTACCAGTCACAGGATTATTAATGTTAGGACAATTCACACTGCTTAACCCACTTCAGTATTAAATTATACCAGTCCTGTGATAAGTCCTTCTTTAACCAGTCACTTTTAGGTCAATAGACCCCTGGGACACTAAAGAAACATTTTAATACCAAAATTGAGCTGATTAGAACATAGTTTTCTCACCTTATTTAATTTTTGCTAACACTGCAGTAACACGATCAAGATTGTCTTGATAACTTTTACATATACTGTTTGTCAAAATATGTAAAAATTGACAGCTGTGACGTAGGCTGCACGCAAGTTGAAAGCAATTTAATTTTTCAAGATGTCGTCGTCAAAGGAAAAACAAAAACAACTTCAAAAGAATTGTAATCATCTGTTTTCTTGAACGTAAATTGATAAACTTCACTTGAAAGAGAAATCCGAAGCAAGTTCGTTTCAATTTTAGAAAGTGTGAGTGTATTGGTAAATAAGTGTAAGTGTATTAAAACTTGATAGGCAAAACTTGATCGTGTAACCCTCAAGTAAAACGCGAACTAGTGCTAATTTCGAAAAAAGCTGAAACATGCAGTTTAGCTTTTAGTAGAAAAATTTTAAAAATCATTTTTTGTTACAGAATATTCCTAAAAAATTATATGTCTCAACATGTTTTATATACCATTTGACCCCTCTTAAAGAGACCTTTCATATTTCATACTAATATTGTCTCTGTCTTTAGTTAAAGTAAAAAATTCTTTGAGAAATCAAAAAAAAAAATACCTTTTTTAAAAACAGTTCAGCTTACAGGATCTTAATGTTGGACACGAAATATTTTCGGAATCATCATAAAACAAATCAAGTTACATTTTGCGTGGTGGACAAAAAAAAAACACTTTTTTGTTCTCCATACAAAATGAGTCGGTCTATTATACATAAATCCCAACTAATGCCATGTTTTGTCATGTCTACAATACATGAAGATACGAGTATATATTAAATAAATACAATTATTTGTACAAAATACAAATTGGATTTTATGTTCTTTTATATCTGAGATAAGCAAAAGAATAACTTTATTAGTTTTTAATAACTCTTATTACCATACCCAAAACTGTAATAATGTGGTACCTTGGCTTAAACATTTCCGTTTACATTAGCAATTTTCTAGTAATTCGTTTATGGATTTTAATCCATAATACATTTGCCAAAATGCACTTTGTATTATAAGACTGGCAATGTTAATTAGTTTATTGTTGTATAGGCTGTTAAAGAGATATTCTTATTAAACTGATTTGCAAATGTTGTTACATGAAATGCATGCTAATGCTCTTAATAACTTATGAGGAATGCTTACATAAAATGTGTTTCAAATGAAATTGAAGTAAATGATGTAAAATTTTGATTTATTTGAAAATAATTTGTGTAACAAATTTCATAATGTCATTAAAGGAAATTTGATCAATATTAGTTTTATATATAGACTTTTGAATTGAACTAGTTATTTAACTGATTAAAGTAAAAAATAAATGCTCTAAAAAAAAAGTTGGATAAAAGTCAAAAATATCCAATAACGAATAAAATTTTAATAAAGTTCTTATTGGGCTTAAAAAATTCAAAATTTTTTTTTTTTAAAAGAGAAGCAACACTCAGGAATTTCACCCTATTTAATAATGTGTTGCTTTCTTTGGAAAGTGGATAGTGGAGAATTGAAAGGTGGGGAAAGATGAACGGCTTCAAGCATGGCAACACTGTAATTGAGCGAGATGATAAGTCATATAACAGTTGTTGCTCACCACCTGATGGAGAGTTGGCGAACTTATTGAAGCTTTTTGGTTCATAGCCCTGATTCATTATTTTACTTTGGTGGGGTTAAGTGATATGGGAACACCGAAGGTGGGAGCTGCGATACATATGAGGGATAGAAAACTCATACATATAATTTTTCTAAATTGATGTTGCCGTCACCGGGAATCGAACCCGGGACCATCTGTGTACCAGTCCAACGCGCTAACCATTACACGACAGCGCCCACAAGATTATTCAAGTTCAAGATCATTTAATTTTGTTAAACAAAAAACGGTGCAATGCTATTTATTAATTAAAAATATTTTCGCTTTATCTACTGTTTCATTTCGTGTCACCGAAAATCCTCAGAGGCCCAAAGTTGAGGGGGTAGAAGATTTACCAAATTTATAATTTTTTAACGAAAAAGATCAACGCTTTTGATGAATTTGAAAAATATCTTTTAAATTTTTTTGAATTACACACCTCTACAAGCATACTTGGTTTAAATGCTGATATGTGATTTATATGATCTTTTATCTCTGATTCCAAATGCGGCATTAAACTTTTTGCATCAGGCCACAGTTTTAACAAAACCGTGCATAAAGTTGCCAAAATGGCTATTTTGTTACTTTTTGAAGCCTTTCATTACCCATTTCACGTTTTTTTAATGATAAAGAAAAAAATAATAAAGATAAATATTTTGAATAAACTTTATTCTTGAAGATACCACAAAGATATTTTCTAAAACTAATTGCTAAAATAGCGTAAGGATACATTTATGAAATGCCTTTTACATAAATATATAAATAAATTTGTAATATATTTGAGAAAAAGAATTATTATTTGGTGCAATTTTAAAGACAGTTTATAATTGATATGCAATTTAAACAAAGTTGGTGTAATAATGTTATACTAAAAACGTGTAAAAATGTTGTACATACATTAAAATTATAAAAGTTTAGAGTTTATATGTGATCCTAAAATAAATTTAAGTTTGTCGGATGCATGGCCTAGGTTACTTATAAAAATGCAATATTTAATAATTTTTTTTCAAATACAATTTTTTCTTCTTCTTATTTTAAGCGAGCTTAAGAACGTTTATTTATTAATTGTAATTATTTATTTCCAATATTTCCTCTCCACATTGGGTGCCTTCTTTAGGAAACAATTATTACAATTTTATTGAAAAAAAATTGTAATAATTGTTCCCTGAAGAAGTCACCCAATGTGGAAACGAAATATTGGAAATGATTATAAGCTCGTTTAAAATAAGAAGAATTAAAAAAAAGGAGATGAAAGAAAACTTAACATTTTTCCTATAAAAATGCACAAATTTTAAAAGTTTGTTAACTCACTATAGAGAAATATAGCTAGATATATCAACCATCGTAATAGAACTACTTAAACATTTTATCAAAAATGGATAAAAACGCTTTTTTAGCTTTTTTAATCACGGTTTTCTCATAATTGTGACGTGAGATGAACATTTTAAAAACATATTTGGAATAAGCGGGACAAAGTTGTTTTAAGAACTAAAAAAAAAAAAAAAAAAAACCAAAATAAGAAAATATAATTAAAATTTGAGTGAATATGGCACAAAAAAAAACAGAAAAGGCAAAATTTAAATTTGTCTTCTCTGGTTAGGATATTTACAAAATTTATAGTTTTTTTTATAACTTTAATGTCAAAGTAAATTATTATTAACTATAAAATTTGTTACCTTTGTACTAGCCATTCATATTCTAATTTTTCAACAACTAATTTTTGAGGTTAACATAAATTATGTTATAAAATTAGAAATTACGCATCTTTTAAGCAATGTAATTATTAAAGTTACAGGACTTCTCCATAAAAAGGATGGTGTGCCACAATAGAAAATACAAACAACGAAATGGAAGATTTATATATAAATACTGACTAGGGCAATTACATTGATACAAATGCGTATCTTTTCTCGATAATCTCAAACTTATAGAGACTAAATATTTAGACGATTTATTAAATTTTGTAACAAAATGCCATCGATTTTAGTTGCTTATTTTGCATACCTTTGTACAATTGCATGGTTTTGCATATTTTAACTTTTTATGCATATTTTGTTCTGTTTAATGCATATTTTTTTTTGATTTTAGTGCACAGTTGTGCATATTATCCATTTATTTTATTAATTTTTAGTTCAAAAAAATAAAATTTTGATACATTTTTTTTTGATTTAATTAAATCATTTTAACATTTTAAACCGAAGAAATGCTTAAGATTCTGTTCCTATTGAAACGACATATGCTAAATTAATTATTTGCATTTGTTTTTCATATTATTAAGCTTTGATTTTAGCAAAAAGTGTTCTTTTAAGTACATATTTTTCATGTTTTCAGTGCATATTTTTTTGTTTTTAGCTTCATTTTATTAGCAGCTATTTTCCTTTTTTAATTGAATGAAATTCCTTGCCCTGATAATGACTATAATAAAAATAATGTATAATTAGAATTAATCCAAAAACCACAGGGTCCCCTCAACACCCATAATGATAGTAACAAAGAGAAAGGGTTAACTAAGGCTTGTTAAGACAGTTAGTCAGACATTTAAACTTCCAACAGTCAACTTAAGCGTTGAGGTGATAAATATTCAAATCGACATTAAAGCTCAAGTATAAATATGAACACACACTAACTTAATAGGAGATGGAACGAAGGATGTATCTCTCTTTGTAGTGTTCATGCAGAACAACCAAAAAGATGAACACAAATGTAGGCACACTAATAGAAAAAAATTGGTAAAACAGTTTGTTAAAACAACTAAAATTTAGTTAAAAATTACCTGGCAAAAAAAATTGCGAAAATTAGCAGATTTTTTTTTTTTATTTAAATTTATTTTCATCGGGATAAACATTAATTGCATTTTTAGTAATTAAATGTGCTAAAGTCCCAAAACTTATTTAACAAATTGTGAAAAACAATCTGATGTAGGCGTGTCCCTATCCGGATTTCATTCCTGCCCAAGGAAATCTTCAGGGGACTTTTTGTTTGCTAATTATTAGTGAGAAAAGAATAGTAAAAATAAATCTGTTTAATCTACAAAAAGTTTGTGATTTTGAGCTAAATTTTAGTAGATTTAAAGTAACAAATTAATCTTGTAAAATCAGGAAAAGCCTTACTAAAAAAAATTATAAAAAATTTTAAATTTTCATTTTTGTTTTTGTTGATTTCTTTTTTATCGATTATAAATCTATCCTTCTAAAATCAACAATTTAAAATTGTTTAGCAAATATTTTTGTTAATTTTAGCAAAATACTCTGTACAAAATTGAAAAAATTTACAAAGTAATAAAAACAAAAACTACGAAAGTGGAAAAAATTAGAAAATAATTGTCAATAAAAAAAAAAAACAATTCCTACACTTAAAAAAAACCGCTCCAATTGAAAATAATAAAAAAATCACCAAAAATAAAAATTCGTTAATATTAGAAAAAATTACCAAAAAAAACACCGAAATTTAAAAAAAATGCTAAAATTGAAAAAAAAAGATTGTAAATACAATTTAAAACGTCCATATCTTAAAATTTTTTTATTATTTATCATATTTTTTTTATTCCTGTGATTTCTTTAATTTTCTATATTCCCCACTCCCCCCCCCCCCACCCGCCCCCAAACACACACAAATTTATGCTTAACATTTTATTAAACTTTTAATTGAAAGTGAGTGTGAAACTAAACATGATAATCAGTTTTTCTATGTAAATATAGCAGACATTTTGTTTATATTATGGTTTATGTTTTGCTATTTTTTGTCTGCAAATATTTAGCAAAAGCTATTGCTGATTGTAGCAGAATAATTTGCTATTTTCAATTAACTAATATTCACCACACGTAAAACTTAAATTTGTAAGCTTAACAGTTTTATTTTTGCTATTCTTAACTTACTAATATATAGCAAAAAATATTCTTTTTAACTAATTTTTAGTAGCTTTTATGTTATTTTGGCAGGTTTATTTTATGAGTGTATATTCACTACACTAGTAGATGGCTTAAAGGTTAATTGACAACACATGAGCTGTCTACTTGGTTGCTACATACTTAATGGTTTTTGCTTACATACATAGGAACTGTGTCCTGGAAGGTTGTTAATTATGGCAATTATAAAAGTAAGGCGGCAATATTAAAAAGGAAAAACTCTCATATATACGCCTGGTAGACAAGATTTCCTAAAGTAAAGCAGATATAAGGATGTTGCTTACCGGGAATTTAAATTTATCTTCTTTGTTGTGTTTTAGTCTATGATAGTTTAATGTCTGTTTTAAAATTTTTATAAATGGATTTTTATGGCTTGTTTTTCGTATGAACATTAATGTTTTCGGGGAGTGTGTATAGTTGGTTTATGCGTATTTTTTATAAATTCAAAGTTTTAAGTAGGTTGTATTTGAGATGTCTGCATAGATTTCCTATAGATTTACCATAGTTTTTATTTATTTTTTTTAATCTTCTTTTAAAATTTATGACTTACACTATTTAAAAAATTTCGAAGCTAATTAGTTGTAAAAGCAACTTAACATTATTTTAAAACTTTGCAAGAGAATGCCAAAGGGCTTTTGTGTTGTGGAGCAGTTATTTAGATTGGTAGAATTTAATTGCTTCAGGTGGGTACTTATGACCATCATTATTTTAAGCAACTGAAATCATTAAAGTCGGCTGGGCAAAATGTAGTGGACACCCTGTCCATTGGAATGAAATTGTAAACCAATTCAAGGAAACAAAATTAAAAAAAAAAAAACAATTTTAGCGGAAAAAATATTTGGCGAAACAAAATTAGGCAAAAAAAAATCCCCACAAAAAAATATAGAGACAAGTGTTTTGAAAAAAATTTAAGTATTTTTCAATCGATACCCTTCGAGCAAATAATAGCGAAATTTTTAAAATTTATCGTTTTTGGTTTGAAAAATTAATAATTAATAACTGTCATTCTGCCAATTCATACAAAAATTAAAAGAAACTTTATTAGATTACATTTTATAGAGCTGCCAATATATATTCATACATGGGTTACCTTATTTTACAGAGTTTTTTATACGGTAAATTGTCATCACTAGTGCAATGCATTTCTTTTTAATTAATTTAAAAATTCACATTAACAAAATATTCTACTAACTCAACACAATTACGCTCTGATATAGCTGTTAATAGTTCTCCCAAAAGGACTATTAAGACTTCACCCCAAACTAAACATATTTACAAAAATTCGAAAAATTTACATAATTTTTAATTTTGCGGACCACTAACTTTCTAGTATACAGAATATGGTAGTAAAGAAGTTTAAAGTGATGTTTTTCATTTGTTGCTGTTAAATATTTTCGAGATCGTGTAAATTGAGGATAAAATCAATTCTAGCAATATCGCACCACCTTCAAAAATCTATAAAGACATTTCAAAAATCTTTTGGGGCATAAATGCTATTACACGGCTTTTAGAGTTGCAACATTTAAAATAATGGATGTTTTTGTGAGTATTCTTGTCTAAACTTTTTGAAAATAGAGATATAGATTGTTGACAGTTCACAATTGTGACATTTTCATGCAACCACATGAAAATAACGAATGACTAACTTTAGAGAATGGCTCACATTAGCGAACAATTCCTTACGTATGAGGCTTTCCAAGCCAACTGTTCCGCTACAGGAAAAAATTTAATTGTCAAACTTAAAGTATATTACCGAAATAAAAATTAAAAATTTTTTTTTAAATTTTTCAGAAAAATTTAAAAAAAATTTAAATATTCAAAACTAGTTCAGAATACTAAGATTAATAGATAATTCAATTTATCTAAAAATGAACAAAATTTTTATTTCAAAAATAAGTTGAGATGTTTTTCTATTAAGTCAAATAATTTCAGCGTGTTACTCATTCGGTTTTTGGATGAAATATATAATTCAATTAAAATTCAAATATTTGTTTTACAGACACTGTATTTAGAACAAATACTTTAATTTATCGGAAATAGCTATGCTGACTGTAAATATTGTATGTGGTACCAGATGTTTTTCGATGAGTTCCCTTCTACACAATGGCATTGAGGTTTTCGTAAGGAAGTCAAAAATATAAAATATTGCTAATAACAGGGCTTAACATTTAAGAAATTAATGAGGCGCTGACCATTAATTATTTATATTTCGGGCATGCTGATTTCAATGGCATACTTTATTTTTTGATATATCCCAGCAAAAAGAGCCCTAACCAGATAATGAGTCTAGTAATATAAACTCAAAGGTTTGGACGTATTACCCGGTATATTATTGAATAATTATATTTTTTTTTTATATGAAATGTCACAAAAGTAATGACTTATGCATTACCGGTAGCCTTACGTAAATATGAATTATAATGGGTTACCTATATGCATGCAAATTTATGCATAATAAACCATTAAAAGAACGAAAAAATAATGAGTCTACCAATAAATTTTTGAAAAAAATTACGAATTTAAAAAACTATTATTATTTTTATTTAATACATGGTCCAGCTGACATCGATCCCTGATCCTCTGATTGTCAGGCGACTGCTCTATACCCTAAACCACCGGCGCATATAACATTTGATAGTTTAAAACACAAATGAATTTTGCTTCTCTGTAAATGCGTTCAAGATATACTAACACCTTACCCTTCAGCTTATTACAAAGAGACGAATTACAATGAGTTTATAAATAGACTTCCAGAAAAATTCCGTATCATTATATTTTGCCTGGAAGTAGTAAGATGAATGAATAACATTAAACTGTTCACCAATTATTTTTTGTATGAGAGTAATGCATTATAAGTTTCTTATTGGTCACCCATTATATTTTATTTAATGTAATGCAGAATGTACTAAGTACTAACTACAAAGTAATGTATAAAACAGAAATGGACGGAGTAAATTCCATTTCACAATTGTGACAATTTTTCAATATCATTAATAATTTAAGACCTAACTTGTAGACTTAAAAGCTTCCTTAAAAAATTTGCAAAATGTTCAATATCAAACATGGGAATTACCAACAACGTCCTGGTATTTAATTAAAGGGCAATTACTCAATTACATCCAATTACATGTAATTAGACGTGGAAAAGCAATTGGGCTGTAATTAAATACACAAATATTTCAAATGTTTTTAGCTCTATGCAATAAGTCCCAGGTGAAAAAAGTCCCAGCGCAAAAGCACCCAATGAAATAAATTCTAAAAAAATGAAATAAGTCCCGTCTCGAAAAAGTGAAATAAATTCTAAAAAAATTAAATAATTTCCAAACCAAAAATGAAACAAATCCTAGGTTTTGGTTGTTATTTCATCATGAAATAATTTCCAAAGGATAAAAATTAAATTACTCCCAAAAATAGTCCATGCAACACAAATGAAGTAAGGGTGTACCGTTATATTCTCCAAAGTCGTATTGCCCAAAAACCAAAATGACATATTGCCCAAATGTCCGCATATCCCCCAAAATTGTGGATGCTAATATGTTATAACGACCAAATCAATGACAGAAAAAACTTTATTTCGCGAAGCCGCCTGCAGCGTTCTACGGAGGAACAAAACCCCCAAGAGCGGCCGAAGGCCGCCACCCAGAAGAACTTGTTTTTCAAATCAGATGTCGAATCCGTTAAAATCTTATATTTTTAAGACATCAAGTAACATTTATTTGACCTGTCATAACATTTTATGTCCCAAAATACCAACCCACACCAAGATTTATTGTTTTTTAATGATTTTTTTTTTTTAAATTTTACGTATATATTAGTGTCTAAACGTTAAATAAACAGAAGTCCAATGCTCTACTCTTTTAGTTAAGATAAAAAATAACCAATTAGCTGTTTAAATGACAAAGCTATTACTGGTCAAATTATATTACTTATTGCCTTAAAAATAAGATTTCAACGGATTTGACATTGGATTTGTAAAAACAAGTTTTTCTGTGTGGAGGCCTTCGGCCGCTCTTAGGGTTTTTTACCTCCGTAGAACGCGGCAGGCGGCTACGCGAAATAAAGTTTTTTATGCGTGCGACACAAAAAAATAAAATTGAAGCAATTTTTTTAAGTTTCCTTAAAACTCTTTTGTTTGATTTCATGAATCAGCCTTGACATTTAAGGTCTTATGACATTTAAAAAAATAAATATATTATGATTTTGGGCAATAACTTCTTTTTTTACCGTCATAGCGCCCAAATTTATTTTGGCCAAACAAAAAACCGTCATAGCGCCCAACAAAAAATGTTATTTCGTCCAAATCAATGTCGTATTGCCCAAAAACAATAAAATTTTTACAACAACAATTTACATATAATATTTTTTGGGCGCTATGTCGTTTTTTTCTTGGGCAATATAACTTTGGGGAATATAAAGTTACGACTTCAAAATTTGTTAAAGAACAGGTTAAGTTATGTCAATTTAAGAAGATCATCAAAATATTTTGAAAGATCCCGTTATAGGAACCGTTTAGAATATTAATAATATTAAAAAAATAATGAATTTTTGAAAATTAAATAACTCCTACTGAAAGTGAAATAACCCCCACAGCAAATGAAATAACACCGAATAAGAAAATAAAATGAAATAAGTCCCACGCTAAGTTCTTTTGGGACTTATGAAATAACACCTAATAACAAAAATGAAATAACTTCTTAAAAAATGAAATAACTGCAAAAGAACTGGGTATTATTTAATTTGAAATTCCTCCCAAATTTGTATGAAAAATTGTTGGGTCTTATTTCATTTCTTTTTTTGGACTTTGTTCACCTGGGAGTTATTGGACACAGCCATGATTTTCTTTTTAACCAAAAAGTTTTACCGTGTTTGCAGAAAATATTAGTTAAATATCATATTAGTATGATAAATTTAATTACACATATTACTTGAATCATCATACGCATTTTAGTTCTAACTAACAATTTTTAGATTTTTTGAATATTTTCAATCTGTAATATACAATTTTATATAAAATTTATTTAATAAATATTACATAATAATATATTATTTTTTCTTTTTGTATTATTTTACAGATGTTAACATAACCATCATTTTCAAAATATTATAATTAAGGAAACCACACTTAGAAGTATTCAAACAAGAGGCAAATACAAAAAACAAATAAATTTTGTTATAACGACAAAACTCCACTTGCCACAAAAAAAAAAGTGGTATTTGCCTACAAAATCAACAAAACAAATAAAACCATGAACGTATACTCGATAAAATTGAAGCCGTTAGTGGTAATACTAGTCATAAGTTGTCTACAATTTGTTAATGTTACAGCACAATCGAATTATGTGCAACATGGAGATAGTGGAAATTATACAACAAATGGTTTACCCGAGGAAGCTACACTCGATGGAAAGGTAAGACAGTATGACCAAAAGCATAAAACAACGACACAACGTTGAATTAAATTTTACCATATTTTCATATTTTAACATCTAACATGACATGTTGTCAGTTTCTATGGAAATATATCAACATGTTTGTTTGCATAAAACTATGAGTGTTGTTTAGAAAGCAACGAAACCAATGACAAAAATGATACAACTCAATGGTTAAATTCTGGCTGTGTTTTATTTTTTTTTTTGCTATAAAACTCAAACATTATTTTGCATTTTACCCATAATTTTTCTAATGTCACCACATTACGGAAATTGTGGAAAGCACTTAAAGAATTTTTTTTGAAATTCATGAAATATTAAAGAATTATATATTCTTCTTGCAATAAGTTTATGAATGTAACAGTGATTTTAGAAAGTAAATATAAATTTAGTGGAAAAGAAAATAGTGTTCTTTTATAGATATCTTCTTTTCAATCATCCATCGTTCCTCAATATATCCATATTATTATCAATGTATCCCTTAAAATAACGTTTTAACGATTTTCGTTCATTACAATTTTCGTTCATTACACAGTTTTTTTTTTCAACAAAACGTTTTTTTTCAACAAAACGTATCTCCAATTTGTGTATCCCTTCCAAAAAATACGATTATTCGAGGTCCATAAAATAAGCATTTCTTGACCATGTGGGTTCGTTTTTTTTTATTCCTCGTTAAATCGGTCCAATAAGTTGGCATAATATTCGCCGTTTATTATTTTTCCCTTTTGAATGTAATCGATGTTTATTATCCCGCGTGCATCCCCAAAAAGTGTTACCATCACCTTATTGGCCACGATTACGATTGACCATAATTGAGAGCAAATGCGGCACACATCTTAAAAACAGCTTTTTTTAAACACAACTGATCATTTAAAATCGAAACCACACAATCTCACAATATTTACTCTTCGATCGGCCAACACCATATCGGGGATTTTTTCGACATTTTCGGGTATATTGACCTCAATTTTCCGTCCAGAACGTTCAGCTTCATTTTTACTTATGCAACCACAATGAAAGTCAGTAAGCCATTGAAATCGTTTTTTTTTTCGCAAAAAAATAATGTTTAATGGGCACTCGAAATTCCCTTTTTTCCATTTTTAAAAAATTCACGAGGTTGTATGTTTTGAACAGCTGTTAAACGCAAAGTAAATGACGGAACTTGCTCAAAATTTGACAGTAGTCTATTTACAGGTGACACTTGATGGAAGCAGTGTTGCATTTCATATAACTACGAGGGAAGATCGAAAAGTCAAGGACTTAATTATCCGCCCTCGTTGTTGTAAATAAAGAAAACATATAAATTTTAAAATTTATAATTAATTTTTTTGTGTGGAACTGCTCCTGCCCTTTTACTGTTATTTTTATTTAAAAAACATTTAACACTTAGTGGCCTGCGAACAAAAAATATCCATGAAGCACTATTTTATTTATAACTACATAACTGTTCTTACAATTAAATATGTGGGTGTGGGAATTTAAGAATGAGTTAAAGAATTTATTTTTATGAGTGTCATTTTAAAAGATTGTGAATTTTCTACGAGTATTTAGGTTCAAAAATATTTTAATGTTTTTGTACACCCACAGTCAGGAGCATAGCCAGGAATTTATTTTGGGGAGAGAGGTGCGCGTCATTTTTTTCCATAATTGTGCACCCAGAAAACTTTTTTGTTTTAACCAAATTTGGCTTTGATCAGTTAGTCAAAAATGGTATATTCCAATTTTTAAACTATTAAAATTTTTTTCTGTAAGAGCTATAAAAATTCGTTAGCTATCCCTTATCACTTATCTAAATTTAAAAAATGTCTGAAAGAAGTCATACTGTAAATTCCATAGTGTGTTTTTTTGAACAAAAGTGAAAAATTAATCCTATATGGATCAAATTGCTTAACATAATTATTTGTGTTAAGTGATTTTTTTTAATACATTTGCACTTATATATTCATAACATAAATTACGTTTTATGGGTCTTTTAGGAATAATGATTTGTTATATAGTAATAAATTAATGTTTCAGCAAATATGTATTAAACAAACTTTGATGAAAATATCTTCATTTTGTTAAATTTTTGACAAAATAATTAATTTTCATAAAATGCCTTGAAAAGGTGTAGTTCAACGCACAAAAACATATATATAATTTTTTTGAATTGATTTCTATTTCATTAAAAACAATTATTATATTAAAAAAATAGCAATCGACATCTCCAAAATAGGCATTTTAGCACATTTTTAATATTAATTAAAAAAATACTTTTTACATTTTTATAATATTTGTTTGTCATTTTAGATTACATGCTAAAGTGGATTAATAATATCCGAAGAAGTCAGAACTCCATATCTGAATTATTTAGAGTTTTGTTGGCTTAGTTCCAATACATTATTCAAGCCATTTATGAAAAGTTTTATTAATTTAAACAACTTCTTAATATTAAAAAACTTTATGAATTTTTTCATAAATTTCATAAACGCTTCGTTGTCGGAACGATTCATTAGTTTAATGAAGATTTTCATTAATTCTACAAATACTTCATAAGCATTGACTTTAATGAATCCTTTTTCATAGATTCTATGAATAGTTTCAATGGACGGGTTTCAGTGACAATTTTCATTAAATCTATGAAAAAATTCATTACTGTAGTGCAGATAATTCTATCAGTGTATCAAAACACGTGTTTTGACAAAACTAGTGGAAAAGAATAAAGAAGTGTTTTAATAGAATAAAGAGCTTTACTACGTGTTTTAGCAAAACATGTGATTTGCTATCTAGTATGAATGTGGCTTTAACAAATAAATGAAATAAAAGATATGATTTTTCAAAATTTCGAATTTTTCATTAAATTATACTTTTTATTTAAACTTTTAATTAAAGTACACGGCAGGGTATAACGATTACAAAAAATCGTTTTGTTTCATTCAAAGCCATTTTCAATAAAACTGTTGTTGTAATGAACAAAAATCGACAAAACGCTTTTTAAGGGACATCCTAACCTACATACATTACTTCATGTGTATGGATTTGTATGTACACTTATCAAAAAGGTCTGTAGAAATAGTTGAAAATTCGACGACAAGCGAAAATAGTACCTGAATTTTCAGTCTGCTAAATTTAGTTATACAAGTTCAATGAACTAAAAATTTAGTTAAGTCATTAGAATTTTTAAGCTAAGTCAACAGAAAATTTCTGTTAAAATGTTCTTTTTGGATCTGACCACATGCCATATTCATTGCTGTTAATAAAGAGTAATTTAATTTAAATTTGTATGGAGTAAAGATTTTGGTTCTATTTTGCTCTAACTCACGTAGTTTCCGAGATATAGCTAATTTTATGTATTGAAAGAAGTCTCCAAGTGAGACTGATAGAGGGCCACAAAAAAAATATTTTTTTTTAAATAATTGTGGTTTAAATAAACTTGCAAATTAGTAAATTTGAAACACACGAATTACTAAATTTTAGGTTGAAATATTTGTTCAAATACGAATGAAATTGGTTTGTTAATAATATAACTAAGAATTGTACCTAAATAGCTTTTTTAAACGTAAGCAATAGAAATAATTATTACAACTGAATTAGAACCCGTTTAACAGATTTTTGAACTTACATGTTTTTATGAGAGTAACTAATGAATATAAAACCGTAATAGCCAAGCCTATGATTCGTTGTTGTCTTTAATTCTTTTCCTTGTCTATACGTCCATAAGGTTCATAAATCACATTCAAACCAAAAAAAAAAAAACACTCATATAATAAACAAATTTATCACAATAACACAATACAACACATGATTGGAATTTTTGTTTCCGATTGGAATTTGTATTTGCATGCTAAATAAAGTTTATAAAGAAAAAAACAGCATATTTGTGGATTTGTAATCCAGTTATTGAACAAAAAAGTTGAAAAATGGGCATTTTTTTGGTTTTTAAGGCACCGGATGCACTTTTTTCGGGTAGGACTGTTCCGCATTTTTTTCTCCTATTCAATATCTACTATTTTGCTTCAGACACAAAAGAGATATTCCGTATGGTATACCAAGATATAACCGTGTTAAAATATAGAAAAAGTGCTAAAAATCCGCCTTGAGCCACAAAATTCGTATGGCCATTAAATTATTACTGTAGCCAACTTGACAAAACGAATGATGCAGAAGTTCTTATTTTTGGGGCTACTTTGACGCGCAATTCCTAGAATTGAGTCCCAAAATCATGTGTTGAAAAATGTTGTACTGTGTAATGCTAATTTCCATGAGTTTGTAACTTTTACACACACACATGCACGAATGTCCATAATAATTTTGTTATGATTTTAATAAAACATAAAATTTTATTACAAAGATTTTTATGATTATTTAAATTTATTTTGTATATTATTGTGCGAATATTAACAGTTTAAGTTTTTTTTATATCTTTCTTTACGCCAAGCATGTGTACGTGCATGTGTTTAATGCTTTGGTTAGTACTGATGCCTGTTTTTTTTTATTGTTCTTACAAATAAATATGTGGGTGTGGGGATTTAAGAATGAATTAAAAGATTTATTTTTATGAGTGTAATTTTAAAAGATTGTACATTTTATACGAGTATTTAGGTTCAATAATATTTTAATTTTTCTAAGGGATACACTCACAGTCAGGGACGAAGTCAGGCATTCCCGAAATTGTTTTCCAGAATTGTGCATACAGAATACTTTTTTATTTTAACCAATTTTGGATTTGATCAATTAGTTAATTGTATATGCCAATTTTTAAAGTCTTAAATAATTTTTAACTGAGAGCTATAAAAATCAACTTAAGTCAAGTTATTCAGAGACAAGACTACAGACTTTTTCTGCGAGAACAATAGAAATTTGTTGACCATTTCTAAATAGTTATTAGAGTTCGTTTGGAAAATTTAACTTTTATTTTTAAAAAACTTTTTTCATTAAGAGAGTGGTGCAAAATTTTTTGATTGAAGTTAAGGTTATATTTTTACATAATATTTTAAATTTGTTTATTTCTAACAACAATGCAAAATAAATTCCAATAGAAGAAAACGACATATATCTCCCCAATATATCCCGATCCGCTTAAAAGCGTTTAAGCCTTAAAATTAGATTTTTTTTTGTCTGTTTTTGATTGCTAATTATTTTTTATGTAATTGCTCATCAGCTAGTTGTGTTGGGAAAACAAATTTAGATTACTTTTGACCAAATAAATATTCAGCGGGTCGCGATATATCAAACTCTAATTGCTATCTGGAGCATTTTAAAAGCGTTAAAACAATAATTTTATTATATTTACGATAGACGTTTTAAAGAAAAACATTGTCGTTACTAGATATCTTTTTGACATATTGTTCTTTAAAACTTATGAATTGTTAAACCAAACATGTAAAATTTGTTCGGGCAACTTCTGCTCTAAATATTTGTAGTTTTTTGAGTTGTAATACAGAATCTTTATTTTTAAGTAATAAAATGGGCATTTATAGAAGATATTTATGTTTTGATTACAATTGTAGTGTAGTTCATTTAAAAAAACAAACCACATCAAATTACAGTATTATAATTTTACAACTTTCATTTAAAATATAAAACAAATAAATATTTGTTTATTTTTTTGGTTAATTTTCATTACAATTGTGGTTCAATTTTTGAACAGTAAAACACAAATGACAATGTTAGTTAAATTTACTGAAATGTAAGTCGTCTTTTCTTCAAGCGAAATTTCACTTGGGTTTAACAGCATATGCAGTGGTCTTTACCGACATAGTATTCTGAGTTTATATGACGAACTTCAAAAATTCTCGACACCTTGAATTAAAATATTTTAATATTTTTTTTTTCGTGTATATGTTTGCCGATGTTTAAGCATGCAAAATTTATTCGCATTAATCACGGCGCAAAAATTATGGCGGTTTTAAGTTTCAAGTAAATTAAAAATAAAATTACAATTTTTGCTTGCATTTAATTAAAGCTACATCAATTTATAGATCCCATTGTTTTCACTATATATCAAAATATATATTACACCACCAAAAAACACACTCAAAAAAATGTTTTGTCATATATTAGAACTTAAATATAAAATCGCGTTTAATTAGGAATACACACATTTTTGGCGTTGTAATGATATTTAGTTGTGTTACTTATTTGCATGAAATCATATAAAATAATTTTATGTTCGAGATATTAAAATTTTTGTATTGGGATGCTTTTTGAGGTTATGAAAACTTTTTTTGTTCCATAAAATTTAAAGAAATTCAAATTTGTTGTTGCCTTATCGATTTTAGTATTAAGCTCATAAAAATATTGTATTTGATGTTCGTTTGATGTTCGCGCTTTAAAAAAAAAACTTCCTCTGTACTCACTAGGAACGAAAAAAATATTTTTTTGCAATATATCAGTTGCGTTTGTCATAAAGATTCACTGTAGATACCTAAATATCTTCTCCAGATATGTTTTTCATAAAACAAATGCAAAAAAAATTTTTAATTTAGCAACATTTTTAAAACGTTCATAACATTTTAGCTTTCAGAAATTTTGAAGTGCCTTTTTCTCTCGGAGGGACAGTATACTAAGATACTGAGTTCACGCAATATGCTAGCCAATTTCAAATATAATTGCATAAACTTTACTCGAATTCCTTTTAAGTTATTGATGTCCTTATCCCGTTATTGGTGCATTGACATCAACTTGGTATAACAAAAACTTTTTAAAGTTACACTTATTTGTAAATACAAGCCCCAAAGTTCAATTCCAATAAACGGCGCAAAAACCATATGTGAAAAATTGCAAAAGTTTAAAATTTGGAAAATTTTGGTTTTACTTTTAAATCACCATACAATTTTTCACCAGACCGCGATATTGAAAATTATTTTTAGTGAGTAAATCTCCCAGGTCTAGTGACTCCATTTTATATTGCTTCGTATCTGAAAGTTAAAATAAAAAAAAAAAATGAGAAAAAAATTAAATGAATAAAAAACTCCAGTAAGTTTCAAGTCATATTTTAAATTCTTCGACTTTTTAATGGTCATCAATTCTCTATGTGGAGACACTTTAACGTGAAACCTTGCATGTCATATCTTTTAAGTACAGTCTCCAAAACATTGTTCAATGTTTCTCTCAATTCAAAAAATCCTGAGAAATAAGAGCCATATATAGCCGCTTTTAGCAGGTGTCGATAATTTTTGAACTAATATTTAAAAATTAAATGGTAAAGTAATACTTCACATACATTTAGCTGATTCTTTCTACATTAGCCCTTAAGCCGACCTAAACTTTTTTGCAATGGCATTTTTACCACTTGTTTGGCACGAAAAATAAACAATATGTTCTTTTAGAAATTTTTTTTCGTTGCTATTTCAGACGATATGATCAAAATAGGTTTACTGAGAATAGAAAACTAATCCATAAAAATTAATAAGTGTAGACATAAATTCTTCTCTTACCAATAAATAACTGCAGTCCTAAAATTACCCATTTTTTGGTTTTAATTAACAAGATATGTCGATTTTCGTTCTTTTAAAAACGCGAAAATGAGCGAAAACACACCTTAACCTGTTTAAATCTAAACTTTTGTAAATTTTGATATATCAAATTAAGTGTATTTAGAGTTATGAGACACTAAATGATTTTGTTGTTTCCTTTTAAACGAAAATCGGGAACTTATTATTTTAAGGGACATCCTATTGGTCATGAATTGTCTAATTCCTATAGGATATTTCTCTTTACATATTAAGATGAGCACTCCAAACAAAAGCTATTGATTGTGCCTAAATTTTCAAAAGTATTTTCTTTGCTTTGGTATGGTCAAATCCAAACTGTTGGGACTATGCTTAATTTGCTTTGTCAATTTATGACCATCTATATTTGTTTATTTTTATTGGCAGACCACACAAAATTTTAACAGCTATTGTCAATAATCCAATTTTTTATATTTTATCATTTCCTTAACAACAAATTTTGCTTAAAATTTCCGGCTTTAGATATGTAAACAAAAAAATTTGGCATTAGAATATGTGAACAATGTGCGATTGTAAATTAGGATGGTAATTATTTGTATTATTTTTGGAGTTTTTAAAAAAATGTTAAGGAGTGCTTAAACTTTTGTATCTGTAATACTTACAGCAACTTAGAATCTTCGAAATTCAAAACTTAATGAGAAAAGATAAGTTCAAAATGATGTTGCTGGAAAAATTGCAAAATTTTGTTTTGAAAAATGTTATTAACCCTCTAACCGGCAAGCCCGCCACCAGGCGGTGTATTTTAAATAGGTCATAAGTGCCCCAAAGGAGTTTTTTAAAACAAGAATTTAAGCTATTTCGATAGAAAATTAAATTTACAGAGTATTTGTGAAGTATTTTTTTATGTACATGGCACGCTTTGGAAGCAAGAAAGCGTTTAAGTTAAAATTTCGTAAAATTTCAAAAAATAAATATTTTGAAATGAACACAATAAAAAGACTTCAAAACATATTTATGTTGACTAGAAAGCATTGATACTTAACCCTAAGTAAGATTAAAGCTAAAACTTAAAAAAAAAGCTCTAACTTTGGTCCAAGGACTTACAGGATTCCATTATGTTAAGTAGTATTAGCAAAGCCTTTAACCAATTTACGTTGAAGTTTATGTGTGTTTTCACTCAATTTCGAATTTTTCAAAAAAAACGAAATTCGCCATATTTTCTTTAGTAAAATCACAAAAATTGTAATTTTTGACTCTATAGTTATATCTTAGTAAGAGGAATAATTTATGCCTAAAGTTATTAATTTTTATGGAGTAGTTTTTGAGATTCACTATAAACCTATTTTAGACCATATCGCCATGAAAAACATTTTGGTAGAAGAACATATTGTTTATTTTTCTTGCCTACCAAGTGGTATACATTTCATTGCAAAAAAAGCTTAGGCCGGTTTGAGGGTTAAGATAAGAACAGAAAAACAAATCTTTTAAAAATATAAAATTTATGTTATAATTCAACTAAATTTTAGTGAATTAATAAAATTCACATATTAATCTGAAAAAATCGGCAAAAAATTTTGTTAAATATTTGTAGCAAAAAAACACGCATTTAAAAATTTAAGGTTTTCCAAGATTTTTTTAGATTTTTTATAAACGACTTAACCTTTTTCAAAATTCCGCAACATATTTTGGTAATTGTAGCAGAGTGTATTGTTATTTTTAATTTAATTAAACTTATGTCTCATGAATATAACGAAAATTTTGTACTTTTAGCAGTTTTATTTTTGCTATTTAAATCGTACTAGAATTAAGCAAAAATTTCTGCTAATTTTTGGAGTTCTATTTCTGCTTCGTCATTTTAGGCTTAATTTCGGTATCCTTTTCTGCTATTTTTACCTATTTATTTGTATGAGTGTAATATCTAAATGTAAAACTCTATATGTATATGGAATTTTTGAAAATTTGCCTTTGCAATCAGGGAAAATGCTTCATCATATTTATGAAAAACTTCATTGGTTTTCCTTCAATGTCACACTTCATGAATATGATGATGTTGTGTCACAAAATAGTAAATTGATGACAGGCTGCTTTATATTTATGATATATTTTATAAATATAGAAGTTTCATAGCTGTTCATGAAATGTTTCATCCATGTTACATGACGATTTATTATCAAATTAAATAAATTTTTATGAAATGAAACATTTTCTTTGCTAGCGTACAAATACAATATAGGCTACAGCCAATGGAAAGAATTTATTTTTAATGTTATTTTGAAAACCCAAAATTCTTGCAACTGTAATTCAGTATATATAAATTAAAACTTAGATTTTCAAATTGATATTATTTTTTTAATAAAATTCAGAAAAAATAATATTAGGTTAAAAATTTTCACTTTGAATTTAAAAACATTAATTGGATTAAGAATTTCCACATAAATTTATAAAAATTATATTTACGTATGTTCACAAAATTTAATTCAAAATTTAGAACTCATTAACTGATTAGGATTTCCAACTTTCAATTGCTGTTATAATAGATTCTGAATTTTAAATAAAACATCTAAATTACATAAACTCACAACTACTGAATATACACATTAAAGTTGTTTAACATCAGTTAAAAAAGGACTATTTACTTACTTTTCGTTTAAAACAATTGTATTTGACCAAATCTGTAGAAACAATATATTGTTTTCTTTTATTTCAATACTCAATATAATATAACAAGTTTTTGTTTTAAATAGAAAATTTTAACTGAATATTGTAACTATTACCAGAAGTCCGTTTTTGTGTTTATTTTGTTTTTTGAATAACAGACAGAAAGTTTTTTTTTTTTTTATTTTATTAATTAATAATCATATAATTACAAATTATATACTATTATCCTAACCGAGCACTAGCTACTATGGCCTACGGCTCATTGTAGCGAAATCGGACCAGTGCCTCTGGTGGGAATCGAACCCACGACCCCCGCACTGATAAGCCAACACGCTACCAACTAGCCTACCGGGGCGCACATGAGACAGAAAGTTAAAAAATATATTTCTTTGGTAATTTAACTTTATATTACATTTAAACAACTTTACCGATTAACTTTTAAATAACTGTTGAAATTTTATTTAAAAGTTCTTGTGAGTGTATTACATTTTTTTTTTTAATTTCAAATGAAAAAATCTTAAATTCTATTAATGCTTTCTAAATTTCAAATGGAAATTCTTAACTTCAATCGATAGGAAAACAGAACAAAAAATTTATGTCTACACGGTTTATGAAACTTTTTTATAAAATGATGAAGATTTATGAAACATTTGACATACAATTTTATGAAACTCTTCAACATATCTATGAAAACTTCATAAACATGATGAATAATTGAAGGCGAACGATTTATTAAACAGTTTTATCAATATAATGAAACTTTTTTCCCATTTTATTTTGTGAAATATGTGCTTCCCTCTTATATATGACAAAATTTTTGCATTTTCATGCAGAGAAAAATTTAGCAACAAATATAGACGTATTTGCTCTTAACTTTAAACGTAGTGAAAGCCCAACATAACAATTTGAATGTTAAACAATTGTGGTACAAAAAACTCAATTTACCATTTCCAATTCATTGTTGCAAAACTTGATTTTGTTGCATTTAACAAAAACGGGGCAAGACAGCTGATGTTGTTATTTAGCCCCTTTAGTTGATATTTTTACGACTTGAGTGCAATTGGCTTCACCAACTTTCGAATGACGAAATATTACATAAAAATTCTTTAATTAAGATTTTAAGAAATCCACTGCATAAATTCTATTGCGGCTTCCTATATGCAAGCGTACAGGAAAATTTGTTAGATGCATCCAATTTTCGGAACGAACAGCCACCTTATACAACGTTTTTTTTTTTCTTTATATTTTACTAGCCTTTACAAAGCTCAATCGCGCAACTCAAAGAACTATATACTAGTTCAAGACCCGCTGTGTTATTTTGGGATTAGAGGGGAATATTTTCAAAATCCATGCTAACACAACATGCACAATATGTAAACTGGAGAAGATTAGACTTCATATCACTTTATGGTAAAATGTCCCGTGTTAAAAGAATTCAGGGTCAGATATTTAGGTTAACCCAATCTCAATCATCACGAAGTAGTATTAATTTTAAATAGAGAAAATGCCAGTTGCCAAATGCCAAGAAATTACATGCCTGGCATAGCCTATATATTTTTAAAAAATTATGTAAAAATAGCAGGAAAAGCTACTAAAAATTAGTTAAAAATGTTGGAGTTTTTTTTTTTTTGGTAAGATAAGAACATCAAAACTAAAAGTATTAAATTTATAAAATTTTTGTTATATTCGAGTTAAATTTGAATTAATTGAAAATAACAATGTACCCTGCTAAAATCAGCAGAAGCTTTTGCTAAATATTTGTAGACAAAAAAAAAAAAACAGCAAAAAAACGCAAAATATCCACTAAAATTCTGCTTATTTACCTTAAATTTATTTGAATGCAAATAACAGTAATTTTTGTTAAAATCAACCAAATTATTTCCAAAAATCAACCAAAAAATCTGCTGATTTCAGAAGGGTAGATGTTTATTTGTACCGAAAAATCTTTAAAAAAAGACTTTTAAAATTAAAAATATTTTGGTGATTTTTTTTGGTGATTTGTCTTTGTCTATAGCAAATGTTTTTACTAATTTTTGACAGATTAACTTGTTTCTGTCATCTATCTAAAATTTATCTAACATTTAGCTCATATATAACAAAATTTCTGTAGATTCAACAAATTTAAGTTTGCTATTCTTATTTTACATATCTAGCAACAAATCTCATAATTTCAGCAGTTTTTTTTTTCTCAACATCTTTTTTAAATTATTTTAAGCAAAATTATTTACTACGTTTATTCTATTAGTGTATGGAGGAGAAGACGTATTACTCAAGTAGGAATTAAAATATAAGTTATCAACAAGTTTTTGAGTTAATGATGCTGATTTCTTAGTAATATCATGCTTTATATTGAGTAAAAATTTCATATTAATAACATGTATACATTTCGAGATAGAGAAACTGTGCTGCTCACGTTTATCTCGATAATTAGCGAAACTCTCACTAAGAGAAAAATATATTAAAACCCCCTAATTATAAAAAACATTATCAAATAATTAGAGAAAGGGTCGAGCGAGGCAGATATGGTTTGATAACTTTAACCTCGTTTTCTGAAAAATCGTGTTTTTTGAGTTATGTCAGTCTTGCAGTAAATGAGCGAAATGTACATCGAAATGTGAAAGTTACAATTTTACAGAAAGAGCTTTTTGATGAGAAGTGAGTTTAAAGTATTGTAAAGTTAATTTTGATTGAGACAACCAATAGTATATATAGCTCAGACAAGTTATTAATAATCTTAATTGGTTTCCGACCTATTCGTTTGAAAACAAAATCTGTAGATTAGTCAAATGTCATGAATAAATAAACAATGTTTTAAGGAAAACTATCAACGGTGTAGGTATATTTTTTTGTATGTAACATTACAAATAATTTGTTATTCCATTGTGGGAAAATATTGTTGTTCATATCAATCTTAAATGACTTAAAATGGAAGTGTTCATATGCTATGACTGTATGTTAAACTTCAGTAAATCTACCAACATAAATATTTTTTAAATAAAAAACTTAAATACAATATTCGTTGAAATATGATAAAACAATGTAGTGCCAATTTTAAGCTATCTTTTTTCTGGAATTCATGGTATGCATACAAAAAGTTGAATTTAAAAGAAAAAAAAAATTAAATATATGTTTAGAAAACGTGTTATGTATGCAAATTTGTGTTTAAAAAAAAAATAATCTTTACCCACATGTTATAAAGATGTATACAATAGGGGTATAACTTTTTTGGGTGCAAGCTCCTAACGCATAACCTTTTATGCAATTTTGTACTGATAATAAAAACAGATTTGTTATTGCGTCAAGATGATGGAACGCAGTTTAAATTAAAGGAAATGTAATAAATTTGCAAAAACTTATAAGGAAACTATACAATGGTAAATCATCAGATTTGAATGAAACTAGGATATATTGTAAAGGATACAAAAATATAAGACACTTCTTTTTTTAGGTGCGCAATCTCAAGGAAAGTGGTTAAAAATAGGGGTAAAAAATATCCAAGTTGACGTTTTTTTAATATATTTATTATATAAATGATTTAACTAAAGGTAAATTGGGTATCAAATGAAAGGTATTTTGAAGACACATCCGCAGGTACATAAAACATGCCCGCGCGTTTACAAAGATTTTCGTTATTTAAAAAAAAAAAAACGTTTTTTTCGAATACCACATTTATAAGGGAAGTTGTTGTTGGTTTGAGTTCAAATTAATTTATAATAATGCTTATTTAATTTAATCGACAGGGTGTCTGGCCTTTCTAAATTTTCGTAATCGTAAGGATTTAGACGACTTTTCCCGAAGAGCTTATATAACCCATACTTTAAATATTTCAAATAAGTGGCAACTTTGTGCCAATATGGGTATCAAATTTTTTTTTTTTGCGTAAATAAATAAATTTTAAAAATGTTTCCATACAAAAATGTTGTAATTTTTGACCACATCCCTGAACGTGAGATTGCGAACATAAAAAAATTACATTTCTAATATTTTTTTGTTCTTAACAACATTTCAAAGTTTGAATAAAATCTGCGGATTCACCATTGTGTAGTTTCCTTGATAGTTGATTTAAGAAAGTTATTGCTAAAATTAATAAAACTTTGTCTTTCGTCTTATAATGCAGTAGTATCGCGATTTGCTGAAACACATGTCGAACTGGTGGGAAATTATTTAGTATGAAAAATTATAGAGGAACGTGACAAAAAACTAAGTATTTTTTTTTTTTTTTAGTTAACCCTATCATGCCCGAATTAATATGGGCGGGGCTAAAAATTTTTTGAGTACAGATATGTGTTACTATAGATTCAATTATGAACTGATAAAAATTTCGAAGTCCTGGGTATATTGGTTCGTTACTTACAGGATGTTGCCTATAGGCAACATTGGGCAATTGTGGTGGTAAAAAAAAAACATTTAAATTATTTTTTAATGAATTTTTTATTGAAATTTAAGTATGAAGTGATACAAAACAATTTTTTTGTGGGTTGCAACATAAATGAACATTCCATTTGCTGCATTTGGATCTCGGGTAACCAATGTGGCATAGTCTGCACCTATTTTTCCCTCCCCATTCCACCCAGTGACCCATGTTGTCAAAACGTGTGGCTTTTGCAGGTTCTGCAACACATCTTCTTCTGTAGGTGCTTGATTTAGCGGACGTCGAAAGAGTTGGCGATGATGGCGAAGAACATGGTGACGAAGGGGATGTCTCCACCGTTGAAAGGAGTGATAATGGTCGTCCTCTTTTTCTTGGAAAAACTGATGTCTGAGTTGCGTTCATAAGCTCGTTAGCAATTTCTAACTGGAATTTTATCAGTGGTATATGCTTTACTATTGACCACAGAGGAATTTATACACCAGTATACTATACGCATATACCATTTATTTGATCGGTTGTTGATTTTGTATACTCTAGGAGCATATCAGCAAGATCAACCCCTCCCATATGTTTATTATAACAATCAACTATACCTGGACGGGGGATAATAACAAACTTTTTCTCTTTTCGGCACCATCTCTTGCACTCACTAATGGGGTTTTTACCTATATAGTTAGACAGCAGTTGCACGCTCTTGTTATCATACCAACGGCAGGCAATCAAGTTGTGCGTTGCCTCAAATTTAAAATCGCTTGATCCACGTCCTCGCTTTTGAAGCTCCTTTTCACTACTTAGAATACAATTTTTCAAACGATTGCTTCTAATTGTACCAACGGAAAGTATACCTATTTGTCTGAGAGCAATCGTCAAGCTTATTGACGTAAACCAGTTGTCAAAAAATAGTTTGAAGTTTTGGTTTATAGGAATATTAGATGCTAAGTGTAAAACAATGTCTGATGAAATACCCAAACCAAAAGTCTCGCACGTTCCTTCCCCAATGTAGAGGCAAAAATCATAAATTATGCCAGATACACCAGCCCTGGTAAACATTTTGAAGCCCCACTTATGGGGCTTATTTGGCAAATATTGTTTAAACTTTGTTGACCTAATAAAAAATATATTATGGCGTTAATAGAAAGCTATTTGCATATGTATGTGGACGTAAAATTGCTTACCTTTATATGCAATCATTTGCTCGTCTACGCTTTGGAATTCTTCTTGGGAAATTTCGTTGAACTTTTGTTTTAGAAAATTAAGCAATGGGCGAACCTTGTATAATTTATCATACCCAGGTTGCTCTTTTTGAGGCTGAAACAGCGTTGTTGTTAATATGGAATAATTTTTAATTTTTTCAAATCGATTTCTTGGCAAAGAATTTGCAACAGCCACCAGTTTGAAATTTTCCGCCCATGCCATTCTATATGTTGGAATATTTACTACAGCGAGGTATAATAATATACCAATGTATCTCTTTATTTCAGTCACGTTACACTTCAACTCTGTTCCATTAGTCTGCGCTGCATACAAGTTGGTTTCCTCACAAATCTTTTGCAAAATTTCATCTGCAAAGAACTGGGTGAAATATTCAATGGGCTGTTTTACCTCATTGTTCCGTAATTTGCTCTTCCAATTGCCATTACCTCTGCACTCTTCCACCTCAAACTTTGCAGATCAATTTTTTCAAACACCTGCTCCACAACTACTTCATCTTCAATTTCATTTTTGTCATTTCCTCTGCTAATTATTTCCTCTATCAAACCAATTTCCATATTTTCGCCCCTATCAATCAGGCTTTCCAATGTCTCTTCGATGACATTTTCAAAATTTGCCATTCTTTCCTGCTCCTCTTCTTCATTTTCATCATCCTCAGAATCATCCCAGCTAAATTCATCAATTTTTTCAATTTCAGCCTGAGTTAAACCTCTTGGACGCATCTTTATATGTTCATATGTACAAAAAAAGTTGTTTCAAATTACCACAGTTGACCGATGTTGCCTATAGGCAACAACACTTTTAAAAAATTACTATAAACAAACCATACACTTTTTTCATGGAGTTTTTTTTTTTAAATAACACTCTTACCTTTATTAATTTATATTGTTCACTTGGTTTTGTAATAAAACAATTATTTTAATGTTTTTTTAACAATTTTTGTATCAGCACATTTTTTTTAACACAAACTTCAGAAATTCACTCTACTACGAACGCCTACTGAATGCACGCACGTACAGATTATAAAAGAAAAAATAGCTGTTAGCTTTTGCAACACATTAAGCTACATAATGCAAAAACCCCCGAATTAAAAAATTTTAATTCGAGGAAATTAGAAGCGTTTAACTACAATGTTGCCTATAGGCAACATTGGGCATGAGAGGGTTAATTGTTCTTTATTTTTCTTTTCAAAATAAGTGGTTTACAAAATTATAATAATATATATAAAATTTGATATTTTAAGTTTTTAATAACTTTTAAATAAAAAGAACTGTAAATAAAATAAGAACTTACGACTTTGACATACTGTCGTCAGTCGGTTAAAAGTATTTAAAACTTCAATTCATATACAAATAAAAGCTTTTACATATTAATAATTGAATTCAATAATTAACTCCTTTCTATACTCAAGTGCATCTACAATGTAACGAAATAAATCATTCCAATTTAATTGTACATCATTTAATATGTGGATTACTTCATTTTCATTTAATGATAGTTTTCCAAAACAATGTAATCGAATATGACGCAGGATAGGGCAGTAGGCTAAAAAGTGTATTAGGTTTTCTTCCTCTTTGAGGTTACATAATGAGCATATTTTGGATATCTGTTGCTGGAATCTAGTTGCATTTAGTTCAATAAGATCGCATCGGGCTTTAAATATCCAACTGACTATATTTATATTGGGGATTGTTTCAAAGTAAAACTGTGGGTTTCCATAATTTAATTGTTTATAAAAGCGGTTTGTAGCAGAGGCTTGTGGAAGAAACGTTTCTTTTATGTTATTTTTTATAGTAGTAAGCATTTCTGATCTTAAAAATTCCCAGTCTTCTTTGGTTGAACAATCTGTGATTTGAATTGTGTTACAATCTTCAGATAATTTTTAAATATTTTTATACCAAAATAAATGTTTTTGTATTAAAATTTTGGATAATTGATTTGGAAGGCGATGGGTTTTGTATGAAAATAATGTTTTGATAATATATCTCAGGTGCAAGTCTAAGGTGTATATGTGGCTATTTTCTATATTTGTTTCTAGCGTTAATACATACGTTGGTGTAAATGATGGTAACTTTAAAATCTTTTTTAAGAAAAAACGTTGAAGTTTGTCAACATCAACGAAAAGTGTAAAGCCCCAGATTTGAGCGCCATATAACTGAATAGCTCTGCACACAGACTGAAAAAGATTCCATTTCGCCTTAAGAGGTATGTTCTTTTTCCCTAGGAAGTTATTCCATGTAGCATTAATACATTCTTTTCTCCAGATGTTTGCTAAATGGCATTTTTGGTGTTAGTGTTACTCCTAAATATGTATATTCTGAGGCTATATTTATTGGGTTACCATTAAAAAAGAATTTTTCACGATTAGATATCTTTCCATCTTTTCGAAATATCATCATTTCCAACTTGCTTAAATTAACTTCAAGGTTCCAAGTTGTACAGTAAATTTCAAGTTTCCTGATCATATTCTGCATTGTTGAAATATCGTCAGCTAATATAACAATGTCATCAGCATATAATAATAATCGCACATTTAAACCTTGTATATTAACTCCTCCACTTATAAAATAATGTAAATCGTTCAGATACAGTGAGAAAAGAGTTGGTGACAATAAACATCCTTGCTTTACCCCAGATGATGAGTCAAATTTTTACGATAAATCTTCTCCAGTCCATACGGTGAAATTAGTTCTGCTATATATGCTTTCGATCATATTTACCATTTTCGACGATATACCGGCATTGTGAAGCTTGTAAATAAGAGATTTTCTTGATAGTTTATCAAAGGCAGCCGTGAAATCGACAAAAAAGGCATATAGTTTGCGGTTTTCACTGAATTTTATGTTTGCAATTGCTGCTAGATTGTAAATATTGTCTACTGCAGAATATCTTTCTCGAAATCCAGCTTGGTATTCTGTAATAACGTTACGTTTATCCAACCATTTATTCAATCTATTATTTAGGATTCCCATTAGAATTTTTGCAATAGTATTCATAAAAGTGATTCCACGATAATTACTGACCAAGCCTTTGTTACCTTTTTTGAATATCGGGAAAATAATGCTAGTGATGAATTTTTCATCTAAAAAACTAAGTATATTGAAACGAATTAATACCTTTTTAATAAAAAAAATATATATATTTAAACTAAAAACTTTAACGCGTTTGGTGAGTGAACTTTTTTATTGATCAGAAAAATATAATATCGTTTAATTATAATTTGTTATGCCCTACCTGAATATACCTTGGGAGAATTAATATTAAAAAAAAAAATGCAAAAAGTTATATCCCTAGTATGCAAGATTTAACAAAAAAATACAAAGACATTTCAGAAATCAATGTTAGAATTTAATTTATGAATTTTTAATGCCATTCCAAGAATTTCGTATCTATAAATTTTTGTGGAAAATGTTTAAATTTTATTGAAAAAGTTTTAATTTTTTTTTGCTGCAAGACATAAATTGCCAACAACCTTTATATATTTTTCTTACAAAATGTTATGTATTTGATGTATTCAACTTCTGTATAATGTTGGTATGCATTTTATACATCAACAACTGAATATCAAAAGTATACATAGTTTCATGTATTGATGGCTTAATAAAGGCCCTAACTCGATTTTTATTTTATTATGGGAGATAAAAAAAAATCTTAAACTTAGACTTATTTTTTACAGTTATATTAGTTTTTTGTTTTTATATACATCGAGATTATTTTTATGTTATTTTCAATTTATAACGAGCTTTCAACCTCCGTATATTTACAAAAATAAAGCAAATCAAACATATTAGCTAGGTTGATACTAGTATTTCGATCTGGCTAAAGATCTCATCAGAACCCGAAGTTTTAGAAAAGCTAGAGCCTATATAATAGGCAGAACTTTAACAAAAAACCTATTAATAATCAATGTTGCTCCATTCTTGTCTTCTTAGTAATCAACCACGTGGTTAGGTCTTTTCCTAACAAGCATCATGACGTTACTAAATTTTGAAGACCAAAAATGTTCTATTTATATAAAAAATTTTTAGTGTGTACTCTGGCTCAAGTAATATTTTTTACAGTTATATTAGTTTTTTGTTTTTATATACATCGAGATTATTTTTATGTTATTTTCAATTTATAACGAGCTTTCAACCTCCGTATATTTACAAAAATAAAGCAAATCAAACATATTAGCTAGGTTGATACTAGTATTTCGATCTGGCTAAAGATCTCATCAGAACCCGAAGTTTTAGAAAAGCTAGAGCCTATATAATAGGCAGAACTTTAACAAAAAACCTATTAATAATCAATGTTGCTCCATTCTTGTCTTCTTAGTAATCAACCACGTGGTTAGGTCTTTTCCTAACAAGCATCATGACGTTACTAAATTTTGAAGACCAAAAATGTTCTATTTATATAAAAAATTTTTAGTGTGTACTCTGGCTCAAGTAATATTTTTTACAGTTATATTAGTTTTTTGTTTTTATATACATCGAGATTATTTTTATGTTATTTTCAATTTATAACGAGCTTTCAACCTCCGTATATTTACAAAAATAAAGCAAATCAAACATATTAGCTAGGTTGATACTAGTATTTCGATCTGGCTAAAGATCTCATCAGAACCCGAAGTTTTAGAAAAGCTAGAGCCTATATAATAGGCAGAACTTTAACAAAAAACCTATTAATAATCAATGTTGCTCCATTCTTGTCTTCTTAGTAATCAACCACGTGGTTAGGTCTTTTCCTAACAAGCATCATGACGTTACTAAATTTTGAAGACCAAAAATGTTCTATTTATATAAAAAATTTTTAGTGTGTACTCTGGCTCAAGTAATATTTTTTACAGTTATATTAGTTTTTTGTTTTTATATACATCGAGATTATTTTTATGTTATTTTCAATTTATAACGAGCTTTCAACCTCCGTATATTTACAAAAATAAAGCAAATCAAACATATTAGCTAGGTTGATACTAGTATTTCGATCTGGCTAAAGATCTCATCAGAACCCGAAGTTTTAGAAAAGCTAGAGCCTATATAATAGGCAGAACTGTAACAAAAAACCTATTAATAATCAATGTTGCTCCATTCTTGTCTTCTTAGTAATCAACCACGTGGTTAGGTCTTTTCCTAACAAGCATCATGACGTTACTAAATTTTGAAGACCAAAAATGTTCTATTTATATAAAAAATTTTTAGTGTGTACTCTGGCTCAAGTAATATTTTTTACAGTTATATTAGTTTTTTGTTTTTATATACATCGAGATTATTTTTATGTTATTTTCAATTTATAACGAGCTTTCAACCTCCGTATATTTACAAAAATAAAGCAAATCAAACATATTAGCTAGGTTGATACTAGTATTTCGATCTGGCTAAAGATCTCATCAGAACCCGAAGTTTTAGAAAAGCTAGAGCCTATATAATAGGCAGAACTTTAACAAAAAACCTATTAATAATCAATGTTGCTCCATTCTTGTCTTCTTAGTAATCAACCACGTGGTTAGGTCTTTTCCTAACAAGCATCATGACGTTACTAAATTTTGAAGACCAAAAATGTTCTATTTATATAAAAAATTTTTAGTGTGTACTCTGGCTCAAGTAATATTTTTTACAGTTATATTAGTTTTTTGTTTTTATATACATCGAGATTATTTTTATGTTATTTTCAATTTATAACGAGCTTTCAACCTCCGTATATTTACAAAAATAAAGCAAATCAAACATATTAGCTAGGTTGATACTAGTATTTCGATCTGGCTAAAGATCTCATCAGAACCCGAAGTTTTAGAAAAGCTAGAGCCTATATAATAGGCAGAACTTTAACAAAAAACCTATTAATAATCAATGTTGCTCCATTCTTGTCTTCTTAGTAATCAACCACGTGGTTAGTTCTTTTCCTAACAAGCATCATGACGTTACTAAATTTTGAAGACCAAAAATGTTCTATTTATATAAAAAATTTTTAGTGTGTACTCTGGCTCAAGTAATATTTTTTACAGTTATATTAGTTTTTTGTTTTTATATACATCGAGATTATTTTTATGTTATTTTCAATTTATAACGAGCTTTCAACCTCCGTATATTTACAAAAATAAAGCAAATCAAACATATTAGCTAGGTTGATACTAGTATTTCGATCTGGCTAAAGATCTCATCAGAACCCGAAGTTTTAGAAAAGCTAGAGCCTATATAATAGGCAGAACTTTAACAAAAAACCTATTAATAATCAATGTTGCTCCATTCTTGTCTTCTTAGTAATCAACCACGTGGTTAGGTCTTTTCCTAACAAGCATCATGACGTTACTAAATTTTGAAGACCAAAAATGTTCTATTTATATAAAAAATTTTTAGTGTGTACTCTGGCTCAAGTAATATTTTTTACAGTTATATTAGTTTTTGTTTTTATATACATCGAGATTATTTTTATGTTATTTTCAATTTATAACGAGCTTTCAACCTCCGTATATTTACAAAAATAAAGCAAATCAAACATATTAGCTAGGTTCATACTAGTATTTCGATCTGGCTAAAGATCTCATCAGAACCCGAAGTTTTAGAAAAGCTAGAGCCTATATAATAGGCAGAACTTTAACAAAAAACCTATTAATAATCAATGTTGCTCCATTCTTGTCTTCTTAGTAATCAACCACGTGGTTAGGTCTTTTCCTAACAAGCATCATGACGTTACTAAATTTTGAAGACCAAAAATGTTCTATTTATATAAAAAATTTTTAGTGTGTACTCTGGCTCAAGTAATATTTTTTACAGTTATATTAGTTTTTTGTTTTTATATACATCGAGATTATTTTTATGTTATTTTCAATTTATAACGAGCTTTCAACCTCCGTATATTTACAAAAATAAAGCAAATCAAACATATTAGCTAGGTTGATACTAGTATTTCGATCTGGCTAAAGATCTCATCAGAACCCGAAGTTTTAGAAAAGCTAGAGCCTATATAATAGGCAGAACTTTAACAAAAAACCTATTAATAATCAATGTTGCTCCATTCTTGTCTTCTTAGTAATCAACCACGTGGTTAGGTCTTTCCTAACAAGCATCATGACGTTACTAAATTTTGAAGACCAAAAATGTTCTATTTATATAAAAAATTTTTTAGTGTGTACTCTGGCTCAAGTAATATTTTTTACAGTTATATTAGTTTTTTGTTTTTATATACATCGAGATTATTTTTATGTTATTTTCAATTTATAACGAGCTTTCAACCTCCGTATATTTACAAAAATAAAGCAAATCAAACATATTAGCTAGGTTGATACTAGTATTTCGATCTGGCTAAAGATCTCATCAGAACCCGAAGTTTTAGAAAAGCTAGAGCCTATATAATAGGCAGAACTTTAACAAAAAACCTATTAATAATCAATGTTGCTCCATTCTTGTCTTCTTAGTAATCAACCACGTGGTTAGGTCTTTTCCTAACAAGCATCATGACGTTACTAAATTTTGAAGACCAAAAATGTTCTATTTATATAAAAAATTTTTAGTGTGTACTCTGGCTCAAGTAATATTTTTTACAGTTATATTAGTTTTTTGTTTTTATATACATCGAGATTATTTTTATGTTATTTTCAATTTATAACGAGCTTTCAACCTCCGTATATTTACAAAAATAAAGCAAATCAAACATATTAGCTAGGTTGATACTAGTATTTCGATCTGGCTAAAGATCTCATCAGAACCCGAAGTTTTAGAAAAGCTAGAGCCTATATAATAGGCAGAACTTTAACAAAAAACCTATTAATAATCAATGTTGCTCCATTCTTGTCTTCTTAGTAATCAACCACGTGGTTAGGTCTTTTCCTAACAAGCATCATGACGTTACTAAATTTTGAAGACCAAAAATGTTCTATTTATATAAAAAATTTTTAGTGTGTACTCTGGCTCAAGTAATATTTTTTACAGTTATATTAGTTTTTTGTTTTTATATACATCGAGATTATTTTTATGTTATTTTCAATTTATAACGAGCTTTCAACCTCCGTATATTTACAAAAATAAAGCAAATCAAACATATTAGCTAGGTTGATACTAGTATTTTTATTTTATTTTATGATTTTTTACTACTTCACATTTCGACAAAAAAAGTTTCAGTTTTCTAAAGAAACTCCTACACTTAGGAAATTATGTTGGTAAAGACGACAGCAATTGTAGTCAAAAACAAATGACATTTCATTTAAAGAAAGGACGACTTACATTTCATTAAATTCAACAAACATTGTCATTTGTTTTTAAATGTTCAAAAAATTACTAACAATTGTAGTAAAAATTAACCACATGGTAGTAAAAAATAAACAAACATTTATTTATTTTTATTTTTTTAAATAACAAAAAACAACTGTAAAAAATTAATTTAAAATCATAAAACAGTCATTTGATGTAAGTTGTTTTTTTAAGTGAACTACAAGGTTAGTTAAAAATTTTATTTGTTCTACAAATGACTTACATTTACATTAAAAATAAAGAAACTGTATTACAACCCAAACAACTACATATTTTTAAAGCAGAAGTTACCTGAGTGTAGCCCTATATTTTACTTGAGCAATATTTACTTCAAATGCCTTTTCATGAAGATAACATATTGAAAATCGGGTACCACTGTACAGCCTTAACGGATGGACCGATTTTCGATTTTTTTGTAAATTACTAAGAAATTATGTCCCTAACATAAGGATATTTTTAAATTTTTGTCTAGTTTTTTTTAAATAAAAACATACAATTTGTTTCTGTGTTTCTTTTTAATTTTTCGAGTTTACCCTCCTACCACCCAGGAAAGCTTTGGTAATGGGTGCGATAAAGTAATGCATTTCCTAGTAATGTGTACTCCTTAACTGTATCATTACTTTGCAACAACAAGTAATTAGTTACCGATAACGTGTTACATAATACATTACTTTGTAATAAATACTCCTTACATTTAGCACTATTTCGAAACATAGAGTAATAATTTACCGATAATTGAACATTCATTTATAACCTTGTAGTGATACCTCATTACCTTTTCTATTATTTCAAAACATAAAATAATGACTTACCGATCAGCAATTACATAGTACATGAATTATAAACGTAAAGTAATTATTAAAACATATTTTTGAAAATCTATTATAGACACATTACTTTGTGATTTTTTGTAAGCATGAGGGTATAGTGTATATTTTTGATATCACGAACGAAAACACGAAGTGCAACAATTCATTCACATTTTAAGCAATCAAATATATGTATCGATAGCGCAGTTGGTAGAGTTCTCACCTAACTAATTGCTAACAACCAGAGAACCCAGGTTCGAATCCCAGCGTGACCATGTTATTTATTTAATTAAAAGACACATTACTTTTTCCCATCATTTAACCATTTAAGTAACTAGTTACTTTACCCCCTAGAAGGTAAATTAATTTTAGGCTCATCGCCTGTAAAATTCGTCACTGAAGTAAGGTGTATTGTAATGCGTGGATCCCTATGGCGATACATTACTTTACCCATTATTTGGTAATGTTGGGTTTTCTTGGGCATTTTAATGCAAGTCAAAAATTTAAAAAGCTGGCTATAAAAATAGCTAATATTGTCTCTTTCTACTTCAAAAATATAATTTTTTTAGTATACCATTTGTTTATTTTTTATAATTTAAAAGAAATAATCAAAGGCATAGACAATTTTTCAAATTACTGATATCTCAAAATGCGTATTTTGTTTTTATTCTTAAAAAATGTATACTTATTACTGAACTACTAGGAGCTATCTCGATTTGTGTCTGACTAATAGCTGTCATAAAATTCTGGGAATCTTCATTGTTTATATGAGACATACTAAAATTCGAGTCAAATAAGGCAAAAAAAGGGGTCAACCTCCGAATTCCAGGTAATAGGCTGGAAACTCGTACATGGCTTTATTTTGGTGTTCTAAATACTGTCTCAAAAGTCTCATAAAGTTTCGTGTCTGCGCCGTGATTTATTCAAAGTCAAAGGTCATAACAATCAGTTTTTTTGCTATTATCTCGGTTTCTGTAGCTCCAATAATGTCAATATCTATTATAAAAATTGTAGGTCATGCAATTTTTAATAAATTTTCCTACACACATTTCTTCATGCGCTCAACCGTTTTCGAGATAGAGGGCAGAGTCTCCGGAGCGCTCACCCCTACCTGCAATTATTTAAGGTCAACCGTGAATCTCGAATAATAATCTCTTATATAAAGTGATTTAATTACTATAGTATCACTAACAATGAATAATTTATATTATTTATTAGATAATACAGTGGAGTACCGTTATAACGAACTCGTATTGACCGGACAATTAAGTTCGTTATAAGCAACGTTCGCTTAAGAATTGTAAACATATTTCCAGCCTATTACCTGGAATTCGGAGGTGAAACCCTAATTTGACTGGACTATAATGACATGGTGCACATTAGAGCGGAAATATGTCTGGTGACACATCATTTTTTTTAGTAATTTTGGCATGCTGAATACTGAAATTTTTGCAATGAAACTAACGATTTTCGGGATGTTGCGTTTTTACTCCATTCTAGGAATTTTTTAAAATTTAAAGTAAATTTTTTTGTTTTTGCACTGGATCATAGACAAAAAGATTTCTTATTTAAGTCTAATTTTGTAAAATTTATAAAACTTATTTTAAAAAATATATTCAAATGAAAGCAAGATAATATTTAAAAAGATTCAGAATAAAGGAAAAAAACGTGTCCTTTTTTTGTGAAATTTTCCGCAAAAAGTTTATTCATAAAAAAAAATTCTCTCTCACGTCCATGCTATAAATAGGAAAAAACATACTCAGAAAAATATTTTTGGATTTAGTATACTCGCTAATCGAGATATCACCCTGAATTTCTGCCCAAATGTACAGTAGGGCTCAAAAATAAGCAGAATTTTTTTTTGAGAATTTAAAAAAATGCTCATATAAAATTATGGACATTTGAACTCAGGACTCCAAAAAATTATTATTGACACTTCCATAAAAAAAAATCACTATGCATATTATTTAAATAAGTACAACTTAACATAAAATATAAGGTCAAATCGTTTAAAAGCTCTAGTCCATTTTTTAAATAAAATTTTGTTGTTTGAAATTTTCATGATGTTACTTTTCGGAAAACGAAAGAGTACGTGTTCTGACATTTATTTATAGTCGAGTACAAGAGTTATGGTAAATTTCATTGAAATCGAAGATGGTACATCCGAAAATGCCATTGTTTTGATGAGTTAACATGATTTCATTTATAACTAAGCTAAATTTTACAAAATTTTTATTCTTTAGTTCGTAAGTTTTTTAAGTAAAAATATAAAATCAATTATTTCTAAAAATGTTAAAAAAAGTGTACTATTCTTAAATCATTTGTCTTTTGTAAGGAACATTTTTGTGTTATAGTCATTTATTTTAATTAGCATCGCACTAAAAACTGCTCTAGGTTTTAATGATTGAGATGCAACATGAATTTATTATGGAAAAAGGGGAAAAATAGCATTATGTTGGGAAGTATTTACTATTTTCTTTGTATAATCTCTTACATAACCATACTATTACATTGAAAATCTACATGCAGCTACGTAGTACGTACGTCTATTTATTAGTAAAAAGTTAATTGAAGAATATATTCATTCCCACTGCTCATAAAACTCACTACCTTTGTACAATGTTTAACAGTGATGTAAATTCGGTGCTTTTGTCAGTATTTATGGAGGTTTTCAATATTAAAAAATGCCAAAATTTAACTCATAGTGATAAAACATAAAAAATCACTAAATTGGTGCTTTTGTAATTTATCGTTAGTGTTTTTGGTGCTTTTTACCAATTTAAAGACCAGGGACTTAATTCCCGCATTCGTAATCATAATTTATTTCGATAGCTGAATTTATTTCAATAGCGGAATTTTTCTGATGATGGTACTCTTTCCGAAACAAAACGATTTATTGTGTCAGTGTTATAAAAACTTAAATAAATAAGCTATACAACACTATGGTAAATATAAACTGGTTAAACTGTAGTTTACGGGCATAACTCGGCCTTGTTTCAAATTTTCGCAATTGATAGAACTTTTACTGCTGAGCTCATAAAAACAATTTGTTTTGTCGGCAAACACTGGAGCATAAGTTATGGACTTCCAAAGTTAGAATTTTGAATGCCATTTTTTTTTTGTCAGAAGCAAACTTGAATTTTTTTGTAACTATATTGATTGAAGTATGGTGGATAAAGATTATTTTCCAACTGATGATTAGATCCATCGATGTATGATTTATTTTAACTTTTGTGGCTTATCATGTTATTCCAGAAATTTATTAATTTCTTATTAGATACTCGTAATAAATGCCAATATATGTCTTCTAATAAATATTTGCCGCTGGAAGACTTAAAGATAGTAAAAACCATTTTTTTTTATCAAGTTTAGGCAGAAATTTTATATAAATTTATTACAGTATAATTTTATTGAAAACAAAAATATTTAAAAAAATATACATACTTTTGGGCTAATTTAATGTTGCACAGTGAGATATTACTTCTAAATAATCAGAAAAAATCGAATATATGGATTGTATAGGAGAGTGTAAGCAACTAATTTTGTAATGAGGTGTTATTAGTGTTATTGTAAAGAAGTTTTATTTTCAAAGAGAAAAACTTTGGTTTTTTATTAATAAATAAATTTTAAGTTTATTGGCGCACAAATATGGAACGTTAAAAATAAAGGAACTACGTATTAAATTATTTCAATTATCTACATTTCGTTGTTTGAAGACTCTAATGCGTTGTAGAATGGATGGTATATTGTCGGAATGTATGGTAACAAAGATTATACGTTTTGTATCTTTTTTCGCAGCTATTTTGACGGGATATGTATACTTCTTTTTGAGACCGCTTAGGAGCGTTGTTGTAGGTCTTCCTTTTTTAGAATATTTACTTCTTTGTACTAATCATCTACTGAGTGCTTTATGAAAATTGATTTAGTATTTTCTGATTTAAAGTGGAAACACCAGAAAAATTCGTATTTTGTTTATCAGTTGTAATTGCATTTTTATTAACGCCGTCCAAAATGGGCCCAAAACTATAAAAATCGTCTTGAGTTATAGTTGTGACGGAAAATGAATTCTTCTTATTTGCTTCTTTGATAACATCGTGCCAGCCTTCTGGTGAATTAATTTGGGAGGCATATCTCAAATGCCTCTTCTCCATAAAGCGAAGTCTCTATCTGAAGGTAAATGAGTGTGACCACTAACCAGGAAATGATCGGTAATTGTTTTAAACTTTTTTTCCTTCACTAATTGCAGCCATAAAGACATCAGTGTCCAATTTTTGTTTTGACCTGGGCAGTTATCAGTAAAAACCACAAGATCGTCAACATCTGTTTTACTGCTTACATATTTCAATAACACAGATGCAATTTCATCCGATCCACGTTTCGCCATATTTTCAGTCCAAAGGAACATATGTCCCTCTCCAGCAGCGCAATCATGTATTCCCAGATTATATAGCCAAATTTTTCTGCAATAAAACGCAGGACCAGTCGCAAGTTTTGAAATCGGCAAAGCTTGTTGCTGATCAAAAGATGGAAGAGATATTTTATTTGAATTTAAGATAGAATTTTCCGTTGCAGATTTCAGCAAATCTTGCATTTTTGTGATTTCGTACAGTATCTTTCTGTCCATCAGTTAGTCTATTTGGTCTATTAGAATGCTTAACGCGACTATCTTTTTGAGGAACAACAACAGAAGTCCGTGTATATTCAGGAACTCGGATTTGCAAATTTTGACATACACACCATTAATATCAACTATAAAACGGATCGAAATTTTTCTTCTTGACTCCCGTCTTCATGTTTTTTTTGTATGATCTTTTCTTCTTACCAACGCGTATACAACCAAACAGATAACTGTTTTGTAGTTTACATTGAGTTAATAAAATGGTTTTTACTGTCTTATAGTCTTCCGAAGAAGGTCATGTAATAGAAGACACATTTTAGCACTTTCTACAAGTATCAATTATCAAAAAAGACCATCTAATTTGCTACCATTTTTCAGACTATGAACTTCTTTATTTATCTTTGTGCAATAACTTGATAAGCCACACTTTTTTTTTGTAAAAAAGCAGTTTCCGATGGATTTCTATCATCCATGAACGGGTATGTGAGCACCTATTATGTATACTTACAGTCTGGTTTAGTTAAAGCCTTATTTTCTACATTGTTTTTAAACTTTGAAGGCGATTATTTCATTATTTTAATTTTGTGGCTTATCAAGTTTTTGCACTAAGCCCTTCATATATATATATATAATTTAGAAGGTAATTTAATCACCTAACATAGAAAACTTCTATCCCCATTAAATCATCAAGTGTCAAATTAAAAGAGCCCGTCTTTACCCAACCTTTTTAAAAAAAGCTCACTATCTTAATCTTGTACAAATGTTAAAGTACGACATAAGTGTTTGACCTACAGTTATTAAGGTTATTTTGTTCACACTAGTTTTTAGAATTGTGTAGTTCATGAACGAACTAGTTCAATTGAACGACTCACTCAATTGAACGATGTGATTCGTTCACCAATATTCGATATTGTCGTTCAAGGGTTCATTACGTTCTTTTTATTTATAGAACAATTGCATCGCTATTCAATCAAATTGCTTGCAAGAGCAATTATTTTTTTTAGAAAATAGTAATAATATTTTTTTTTTTAAATTAGGAAAAACAATTAAATTTTTTTTTTTTTTTTTTTTTATTTTTATTCATTTGATAAGCCTAGCACAACAAGATTGAAATCTTATAAATGACAGTGCTAGTGATATAAAGTTTACAATTTAGCTTTTGATATAAAAGTTAAATAACCTGATCTAAATATTGTGATACATAATAAACATATAATATGAATTTTAAATAGTTCAATAGATTTTGATACAAAAAAGTATGAAATGCATTAATGAAATATAATTATTAAAAATTAAAAAATTACATATAACAAAAAAAAAAAAACAAATTAAATGATAGTTTTAAGAAAATAATTTTTTTAACTCCCTTTTAAACGTAACTGCATTGCTTATAGTTTGAGTATTATAAGGAATGTTGTTCCAAAGACTTATAGTTGAGATTAAGAATTGTCTTTTCGATAAAAGATATTTATGTTTTATCTGAATAATTCTTCTTCCGCGTGCACTGCGGCCGAATTTAATTCTATCAAAGATGTAATCCGGTTGCTTATCCAAAATAATTTTATGAAAAAATATTAAAGATTTATATTTAAGGAGATTTGAGAAACTCATATTGTTCATTCTGTAAGAGAACATAGATATACTCGCACGTCTACCTTTATTGTATACATATCTGGCTATATAATTGTACGCGACTTTGAGTTTATTATGAGATTCAGAATCGCAATTCGAAAAGATTTCACATCCGTAAAGAAGAACAGGAATGAGGTAGGTTTTTGCAAGAAGCATTCTGATATTAAACGGGGTAGAGTGTTGCACAGCCCAGAGATTTCTTAACATCCCATGGACTCTTCCGACAACACAGTTTATGTGATTTGTCCATGTAAGCTGATCGTTGAAAGTTATGCCCAGGTTCTTTGCAGATTTTACAAAAGAAATCACTGAATTGTTAATTTTAATCTCATTTTCAGCATCAAGTGTACATTTATTTCTAGAGATGAATATTAAATAAAATGTTTTTTACACAAAATAAATAAATTATTGTTAGTAAAGTTTCAATTTTATAACACTTTTTGTCTAAGTACAGTAAAATTTGTGAAAAAACTTGTAAAAGATGAATAGTGCGTAATAACTGTCAAGCGAATAACACAGTTCACAACACGCAGATCAGTCACAAGTCAAAGCAAAACAGAACGATTTGAACAAACTAGTTCACTGACTCAAATTGAACGATAATGACCGAGTCACCAAAATGAACGATTTATACCAACTCTTCTAGTTTAATATTACTAGTTGCAGGTGTAGTTTATCACTCATTACTAGTAGCAGGACTAAAAAATTTTGACGGAGAAAGGATATGGTATTAGTTCGGTGCTATTCCCTCCTAATGGGTTCTCTCCGATATCAATAAAATTCACATATGTGATAGAGCAAAAAAAAATTAAGGGACACATAGTCTTTTTCGCGGCCCAATCTCACGTTAAAAGGTTTGGCCAAAGATAATAAATTTTTGTATGAAAAAATGTCTGAAACTAATGAAATTCAGATTTTTTGAACGCAGTTTTATTGTACTCGAGAAAACAAAAATTTGTATACCAATATTTCCAATGTAGTGTATTAGGGTTGCCATTTATTTTAAATATTGGTTAAAAACCTCTTCGGATAAAGTCGCATAAAGGTCGAACAATTACAAATATAGAAAAAAGCTCAGCCACCCCCTCGATTAATTTTCATAGCGATTAATATACATATTTTTTTTAGCTTACTCCAACTATAATTCTTTGAAAAACGCCAGTTTTAATATCACTTAAAACACATTTTAATGAATAACAAAAATCCGTTAAAGTTATCCGACATATTTCGTATACCGGTTAATGCGTCTTCAAAAGCTCATTCATTTGGTACCCCATTTGTCTAAAATTTCTTTAAAACAATTCTATTTAAGCTAAACTAAAGAAAAAATATAGTAATTTTTGACCCCACTTTTTACCCCCTAAACATGAAAAAATTCGTGTCCCTTAATTTGCTTTTCTTTATTACATATCCACATTTCATTAAGCTCAGGGAGAACACATCGGGAGAATCCCCTTGTAAGAGTGATAAAGAGGCAATTTTATGGATTTACATGGTAATGGGGACAATTGCAGCTAAACTCACACTTTGGAACTAGTTGAGAACTAAGTAAAAAAAAAACAATTTAAGGACGAAAAATAGGGAGTAAAACTGATACTAATGTGATACTCGAGGAACCAGTTATGAACTAACACTTTTTCACCAGTACTATACCAGTTGGTTTAAACCTGAATTATAAAAAAAAAGAATAAAAAAAAACTGTTTTTTTTATGAAACGATGGCTGGACCAATAGTTTCTTAATATTGAAATTAATAGGATCATTTACAACCTTGCATGCAAAATATTTTGTGTTTACGATTTCTATTTAGAATTAGAAATTTATGTGTGTTTTTGCAAACTCTAAATATGTTATAAAAAAAAAACTAATGTTACGAAATCTATAATTTCAGAACTCTTATTTAAATGTCTTAACATATTTACTATTATACAGTATTAGTGATTCAAAATTGTTTTGAGAAGCCAAATATAAAACAAAACTAGTTCTAAAGATGTACTCTTTGGCAGCAGTACTGTATGAGTTCAATTTGCAATAAAAAATTTACGGATTTATATGTAAACTCAGATAATATTATTAAAAACAATGGTGCACTCATAATAATCCATGCAACAAATACGAAAATAATGTTAAAACAACAAAAACTTTCGTAAAATGAACAAATATTCGTTTATTTTACGAAAGTTTTTGATATTTTGACATTTATTGGTATTTTTATGCATGGACTATTTATTATCAATGTAGCAAACAAAATATGAATTTCAAAAACTCGTAAATTTAGATAATCCTTTTAAAAAATTTGTTTAAATAGTACGCAACTGGTTCAAAATGACTTGAGACTTTTTGAGAACTTCTTTCCATTTTCTAGTCTGAAAATTAGTACTTTTCTGAACTAGTTCAACCATTTTCTACAGGGTGGTTTCTTTGTTTTAGCACGAAATCCAATTATAAAATTGTTTTATGGTTAACCCTTTCGCTACATCTTTTTATTTAAGAATTTTAAAAATACAATTTTTACAAATATTGTATAGTTTTAATCAATAAAACCAAAATAATAAAAAAAAAAATTTTAAAAATTCAGAAATTCGGGTTTTCAGACTGTTGCCATATGGCAACAATTTCTTTTAATGTGTTAAAAAATTTTTTTTTTCATGTTGTTTTTAAAAATTTTTTGACTAGTTTTAACAATTTTTTTGGCATTTTAGTCATACTTTACAAATAAAATATAAAAAAATAAACTTAAAATTTTTTTTTTCATAACAGAAAAAGTAAAACTAATAAATATTTTTGAAAGTCAATCAATATTTTTTACAGAAATCAATACAAAACTTTAAAAATAGTTAAATTCATTCAAAAGAAATTACATAACTTAACAAAATTATATTATTTATTAAAATTGTGGTATTCTTTAAAACAATTCCGTTCCTTGTTTGGTATACACAAATGCACATTGCATTTTAAACATTTATATCTGGAATATCCATGGCAGCCTTTATGCTTGCATCTGCTTTGAGTTCATTTCTTTAACTTTGTAAACAAATAAAAAAAAAATTCTAGTGCTTTTTTACGTCTTTTTAAAAAAAAAACAAAATAAAGCTTTTCACAATTTTGTTTGCGCTTTTTGCTCTAAAAAAGTTGCAACACTAATAGCATAGCTGTTGATGTATGTCTCTCAACTGTTATATGCAACAGTTATGTTGCTTGCAATTACTTAGCATTTCACAGTAGCGGGAATTAAATTTATTTACATGCTTAAATTGAAATGATGGGATTTTATAGGGAATTAAATTTTGTTAGTGGGTTTTACATTGACAGAAACAATTAAAATAAATGCTTTTCTTGTTGCATTTAGAAAGAAAATGCTATTTTAATTAATCTTTTGCATGTTCAGTAAGAAATCTATCATTAAAATATTCTAACAACTATTAAGGGAAGATAAATTATGCAGTTTGTGGTATCTTGTAATGTCTACACTAAATGATTAAACTAGAGTTGTTCAAAAAAAAGATGAAAGTTCGTTTTTGCGATATCCACAAGGAGAATTTACCCTAGTCCTTAATGTCTAAAAACTAAATGTGCAATATTTCAGCTAAATTCGTTAACATTTAGAGTGTTAAGACTTAGTAATTTGTCTCCAGAAGAAATTCTCACAAATTTAGGGTTGACTTTAAATTTTATTCTATTTTAATTTCCTCAAAATTTTACAATCTAGTCTTAGTTTATATGTACAAATGTAATATGAAACCAAAATTCAAAAAAATTTAAAAGCTTTTAAGTTATTTGCAGTTTTTAAACAAATTTTATGTAAAGATACAAATTTTTCTTAAAACCCAGGTGAAAATGTTCATATATTGCCATATATGGCCACATATATATATATATATATGTATGCACACCGCATACTTTAGGGACACAGCCAAAATTGTCCCCGAAATATGCGGTGTATCGAACCAACTGTCCTCATCTGATACGCTAGATGAAAGAAAAGGCGCGAAAACTTTGCGAACACTCCCCAAAGTAAGCAAATGTCCCTAAACTATGCGGGGCAACGAATAAATGTGCCTAGAGTATGCGCTGTGCATACATTAGTTCATATATGAATCCATATATGTTCGGATCCGAAATTTTAGGGTATATGGACATTAGGGTGATAACTTTTTGCATTTTTTGCAAATATCAAATCTCCCCAGACATAATTGTGTAGGGCATGGACAAATATTAAGAACTGCGTTTTTAGTTTTTCGCTATCGTTAAAAAAGGTTCCGCACCAAACGCGTTAAAGTTTTGAATCAAACAAAGTTAAAAAAAAAACTTTTTTTGATGCCTCAACGTCTGACCATCACATCTATATAATTAAGGCATGCTGATATCAATAGTAAAGTCCGTTTTCGAGTCAATGGAATAGTTTTCTTCCAAATTTGCTTACTTACATATGTAAAATGACATATGTGTAATGAAACCACAACAAATGTATATAACCAACGGATCCCCACGATGACGACCTTCAGCTTGAAAAAAATTTCGCGAATTGGAACATGGAACGTGCGCACACTCCTTGATCCATCTAAACTGGCCCAAGTATGCAGTGAATTCGTCAACTACAATCTGCTACTTTTAGGATTGTGCGAGACTAGATGGCCAGATACAGGAAAAATTAACACCTCCAAAAATCTTAAGTTTATATATTCCGGCAAGCCGGATAACCAGCCTAGATCAAGCGGTGTCGGATTTTTATTATCTAAAGAAGCTTATGATGCTATGATCAATTGGAAGCCATACGGAGACAGAATAATAACAGCGAGATTCCGTACAAGAGCTCGAAATCTCACCTGTGTGCAGTGCTATGCACCAACTGAAGCATCGGACACATCACAAAAGGAAAATTTTTACAGTCCTTTAAATAGTGTCCTATCCGCAATTCCCCGCGGAGACATCGTTGTCCTAATGGGCGACTAAAATGCACAATTAGGTTCCGATAATACAGGTCGGGAGCATGTAATGGGCACACACGCAAGTGGAAGACTTACTGAAAACGGTAGCCTCTTCACTGAAGCATGCAGCAACGCCAATCTTGTGATAGGGGGCACCCTATTTCCTCACAGAAGAGCTCATAAAACCACTTGGGTTTCTCCAGACAGTGCAACGGAGAACCAAATCGACTACATAGCTATAAGCAGGACCTGGCGCTGAAGCCTTCTGGATGTGCGTTCGAAACGTGGTGCGGATTGCAACTCAGATCACCATCTAGTAATTGGTTGCTTACGAATAAAGGTTGCTCCTATACGTAAATCTGAAACTACGGCGCAAAAATTCGACGTATCTAAGCTCAAAAGTCAGGAAATACTAAACAACTACTTATTAGAATTGAGATCTGGACTAGCTGTGCAACAATCACATCCTGCCCCTGACTAGATGTCAATAAAAAGTCATTTTGTAGATGCTGCAAGAGAACACATCGGTATTAAAATTCCTAAAAGAACCAAATGGATGTCTGAGGCCACCTGGAACCTCATTCTCGAAAGGAAGGACTTAAAAGAAAAAATAAATGCAGCCAGAACACGCGGTGAGAAGTCCTCGCTAAGAGGGTCATATTCCCAACAAGACAAACTGGTCAAACGTAGCGCTAGAAATGACAAAAGAAGGTGGTATAACCAACTCGCGTCTGATGCTCAAAAAGCTTCAACAGAGCATAGATCTAAGGATCTATATAGTATTACCAAGAGGCTCACCGGTAAAAAACTTTCAAATCAAAGACCTCTTAAGAACGCCGAAGGAGATCTAGCAACATCCACGAAAGATCAGTTGGAAATTTGGAAACAACATTACTCCGATATGCTTTCAATGACAACCTCCAACTTTTCAAATTTATGTACCTGTGATTCTCATGTAGTAAGGCAAGATATCTCCGTAGAATGCCCAGCCTTAGCAGAAGTTATCGCTGCAATAAATTCCTTGAAATCAAATAAGGCCCCTGGAACCGACAATATATCGCCTGAAATGCTTAAAGCTGACTCGCATATCACAGCCAGCATATTGCTTCCCCTGATTCGAAATTTCTGGAGCACACACGAACTTCACTCGAATTTAAAAGAAGGCCTTATAGTTAACATCCCCAAAAAAGGAAACCTGTCGGAATGTAGGAACTGGAGGGGCATCACCATCCTTAGTGCAGTTAATAAAGTAATAGCCCAGATAATAAACAAGAGAATATCCGACACTGTACTTGGGGACCTTAGACCCGAACGAGCTGGCTTCCGGCCCCAAAAGTCTTGTGTAGACCACATCAATAGTCTACGTATTATTTTAGAACAATCCACAGAACTTCGCTCACCGCTTTACCTGGTATTTATCGACTTTGAAAAAGCTTTCGATATAATAGATCAAAACGCAATATGGGGCGCTCTTGCCTGCAAAGGGGTTCCTCCTAAAATCATTAGCCTTACCCAGTCTTTATACTGTGATGTTAAATGCCGTATTGTCCACAATAATGCTCTGAGTAGCAGTTTTAATGTCGTGGCTGGCGTCCGCCAGGGCTGTGTGTTATCACCCTTGCTTTTTAACATCGTTCTAGATGTTATAGTTCGCAATGCTACTAAAGTAAATAGAGGTATCAGCTGGGGTCTCAACCAACAACTCGAGAGCCTTGAGTGCGCAGACGATATCTGCTTACTTTCCCACAGCCATGACAATATGAAATCGAAGCTAAAGTGCCTCGAAACAGAGGCAGCAAAAGCTGGCCTGAAAATAAACATTGGCAAGAGTAAAGTAATGCGCTGTAATACCGTGAACAATAACAAATTTCGCATAGGAAATATTAAATTGGAAGAGGTCACATCATTTTGCTACCTGGGTAGCATCTTAACAAATACAGGTGGTTCCAGCAAGGATGTTGCGTATCGAATATCTAAAGCCAACCAAGCATTCGGTACCCTCCGGTCGATATGGAAATCTTCTGCATTATCCAGGTACACTAAGATAAGCATCTTTAACTCCTGTGTCAAATCTGTGCTGCTTTATGCATGCGAGACGTGGAACACAATAGAACACGAAATAAACTCCCTACAAGTGTTTGTTAATCGATGTCTCCGAAGAATCCTAAAAGTTTTTTGGCCTAACACCATATCCAATGAAGAACTTTGGAGACAAACAAACCAGCGGGCAATCCATATAGAAATAATGAATCGCAAATGGCGTTGGATTGGTCACACGCTGCGCAGACCTCCAGGTGACGTTGCTAAAATCGCCATTGAGTGGAACCCACAGGGTAGGACGAGAAGAGTAGGCAGACCGTCTCACACATGGCGCCGTCAACTGAATATAGAAGTCATATCTACTGATCAAAGCTGGGGAGAAGTGAAGAGTATATCATCCAACCGGTCCGAATGGAATAAATTCGTTGTGGCCCTTTGTTCCCAATAGGAACCACAGGACATAATATATACATATGTAAAAACCATATTTTAAAAAAATTGTTATTAAAAAAAATTAAAAAAAAAACATATTAAAGGCATTTTAGAAATCGCTGTCGGTGCGCAAGGTTTTTTTACCAAATTGAACTGAAATAGTTTTTTTTATCATTAATACAATATTTGCCATTAGAAAACCCCTGGGGAGAATTGTTGTCCAAAAAAAGTTATCACCCTAATGGACATATATGGTCATATATAAAGCCATATATGATTGTTCATATATGGTCATATATTATTACTTTTCCTACATGCTCGTATAAAATATGCAATTTTTTAAGTTTTTATCAAAAATATTGTCTTTTTATTAAAAGAAAAGCTTTCTATAATACTTCTAAGAACATGTTACTGATAAATTTATACATTTCATATTCAAAATGCATTAATAAATATAAATAGTTTAAAGTGAAAATTTTTAAGAAAATACTATTTGGGAAAGAATTTAATGAACATTAATAAGAGTATGGATAATGGAAAACCAACTTTTTCCAATAAAACATAAAATTCGATTATTTAGGAAATGATGATGAGGGCGATAACAATAGTAATCAAGCCAGCGGACTAAAGAAGTCCTTTGGTACGAATATTTATGAATTTTATAAAATAAACTTTAACTGAATTGCTTGTGTTTGATACAAACAAAATATCTTTGCCAAGTAATTAGGAGCATTTCAACTAATAAAGTTTTTTCACAAAAGGGATTTTCGTGCAAAAAGCGCTATTTATTGACTTGAAATACTGATTCTAAAAAATTCGTAATTTCTTAGTTTGAATCGCTTAAAAATTGTTAGTTTCTTTGAATTATTAAAAAAAATTAGTTTTGGCACAACAAATTAATACATTTTAGACATCGATTCTAATTTGGAATCCTATCACTGTCGCTGCGACTTTATTGCTATCAAAAAGCTTCAAAATTTATAATAGTTGAACGATTTTAAATCATTTTATTTTTTATAAAAATTAAAAAAAATATGTGGAAAAGCTGGTCAGGTTAGGTACTACCGATTTAGAATTAAGCACATAAAATGCGACTGATATTCTTTAGATTAATTTTATCTAATCTCATAACTCATTTTCTTCTATCGTTTTTATAAATTATACAAACTTTAAAATATATTGTCTTTTGTATATTTTTGTCAGTAATTCATACAGCAGAGAGAAGGGGTTAAAAATGAAAAACAATTCCGTCTTCATATATGGTCATATCTGATGAAAAATTAAAAAATATTGCCCCATATATGGAATAATATATGAATTCATATATGGAAACATATGGCATCTATGCAATATATTATCATATATGGTATCATATATACCCATATATGAACTTATCCCTTGAATGTATTTACCAATATATGCTTCCATATATTACATATATGTTTATATATGCGCATACATGGAAACATATATCCTCATACATGAAACCATATTTGACAATATATGATCATAAATGAACTTTTTCACGTGGGAAGTTAAAAAATTTTCTGAACATATGGAAAAAAATTGATCTTTTTACGTCTGATATGAATAAATTTCTCAAATCTGAGTTTAATTTTAATGAAGATTAGTTATCTGCAATCGAAATAAAAAAAATGAATTTGAAATTATTTCTGTTGTTCAAAGATTCCACAAAAATCAAGTTTATGTCGTATTTTTGTATGAGAAACCTACTGTGGTCCGGTGTTAGCATTTAATTTTGGTATGATTGTTCAAAACTTATGGTAAATTTTCTTATTTAATGAATTTTTTCATTAGATCTATTAAATGTTACTGGAATTTGCATATCGAAACTTTTCATTAAATAAATGCAATTTTTCATAAAATTTAATGAAAAATTTCATTTTATTTATTAAACATTTCCTACGATTAATGAAAAAGTTTCATTATAAACAGTTTTAATAAAACTATGAAACTTTTTCATAAAGTTTAAGAAATTTTGTATTTATATTGTTAAGAAAACTTCATTAGTGAACACATTTCATTAAAACTTGTCAAAGAAATTCTTTCTGTCCATATTTTACAAATTTTATTATTTTTCCAATATCTCCTTTATCTGTTTTTTAGGTTACCAAATTAGACGATATTAGTCCTTTGATATTTTTAAATCGTACCAAAGCAGCTCTCAATTGTGCAGCCGGTTCTATGCAGGTATATTTTGTTTTTTTTTTTTTAAATAATAATAAAATTGCGCATTGCAGCACAAAATCTTTAATAATATTTAACATATTAATTTTTAATTAAATATTTGCAAAAAAAAAAAAAACACACACTCGCACACAAATAGGTTGATATGAAATTTAATGAACCATTCCATGGTATTATACAAGCTGATTATGATCGTAGCAGTGCTTGTCGTGTAAATGGTAAAGGTGCATTAAGTTATAGATTGGAATTGCCATTAAAAGGATGTGGTACTATACAGGTATGAGAACAGAAAGGACTAATTAATGAAAATTAATTATTATTTTTTTGCTCTGTGCAATATAAACTAATAACCTTGCTAATTGTTTAAAAACAGAATCCAACACGCGTATTTACCAATAATATAATTGTACGTTTTCATGCCAATTTGGAAATGGATGGTGATGAGATTATAACAATAGTTTGTCGTTATCCACCACCAATACCATCACTGCCACCAGCTTTGCCAGCTCCTATGTAAGTTGTAAAAGGAAAGTGAATGGAATGAAAAGTCAGTTTAATTTTTGATATATTGTTTTGTTTAGTTTAAATCCTATAGCTGCCGGTGCTGTAATCCAACCTCCTTTAAAGGGTATCCAAATTTTGATGATTATTTGCGCTATTATGTTTTTGACTTTATTACTGTTGGGTTTGGCTGTTTCCTATTATTGCTTGCGTAGCCGACCTATACCAGTGGTTCGTCGTCTTCCTATGTCTATGGGAAGTGGTTCGGAAATTACTAAACTTAGCGGTAGTAGCATGGGCGGTATTGGCGACTTCGAGGGTGTTAAAATACCAAGAGCTCATGCTGCTTTAGCTGCTGTACACAGTTCCTCGGGTAGTGAAGGTGCCCTAATACCTTCCGACTATCCTAGTGAATCACATTCCGAAATTGAAGAAATCGATACGAGGTAAGTTTTAACATTTTAGTTCGTAATTTTAATTTATTTGGTTGGCTAAGTTAGTTTCGATTGATTACACTTGAAGAAGTTTTAGCACTTCAGCACTGAAAACTGTGAATCATTTTTTACTTAGTCAACATTTTAAGTTAGTTGTGCACATTTTAGGTTAGTTGTGCACTCACAACATTTTTTTCGTAAAGACTGCTGAATATACACTTTACATTAATAAAAAATCAGTTAAAAAAAAACTACTAACTTTTCGTTTAAAACAATTGTATTTTTTAGTTTATTTTCAACTGTTAAAAAATTAATTGACAAAATCGGTAAAAACAATAGAATTTTTTCGTTTATTTCGATACTCAATATAATATAAAAAATATTGTTTTAAATATAATATATTAACTGAATAATTTAACTTATATCGAAAGTAGGTTTTTAAGTATATTTCGTTTATGGAATAACAGACAGAATAGTTCAAAAATATATTTATTTGGCAATTTCACAATATATTCTATTGAAACAACTTTACGGATTTACTTTTAAATAACTGTTGAATTTTTACGGAAAAGTTCTTGTGAGTGTTATAATGTCTTTAATTTTAATTTGAGGCCTTTCAAGTTTCAAAGCGTCCTTTAACTGGTTAACTATCTTAAGATTTTTTTATTTCAAAAATATTTATTATTTCTGTTAATGGGAGCGTCAAAAAGTAGAAAATTATTACGGTTTTTCCTATTAAAAACCAGGAGCGGGGTAAAAAGGGTTGTTACAAAGGGGAAACAATTTTTATGACCAAACCCCTTAAACAACGGACATAAAATTTAATATGTCAAATCCTAATCACGTGCAGACATCCGCTTCGGCATTATTTATAGAAATTCCTACAAATACAAGCAAAAATCGGAAAATTCCCTCTTGATAGCAAGTCCAATTTTTTTTTGCTAGAAGTTCGAAATTTCATATGCCCGTTCCTTGGACCCTGGTCTAAAGTGGTCTAAAGTGGAAAAGCTGCCACTGCTCAAACGGCTTAAGTCAGGAACTTGAAACAAGATGTGTAGTTTTCACTTCTTGTGTATATATCGGTTAAGATGGCACTTTTCCTAGCAGGGAGGAAAGAATAGGTTCCAAATTGAAAAGTCACCCCTATAACGTCCTGGCCAAACCACAGAAGCAAGGAACTTACAATTTGGCTTTAAGGGTTTTTCGTACTGCGTAGAAATTAGTGTGTACGGAATTTTTAAAAATTCCTACCGGGAGTGTCGTTCTGCCTATACAATTTTGGATAAAAACAAGAAATTTTAAATATGTGTTTCCTGTTGAATGTACTTACTTCCAGATAATGTACTGTATGAATTTTTCACTACAAACGCGGAAAAGTAAACGATCAAAACGCAAAAATCACCCTTTTGACAACGTGTCTAAACACCAGATAATAGAAAATTTTAATTTGGTATTTATGTTCATTTTCCTTCCAAAACATACAATAAGTTTGGATTTTCGCATAATCTTACAGCGTTGGACATGAAGTGTTAAAGCCTCATACTTGATGGTCTTTTTAAACTTCGTTGGCCAGAAGTCTGAAGTTAACAATCTATGTTTCTTGGAATATGGTATAACTCTTTGACAAATTACATTTCGTAATTTTCACAAAAAGTGCGTGTTCGAAAGAAAAATTCTCTCATTAACGGCCAGCATGATTTCAAAATGTTTTGTGTAGGTTCTTTCTCCCGCATTGATAATTTGAAAGTTTGTACGGGGGGCAGAAAAGCCATTGGTGTCCAACTAATAAGGCCGTCCAAAGCCCCTTGCCCAGAAGCTTAAAAATTATCGCTCATTTACTTCAATAACATCATAATTCAAAAATTTTGATTTTGTATAAAACGAGTTTAAAGTTTTCAATTTACTCCCACCTTGAGGAAAAAAATAACGACATAATTTGTCTCAAGAGGTGAATTTTTTACACAATATGATACGTGATATAGCGAATAATTCTGCGTCATTAACTCAAAAATCATGTTTTTTGAGTTGTGATAATGGCCTGCCCTTATCACTGAATTTGGAAATTTAAATTTCGTTTGTACACACAGAGAAAAAATTAGCTATTTGCCAACTGAAATTCGGTTACTGCGACTCAAATTCGGTTATTACAAATTTAAGACGGTGCGCACAACTTAACATTAGTTTTTACAACAAAGTTCGGTTAACTCAACTGAGTTTTAGTTGCAACAGCGAAAATATTCAGAAATCTAATGCAAATATCGTTGTTCTAACTGAACTTTTAAATTGGTACCCTCAATATACACTTTTTAATTCGGTTGGCATTTTATTACTCTGTGTGTAGTTTTCTTTTAAAATTTTTTCCGGTATTTAGAACAACTGGTAACGAAGTATCGTGCTTTTAAGCTAGTATAAGTTCGAGGGGATATTACAGCTTAGCTTTTGAACCCTACAACCTATTTAGCCACCCGCTCCTAAATTGGCGGATTATTTTGTATTTATTTCGCTATTCTTTCTGATTAAGAATGGGGTCACTGATTTTTTTTTTTTTTATCGTTAATTTATAACAAATAAGCCTCCAGCACTTTTATATGCAGTTATACAAATGTTAGAAAAATAGTTAAAACTGGGTTTCGTCTTAAGCCGTCTAACCCTATTATATTGTTGGTTTCGGCTTATCTCGGGTACAAGAGATATATCCCGATCCGCAACAGCAGATATTAATGGACTTTAAATATGTTGCAGAAAAGCACACAGGTGTATTTTTTATCTGGCCAATCTCATAGTTAGGGGATACTAATAATAAGTGGGGTAAAAAATTACTCTATTTTTCATTTCTTTTTTTGATTATTAGGTTCTATTTTAAAGTAAGAAGGCATATTCACTGGTATATTAAAAAATGTCTAGAGACTTTGGACTATTTTTGTTATTAAAAAATGTGTTTCAAGTAAATTTAAAACCAACGATTTATTAAGAAATTGGTGTTGGATTGAGCTAAAAATAATGCGTCGAAATTACTGTTTAATTAAATGGGGGGTCTAAGCTTTTTGCTATCGTTCGGTTTTTATACGACTTTCAACAAAAAGGTTTTTTAAATTTATTTCACATAAGTCAAAAATGTGCCGACTCTGGGCTCACGATATTGGCTATATTTATATTATATATTTTTGAAGTACAAATAAAGGTGCCATATTTATGATAAAAAAAACTATTGCCAATTTGTGGCGCATATAGAGCCAGTATTCTTGTTTATTTTTGAAGCGTGGAAAGAAAAATAAATAAATTTATAATTCTTCTTATTTTAAACGAGCTTAAGATCATTTATTTATTAATTATAATTATTTATTTCCAATATTTCGTCTCCACATTGGGTGAAATATTGTAAATAAATAATTATAATTAATAAATAAATGATCTTAAGCTCGTTTAAAATAAGAAGAATTAAATAAAAGAAGATCAAAGAAAATTTAACATAAAAAAAGATATATAATTTGTATAATTTTAGAACTTTTTGTATAATTTTTTTTTTAACAATATTTCTCTTCTTTTTCAGATCCCTACCTTTCAGCTCAGCTGGAAGTTTCGAAAATCGTGCTTTTGTCCAAGAGACTTCAAGCATTTATAGCGATAATTATGGTCATACACAAGAGTTACCAGCTGCCAATGCTGTGGCCACAGCTATACCTCGTCATCCCATTGCCATTAAAGAATCATCATCACCGAAATTCGATGTTCAAGTACGTGTTAAGAAATCACCACCACCACCACCTTCGCCTCAAACCTCAGATACCGAAAGTGTGGCAACATTGCGACCTGACCGCAATAATCTCTCTACAATTATGGAAACTCATGAAGATCGTGAAAGTGTTTTAACAATGGAATCACTGCCTGGTCGAGAAGAAATAATGCAAACACAATTTACCTATACACCCGATATACATAGTGTACCCCACCATTCTGAAATTACTGTGCCACCACCACCACAACCTGTGTTCTCGGTATACACTCGTACGCATCATGAAGTTGTTGATGGTCGTCCCGAAACTTGGTCTGATTATACCGATGGTCCTGCCTTAAGTGAAATTACAGATATGACTTCACAAGCTCCTGATCTACATTCGGTAGCTGAAATGGTTGATTCAACTCATTTCGTAGAAACTGAATATATGCCTCCAGAACCACCAATTGTTATTAAGAAACCTCAGGTAACTTCGCATACTGTGGATGATGTATACTTGCGTACTATAACCGAGAAGAAGACTATCGAAGATATTGAATCACATAAACGTAAGATAACCGAATATAAAGCTAAAGCTAAACCATTGCCACCACCCATACCCGATCCAACATTTGATGTTAAAATACGCAATTATCCTACGGAACGAGAACAACAACAATGGGAAAATTTCTCAGATATTTCTAGTGTTTCTGGAATGATTTTAACACCAAAAATGGAAAGATCTGAATTATCGTTGCCACCCATGAAAGAAACTGAGCCACCACAACAAATTTATGATAATAAGCTAAAATTGACCAGTCCTCAGTTGGTGGGTAATATGAAGCCAATTGAAATGCCACCAGTCGATACGGCTGTACCCAATTGGGATGTATTGATAAGAATTTTAGAAGAGCCAGAAATGTCAGAAGCTGATGATGTTAGTTCCGTACATTCAAGTGTTCATCCTTTGACACGTTACATTAGCTACGATGATAAGACAAAATGGAAAGAAATTATAACAACCGAGTCATCATTACGTACCATGTTAACTGAGGCAGTGGTGAAAGAAGATTTTGAACGTATACGTTTGGATACAAGATATGAACGTATTTTTGAACCACAAACATGGGATGTTATTATACGTATATTGGCACCACCTTCAGATGATGAAGGAGATGTTGAACTCAGGACCTCTAAGCGTAGCAAGAAAACACAGCCATGGGATACACGTTCTAGACGTAGTTCTCTACCTACACTTTATGAATATGATAGTGATGGTGGTTCTAGTGTTCGTACCATACGTATGGATCCATCCATGCCAATTAATCCTAATTTTAATACACAACGTTCCAGAAGATCATCACGTACTTCTTATCATACAGATCATAATGATTTCCGTTCATTATCGGAAGTTACCGTAGATTTTGGCAGATTAGACAATATGTCTAATGCTAGTTCATATTATCCAATGCAATATGATGATGATGATGATATGTCCGAAAGAAGATCATTCCATAGATCACTAAGCCATCCGTCATTGGCAAGATCGGCTAGTGAATTTACCGAACATTGGATAGCACCAGAGGATATGTCATCACCCGATGGTACACCTACACCCAGAAGGTCACAAAAATTGGTAAGTTATAATAAAGGAAATAGTTAAAGATTAATTTATTCATAATATGCGATATACTTGCAGACAACTTTTACACCTAGAGTAGTACCAGCTCCTCCACCACCACCCAGAGCTGGACGTATGGTAGCACAAACACAAAGTGCATATGTAGAATCAAGACGTAGTACATATCGTTCTGACAATGAACCCAGACCCAGAGAATGGTAAAGCTATAAATAAAACCAAGAGAGAAATCCGCCAAGAGATGTAAAAAGTAAAAAACAAAAAACAAAAACACAAAAAATGGCGGCAGGAACCGCCAAGCTAAATATAAAAAGAGAACATCAGCTAACTCTTAATATTAACTTAATGACTTTAAGTCCATCTCTCTTTTCCACTTTAACTCTCTTTGAAATTTTCTTTTTTTTTAATTTCTTGTATATTTTTTATGCTCTCTTAACTGCTTTGCCTAAATTCTCTTTAATGCTTTGAATTGCTTGCATAAATGCTACTTATACACTGAGAGAAAATTATATGTATGATAATCATAAAATAATTTTTCAACACAAGTGCCAATTGACTCAAATTAAATATATATAAAAAACACTTCCATTTTAAATTGAAGATATTAGTTATAATTAAAATTTTATATACTCAACTAAATCCATTTATAATTGATTAATTTGTAAAAAAAAAAAATAATGTTTAACAAAATTTATAACGATTCCTTTTTTTATTTTTTGAGTAGATTTAATTTAGTTTAAATAAAATGTAGATTTTCTTTGTCATAATTTTGCTTAGTCAAATATTAAAACAAAATAAAAACTTAATATAAAATGCTTTTGTCAAATTCTTATGTAATTTTACAAAACAATGTAAAATTTTTAAAAATGATGATGCTCCAGTACACTCATAATAATCCATACATAATAACACGAAATGTAAAAACAACAAAAAATTTCATAAAATGTAAAAAATTTTGTTTATTTTACGAAATTTTTTGTTATTTTAATTTTCTTTACTAATGTCTCCCGTAATACATAATTTCTACAAAAATTTGGTACACACTAGAAGAAATTTTGCTGAAAGTCTGAAATTTCCCTAAATTCAGCAAAATTTAATAAAAAAAAAAATCGAGAGATATAAAAAAATCCACCAAGCAATTAAATAAATGTTTTCATATTTGCATTAACTCTACTAAAGTCAATTAGAAAAATATGTTAGAGGAATATATATTTCATTCATATGTCCCAAAATTGCTAAGTTTTCTAATTTGGCTAAAATTTTCACTATACACACACTATGTTTGTGTGTATATCCCAATATTTAATTAAAACTAATTCATAAAATCCGTTTTAAGCTCAGCAAATTATAGTAGATAAATATTTCTAAATTTTTTTACCTATTTTTAAAACGCATGTTCTTACATCCTTCATCCTACTGTGCAGGAGGTTATCCATCAGCTTATCATGTCGTTTGTTGCTCATCCAAAAAAAAGTAGGGAAAACTTGTAAGTTCTTGATCAGCATTCATACCACAGTCGTTACAGCAATGTTCTCTTCTAACGCAAAATACTCTGCCATTATAGAAGCGGGGTAGTAGTTTGGTATTAAAAACGAGTGAAATCGGTTGACTGGTAATGACTGCAAATGTAAATTCAGAGTTATTTAAATTTCAATTCAGAGTTACTTAAATTAAAAAGAAGTGAAACTGATGTAAAATCAACGCTTGTTTTTTTTTTTTAGTTTTTGTTTCGCGAAAAAAACTTTTAACTTTTTTTTTTCTTAAATTGATTTTAATTATTTTTTCCTTACATTTGTTAAAAGAAACATATTTTCGTAGTATAAAAATTCACACATCTTTTGAGAACTTTTATTTAATTGTTTTGTTTTTTAACATATTTGTCCAAAAAATTTAATTATCATTTGACATCAAAGAATGCCAATTAAATGGTCAATTAGCTACTCCCAAGTATGGTCTTAGCAATATATTTGTTCATATGTAGCTTTGGTTTGTGCTTCTTTGGTAAAGTTTCAATAGTGATGTCAGGGGTTTTTGAACTCTTTGACGAACGGTGTTCACTTGGTGTTTTCGATACCAGAGCGATTTTGCTTTTTAGGTATTTCTTTGAATTTTAGCCTTTAGGTACCTACAATGTCAAAATTAAAATTTTAAGGATTCATATTAAAGTAGTCATGGTTTTTGCGTTGGACTTAGTTTAAACAAAAGTTTTAAACTACAATTTTGAAAATATTCCATTTAAGAGCGATAGTTCATTAAAAGTTTAATTCCCCATTTCGCCAATAGAGGATAGTAATGGGGCAGTAATGCTCCAAAATCCACTTTATAATAATTCTGAACAACAAATCCAAATTTTCAAGACTTCTTTGGTATGATCACCTTGACCATTTGGAAGTACACACAAATATAAAAGTTGAAAAAAAATCGAAAGTTACAGAAAAACCTGAAAAGTTAACTAACGTCTGCAGATACATTAGCTAAGTTTAACAAAATTGGTGAGTTGAAAAAATTTATGCTAGAATTAGCAATTTTTTTTTACTTTAAATTCGTAGTGGATATTTGCTTATGTGGGATGTTCGCTAAAGTAAGCAATTTCTTTTCATAATTTTGTACGAAAATGTCAACTGTCATCAAGTTAAATGTAATTTATCTCTATTTAAGAAAACACTTTCAACAGAAGTAAATACGTTTTTTTCGTTAATAAAAAATGTTCGCAAACAGTAAGAATTTTATGCACAATTTTATTAAAAAAAATTTATTCCAAAGAAAAATAATAAGAATTTTTTTTTTAATTAAGTTACCGCAGTTATTCGCTAAAGAGAGCATTTGAAATTTTTTTCTATTTCAGAAAAGTAAAAATATAGTAAAATTTGGTATTATTTTCTTGATGTTTGTTTTTCATTGATATTTAAAATATTTAATCACGCTTCTAGAGGAGAACAAGAAATTCGCATTGAGTTTAGCAATATTTAAATAAAATTAAATTTAATTTTACATTTTTGTAGATTTATCATCATTTTCTAATCTTTCTGAGTGTGTATATTATGGGTTCACTTAAGGAAGCATGTTCGCTAAAGTAAGCCTTTTGAGTTGTTTTGAAAATCGTAAAGCCCGAACATGGTCAAAGAGTTGGCCTATAAACTGCTTCAGTTATATTTGAAATATTTTACTTAATTTATGAGCGAAAGTTCAGGCCCACATTAGCTAAAATTCCCTTTTTTATTATAGTTTTTTTAATTAGAATTCATTCTAAATGTTATCTGATCTTCGCTTAGCCAAATAAAACTCCTCGTTTTTCATAAAATTTGAGTTGCTGTTGTACAAAAAACACTAAGTTTTACAGCTTTACAGTTTTAATTTTTAATATCGAAAAACATATAATAATAGGTCTGTCATCTTAATTTTCCAGTAAACAATACTCAGTAACAATAGTACAGAAAGTAAGACCAAATGAACTATCAAATAGAAAAATATACAAAAAAATCCGTGAACGGAAAATTTTGTAAGATTACTAACTCAAACAGCTAATTGTATAATGAAGATGAAAATTTTGACCAGGAAAATGTTTTTTTTTTTATTTTAATTTCTATCATAGTTATTTATTTAATATTATAGGACTCTCAAAATTTCGGATGAAGTTACAGTTTCGGCTAAATAAAAATTCCTGAAACAAGGTTTTAACAAGGATAAAAAAAATAATCTGCTCACAATATAAAAAAAAAAAAATTGTCAATTGATGCTTATTTTGCCAACTCGGTTTAAAAATATTAGTTAAATAATTTGACTAAATAAGCAATGAAAATTAGTAAAAAAATAACTTTTTTTATTAATTAGCGCCAAAATTGTAATGTGTGGTATAGAATGTTCATTATTTGAGAGTATACTTGTCCAATTGTTTTTCGCACTTTTATGCCACTGCAGTTTTAATATAGAGTAAATAGCTCCAAAGGCAATTCCTAGAGAAGGATTAGAAAAAAAAAAAACGTGTAGTCGAATAAAAATCTATATCTAGTCACCCCTGCTCCTTAGCCCTCAATGGTGGTAAAAAAAAACAAGTATTTAAGGACCAAATGGAAATTTTTTGGCAACGATAAACAGACAATCTTTTAGACTTAACTATTACAAAAAAATGCTTCGGCCGAATTTGTGTAGTCGTGAAATGGAAGTTTCTCTTACCAAGAGAAATAAGTTTCAAAAATAAATCTATAAATTTAAAAATTTGTTTAATCTCAGTTCAATTTTATAATTGTTTTCAGGTAAATCGGTTAAGAATCTATTTCTGATTTTTTTTTTGATGATATTAGAAAATTCAAGATTTTTATTAAATGATTAAAACTGTTCTTTTATTGAATCAATTCAATTTGTTAAATCTTATCAACATTTAAATCTTTAAAAAATTCTTTACAAAATTTATCAAAAATCCTTATGGCTTTTATTTTTGTAAACATTACTCACTCCTTAGTACAAGATTATCCTAAAGGAAAATATATGTTTTTTTTTTTTTTTGTTTCTTCTTAAATTGTTGGGAAAAAAGAACATAATTGAAAAACCTTTTTATGTTAATGTTGGAAATGAATAAAGTTAATGATGCTTTCAACAACCATCAAAATAAATTTTTTGTGATGGATAACTTTTCAACCCAAAAACCACAACAACACAAAAGCACACAAAGTTTTACAGGCTAAAAATCTTGTTAAAGAAAAGTTTGTACAGAAAAAATAACAAACATCAGAAAGAGCCAAAATAAGATATACGACATGCTGAATACACAGAAAAAAAACTGAAATCTAGTTTTGAATAAAATATTTGTTATTTTAATTAAAAGTTTAAATGAATTCGGTCCTATTAAGGAAATTGAAGTATCAATTGAAATAATTTGTAACTATTTAATTGATTTCAGTTTCAATTAGGCTTTTAGTTACATCTAATAAAATTTGAATTGAATGCTGATTTTAATTTCAAACAAATTTTTAGTAGATATTTTTCAAACTATAATTTAAAAAAATTGCACAAAAATTGGAAAGAAATCGCTTTAATTGAAAAAAAAAAACAATTGCTAAAATTTAAACAAATCGCCAAAATTAAAAAATAAAACAAAATTTTAAAATTCTCCGAAATTGAGATAAATTTGAAAAAAAAAAATTAAAAAAATTGCCAATTGAATTAATTTTTGACGATTTTATTATTTTATATTTTTTTTTTTTTTTATTTTGCTTATTTCTTTTTTTTATTTTGTCGACTTTTTTTAATATTAGCGATTTTTTAAATTTAATCGATTTAAATTTGGGTGTTTTTTCAATTTTGGTGTTTTTTTTTTGTTTTAATTTTGAGAATTTTTTCAAAAATTGAAAAAGTGACAATTCAATTAATTTTTGACGATTTTATTATTTTATATTTTTTTTAATGTTAAGTTTTCTTTGATCTTCTTTTATTTAATTCTTCTTAGTTTAAACGAGCTTAAGACCATTTATTTATTTCCAATATTTCGTCTCCACATTAGGTGACTTCTTCAGGGAACAATTATTATAATTTAAAAAACTTGTTTTAATAATTAAAAACTTATATACTCAAATATATATGTATATAAGTTTTTAATTATTAAAACAAGTTTTTCCAACTGTAATAATTGTTCCCTGAAGAAGTCACCAAATGTGGAGATGAAAAATTGGAAATAAATAAATGATCTTAAGAAGAAAATTTTTTTTTTTTCAATTTTGCTTATTTTTTTTATTTTTTATTTTGGCTATTTTTTTTAAATTTTAGCGATTTTTTAAATTTAATCGATTTAAGTTTGGGTGTGTTTTTTCATTTTGGGGTTTATTATTTTTTTGACAATTTTGACAATTTTTTCATATACTTTGGGATTTTTTAATCCAACAGATTTTTTTATTTTGGCTTTTTTTTAAATTTTGACATTTTAAACTTTGTTGCTATATGGGCTAAAGATTGAAAATTTTGTGTGCTCCAAAATAATTTTCAATTATACACTTAATATATATTATTAATTGAAAGTGGGTTTGAAAACAAACAAAAGTTTCATTGAAATTTTTTTGGCAACATTTTTTTCTGTGTATATAGACTTAAACTCCTAAAATTATAAATGAGGGTCAATGTTTGCAGTAATATAGTTATTATTTTAAAAGGGAGGTAAATTATTTGGCAAAGGTGGCCAGGGTAGGATGTCTAGTTATACTTACACACCTTAAATTCAGAGCCGTTACACTTGTTGAAATGTTTTTCGTAATAAAGTTTAAGTAATATGAATTATTTATTATGGCCAAAAATCCTTAAAGTAAGAAAAAAATGCGTGACTTAAACAATTAATGATTAGGAGAAAGAAAAAAAAAACAAAAAACAGAAGGGAAATATTAAACAGTAAATAAATAATGAAAAAATTAAGGTCATAACGTTAAAAAACCACTAACAGTAAAAAAATATAGATATGTAGAGTAGGGTGTCACATTAAAAAAAATTTGAGTGATAGAACCCAGTTGATGCTATGTAAAATGTCAAAAATGGTATGTTTTGTAAAAAAAAGAAGTTCTCTCACTTTTTATCATAATAGGGCTCAAAAGTTTCGTTATGTAGTGCTTCTAATGAGAAAGATATTTTATTTATTTGGTCCTACCGCAGCATTTTTAAGTTTTCAGCATATATATGATAATTGTAATTATTTTGCCCCTTTTCACAAAAACACTTAAATGTCACTTAACTAAGGTCAACATTTCAAAAAAAAGCAGTTAAGTGTTATTTGATTGTTCTTATACTAAATTGAAGAAAATATTTTGTTATGTACTAAATGAAAGCTTAAAAATGCCGCGGTGGACCAAAACTGTTCTAAACAGATTTATAAGTATTTATCTCATAGTAAGCTCTACAAACAAAACTTTTTAGCCATATTTGGATAAAAAGTAAGAAACGTTTATTTAAAAAAAAACTACACTAAACGTTCTATAAGTGTCACTTATATGATTAACTTTTTTAAAAAAATAAGACCTTTATTGAATTTTCAGATAATTAAAACAATTAAAAATAAATAAAATAAAATAAATAAAATAAAAAATAAATAAAAAAAAAATAAATAAAATAAATTTTGAGGCAAGGTGACAATAAAAGTATTACATGAATCAATTTGTCAAATCTGTAAAGGGCGAGACAATAAAAGCATGCCGACATTTAAAGCAAGTCACAATTATAGAACTTTAAGTGGATATCACTTTCGATATTTTAATACGCCTGCCGGAACCGAAAAGGACCTTCGTGATATTTTTCGTATTGAGCTCTTCAATACGCATCGTTTGAGTGAATTTGACGGGACACCCTAATTTAGAGCTTTTTTAAGCGATTTTTTTTTCAATTCCAATTAAAAGTTTAAAAAGTAAAAAAAAAAAAACGGATCATATATAATAAACAATTATTAATTTTTTACATAAAAAGTATATTGAAACAAAATTAATATTCTTGCCAAACTTTTTTTTTTTTTTTTTGCAATCAAAAGCATTTTTATATTAAGTTTTTTATTTAAACATAAACATTTATTCAGCTCTTTTCACTATATTCAACTTAGAAGAATTTTTTGAAAACAGCTGAATTGCTAAACTTTAAAACTTTTTATTTTAAATAAAGAAAAAACAAAACCTTTTTAATTAATAGGTGGTGGGGACCTTAATGCAATTTTTATTTGAATTTTTAATTAAAAAAATTATATAAAATATTTTAAATTTAATAAAAATTTACAAAATACTACACAACAAATAAGAGTATTAATTACTATCTCAAAAAAAACGAATTAAAAAACTAAAACTAATTAAACAAATATTTTATATTTAATAAATATCCGTCCTTAAATAAAATTTTACAAATATTGTGTTCTTAATTAGTAATAAATTCGTATAAAATATTTTTAATTAAAAAAACACTAAATTATAATTAAAAAAATATTTTAAATTCACAAATTTTTCTATAGAAACTATTGTAGGCTTTAATATGATATATTAAACAATAATTATCTATTAAAAAGTAATCCTGTTCTAGTTTTTTCTACATAATGCTTCGATTAAATAAAAGTTCGTAAAATTTAATTTAAATAAAATTTAAAAAAAAATATACTAACAAAACCGCAAATATTTGTTTTATTTATTAAAAGCCACACAAATATACTGTTAGTAAAATTTGTGTTATTTTGCAAGTGTATTCAAAGCAATTATGTTGATGTGTGTGTAAGTTTTTGTGTACACCCAAAAAAAATAAGTTAGTAGAAAAGTTAGTAAAACGTCTTGTAAATCAGGTATACTATTTTTTAGCAAAATTTTTTGCTAAAATCGTGTTTTCAGCTAAAATTTGTATTATACTTATTCAGCACTTAACTGTTTTATACTAATGCTTTACTAATATACTAATATACTAATGTTTTACTAATTAATGTTGCTAAAAAAAAATTGTGCTGATAAGCACATTAATATTGTGGACGACAACCAGATTGAAAGATATACGCAGAATGAAGTAGATGTCGCGGCATGTCAAGATGTAGTAGAAAAGAGGAAAATGATACTAAAAAGTACAACTCTAATAAGACATATAAAAGAATCAACCATGGAAGATTTTTGTATCTGTTTTTCATACATAAAACAAAATTGAGGATTAAAACAACTTAAATTTTGCGTTGTCACCGGCTTGTGAAAATAATTGTCTATTAATTAAATAAAAGACAAAATAAAATATTTATTTATTTAAACTAAATGCTTATATGTGTGGTCAAACTGCAAACAAACATATACAGAAATGTAGACAGAGTAAAGTGAAAGACAAAGACACACATCTTAGGTAGATTTTTATGGTTCCTTTTTCATTGCAAAAAGGGTTGTTTTTTTTCGTTTCGTTTGTTTTTGTTTATTTTTTCGTTTCTATAATTATCTTCGGCAGTTGCGATAGCATCATTTAGACAACCATTGATGTAAGTAATCGAAAGACAATTTTTGTTATGTTATATAGGTATATTTATTTCTATATATTTTCAGATATTAAATTAATTCATGTCGTCAATGTGGAAAAATGAAAATTTTTATATTTCGTTATTATAGTAAATTATTTGTAAAAGAATCACAAAAATATGTTTTATGATTTTCAGCAAATAAATTAACTAAATTACAATTTTTCTACAAATTTTTTCCGTTTCTTTCAGTCTACTAAAATTCAGCAAAAAATTTATTAATTTTTAGCAAGGCTTTTGTATTTCTAATCTACCAAGTGTTAGCAAAACTTTTGCTGAATCTACAAATTTTGATTTTGCTGACATTAGCAACTTTTTTGCAAGCATCCTCCTGACTAAAATTTTGCTGACTCAGCAAAATTTTTTGCTGACTTTACAAACTTTTTTTTTTGAGTGTACAACTCAAAACGTAAAGGAAAACCGTCACGGAAAAATTAATGAACAAAATAGCAACGGAAACGGAAAACTAAAAAATCAATCTAAATCACACTACTGAACAATTTTCCACTTTTTGCAGAAACCTTTTTTGGAATTTCTTCGACTTTTAATACGGAATATGAATGCTTATGTCCTAAAAGGCTTTAAAGAATTTGTTTTAGGGTTAGTAATATGGATGTGCTTTGATCTTATATCACTGTTCGAGAGTTACAGCCTACATAGAGAGAATTTCTTGGACGAGTTTTAATAAAAATTTTTTCACAATGCGAATGTAAAATTTCTTAAACTTTATGAAAAAGCTTCATAGTTTCAATGAAACTATTTTTCAAAAATGAATAGCTTCACTAGACGAACTCCAGTGACAATTCATAGCTCTTATGCAAAAATTCATTGATATCATGCAGATAATTCTCTCAGTGTACTACATATTATTCGATTTACAAAATATTGTTTAAGTCGTGCCGAAATCGATTGGAAATTCAAACTATGTTTCTATGGGGAAAAAAATACTTTTTTCAGTTTTTGCTAACGTTTTAAAATATTGTTATGGTTTTTATTCTAGATGATAAATTAAAAATAGCTTAAGAACTACACTCAAAAAAAAAAGTTTGTAAAGTCAGCAAAAAATTTTGTTGAGTCTGCAAAATTTAGTCAGGAGGGTGCTAGCAAAAAAATTGCTCATGTCAGCAAAATCTTTTGCTGAAAATCAGCGAGCTGATTTTTAGCAACAAAATTAGTAGATTCAGGAAAAGTTTTGCTAACACTTAGTAGATTAGAAATAAAAAAGCCTTGGTAAAAATTAATAAATTTTTTGCTGAATTTTAGTAGACTGAAAATAATTCAAAAAATTGTAAAAAAAATTGTAATTTAGTTAATATATTTGCTGAAAATCATAAAACATATTTTTGTGATTCTTTTAAAAATAATTTACAATAATTACGAAATATAAAAATTTTCATTTTCCCACATTGACGACATGAATTAATTTAATATCTGAAAATATATAGAAATAAATGTATATAACATAACAAAAATTTTCTTTCAACTACTTACATCAATGTTAGTCTAATTGATGCTTTCTTTTAAAGGACGCAACTGCCGAAGATAATTATAGAAACGAAACAATAAACAAAAACAAACGAAACGAAAAAAACAACCCTTTTTTTTGCGATAAGAAAAAGGAACCATACAAATCTACCTAAGATGTGTGTCTTTGTCTTTCGCTTTACTCTGTCTAAATGTCTGTATATGTTTGTTTGCAATTTGACCACACTAGACTATTAATCTATTAACATTTATTATAGAAATACATATTAAATTTAAGTATTTTCTTTTGTCTTTTATATTAGTATTATTTTCACAAGCCGGTGACAACGCAAAATTTAAGTTGTTTTAATCCTCAATTTTGTTTTAAGTATGAAAAACAGATACAAAAATATTCCATGGTTGATTTTTTTATATGTCTTATTAGAGTTGTACTTTTTAGTATCATTTTCCTCTTCTCTACTACATCTTGACATGCCGCGACACCTGCTTCATTCCGTGTATATCTTTCAATCTGGTTGTCGTCCACACTATTAATGTGCTTATCAGCACAATTTTTTTTAGCAAAATTAATTAGTAAAACAGTTTAATATTAGTGAAGCATTAGTATAAAACAGTTAAGTGCTGAATAAGTTTAACAAAAATTTTAGCTGAAAACACGATTTTAGCAAAAAAATTTGCTAAAAAATAGTATACCTGATTTACAAGACGTTTTACTAACTTTTCTACTAACTTATATTTTCGAGTGTAGCCTAGTAATAAAATCTGCACCAGACCACTAATGTGCTCATTATTACTTTACCGAGAAATTCAAGGACACACCTTAAACATTTTTTAAACTGATTACTGTAATGCCTCACCATGGATCCGCACCTGTTAACTCTTGCAGGTTTGGTGGTTAGTTATCTAACCACTTATTGTTGCTTGTTTAAAACTTGTTTTCGTGCCACCTATTGACAAATTATTAAACAATTACATTTTTAAAGACATCGTTGATCATTTGTTGCGAGACTTTGTCGCTAGGGTGCACTGGTTATATTTATATCTTTATTTAAACTCGGGGGAAATAATATATTACTTATCATGATGAAAAATTGTTAAGTGTGAATGCATTAAAAACTGGTAGTTATTATGAAGTAATCAAAGGACCACGTGGCGCATTATTAATAAAATGTATATAATAATTATTGCTCATACGCACCCAATTTTAAGATAAAACAATGCTTTATGTATTGGCTCGGTACTTTTTGGACTCCACTTTTAACTTTAATCAAGAAAAAATCATTTAATTCCCTCACAGCAAAGTTTTTGAAATTTAGAGTATATTCAGAATAAAAGCTAAAACTAAAGCTTCATCCAAAATTGGCATACATTTTGTAAATTTGGTTAAACATTTTTGTTATATTTTTTTTATTTATTTTTTTTAAGAACGACCATATTAAACGTATTTGAATTTTAAAATTTTTGACAGATTTGCGAATTATATGTTTTTTTGCTTTTATTAATTATTTTTATTTGTTATTTATTAAGTTTGAAATGTTTCTAATTTGGTTAGGTCGAGTACAATGAGTTTCGATTACAAATAAACTTTACGAAAGTTGACTTAACCTACATATGGGTAACGAAATGTATTTTCACACTCTCGCTCAGTCCCTTTATTCAACTTCGCTAAATATGGATTGGCTTTAAAAGCTTAGCAATTTTCCAATACATTTTGTTTGAAACTCTGAATTTGCATTTCAAGCTAAATGAATGGGAACATTTCTTTGCCTTTAGTGAACACTATTATAAGTGCACACTCATTTAAGTGAATACTCTTTTAAGTGTAGATAATAAGTTTCAAAAATTAAAGTGATTAGTGAAAAGTAAAACCCGAATGGCTATCAACAGGTATGGCAACCTGTACAGTAGCGTTGTCAGTCGAATAAAATTATTCGATTAATCATGAACATGATATTCGAATAACGAATAATTCGAATAAATTTTTGCGACTAATGGAATAAAACGAAAATTTGAAGAGCACTTCATTTAATAAAATTTTTATGTAAATTTACCAATTGTGGTAAAATTTGTATAAAAACAATAATAGACATTAGAGAAGTTCTTGGTTGTACGGAGATTTTTCAAAATGCGATTTTTGGGCAAAGATGGTTCGTATTTATTTCGTTTCTATATAAAAATTATATATATTCAATTTGATGTCAATCGGCTAAAGAAAACTCGTGCCGTGAAAATTCAAACTGTGTTTATATAGAGAAAAACAATTATTTTTTAGGTTTTGACAAATTTTTTATATATTATTAAAATTTTTTATTCTAGATGATAAATTATTCGATATAAAGATAAAACAGTGTATTCAAAAAGGTATCAAAATTAAAAATCAGTTAAGAACTAGCCCATTAAAATATACTTCCCCAGGCCAATAATGTGCCAATTATTACTTGACCGAGAAATTCGAGCACACTACTTAAATATTTTTGAAATAGAGTACTAAAGTATATTTTTTTTACTCAATGGACACAAGATTGTAAGATATGGAAGAAGTTTTTTTTTGATGTCGTTACTCTGTCCTAAGGACAACATTTTTGGGGCGATTTTAGTTTTCGATAATAATGTGGACCCCAGACCTATTTATTGCTATGTACAAAAAAAGTAAAAGCTTTGCTTACTACTATTGCATTTTAAGAAACGTGGTCTAAAATATCATAACAGAATATGGAAGATTATGTTCCAATAATTTTTGTCAAATTGAAGAACGTTAACAGTTGCAAGAACAAAATTTATTAGCGATTTTGTATCGCAGAAGACTAATTTTTTCACCTGTTTTACTGTTTCCTCAAATTTTCTACAATTACATCCTTCAACATGGGAATCTGTGCGCCCCGGTAGGCTAGTTGGTAGCGTGCTGGCTTATCTGTGCGGGGGTTGTGGGTTCGATTCCCACCAGAGGCACTGGTCTGTCTTCGCTACAACGCGCCGAAGGCCATAGTAGCTAGTGCTCGGTTAGGGTAATAGTATATAATTTGTAATTAAAAAATGGTTTTAAAATCTGCCAGAATTTACCTGTCATGGATGATATTGCTGGAAGAGTTGTAACATTTATTAAAGATTTTAATAAAACACAAAGTCAAGTGAAGTTTTATAATGTATTGAGTGAAATTAGTAAAATTTTGGTTTTTGTTTTCAATAAAATTCTTAAGACTTTATTTTTTTTTTTAATTTTGCACTAAATATACAAATACAATACAAATTTGTTTAAAAATTGTGAAGATTAAAAATCAATATTTATTATACATAAGACAATATATTTTATATTTTTTTCATCATAGGGTCATTTTGACAACAAGGGCATCTAAGAGTTAATTTAGCTCAGAATATTTTTTTTATGAATTTAAACAATTAGTTTATCCAGGTTTTGTAAATAAAAAATTTAAATAATTTTTCATCAAATATACTTATATAAATTCTCTCAGTGTAGGGTTAACGTTGTTAACTTTTACCAAGATTTTTGTCACGGCATCTTCATATATTGTGTTATAATATTTTAAATCACATTTCTTTAAATTCAATCGTAGTAAGTAAATTTTTGACTTTATTTGTAAATTTATATAAATAAATTTGGGGTTATATAAATAATTTTGGGGTCATATGGACCGAGTTAATGATGTTCAAAACATTTTTTTTTTTTTTTTGCAACCTTGAGTGTTGATAATAAAATAAAACAACAAATGTAGTTAATTTTCGATTTGAAATATTTTATGACAAAAAAAAATATATTTTTATTACCAAAACACACAATTTCCTTGCAATTCGTTGCACTACCGAACTGTAAAAAGGGATATTTTTAAAATTCTTTATTTTCATTCTTTAAGATATTTTATAAAAGTGACTGAAGCGCAAATTGCAATTTTCTCGACTTTGTTAAGAAATTTTTTTAAAATTTAAAATTGGAGACTTTAAAACCACCCCAAAAATGTTGTCCGTTGTTGACACCACTTTACTACAGGTTAAAGACATCCAAGGAAATAAAACTTCTTCCATATCTCACAACAAATAATTAACAAATGGTATTGCAGTAATCAATTTCAAATATGTTTATGGTCTGTGCGACAGTATTTATTACCGGGCCAGTTCTAAACCGATTTGTATACCTTCTTAAATACATAACTTTATCTTTATATCGATTAATTTATCATCTAGAATAAAAACTATAATAATATTTAAAAACATCAGATGGTGACAAACAAACAACGATTGTTCTAAGCAGTGTTTTTGTGTAAACATTAAAAATACTTCTCCTGAAGATGACATTCAACGAATATCGAAATATTAAAATAAAATTATTTTTATTATTGACTACAACTGGCCTCAAGCTCGCATATTTTTATTTAAACTGCAAAGTTAAATAAAAACAACTATTAAATATTTAAAAAATTTGTCATAAACTAAAAAAAAAAAAAAATTTTCCCTATATAAACACAATTTGAATATACAATCGATTTTCGGCACGACTTTTCTATATTCGATTTGTTTATTATATAGAAACGACACAAATCAGACCCATCCTTGCCCAAAAATCACATTTTGGTTTCATAAATGTCCCATAATGTACATAATAAAATCAAACTCTTTCGAAGAAATAACTAAAATTTTAAAACTTTTATTAATCGTTTTCCAAGATATGGAGCCTTCAATAATGGGTAAAGATATATAATTTGATTTTCAAGCAAGCAATATAATATGGCATAATTTTTGCTGTTTAAACTATACAAACTATCAAAATTGATGCCATATTACAACGATAGCACGTTAGCACTTAAACTGTGAATTTCATTTATGTACTTTGCATTTATATAAACTGTATTTTTTCAACACGAAATACAGCCAAATGCCATATCGCTCATTTACTAATGGACTGTCATAAGTCAAAAAATGCGATTTTTTGGTTAACAATAAGAATTCATTAGTTATATCATGCTTCATATTGTGTAAAAATTTCATATTAATATTATGTATACTTTTCGACTTAGAGGAGAATATTTTTAATTTTTTACGGAAAGTGGGTGCCAATAGTATATACTTTATAGATAAACTGTGCTAGTCACGGGTCTCTCGGAAATTAGCGAATTCGCATACAACTCTCACTAAGAAAAAAATGCATTAAAAACCATATTTATAAAAAACGTGACCAAATAAATATATAGAAAGGGTCGAGCGAGTCCGATATGGATCGTGTTTTTAGTCTTTTAGTAAATGAGCGATAAGATTTAAAAATCTTTTGGTGCTACTATAGTCTAAAATTATTGCATTTGAGAATTTGTATTGCTGTAGTATTCAAATTGATGCCAAAGTCCTAATTACTTAAGTATTTTTGAAATTATTTGTATTCTTTCGAATAATCGAAAAATTTTTAAAAATTAATCGTTGGATCAAAAATGGTTTGATCGTTTGTTTGAACAAACTAAAACCCCGAAGTAAAGCATATTATAACTTATGAATAAAACAGCAGCCTGTTGACTGTTTGTGATGTTGTCTACATTTTTATTTATTTTTTTGGTTCTACATTATATAAATTATATGTATGTTTTTCATTTATAAGTAATCCCATAAAGACCATACATATTTCTTAAGCATTAAAAAATAAATATTTGATTTTTAAGTTGGTAATGGAATCGTTAAATTTTTAAAGCAAATTCAAGAAGTGTTAAGATAATGAAGAATGTAAATGAACAAACAATTAAATGAAGATGTCTTCAGAATATTTTTTAACAAGAGCAATAATTCAATATCTTACTTACGACGCAAAATGTTTTTTGAAATTCAAAGAGATTTTATATCAATGTAAAAGAATATGTTTTATAATCATGTTATTATGTATTACACATAGAAAAAAGATACAATGGGACAACCAAATTTCTTGAAAACAATTTCATCAGGGGGCATTAAATTTATTTATGCTATAAAGAAAAATTACATATTTATTGCGAAACCCATAGTGTTTTTCAATTTAGAATAGACTCATACCACTTTTAAAATAAATACTTTTTCAAAACTGTTGTTCATAAACATATATTTTTTTTAGTTTCATTGTAAAATTTTAAGAAAATTGGAAAATTATCGTGTTTTTCACATAATTACTTTTTTTTTACATGGAACATTATTTGTAAATGATCGAACTTGGCTAAATAAATTAATTTTAAAAAAGGTAATGAAATCGCGAATTTCGTCAAAATAGTGCTTGGTGGAACAATTCGAGGAGCAGACTTGAAATCTGGAGATAAACGTTTATAAGACCCAGACAGTTTTGTATGGGGAAGATATCCGTGTAATTCAAAATAACGTACAATATAAGAATTTCGCCAGAAATTTCAGCGATATTTAAATTTTTTACAAAAAGATGTTTGCTCCATAAACCACTGCAAATGTAGTTAAAATCAAATGAAATTTCATTTGAAGAAAGGATGACTTTCGTTTCAGTAAATTCAAGTAACATTGTCATTTGTTTTTTACTGTTCAAAAAATGCCCCAAAATTGTAATAAAAATGAACCACATAGCAGTAAAAAGTAAACAAACATTTATATGTTTTATTTTTTAAATAAAAAAAACTTACCTTATAAAATTAATGTAAAATCATAAAACAGTAATTTGATGTGGTTTGTTTTTTTAAATGAGCTACTATTGTAGTCAAAACTAAAATTTCTTCTACAAATTATTGATTTTTTACTTAAAAATAACGATACTGTATTACAACTCAAACAACTACAAATATTTACAGCAGAAGTTTCCTGAGTGTAGAAGTCAGTGAATAGAACACTATGAAACAAAATCATTACCTCATTTTTTTTTGTCAAAATATACTCACTCGACTTTCAAAATAAGTGGTTCAGTTGAAATATATCAATTGTTTTAAAAATGGATATATCTTTGAAATTCCAAAGATTCAATCTGTTTCAAGAAATTTGTTTGTCTTAATAATTCTGTTTTCTGTGTGCACTTTTAAAATATATAACTCTACATATACTTTTACCATTTTCCATGATATTAAATATTCATTAAATTCATCAGCAAAAAAATTGACCCAAGGGTTACAGTTGAATAACACGAATTAACCTTACAGGTAATTGTTTCGAATTTAATAGGAAGAAGGCAAAAAAAAAAAGGAAACTGTAAACAAATGTACACAAATAGAATACGAGAGTGGTCCCAAAATTAGCCGACCTAACAAAGAAAACTCAACGAATTAGGGAAAAATGTTCTTTATTTCTCAACATAATCTAATTTTAGCTCGCTACACATTTCCCTGCGATATTCAATAACTTCGATACTCTTCTAATAGCAAGAACTGTGTAGCTCCTTAAAATAGACATCAACCGCAGGCTACACCTCTTCATTGTTGGCAAATCTTTTAAAACCAATCCATTTTTGCAACTTGGAAAATATAAAATAATCCGAGTGAGCTGAATCTGGCGAATAAGGTGCGTGATGAAGCAATTCATTGATTTTGGCCATCGCATAAATGGATGAAACAACGCTTTCTTTTTTTTCATTAATTTCATCAGTTATTCCTTGCAATAAGTTAGCATAATACTAGCCGTTGATTGTTTTTCTTTTTTGAAGATAATCAATTAGTTACCCCACGAGCACTCCAAACAACAGACGCCATGATCTTGCATTCAAATGGAACTGTCTTCGCCTTCTTTGAACACGATTTTCCCATTCCACTCCACTGCTATGACTGTTCCTTTAAAAAAATTAGAAAAACAAATCAAGACCTAGTTAGGGTTACGAATCGACGCAAAAACTCGGTTTTATGGGGGTGAAACATCACCAAACACTCTATTGAAACATCCTATCGACACTGTTTTTGTTATATTGTGAGCATACGCTGCAACCATCTTGCGCACAGCTTTCTCATCTCCATCTCATTTTCGGTCAATATGCGATGTATCGCACTTTTTGAAATGCTATTATTTCAGTCAGCTCACGCATCATTAAATACGATTTTGTGGATTTTCTTAACCGTTTCTGGCGTGAACAACTTCATTGTTCGACCACTACGGTGCTCGTATTGTCTCATTTAAACTTTGCTACCCAATATTTTATAATCGTAAACATAGGAACAGATTGCCTTAGATTAGAATCTAGGTCTTGTACTGAGATCTTTTAAATGAAAGTATTACATAACGGTGTATTGCATAACGAAAGTATTACATATCGGTGACCAATTTTTTTCATGTTTATTAAATTCACTGAGATCGTTTATTTTTGATGGCACCAAAAAATACTTAACAACGTGGCGCCTTGAAACTTAAAACATATGTTTCATAAGGTAAACACTTTTTATTTTATTTTCAAACTACTGCCTCCATCTATATGACAGGTCGGTCCTCGTATGTTATTATTGGGAAAAAACATACAAACTGTTGGAACTGAATAGTTATAAGTTATTTCAAGAAAATCAAGCAATTATGTATGGATTTATAACGATTTATATACAGGCTACATAAATCATTAGAATTGATACTTTTGTAAGGGTTGCATTTTTCTTTAAATTCTAAGGTCTTTATAGATGTGTATCACACATATACACGAATAAAAAAAAAATCTAAAATTTGTTGCTGAAACTATTAAAAATATGTTTAAAATGACGCTACAGAGAAAACTGCTGAAATTAGCAGATTTTTTGCAAAGTATTAATAAGATAAGAATAGCAAAATAAACCTTCAAAAATTTAGTTATTTTTGAGCTTAATGTTAGCTGATTAAAAGTTACAATTTTTTTTTTTATTATTTTTTATTTATTAATAATCATATAATAACAAATTATATCATATTACCATAACCGAACACGCTACTATGGCTTTCGGCGCGTTGTAGCGAAAATAAACCAGTGCCTCTGGTGGGGATCGAACCCACGACCCCGCACTGATAAGCCAGCACGCTACCAACTATTATGCTAAAATAAGAAAAAAAGTAGCTAACTAGACCGAATCTTTAAAGCTTTTTTTTTTTTTATGCTAATATTTTTTTTAGCAAATATTTCTGCTGATTTTGCAGACTATATTGTTATTTTCAGAAATTACAGCTTTACTGGGCAGTGTAGAAAATCATTATCTATTTAATATACTTCAAATTATTCAGATATGCAATACTGACTTCATCAGATATTATTAACCTACTTTAGGCAGGAATCCAAAATGATTCACGAATTTGATAATAAATGCAAAACGTCTTCTTTTTTAAATTAACTTTAATGGTTTTTTAGAATTCTTAATTTGGAGACACCGATTACTATTATTGTAAATTAATAGTTGTTAAATATTAAAGAAAAAATATAATTTGGAAAAATTATAATTCGAGTTTGTATTTGGAGCGACTCGTTTACAGGATATTTTATGAAAATAGCTTATTTTGTAAAAAATTTAACACAGTTTTAATGTTTTCATCAAAGTTTGCATGTCTTGATAAGAATTATTAATTTTTGTAACTTGATCCATATAGGGTCTCACTTTTCATCATAGAAGAACCACTAGGAAATTTACAATTTGTTTAAGGGTTGAAAATGTGGGATCAAAATAACCCTTAGAAATGAGATTGGGACTATAAAGAATAGCGCTTATCGAATATCCGAATTTAACAAAAGTTTATAAGATGTGAAATTTCTTAGTCGGTATTTTTTTTTTTTTTTTGGAGAATAGTGAAAACATTAACCCTATAGGGATAAAGTTAAGCAAAATGATAATTTTCATCAAGTGGACATCTTTTTATCCATTCAATAGCTTTATAATCTTGAAGTCATAATTTGAATTTAAATTCATTTGTCTTGTTTTTACTAAGGGATACAAATTTTTTGAATAAAAGCAAATTGCAATTGTCTGAAAAAGACGTTAAAATTCAAACTCAAACAAAAATCAAACTTTGCTCTCTGGCAATTCTTCCCTAACTACGTAAGCGCCATCTATCGAATATACAAAGAATATATCATAGATGTGGCATCACTTACAACATATGGGAAAACAGTGGACATTAAAGTGAGGTAAGTTTCTAAAAATATAACTGTTGTGTTGTTGGAGTTGTACTTCTGAGATTATGTATGCAAGAACAAAAACACCGTGTATTGAATAAAACTAGTTTTAATCACAACAAAACTCGACCTGACGATAGATCAGTGGGCTAAAGCACTCTGTCTAACGTGTAGTGCGAGTGCATGTGGCATTAAAAATCAGTTCATCTATACCACGGTCAGTGATTGCACAGAAAATTTCATATAGACGCAATCGACCAAATAAAAACATAACAAATATTACATTATTCAAAAACACAGGGTCACTGACGAAGGTTCAATACCAGAAAGTGCGCAGTCTGATTCAGAAAATTGAAAATTTGCAATGTAGTTATGATTTTTAGAAAATACACTCATTCTTCTCTACCACGCCTTTCACAAAAGTACATACAATTATATTCTTATAAAACCTAAGTGATATTTTTTCGAAAGTTATTCTGTAAATTCCCTAGTGGGAATTTACAGAATAAAGAAATAAAGTGCCAACCGAATCGAAAAGTGTATTTTAATGGTAACAACTTCAGTTAGAACAACGATATTTGCATTAGGTTTTTGAATATTTTGGGTGCTGGAACTAAAATCTAGTTGATTTAACCGAACTTTTTTGTCAAAACTACTGTTCAGTTGTACCAAACAACTGAAATGCGTAATAACCGAATTTGAGTCCGAGTAACCAAATTTCAGTTGGCAAATAGCCTAATTTTTCGCTGTGTTTATACCTCTAGTGTACTTTTTAACTTGGGAATTAAATGTGCTAAAACCCCAAAAGTTATTTAACAAATTGTGAAAAATCATTTGTTGTAGGCTGATCCCTATAAAAGTGGTTATAGATGTAAGTATAAAAGGAAAGAACTTACAAATGTTATTACAAATTTCATTAATTTCATATGGGGATGTCGCTCAAAATAATGACATTTCATTACTAAACACATTACGAAAAATCGAAAAATATGTCTTTACGTAGTATGGACAAAAATAATGAGTCTAAAAATAATTTAAAAAAAAAAAAAAACTGAATTTAATTAAAACTTATTTTTATTGAAGCAACTCACGAAACTATTATAAATTTGTTGATCCAATTTTGTATTTCATGTAACATTTCTAAATTAAAAAAGGATTTCTTACTTAAAATTGCAAACTAGTCCCTTTACCAATTGTACCACAATTTTGTAAGGTACACCAAATAAAAATATATCAATATTATATCAACAAGTTAAGTTATGTTATGATATTTCTAAGAATTAATAAGGAATGAACCACAACACAAATAAAAACCAACAACATGAAAAGAAAATAAAATGTAGAAGGAAACAAATGCAAAACATTGAAATTAAGGCAACATCTCCATAAAGTAGTGTACACAATTACATTTGGCAAAATTTTTGTACTATGTCAAATACAATTCTATAATGTAGGTCGTATTTCGAGGAACAGTAAGTAAGGGAAAGTGATGTACCATGAAACGATTGCCATATCTTTATCTCTACAGAACGGACAATGAAAAGCCCAGTTTAAAAAAAGATATAATTACCTATAAACGTATTTAAACCGTCTGCATTAAAATTTTAATGAAATTTGAAGAATGCAAAATAATCGCAAAATTTTCACATATTTGAAATTTTGTTTTAATGTACACTTCTTGACTTCACCATTATTATATATGTATGTAGGACATGTTAAGAATCCTCCCCTTTCACAAAATCTATTAAACTAACAACATATTACATTAAAATTAATATATCGGGAATGAACGCATATTTTTTAATATGTATTATTGATCGGGAGCATTTAAAAGGCAATACATAAAGAGGAATTTTAGTTCTAAAACTTTAAAAAATATTTAAAATCCTATAAAAAACTAATTTTCCAGGTTTTTTGTTAGTCTTATGCATAGAATTTTCTTATGGTTTCCGCAAAATAACCAATTATTACAGTGTTCGAGGATTGAAATAAACATTTAACTAAATAAGTATCAGTTTCAACGTACACTCGAAAATCGTTTTAAGGTACACTGATGATAGTGATTTGAAAAGTGTATACTTTTACACATATTCACTAAATATGTGTACCAATTTTGAATGACATTTTTTTTATTATTAATTTTTAGTTTTGAATAAATATAATGCAATTATACAAATTTAATTGACTTTAAAATGTTTCTGAAAATTTACTTTGGGCATTTCAAGTTATGTGCCTATGCACCTATATAACTTATGAACCTAGATCTATGGTAAAGAAGGCTAAATAAAACACCATCTGGAAAATAATTTTTTCAAAATGTGCAAAATATACGCAAAAAATGGAACGCTTCAAGGTACAGTGGTTTCAAGGTACACCACTTTCCCCTACTTATTCTACATTACAAGCATAGAGCATATAAAAAATGAAGAAATAATAGAAAATCTAACAAATCTACAAGAATATATCAACAGCAGTGTTGCCAAGTTAGGGGTTTTCCCCATACATTGAGGAAGTTTTTTGTCTTTTAAGGAGTAAGAAATTGCTATGGCAACATTTTGGGTGGGGTTGGGTGGGGGGGGGGGAGGGGGAATCTGATAACAAGAGATAAGTTTACCTTCATAGTCAAAGTTTTGGAAATATTTGAGCTGTCTTATAGATTTTTGGTAAAGTTGAAGTAACTTTTCTGCGCTGTTTCAGATTTTGAAACTTTAACGAATTCAGTGTACTTTAAAATACATTATTCGCTTTCCAAGTCAATAGCCCCACTACAGAAAAAAGAATGTCGAATCAACGACAAACCTGCAGTATTTGGTGTCCTATATGATGCGAACAAAAAAATGGACAACTTTTTTAATTTTGACAAAAAGTGGGCGAGGTAAGCGCGGTTAAATATTGACAAATTTTCCGAATACTTTTAGTAATTTATTGAAATTTAACTGAACTTCGCATATACTAGACTGAAAAAAGTTAGTAATGTCAGCAAAATTTTAGTCAGGAGGTTGCTTGCAATAAAATTGCAAAGGTCAGCAAAATCTTTTGCTGAAAATTAGCGAGCTGATGTTTTAGCAAAAAATAAAAACCAAAAAATCGTTTTATATGAAAAAATGTAGAAAGCTATTTTGTAAAGAATCATTAAAAATATTTAGTATTCTGGTCGCAAAATAGTCGAAGTTGTTGTTTATTTCAAAAATTATAAATTTTTCAAAAATGATAACTTTTCAAAAATCGAAGGTGGTTAAAAAAGTGCAAAATGCATTACAGAATTGAATTCGTAAAATAAACAATTGCTGCTTTCATATGCTTTTTTAATCTTTGAAGTTATTATTTAAAATCCAGAAGGCATGACTCCTGTTCGCGATATCCCACTTAGTATGTCTCTTTTAAGTAGGTGAAAAGCTATCCTTTCATGTACTCTTAGAAGCAATAAATTCATGCCTTTTTAGGCAATAAGAAGCGCTTTTTTTGTAGGCTGAAAACATTAATGCTTAGTGGTATGTATTCTTTATTGCTTCATTCGAAGCATTATTCACTGCTTCAAAGAAGGCATTCTGGAAAGCACTACAGAATGACTTCCTTAATTGCTTTAGAGAATGCAAGGCGGAAAAGAGCTATTTTGGAACCATACAAATGTAGTTACTGCTTATCAAATCCAGGTTTTTTTTTTGCTGGGTACACTTTAGGATACATGGCTTTTCAAAGTTTACAACTTTTAGTAAATTTTTGATTTCTTGAGAACTAAACATAATAAAAATGCGAGCCTAGGCAACTCTAAGAAACAGACATCTTAGAGAATATGTGCTCTAATCATAAAGGAATTTAATTGACCCGCAGTATGATTTTGGCCGATCTATTGAATTGATGGATAAGTTTTTTTTTTGCGAAGTTGAAATGAAAATCAGCAGATGTTACGAAAAATAATTTTTTTAATAAGTTTTTTGTTGTTAGGGTAAATCTCGGTGTTTTTGAACAATTTGTGGGGATTTGTAAAAAAAAAATACTTGTCAACACTGAGCAACATAAAACAATAAAGTAATTTGATTTACGGTGTAATATTCTGCATTTTTATTACAAATGCTTTGTACGTGTCAAAAGGCCTCTATTTACACATTAACAACAGCCAGCAGCCCGCAACAACAGTAGAAATATCAACAGAAAATAAAATAACATCAGATAATTCAAACAGTTCCAGGAAAAACGGTTTGTATAAGAATACAAATAAATATAATGTTAATTGATGTGGTTGAGAATAAGGAGAGTAAAAATAAAATCAATTCTAGGCTGGGAGTAAAATAAAAATTGAGTTGGATGAAATAATTTAAAATAATCTATAACCGTGAAAATGTTCAAGTGACTTCATTATACCCTCCACAACATGTGATGAGGGTATATATAAGTTGGTCAATCCGTTTGTAACTCATCGAAATATATGTATAAGAGCCCATAAAGTATATAATTCATTTTTATTGAATTTTAAGCCATTTTATCCATGTCCGTTTGGCAATCACGGGGGTTGATGAAAGTTTGGTGTTGAAATGAGCAAATTCGGTCAATCGGTTCAACAGTTATGAGTGAAAATGTGAAAGTACCTCAAAATTTTCAATATGCTGTATACACTGTACAACATAAAAAAAAATTACAAGGTCCGACCGAAAAATTTTGATAGAAGAGACGAACAAAAAAGACACGTGTATCGGCGTTTTGAAAGTTTACATCAGGGTTTCATTTCAAATTTTGTATTGTAAATCGGCAAAGGAAATCGAGTAAAGCTAACATTTAAAGTATATGCTGTGTTTGCCAAATTTATGTAAAATGTTACGGAAAACGTTTTTGTAGAATATGTTAACCCTCTAACTCCTCAGGGTAAGGGTCTTTTTTGTTCTGCTTTAAAAAAAGAGCAAAAAACACCATTAAAACAGGGATTTAAGGGGTTAAAATTTTCCGCAAAAAGATTCGCCGTGTAATTTTACTATAATTTAATGAATACACCAAAACGGAAAATTCAACCAGAAAGTCAGAAATAAGACACAACAATTATTGTTAATTTCGCATTTATTAAGGATTTAATTTTAAAGTACCCCAAAAATTTAGCATGAAAAAAAATAGTTCAAATTTAACTAAAAATCAGTAATTTCTCTATTATTTTACCTGTGATAGCAAATTTTGATGGGAAGTATTCATTAATTACATTTATTTTAGCTTTTGCTTTAAAAATATATAGTTGTTAGTTTTGTAATACAGTTTCTTTATTTTGAATGAAAATGTCAGTCATTTGTAGAACAAATAAAAGTTTTTACTAACCTTGTAGTTCATTTAAAAAAACAAACCACATCAAATAACTATTTAATGATTTTACGTTAATTTTTTACAGTAGTTTTTTGTTATTTAAAAAAATAAAGAAAAATAAATGTTTGTTTCTTTTTTACTAACATGCGGTTAATTTTTACTACAATTGTTGTTCATTTTTTTAACATTAAAAAAACAAATGACAATGTTAGATGAATTTACAGAAATGTAAGTCGTCCTTTCTTTAAGTGAAATTTCATTTGTTTTTAACTACATTTGCAGTGGTCTTTACCTACATGGAATTCTAAGTGTAGCGTCTGGTGTGTAAAATATAACGTCATATTTTTTCACCAGACGCTAAGAGGTGAATAATTTTTAGAAGTCACCCCAAATTTTTATTTCATCTCAAAATTGCTTTTCACCACAAAAATTATTGTCCATCACACCCGAGTAAAAATAATATTATATTATCTAATATAATGTTATCCAGTTTTATAAAAGTTAAGTATCGCACGATGTATAGTAAGATACAATTCAATCTGCCATCCCAAATAAAAAAGTTTATATATATTCAGATAAAATTTTATACAATTAAATATATAAATGTATAAATTTATGTAGTCATATAAACATATACGTTAAAGCATAAATATTTGTATCTAATTGTATGTAGCTTTGTATTTCAAAAATATTTTTATGGTGACAATAGAATATTTTTGTGTAGGGAAGTTATAATATTTTCCATAAAATTTTTTTACCTTTTTGTATTGAAAAATTTTATTCTGGATACGCGCCTTTATAGGGGGTATATTGCAGTATATTATTTTATATTGTCTTATATACAATTATACTTAATATGCCAAATTATATATTACTATATATACAATTTAGAGTTATATATGTGTTCGTATATAGTTCAATATATAAAAAAATATATAATATAAAAATTCATGTGAACCAACCAAATATTTTTTTAATAAAAACATATGTTACAGTTATATCAGTTTTTTGTGTTTATATACATCCAGATTATTTTTATGTTATTTTCAATTTATAACGAGCTTTCAACCTCCGTATATGTACAAAAATTAAGCAAATCAAACATATTAGCTAGGTTGATACTAGTATTTCGATCTGGCTAAAGATCTCATCAGAACCCGAAGATTTAGAAAAGCTAGAGCCTCCATAATAGGCAGAACTTTAACAAAAAACCAATTAATCATCAATTTTGCTCCATTCTTGTCTTCTTAGTAACCAAGCACGTGGTTAGGTCTTTTCCTAACAAGCATCATGAAGTTACTAAACTTTGAAGACCAAAAATGTTCTATTAATATAAAAAATGTTAGTTTGTACTCTGGCTCAGGTAATATTTTTTACAGTTATATCAGTTTTTTGTTTTTACATACATCGAGATTATTTTTATGTTCTTTTCAATTTATAACGAGCTTTCAACCTCCGTATATTTACAAAAATTAAGCAAATCAAACATATTAGCTAGGTTGACACTAGTATTTCGATCTGGCTAAAGATCTCATCAGAACCCGAAGTTTTAGAAAAGCTAGAGCCCCCATAATAAGCAGAACTTTAACAAAAAACCTATTAAACATCAATTTTGCTCCATGCTTGTCTTCTTAGTAATCAAGCACGTGGTTAGGTCTTTTCCTAACAAAATTGTATAAAACTATATAAGGTCCAATGCTTTGAATATTTTTATTTGAATTCAGATATGATTATATATGGTCCATTACAAAGTTATATTTATTTATATGTGGTTTATATGACAAATATTTTCTAAGTGATTTTAGATATAAATGTATAATTCCAAAGTTGAGATATGTGAGTTAGTTAAATTACAAAATTTCAGAAAAGCTTATTTTTCAACAAACCGACCCTGTTCGGAGTTAAAGCTCTAACCGAACTAACGCGTTTTTGCGATGAATTTTGTACCACATGTTTAGAATGAAAAATATAACAAAAAGTTCTTCTACAATTTTTTTTTTTCATTCTGTACTTTAACATACATTTGCCAAAATAGGTTTAGAGGTTATATCGAATACTAGTGATAGTACTTTAGTAAGGCAACAATTATTTATCTTACTAAGATATAATTTCAATTCAAAAATAAAATTTTTCGTGCTTTTACTTAATAAGATATGGCGATTTTTTCTTTTCTGAAAAAGCGAAATTCAACGAAAACACACGTTAATTTCGATACATACTGTTAAACGCATAAACGCTTTATTAATAACACTAAATACATTAATTCAGCCAAATTTCATATTAATCTATCTACTCGTTTTTAAGTAAGCAGGATCTGTATAAATACGTTAAAGCATAAAGGTATCCTTATCGAATACCGTTTATCGTAGGTTTTAGTAATTTGAAATATATTTTTCACGTTTTTAAAAATTGTGTTCTTTCAAATCATTATTTTTTTAAATTTTAACTTTGACACTTTCTCCACCTTCGCTTCAAAACTATGCACTGAACGCATAAAATTTCTTCACAAAAAAAATAATTGAATTTTGCTTCCTTTCGGAATACATTAATTTCTAATTAAAAATTCCACATTTGACGCATTTGTAAACTATTTTATGGTGACGGCCTTGAGACAATCTTACCAGTTAGAGGGTTGAATTGTTAAAACACAGCCACGATTTTTTTGCTCCATAGTTTCAACTTTGTGAAAAACTGCAAAAATAATATTACAGGGTTAAAAATCAACATATATTCATCCATTTATGAACATGTATGAACTCATCCATGTTCATATATAAAGTGATTCGAGGTCATAAATGTCCATATACCATCATATATGATTAAAATATGTTCATAAGAGTTCATATGTGAGCATATGTATAAATATTACTACAACTTTCGTTAATGCACACATATAATCATGTATGGAAATGTAAAGGCATGAATGATTATATATGTAAATATTACATCAATTTTCGTTAAGGCACACAGATTAACACATGGACATGCATAAGGCATGCCTTATTGCCCAAAGGAAAATTTGTATACCGATATTTATTTGACTAAAACATAGTTTTCTCACTATTTTGCATTTTTGGTAACACGCGAACTAGAACGATTTTCAAAAAAAATCTTAAACACGTATTTATTTAAATCGACGAAGGATTGAAATACGTGAATTTGACATTTAAATGACAAAAAACCTCCGTACAAAAATCAGAAAATATAATTTGTTTTTAAAAAATATCCCTGAAAAAGGATAAGCCTGGACATGCGTTGACATGTTTTATATACTGATACTAATATTGTATACGTTATCGTTAGTTAAAGTAAAAAATTCTTTGAAGAACTAAGAAAAATAAATTTTTTGAAAATTTTCCAGCTCACGGGATCTCAATGCTAGGCGCGAAATGATTTGGAATCATGATAAAACAAACCAAAGTATGAGATAGGCGTGGTAGAGAAGATTAAGCATACTTTTCTAAAAATCATAACTACATTGTAAATTTTTAATTGAATTAGACTGCGCAGTTTCTGGTAACACAACCTTCATCAGTAATCCTTTTGACAATACTGTAATTATTTGTTATGGTTTTTATTGTTTGATTGCATCTATATGAAATGTTTATTTATTAAATGCAATCCTGACCGTGGCTTCAACCTGCTTTCTTTGCCACATGCACTTCGCACTACACTTCAGACAGGCGCTTTAACCGCTTGATCTGAAGTCAGGTCGATTTTTGCTGTGGCTTAAAACCAGTTTCAATTACACGGGGTCGATTTTACATTTAATTGTAATGGCAGAAGATAGCTAAGACAAACAACACAACAATTCACAATTGTTAGAAAATCATATGTAATCTAATTTCCAATATTTCCCAAATTTTGTGAGTTTTTAGCGACATCTATGATGTATTTTTTGTACATATGGTAGTTGGCTATTCACGTAGTTAGGGAAGAGTTGCCAGGGAGCAAATTTTGATATGTTTTATTGGGGATTTTTGAATTTTATTCATCGTCTTCTTAGACAGTGTGCAATTAATACTATAATTAATATGCACATTTTTTCAATTGTTTGAGATTGGCGTGGTAGAGAAGATTAAGCATACTTTTCTAAAAATCATAACTACATTGTAAATTTTTAATTGAATTAGACTGCACAGTTATATATTTTGAGGGGTGGACAAAACAATTTTTTTTTTTATTATGAGTCGGTCTATTCTTTAGTATTAGATTTTATACAACAAAAAATTATATTTACAAAAATGTTCATACTCCTTATAAAAAATTTAAAGAAAAAATTATGAAGCGCTTTACTTATAAGATAATTCGTTAATTATGTATAAGAAATCTAAAAATTTAATGAAGATTTAAGATAATAAAATTTTATCAAAAATTCTTTTTGTGAATTACAAGCTTTTTATTTGTATTAACTAGATTATAATGACAGCTAAAATTATGTCTTATAAACCACGTATTATTTTCATATTTTTTGAAGTTTCTAGATATCATATTTTTATCCTTAAGTACATTATCAAACTCTAAGAATGATTTTCAATAATACATGATTGTCTCTGTATACAATCAAATTAAAGTCAGTTAAGCATACAGTTTTCTTTGTATGTATTCCATATGTAAGACTGTTTGATAAGAACTACACGACGTATGATTATATAATTCCGTAACACTCATACGTCACATGTTAGAAGCCCATATTTTTATTTAAAATTTTACTTTTCTCCAACAATACTGACTGTTTTTTATGTCAAGATGTCATAATATATAAATGTATAAATATTTTAAAAAGTTATATAAATGAAAGAATTCTTCAGAAAAACAGTTCAAATTTCAAAGAAAACGTGTTATAGCTGCCATATATTTTGTGTGTATATGTGTTACTACCAGCTGTATATATATGTATTAGTGCATATGTATATTGTGTTGCCAAAATGAACACAAAAATAATCGCTTTCTTTTCTTGAAACAACACGCACACCAAACTAAGTACAAAAAGTGTAAACTGGTAAAACATCATCAAACAACAAGTTTAATGTTTATTTCACTTGAATACATTACAGTTGCTTCTCATAAATAATTTGAATGTGGAAGAAAACACGCACACAAACAAATGGGCAGTCGTGGTGTGGTGTGTGCGTGTGTTATTGAAATTACAAAAAATTAGAACAGGATTAGGATGAGGAAATAACAAAAAAATATATATGTTTTTCAAAGTCAAGAGAGCAACAGTACCACGCTATAACTGGATGGCGGAATTTGTTTTTGTTTACAATAGTATTAAAAGCATGTTGCAACAGTTGTTTTCACGTTCAATTTCAAGGCAATAACACATATGTATGTTTGTTGTTTAAGGCTTAGAGAGTAAGTAACCTTGAAAAGCTTTTTTGGTCTCTCTTTGTTTAAATTCTCAAAAGCTTTAGCAATTTCGAAATTTATTTATCAAAGACACGTAAACAGTCATTACAAATTTGGTACCAACAAATTAATGTACTTTAGTTAGGTAAAAAATACAATTAACTAAAAAAAACTGCACGTATACGATCCGCTTGATATTTTTAACCAGACTTTGAACATATAGAACAATGCTGACTTCCTTAAAATTTTTTTGTAATATTGGTGACCTCTAGTGGAAATATTAGTAGCCAAAGCCGAAAATTTGATAGAATATAAATAATAGAGAGTAAAAGATATTTAAAAAATAAAAATGTTGTAATAAATAAAAATCTTCGAGCCTTAGGTCTAGTTTTTTTAATAATTAAATTATTTTTCAATATTTCGACATTCGTCGAATGTCATATTCAATAAAAACATATTAATGTAAACAAAGTTCATAAAAAGGGGTAAGTCTAAAGACAGTAAGTACACCCAACTCTTTTTTTGCACGGTCTTTTTTTACACGATTTTGAAATAACACGGTGCACAAAAAGGACAAACTCTTCTTTTTTACACGGTTTATTTGTTCTAACACGAATCCAAAATAATTTTAAACTAAAAAAATCAAAAACTCTCAGGATGCCTTACATCAAATGTCTACTTAGTAAAATACTTTGTGTGCATTTTTATAAATATAGATTTGATAAAACGACAAAATTTGCTGCATTTTTTTTATTTATTTGTGTTTTGGCAACGCATATTGAAATGCATTGAAATTTCAACGTAACCTCCAGATTTGTACAGCTGGGTACCATGAACTGCATAAGCAACTCGAAAAACCAAAAACCCAGCATTTGATTACAGACTTCCTAACTAAAACCAAACCAACTACAGACGACCTTATTATGGAACGGAACTCATCAATGTATTCAAACTCCTCAGATATGTTAGATATACGAGTATCTAGTGATGAAAGCAATAGTAGTACAGTTGGCAATAAACATGGCTAATTACTAAGCAGTTATGCTATTTGCTAATAAAGCTTTTTTCTTTTATTTCTCAAGTTAATTTTTTTCATGTACAATATTTACTTATGGATTTGAGTTTTCTGTTACCTTTTTTTAATAAAAATATGAATTAATTTATTTTTTTTAATTTATGTAACACGTGTTTAATTTTTTTACACGGTTTTTAGAACAACGTATGGGAATTTTTTTATCTAACGCGTTTTTTTTTTAATTTTGGAACACATCCCTGATTTAAGTATGGGCTTCGTGCTTTTTTTTCCACGTTTTTTTTTTACACGTTTTTTGTTGGAACGTATCTACCGTGTAAAAAAAGAGTTGGGTGTATATACAAAAATAACAAAAAAAAATTATAAATTCGTGAAAAAATATATTCAAAAGTATACTAAAAATTTTATTTACATTATTTTTTATTTTTTTTGCAAAAGTTACGTGTTTTTTACCATTTCGTAAAACTGACATCTGACAACCCTGACGGAATAAATTTAATTTAATTAATCTGAAAATGATAAAATTGTAGAGTAAATCTTCTTTCAAAATGATAAAGAAAAGTTTAAGAAGCCTTTGGCAAATTTTAAAAGAATTTTGCTAGAAAATTAGAATGTACAATTAAATTTCTAAAAGATTTTGAACATAAATACACTTAGAATACTATGTAGTTAAAGACCATTGCAAATTTAGTAAAAACAAATGAAATTTCACTTAAAGAAAGGACGACTTACATTTCAGTAAATTCAACTAACATTGTCATTTGTTTTTTAATGTTCAAAAAATTACTAACAATTGTAGTAAAAATGAACCACATGTTAGTAAAAAATAAACAGATATTTGTGTTTTTTATACAGGTATAAAACTTTAAGTTGGCAACACTTTTTTAACTGGAGCCCATTTTGTCAGCTGTCAAGTGATTTATGTTTATTTTGGTTTGGTATTTCAACATGAATAGACTGACGCCTGAACAACGCTTCCAAATTATGCAAATTTATTTTGAAAATCATGGTTCTGTTTGAAATACGTATCACGCACTACTAAGCGAATTTTGTTTAGCGATTAAGCTTACTTTTGATTAAATGGATACGTTAGTAAACAAAACTGCCGTATTTGTAGTGATGATAATCCGCAAGTGTATATAGAGACACCGTTACATACAGAATAACTGACCGTTTGGTGTGCTTTATGGGCTGGTGGAATCATTGGTCCGTACTTCTTTACAAACGATGCTGGTCAGAATGTTTCAGTCAATGGTGACCGCTATAGAGCCATGATTACTGACTTTATCGTTCACCATTTGAACAACCATGATGTGCAGGAGCAGTGGTTTCAACAAGACGGCGCAACATTGCACACAGCTAGTGCCACAATTGATTTATTGAAGGAAACGTTTGGTAACCGCATAGTTTCACGTTTCGGACCCATAAATTGGTGATTTAATCGTGTGATTTAACGTCGCTGAACTATTTTCTGTGGGGATATGTGAAGTAACTAGTCTACGCCAAAAAGCCCGAAACGATTGACCACTTGGAGGACAACATTCGCCGCGTTATTGCCAATATACGGCCACAAAATGTTGGAAAAAGTCATCGAAAATTGGACCTCAAGATTAAACTACGTCCGAGCCAGCCATATTATATAATATGTCATATGCCAGCAGTCATAATTTAATTATAATGCCAGAAGATAATCTTTCGAATAAAGTGAATTTCATGTCAATTTAAAAAATTCACCTCTGTTTTATTTCATTTAAAAGTTATATACCTCTAAAAAAAACACCCTTTATTAGGTAGCTCTGTTTTTTCTGATTAAAACAACATTTTGTGAATGCTGTAAGTGACAAAACTCCACTTAGCAACACTCTTCGCTGTGTCTACCTTGGCTCAACTCGCTAAGAGGTGATGCTACTAAAAAGGTTTTCTTATAGAGGAATTTAACAATTTAAAATACTTTGCTCACTTGACACATAAATTAACCACTGAGGAGTAGTTGGTGAGGACGAAACTGCTGCAGTCTGGAATATCCATCCGTAAAATTGTTCAATATAAAAGAAGAATTCTTCTTCCTATAAAAATCTAACTAAAAAAATCGTCAGTAATTAATTGTTATAACATTTATTACGATTGTCATTATATGACAGTTACAAACAATTTACAGCATTTTTTTTAGTTTTTCAAAAATTTTTCATAGTAATATGACGACAATTTTCATGCGTTAAAACATCGAAAATATGCGCTTAAAATATGACGTAAAAACTAAACTCGAAATAAACATACAAAAATATGCAAAAATAAAATATTCATTAAAATATTCATTTAAAGCAATATTTCCAAAAATGTGCATTTATAACAAAATATTAAAAAAAAATATGCAAAAACAAATCAATAACATTTTGTTAAATATACTTCGAAAAGGTATTTGGTCAAAATCCATTTTGACCTATTGACTATTAACCATCCCAGCAAAAATAATTGGATCCAAAAATACTTCTAATTAAGCGTATCCATTACTGAATTAAACATAGGCTTGTCATAGACAGATAGATGTTCATAGATGTTCATTATCTCGAATAACTTTTTTAAAAGCTATTTCGACAAACAAATTTCTTTGGAATTTGTTCTTAAATTTCATACTCTATCATTTACATTGCTTTAAACTAAATTCCAAGAAAAGTTATATATCTATTTAGGCATATAATTATATGAATAAATAGATTTCAAAAAGTTAATTACACACAGAAAAAAATTTAAATATTTGCCAACTAAAGTAGTAACAACACAAATTCGGTTATTGCGAATTTCAGACGGTTGGCACAACTGAACTTTAGTTTTCATAACATAGATCGGTTAATTCAGCTGAATTTCAGTTGTAACACCCACAATATATTAAGAAATCTGATGTAAATATCGTTGTAAAACTAATATACACTTTTCAATTCGGTTGGCACTTTATTTCTCTGTGTGTAGAAAAAAGAACATTCAAAAAATACAATTGGAATGCTTCCACCCTATGTTAAATTCATCGATGAAATTGATTAATAAGAAGCACTTTGCTTTTTTGCTGGGATGTACACACAGAAAAATAAAGTGCCAACCGAATTGAAAAGTGTATACTAATAGTAACAACTTATAAATTCTGTTAGTACAACGATATTTACATTAGATTTATGAATATTTTGGGTGTTGTAACTAAAATTCAGTTGAATTAACCGCACTTTGTTGTGAAAACTAATGTTAAGTTGTGCCAACCGTCTGAAATTCGTAATAACCAAATTTGTGTCGTAGTAACTGAATTTCAGTTGGCAAATAGCTAAATTTTTCTCTGTGTGTAGTTGCATAAATATCGTTGCCCTAGTATTACACAGAAAGAATTTCCTGGACGAGTTTTAATGAAATTTTTCCATTAAACTGAAGAAGTGTTCTTCACAATGTGAATGAAAAATTTCTTAAACTTTATGAAAAAGCTTCATAGTTTTAATGAAACTATTCCATTAAAATTATTTTCATTAAATTTTATGAAAAGGTGCATTAATATAATGAAAAGTGATGGACTCCAGTGACATTTCATATATCAAATGCAAAAATTCAGTAATATCATGCAGAAACTTCTCTCAGTGTACGTATATGTTGCTTCCCATGCCTGTCCCATGTCCTGCAGTTAGCATGGGAACGGTGCCTAACTAACAGTATTTGTTCTCCTATAAGAGACAAACAACTTATTTTAAAATTTTTCTTAATACAAAATTACACGAAAAATGTATAATTACACAAAAATTGGCAACACTGATTCAATCATAAGTTTAAATGTTTCACATTGTATGATTTTTTAAAATCTCAAATAAACTTACTTAAAGTTAGAAAACTAGTCTAAATTATCGGTTTTATTTGATTGTTAAGATTGTTGGTTGTTTTTAATCTTTATAAAAAGTTTAGTTAGAATATGGTTCTACCTTAGATATTATTTGTTAATTTTTGTATAATTTTAATTTGTTAATTTTTGTATTAAAAATTCCAAAATAGTTTTTTCGGTCTTTCTATATTTTCATATCTAAACGGACAACTGTGGATTTGGGTGATGCCAATGAAACAATTGTATTGTCTATCATTAAAATTATCAAACTTTTTGAAAACTAAGTAATAATCTATAAACTAATTTAATAATTATTAAAATGTAGTTTTTTTCATATAAGGTGTTCAGAAATATTATTCTTTTTGTCCTTTAATATTTTAAATAAAATTAACTTTCATAGTCCACCTAGGAAACCCAGACATATGTATAAATTTTACTCAGTGACGTTATTTTGCGTTTTGTAAAAATATGGTTTCATTTTCGTTAGCTCTTTGTTCTATGCACTTTTGTGTGTCTAAAAATGTACAAAAAAAAATTAAATGTACTTTTGTGCCACATTTATTTTCTCTATTACAATAACACAAAAACATGTTGCTAATATATATTTGGTAGTCCTTTTTCCAACCAAATCACATGCAAGACTATGCTTAGTTACAATTTAACCAACGTGATGTACAGACGGAAAGCAACGGATAAAAAGGATTTATAAATAAAATTATGGAAAATGTAAATAATTTAAGTAAATTATATACAATTTTAAAGTAAAAAACTTAAATTGATATTTATGTTAAATAAAAAAAAAAAAATAAATAAGAGTAAAAAAAAAAAAAATTAAAAAAGGTATAACAAAAATTGCACTAAAATTATTCTAGTGAAATCACATTGTCATTTTTAAGTGATTTTCATTGAATTTGTATAATTTGTATTGTCATATGTTTGCTGCATAGTAAAAATCATTTGCATATTAATATTGTGGTAACAGTTTTGTGTGTTTAAACAAAAAATTTTAGTTTATTGTTTGGATAATATTTGCAGTTATTGTCTCCATAAACTGCATTATAAATATTTGCATAATAACGCAAATGACTTTATTTGTGTAGTATAAAAAAAAGTGTTTAAACACAATTTAAATATTTATAAATGTGTGTGTGTATTTAATTGAATGTGTATTTAATTAAAATAATTTAAAATACATATTAACAGAAAAAAATGCAGTCTACAAAAAAATATAATTAATAGTCTGCTTTAACTTTAATACTTTAAACAAAATTAAAAAAAAGCCTATCGATAATTAAAGGTAAGTTAAAACAATTTAAAAGACATTCCAACAAAAAAAAAAAAAAAAACATTAAGCATGGACTGCATTTCAATAAAATTTAACATTTTATTATTATTTAAATAAATTCTGAGAAATTGTAATTGTGTGTAACTATTTTTTATGCATTATACAAGTTAATGACTTGGTGGCGTTTTTAAATTGGTTTAAAAAGTTAAATTGAAAACAAGAAACGTAATGTGGATAAAGGTAGCAAATGTATACAGTTATCTTTTAATTTATATAAAAACTTTTTGTCACAAACGACAGTTAAGGCCGAACTATATTTAGTGTAGCTGAATTAAGCAACTGAGCGATTACATGAAAATACCTTGAAGAACCCATATTTAGATTAAGTACACTTTCGTAAAGTTCCATATCCATTAATTTGGTTAATTTGTAATCGAAACTCATCGTACCCAACTTAACCAAATAAAAAACATTTCAAACAAGTAAAAGAAGTTTAATAAATATCAAAAAAAAAATTTTTTCAGAATTGAAGAATTAATCAAAACAAAAAAAAAATATAGAACTAATTCGCAAATCTAGTGAAAATTTAAAAACCGTAAGTCAATTGTGGTTGATTTAAAGCTACAAAATGGCTTATTTGATTAATAAGAAGAATCTCTTTGGTTTTCTCAACAAACTATCTCTTCTTCTTCTTCATTTCCGCTTAACTCTCTGTGGAGCATAGGGCTTCAAGAAGTTTCTAAAATACTGTCTAAACATGAATTGCTCCCTCCCAGACACGTGGAGCTTGCCGCCAAAGCGGGAGGATTTGACGAACGTCTGGGAGACTATTATTTTCTGTTTGTGTTACATTCATGTTTTTGTTAACTAGTTTGCCAGGATTTCTTCAATGCATGTAAGGACAAAGCAGATCTTAGTGGAGCCTGACACTCCTTTTTGACTAAGAACAGGCGTAGGCTTCCTGGAAGCTGATGGGCGCTACCGTTGACTTTTAATGGTTCTTCCGCTACCATCCCTATTGCACTATCCAGCCATAATAGTGCCGTAATCTGCTTGACCCTATTCCCCGAATATGTCGGGTTGGCCCAAGAACAGATGAAACATTGCTCACATTTGCTAATATCATAGCGGGTGCTATAATATCATTGCCCGGTGTTCACCTGCTCCGGAGGGTCGGAGGTCGTGAATCTTCTTAGTTACAAGAGCAAGCATTGGTTCTGGACTTTACCAAGTTAAAGACGATCAGTTCCGTTATCTTGTCTGCCTAACTCTGGACACCAAACTATCAAATACAGTAAATGGAAACTAACCGAAATTTTAAATAAAAAGTTAATTTAAAATGGAAATACATAATTAAATATAAATTAAAAAATTGGGTAATTTTTACTTAAAGACTTCGAAAGAAGAAAATGTTTTGGCAGAAAACGGCAAATAATAATAATAAAGTTATTTAGCTTAATTTTTATTTCTTTCAATATACGCACAATATGTATACAATTTAACAAACAGTTGTTGTATTTTCAAAAATATTAAAATCATAAAATCTGATTATATTTTGCATAAGTAAAAGCTTCCAGCTTACTATTTCTACTACATATATTCTTCAAAATTCTAAACCCTAAATTCGTATTCCATTTAATTTTTTTTTTTTTTTACGCTAATCATTTACAAAATCAACATATTTTTTTCCCAAAACCAATTTGTAACTTTACATATTTGGGCTTTTACACACGTACTTTAACAAATGCGTAGGTATATCACTCATTCCATATCAAATTGAACGATTTTTCACATACCAGTTTTTGTTTGCTTTGAAATTTGGCAGGCATATTTTTATTTCAAAAATATTTGATACTTCTTCTTATTTTAAACGAGCTTAAGATCATTTATTTATTAATTATAATTATTTATTTCCAATATTTCGTCTCCACATTGGGTAACTTCTTTAGGAAACAATTATTATTTGTTCAATTAATATTTGTTCCCTGAAGAAGTCACCCAATATGGAGACGAAATATTGGAAATAAATAATTATAATTAATAAATAAATGATCTTAGCTCGTTTAAAATAAGAAGAATTAAATAAAAAAAAATATCAAAGAAAATTTAACATTTTTAAAACTATTTAACACTTTTTTTGGAAAAAATACGAAATTTTTAAAAGAAGCTATTTCCTAGCAAAATAAAGTTGAAGTAGTGCTTTGAACAGGAAACATTAAAAGATATTACGTTCCAAGGCACACTCGTTTCATATCTGTCCTCCCTTCCCTACTTTTAACTAAACTACTTCACCACTAATTTGTTTTTTTTTTTTTTGCTCATTGTCTGGTATATTTTATTTTATTAAATATCTTCATCACAGGATTTAATTAAAGTTAAGTTAAAAAATATAAGTGCCGGATATATGATATATGAAAATAATTTCGTAATAAAATACAAATGAGCAAAGTGTTTCGAAAATAAATGCACTTAACAAAATTTTAGCTACAACATCAATCGACATCACACATTTTAAATTATATTTTTACTGCATAAATATGGATGCATTTTTTATATTTTCATTTGAGCAAAATCATTTTTGCATTCAAATTAAATTCATTTTCTTCTCGGGAACGTGTATGGCAGCAGTGATGCATTTTGAGTTTATTTGTTTTGGGCCAAATTGACAATTTAAAAGGTCCAAAGGAATGATAAAGTTAGTACTATAGTACTTTTTTTGGTACTATTGAGTCCTTTGACTCTTCTAGTACTATTTACATATAAATAAAAATTAAATATTGAGTTTGAATTTTAACGTCTTTTTTCACACAATTGCAATTAATACTATAATTAATATGCAATTTTATTTAATTTTAATTGTGAAAGACGTGGTAGAGAAGAATGAGTGTATTTTCTAAAAATCATAACTACATTGTAAATTTTTAAATTTTCCTGAATCAGACTGTGCAGTTTCTGGTATTGAACCTTCGTCAGTGACCCTGTTTTTTATTTGAATAATGTAAGATTTGTTATGTTTTTATTTGTTCCATTGCATCTATATGAAATTGTCTGTGCAATCACTGACCGTGGTATAGATAAACTGATTTCTAATGCCACATGCACTCGCACCACACGTTAGACAGAGCGCTTTAGCGCACTGATCTATCGTCAGGTCGAGTTTTGTTGTGATTAAAACTAGTTTTATTCAATACACGGTGTTTTTGTTCTTGCATACATAACCTCAGAAGTACAACTCCAACAACACAACAGTTATATTTTTAGAAACTTCAGAGAAACTTCAAGATTCAACATTTAATTCAATTACACATTCATAAATTAACATTTATCATATGTATTTATTTGGATCCAATCGTTGTAAATGTAATTGATTAAAGATGATTTTATTTGAGTTCGAGTAAAAAAAAAGTGTTCGAAAAGTGAAAAATAAATATCTTAAAAAAGTACAATTGAAAAAAGGGCATTGCCAACATCTTCAAATTTGCATTGTGATTCTAAAATCGAATGAGTAATGAAATAGATTTCCTTGCAAAAAAGGTAAATTTAAGAAATAGTCTGATCATTTTATAAATTCTGTAACTAAAATCAACAAAATTTGTTTTTATATACAAATAAATTTTAAAAACGTTAATTTATAATAAAAACTTGTATTTAGTACTATGAGAGTCGAAAAAGTACTATTTTTTATGCTGGTTGGTACTATTTTAAAATCCCATTTATCATCCCTGTGGGGCAATTTTTAAAAAATTCGATTATTAGATTTTTACTAAAATAAAAATAATATTAATTTGTTAATTAGAATTCGTCATTTTAATGTTTTTTTAAAAATGCAAGACAAACCCCTCTGACAATAAAGTTTAACATATTTTATGAATTCACATCCAAAAACACATTTTTTTAATAAAAAATGAATTGCGGCACTTCTTTTAAAAATTTGGAGAAATATAAATAGATTTAAAAATGTTATCGTCATGCATTCAAAAATTTTATAACCTGACCTGGTACGAAAATATATGATTTTGAATGCGATTTTAATAAAAAATTAAACAACTCCCCGTTTTTCATTCTCTAAGGAACTAGCATATGCTCTCATCGAATAAAAAAAATCAGGCAAATTTCATAAAAGTCTGAACTAAACGGTTTAAAGTAGTCAGTTCAATTTTGAGCTGAAAGGGCCAAAATAGATAAGAAAGTACCACAGGGCCAACAAGCAGTCAAAAGTGCCACAAATGGCCACGTTTTGCATCACTGTATGACAGTCATTCATTTGCAGGGGAAATTTTACTGTCGAAAACTTTCTTTTGGATGATTGAGACGATTAAGGAATTTTTTTATATGGCGATTGGGGAGCATAAGGAGAAAACATAGTTAGTGTGTGTACAGCGTTGTTTTGATTTTTTTACACCAATACCAAAAACTGACCTGGTGAATTAATATCAATTATAGTGGATCGTAAATTACTCTCATGCTTAATGACATAGTTTTGATTCCCGTAATATTTAACAATTATCATAAACGTTTTAAAAAACGAATGTAAAGTAATTGAATAATCCAACATAAGTACATACTTAGGTAAAATAATTAATATTATATTATAAATAATTTTCTCAATCTTATATATAAAATTCTCGTCTTTATAAAAGTTTTGTGTTTAACATAGTTTTTATTTATATTTGAGGTCGCCCAGTAACAATAAAGTTTTTTTTATTATTAACTTTTTATATTTTGTCTTTAGCTAAATCTGTCGCTCTTATAGACTATATGAGCAACTAACTCCGTCCCACATTCGATCTAAATTAATTTCGAACTCATTTATATATAAAAATACCCCTTCATAATTTTAATTTCTCCCATCATGATTTACCGTCTCTGAGAGGATCAATACTCTTTCGCACGCATACACATAAAATAGTTTGTAAAGCATTGTAAGCAGCGTAAATCTCCACCGTCAGCACCCGCCAGTAGGCTTGAGGATTTGTAAGTGCGAATATTTTCTAATGCTATTTTTATTACACACACCCACACACATTTTTTAACAAATATTTAAATAACTTTTCGAAGTTAAACTTCATAGTTTCCCCTATTAATTCTTTTTTTCTCGTAATGAAAATATGTTCATATTTGTAATGGTTAAATTGGAGTGAGAGAAGTAATTTGGCGTGGATTTATCCTCATTCTGTGGAAGTTTTTCCACACGTGCGGGTGTACTTTTTTTTAGTGAATTTTTAGTGAATAGAACAATTGTAAAAGATAAGTAATTACCTTAATTTATGTTATATATTGATCATAAAGGTTTCTGGAGGTAGAAATTATTATAGATACTGTGTGAAAAATTAAAAAAAAAAAAAAAATTTCTTTTTTATTAATGGATGCCGACACACAGTGGAGTGAATCAAATAAAAAGTGGTAATAAATATAGAATTTCTTAACTACTGGACCGATTAAGACCAAATGTTTATGTAATCGTTAAGGAGGAGTATATCTATCAGAAGCCACCCTGTGTTAACACAGGGTGAGCACTGAGGTGCCAAAGTAGACCACCTCGAGTACAGAAAACTTTTAAAATGCTGTAACTTCTACAATTATGAACCGATTTCGATGATTTTAGACTTTTTGAATCCGCTTGATATGTTACCTCTTAAAGTTTAAAAGTTGTGTGATGTTGAACATTAAAATTTAAATTTTTTCACAAGTTTGTTTTAGGTTTTAAGTTAATAACTCCTTTATAGTAAGCGGTAAGACATTAAAAAAAATTTTGTATAATTGCCATTTTTATCATTAATGTTGTGCTTAAAGTTTCATTTAATTATCTGTAAGTGTTGAGTAAAGAAAAATCTACAAAATCAATTTTTTGAAATAGGTCAAAAAAATTGTAAAATTTTTGAGAAAAAGTAGCTTCACTCATACTCTAATAAAAGAAAAGTAAATTTTTTTTTAAATATTCGAAAAGAACAGGCTTTGGGAATAGTTTTAAATGAAAGTATTATTAATTTTGGACATACACCCTACACCCAGCATTAATCGAAAATGACCAATTTTCAAGCAAAATTTCCAGTTTACACACGTGGGCAAAAAATGGCACGCCTATTTCTTAACTTTTTAAAACGTAATATTATAGACTAATAAAATGTTAATTATTCTTTATCAAGTTTGCCGTCGGGAAATGAAAAGTGGGGTCCTGGGAGGAGTTTTTGTAAAAATAGTCAAATTTTGAAATTAGATTTTTTCGCTTTTAAAAAAATCATATTTAGATCCAATTTTTTTACTTTCATTTATTTTTTATTAATTAACGACAATATAATCTTTAATTCATATTAAAATTGTTTACATAGCATAAACACACATTTAGATATTATTTATCAAAGTTAAGTTGTTATAATACAAAAAACACTATTATATATATATTTTTTTGTTTTTTTACTTATTTGTTCTAGAAATTTTTTAAAATTTACAATAAATTATTTTTTTTTTTAAGCAGAGTTTTTCGTATGTTCAACGATGTATAACATGTCTGGTAAATACGTTAACAAACGTCTGAAAACTTTTTTAAAATGTGTCAACTCGACCAAAAATTTTATTTATATGAAAATTCCTTTGTATGAAAATCATGGTAAATAGTGTATGAGTAATTAACAGGGCAGCGACTTTCATCCACTAAAAAATCGAAAATATGCGCTTAAAATATGCAGTAAAAAGCTCAAAATATGCGCTTAAAACATGCACTTAAATCGAAATATGCACCAAAGCATGTTTTTTATTAATCTCATCAAGCGGATTCAAAAAGTCTAAAATCATCGAAATCGGTTCATAATTGTAGAAGTTACAGCATTTTAAAAGTTTTCTGTACTCGAGGTGGTCTACTTTGGCACCTTAGTGCTCACTCTGTGTTAACACAGGGTGACTTCAAAACTAATTTTCTGAAAGCTATACTCCTCCTTAACGATTACATATACATTTGGTCTTAATCGGTCTAGTAGTTAAGAAGTGAGAAGTGACTTTAATGAATTTTAACTTCAACGATTCTAATATTTATGCCTTTATTTTGTAAAACGCTACGCCTCACTTCACCTTGCGTTGGCCTTATTTAAATTTCTTAAGTCACCACGTTCAAAAAAGTGACTGCTCGCGTTGAAACAGCTGATTATTACGTTATTTTAAACTCAAATGTTTGAAAAAGCCAATTGTGTAAAACGCAACGCTTACTTTTTTATCACTTGAACTGTCAAATTAAGCACCCAATTTTTTGAAGCGTTAGCTTACATATTTTTAGATAACTACAAATCACATCATAAAAAAAAATATTTTAGTTTTCTGTGTTTATTTTCTATAATGTTAACAATTTACCACATGTAATATTTTTTAATAAAACAAAAAGCTGCTTTTTAATTATCACAATTAAAAAAAATATGTTAATTTTAAATAAAACAAATGAAAAAAAGCTATAAACACATATTTGAATTTGGTTTTAAATTTCCTCCAGCTGTATTTATATTTGTATTCACAATCACAACTGATGGAGTTACCAGATCATAAAAAACCTGGTTTTCTCAACTTTTTTGTTTAGTTCAGTACTGTCCTGTATGTAGGAAACCATAATAACGCAATGGTTTGAGAATTGATGTGATAACGTATAAGTTCAGTGTTGAGACAACGCGGTGACGTAGTGATTTATAAAATAACATATTTTTTGCTTAGCGTTTGTGTTGGTGTAGGTGAAGCGTTGAACGCAGGGGAAATACAAAATATGGGCATTAATGTTTTTTATTTATTTTAATATGTTTTCAAAGATTTTATTAATAAATTATTATTATTATAAAATGGAATTCTAAATTTTTTATTTACGAAAAGTGAAGCCATAGGTAGATTAGATTAGAGTATAATATGGGTGAGCGAGTACAGCCGGAACTAATAGGTAGTCCTGTTCCTTAGCTTGTAGCCGAATGTGTCGGAAATCGTTACAAATGAACAAAAGACAAAATATGCGAAAACTTGTACTTTTGACAAAATACACACAAGAAAAACTGAGGGAATATTATCGAAGTGCTTAGTCATTATACAACTACATAAATTTCAAGTTAGTTTTACAAAATTCTAGTGAAATATTTTAAAATTTATTAATACAAGCCTAGTAAAAAGTTTTTAAAAAACTTCATTTATTTTACAAGAAATTTGTAAAACAATTGTATAATTTGTAAACACTTTGATAATATTCCTCCAGTTTTTTTTCTGCGTGTACAAATTAATGACATTTTGTAAAAAAATTTTTGATTTTTTTAAGTCTATATTTGTTTTTGATTATCAAGAAAAAAACACACACAGATAATTAAAAGCACTATAATTTGTTCAACCATTTCCGTAGCGACAACAAAATTATTATCTAGAAAACAAAGTTTCCAGTTGAAGTGCAGGAAGAAATTGTTGAGCTCTGCCCAATATACCGTTTCGTAAATAAAAATAGAGCGCTTCGTAACTACTGTTTAAAAGTTATGAAGTCTAAAGTACAAAAATGATGCGACATGGTGGAATGATCCGAATTACCGAGAGGTGCAAGCGTTGTCACTTCGTATTTAGTAGAATGTAAAGTGTGGAAGAAATCATAAGTATTAACGTTGTTCACCTTCAACGCCGGTAATAAGCGTCGGTCCATTCACTAGTTGCGACAAATGATGGTGCGCGGCTAATAGTTTAACGTAATTGGGCTTGAGCAATCATGAACATCGAAACAAATTTTGGGACACACTACTTAGTGTCGACGCTGATATATCATTTTTATTTTTATAGTGTATAAAAATACAAACGAAATTTAAAAACTAAAAGAAAAAACAAGTTTGTTATAATTTTTATTAAAAATAAAAAAAAATTATGTTTTTTTCGACCTTTAATTGTGCAATGAAAATGAAAATTATTCAAGTTCGAGGCCATACTCTATATTTCTTCGTTAGGATATTGTCCTAACAAATAATCTATAGAGTTTTTTGTTTTCAAATTTATTATTTGACCCTTTCAGGAATGTGTTGATAGATCTATTTCGGGAATTTTCTAGGTTCCCATCATCAGAACACGTTTTGAAAGCGGTAACAATCTCATGCCAAACATCAAACATACATATGAACTCACTACATGAGAACTAATATACATATGAGTTTGAAGTTAAAGATTATAACCATTGATCAAAAAATAAATTGAAAACTCTATATTTCTTCATTAGGATAAAAAAAACTCTATAGATTATTTGTTAGGACAATATCCTAATGAAGAAATATAGAGTATGGCCTCGAACTTGAATAATTTTCATTTGAGTTTTATTTTGAGCGAAAAAAAATTATAAATAATGATTATTTTTGAGTTTTATACTTTTTGCTCGAAAATAATGATTATGGCTGATTTTTTTTATTATAACTCAAAAATAATCATTACCATTGAAGAAAATTTTAAAAATCAGAAATTTATAAATCATGACGGATATGGAAAGATTGTCAAAAAATAATATTAATGGTGCAATAAATTTTTTATTATGTCTGTTCTAAGTGATCGATTTTTTGACTTAACAAAACAAACAATAATCATTATTCACGGTCCCTGTTAAAAATACACCAGGATAAATATCGCCATGCAGGAAAATGTTTATCTTTTTTTGAATTTTTAAACACAAATTTTGAATAAGAATACGTTTACCTTATTTCAATGCAAAACAAAACTATTGATATCATAATCGTTCGGTTTGATATGGAATGATTCATATGTAGACATGGCTTTAAAAAGGTTATGTTTGTCGAATAATATTAACATTAATGTGAATAATATTTAAATGGAAAGAAATATAAAACTTGGTAAAAATTTATATTAGATAGTTCTAGCTAATTCTTAATAATATCATCTTCCTTATGGAATTAATAAAGTTTTTAAATACAAAAACTTCGTAAGAAGCATATTAAAACGTAGTTTAAAAAATTTTTAAATTTGCAATTCCACTGTTACCATATATATACAAGGTGGCGCAAAAGTAATCCTCCTATCAGAAAATGCTATAAATTTTGCGATTGGCCCCTAATGTCAGTTCTGTTTTGACATTTGTGTAGTAAACACACGCGAAATACACGTTTATTAACAATGTTACGCTACACTGCTCCAGAACGCGGAATATTGGTAACTATTTATTTGACCAATAATCGGTCGGTGACTTTGGCACAACGTGAATTTCGTCGCAGATTTCCTGGCCGTCCAACGCCTACTGGTGAAACACTGCGACGTTTAGCCGCTCGCCTCGAAGAGACTGGCACAACACGAGATGCTGCCTGGCGTGGCAGACCCCGGAGTAGCCGTTCTGCAGAGAATATTGCTGCTGTAGCAGAGGATGTCATGGAAGCGGGCCAAACGGTTGATCAACGAGTTCTTTTTGCCGCAACTTGATGAATTTGGATTGGAAAACATGTGGTTCCAACAGGACGGTGCAACGGCACACACTGCACGTGCCACAATCGATATGCTGAAGGATGCATTTCCCGGGCGCCTAATCTCCCGTTTTGGCGATTTGCACTGGCCAGCAAGATCGCCTGATTTGACCGCTCCAGACTTCTTTTTGTGGGGCTTTTTGAAGTCGCGGGTTTATGTTAACAAGCCTCAGACTCCTGCAGCTCTTAAAGACAATATCCGTCAAGAATGTGAGGACCTATCGCCGGAAGTTTTGGTCAAAGTGATGGAAAATGCCATAAAAAGGGCTCAAATGACAATCAACTGTGGCGGCGGCCATTTACATGACATCATATTCTCGACTTGATGTAAAAAAAACTAAAATACCAAATAAAAATAATCCACAAGAAGAATCAAAGTTTTTCATTTTTTTTTTTAATTTACAGCCAAAAAACATCGGAAGGTTATTTTTGCGCCACCTTGTATATAAATTCCTGGGATTCCTAGTTGGAACATAGGGCCAACTAGGAATCACTAACCATATAGTGATTAGAATAAACTTTTTTTCTCTTTTTTTGAGAGCAATTTTTTCAAAAAATATATAAAAATATAAGGACGACCGGTGTTATAAATGCGATTTATTGGTATCGATAAAGACATATAAGAAAACTTTTAGAAATAAAACAATTTTGTATTGCACATGTACTTTTTGAAAAAAATTCACCAGAAAATCACTAATTTCCCTTCTCCGTTTTTGTTTTTAATATCAAAAATGTGTTGTGTTCTCTCAACTAGCAAAGGAACATATTAATTTAATCGATTGGACTTGCAAAAAAAAAACAATTTTCAAAAATTAAAACTAATTTTTTAAAAAATGTTAACCCTTTAAATGTGAAAAAGCTTCAAAGTTTCAATTTCAATTAATTATACGTCCACTAGAGGGCGCGTTGAAGACACAAAAATTTACTAAAAATTTATATTGCGAAACCAACTTATCTTCCTTCCTACCAAGTTTTGTCAAAAAATGCGCACATAATCTATGTCTGGTAAAAAATGGGTTGATACTACTTTTCAAGAATAAATAATACTGTGTAACAAATTTGAGTTCTCCGATTGTAGTCTGAATAAGACGAACGATACACTTAAATAGATTGGCACTATATCAAAACGCCTAAGGGATTTTTTGAAAACTAAAATCTGATTTAATTTTCGGCCCAAGTTCTCGATTTATTTTTTGTGTTTTTATAAAAAAATCTACAGCGGAGTAGACAAAATTGAAGTTTTTGCTTATTTTTTCCGTTTTTAGTCATATTAGTAATTTTTTTTTTTTTTAATTTTCTTCGCTTGTAATGAATTTTATTTAAAATTTGTTTGGTTTTTCCTTTAAAAAGTCAAATTTTTTACCTTTTTTGTAGTTTTGCTAATTTTTTTGTTGCCTTTTTTCCAACATCTTTTTGACATTAAAACTACAGATTTTGACATTTTTTATCTTCTGTGATGATCACATATGGTCTTTTATATAAAAATACAACAAAAAGAATGTGCACAAATTAATATCTAAAATTTTTATTTTTAATATGATTGTTTTATGAAATTTATTTTCATATGCAGGAAAGTTGTTTTATTTTAAGCAAATCAATTGCTAAAACCGAATGGAATAAAAAGTATGCGATACTTTATAATTTACAAAAATATAATTATTACTCATTCCTCTCGAGTCCCCCTAAAGTAGGCAACAGCAAGTTAAGAAAATGCAACACCACAAGCATATTATTTATTTTTATAAAAACTTAAATATTACTTATCCGTCTGGACCCCCTTGATTTACGCAACATGCTTTAGGAAAGTATGCAATAAAAAAATTGATAATTTACCACTAATACTAGTCGTATGCGCAATACTAATTATATGAAATATTTATGTATCACTCATTCGACTAGGGGTGTTTTCCTTTTATTTTGTAATTTGCGTTCCTAAAGTATGAAATATAAATATAATATATAAAATTTGGAAAATATAACGAAATGCTTTATTATATTTTTTTAATTAAAAAACTTATATTTTAGAAATCGATAACATTTTAAAAACTTTTAATTTTCGTCCATAATAGAAAAAACAGTTAAAAATAGCCAAACTTCATAAGGCTATGAAAATGAAATTCGAGCTAAATTTAGTTTTATTTATTTAAGTTTAGTTTTTTTACCTCTAAGGATACAATTTCTTTTTGCATAGTGTTATAAGATTCTTAGTTTAAAAAGTTCACAATTTGTGTAAAATTTCGCTATCGTTTTTATTATTTTTTAATTGAGTAGAAAATAAAGAAAATATATGTCAGCCTAATGCAAATACAGACACGTATGAATTTATGTGTTCAAGTGTATATTATGCAAAAATATTTGTAATATTACATTCCTTAAAAAGGGAAGAAAATATGGATTATATTGTGAATATATTTTGTTTTTTTCTAGAAAGTGCTCGTTAAGTTATGACATATTTTGGAATGTATGTAAATATCGTTAGGGAAATTTAAATAAAAAAACAATAAAATTTTTTTTTTTATATATATTAAATGCCCAGGAAAACTTCGGTAATAGGTTGGTATTACGGAACATGTCACGTGGTAAGAAGTTAAACTCCTTACCCTTGCATTACTTAGCGATGTTTAACACAAAATGCATATGCTTAAATGTTTTTATGGTACACTGATAGAATTTTCCTTCATAATATTAATGAAACGATTTCATTAAAATCGATTCATTGGTTTAATGAAAAATTTAATTAACTGAATGAAAATTCATTAATATTGGCATTTTTTTCATTAAAATTTTTTATGAGTTTTTCATAATTTCATAAAAAAAAATTCATTAAATCGAAGAAAAATTTTCAAATTTTTTTCAATAAAAATTAAGAAAAAAAAAATACTCTTTGTGTACTATCATTTTGAAATAAAAAAACTGAAAAATTTCTTTTAAACAGAATTAACCAAACCTTTGATTTGATTTTTATTAAATTTGCCCAGAGCTAACAGTTTTTGACGAATTTGAATAGTTAAACTAAATTCCAGAGAACAGATTCTGCAAGAAAAACGATATAGTTTTGTTCAAAACGAGACCTAAATTGTTATCGTTTTGACGATGTTACACAAAAACGTTATGCTAAACGATAATAAATTTTTGTTTTTTAACAACATTGTTGACAATATTTAACATTTTTATCTAATATGGTCGTAATTTAACTACAAAAAGTTGACTATAATCGTCGATCGTTCTACAGAATTCCAAGCCAGATCGATAAAAAATTACATATTTTGTACCGACATATAAGAAAATATGTCATCTTTTAACACAAATTATAAAAAATGTAAAGAAAGATTGAACAATTTTGTAAAAATAAAACAATAAAAACAGAAATAAATTAAAATTGGTTTAAACGATTTTTTTCAATCATTAAAGTTCTTAATATACATAATTTATAAAAAGTACAATAATTAAAATATTTCTTTTTTATGGATAAAAAATTTTATTTTCAAAATTTGTAATTTGTATGCTAAAATAATCATAAAAAGTGCAAATTATTAAATATCAACAAAAATATTTCATGCAAACTATAAGTTTTATTCATTAAACACATGAAACTTTCATAACGATTAGGCTAGGATTAATGGAAAAAGTTTCATATACTTTATAAAATTTTCATTGGGTCAATGAAACCGTTCATTAAAATTGATTTAATGAAACACCTTTTATTGACTCAATGAAACGTTTCTTTGGGGACTTTTTTATGAAAAAAAACATTGGATTAATGAAGGAATTCATTAATACTACGCACAAATTTCTATCAGTGTATAATTATTTCGTTTCTACTTAAAATTTATTATAATTAAATTTTTACTACAAATACAAAGCTGTTGATAACTCTTTACGTATAAGTGAGGAGTAATATGTTGCCGAGGTAAGTACCCAGGTAGAAAAATACAATCTTTAAAACGTTTTAAAAGCATTTTTCATGATGGTACAAGCGTTTTCAGAACATACCAAATTACAAATTTAAAGCGTTTTGAGAATGTGCAAAATGATAACCCAAATTTACGGTCTGAGGATGGTATTTTATAACGTTCTCAAAACATTGCAAAACAAAATTTTTGAAATGCTTTTTCAATCGTTAAATAAGTATTTGCAGAACATTTTGGCTTACAGTTATTAAGCGTTATGAAAACGACCCAAATGATAACCGCTTTGAGGGTTGTAATTTTGAACATTGTCAAAACGCTCGAAAGAAAAATTTGATTGAAAATAGATTGTTTTGAGCAGTTTCTGTACTTAGCAGTCGCCAACCAGCGGCTTGTCTGTGTCAAAATTTTGGATGGTGTTTCAGTTTCAAACTGATGTAATAAAAAATCTGTAGAAAATAAATGTTGTAAAAAAATACTTTTTTCACAAGTTATGTACTTATTACCCTTTAATTCTTCATATACTTGGGTTGAACTGAAATTTTCTTTGCCTACACCCTTATTTGGCTTTCCGCATCCACTAAACTGTTGTTGCAACTCGTTTGACATTATAACAGAGAGAACAGCTGCAATCGCAAAAAAAAAAGTATTTCTAAAGTACTATTGGCAAATGTTAGAAAAACGCTTTAACTCAATGGTTTTACATTGGTTTTATTTTATAAACCGTTGTAAATTTTGTACGATAAGAACATCTTAAGTACTTTTTACAAACGTTGGAAAAACGCTTTGAACCAATGTTTTTACAGTGTTTTTATTTCAAATATTTGTAAGTTTTGTATAAAAAGTATTCCTAAAATACTTTGTCCGAACGTTCGAATAGCAATCCAAAATAATGTTTTTTAAATGCTTTTTTTTCGTATTATTTGCAATTATCGCTTTTGAAACGCTTTTATTTTAGTACCATCAAAAACAAACGTTTTGAAAACTCTTCGTTTTTTGTACCATCCCAAATTTCTACCTGGGTAGTTACCTAGATGGACATGTTCTTGATAAAATAATATGGTTTGTAATAGAAAACTAACAAGTTACTTCTCTATTACAAAAAGTTAATTTTTCTACCCAAACAGTATAGACACAATGCGAAGGTTCCAGGTTTTTTTCTATACAATTTGACATTTGATTTCGTGAACCGATTTCTGTGAAAGATAAAACTTATTTTGTTTTCCCACCGGCATTTCTTATTCTCTTGTTTTTATACTCAAATTATTTTACCAATGTTGCCAATTTTTACAAAATTATGCACTATTGTGAATAGTAAAAAATAAATGGAATATAACACTACTTAACAGTAAAAAATACCATTCTTTAAAACACATCTTTTTTTATTACAACAATGTACAACATTTGCAGTTTTTGAAATATCGCTGTTGTTATATTTACATCCGTCACTCGATTTGCCATGTATTTTGCTTAATTTTTCGAATTTAGAATGGTAACAACCTTAATTTCATATTCCCAAAGTTATTGCCGGGTAATAGAAAGTTTTGCTGGGAATCTTAACATTTTTGTTAAAAACTATACATCTTTTAAACGAATATATATCATATTTTAACAAAATTTAAACTTTTGTGTTTTTTTTTATATCAAACAACCTCAGGCTCTGCGGGCATTTATCGTTTACAAGAGATGACTACTGAATAAAGTAAGTAAATAAAACAATATCAAATAATCCTTGAGTTTATATGAATCACATATATATAAAGAATTTCTTTAATTTTGCAACAAACATTATAATACCTCACGTTCCGTTTAATACACACCATTAATTGAGTTTGTATTGAATGCTTGAGTATGTCCTGTGTAAAGAATCTCAACACCTTTTAAACAAAACTGAAAGCTTATTTTCTGGAGAGCAGCATTATAACTTCAGCATGTCCCTTGAAAAGCGATTTGTCGGTTTTCATTTATTTTTTCGGAAAAATATCACCTTGACTTGACTAGATTATAATTATATACACTTTTATTTAAAAAACCCCAATAACCGCTACTGGCCTGGCGACAAAAAAGAAACATATGAAACGTAATTTTAATTAAAACTATAAGACTACAAATCCATTAAATTGAACAAAATGAAATTTCTTCTTACAGGGGAGCTATCCCGACTCGAACCCCCATATTTTGATAAACTTTGGTCTCTGGAAAAAAGAGACACGTATTTTGTTAGCTCCCAATTTCACGTTTAAGGGATAAAAATTAGGGTTAAAAATTCATTTGTTTTTGTAAGAAAACTTGTCTCTAACTTACGAAAACTGGATTTATTTGTACGCAGGGTTAAAGTACTGAAGAAATCAAAAATTTTTATACCCATTTGGTCTATATAGTGGACTCAGAGATGCCACGTTTTTGAATTATTTGAAATATAGGGTAAAAGGCTATTCCTGAAAAGTCGCATAAAAACTGAACGGTTTCGATGAGCGGAAAGAGCTCAGACAACCCATCAATTAAATTAAATATTTATTCCAGTACTGTCAATTATTTTAAATAAAATATTGATTTCTTATTTGAATGCATTAAGATATTATAAAATGTTTATTTGAGCTATGAATATGTTACAGATATTAGGAAAATGGATTTCCCAATATCGCAGTTTTATTTTATAAAATCGCCCCTATTGCGTTTATACAAGACAAAGTAAATCTAAATGATTTTTACTATAAACTACAAGTTTACAAGATTTAATATAGTTTATATAGTACTCGTGGGAACTTTAAATGATGTTTTCTTAAGTACAAAAGCGTGAAGTGTTTAAAAACGGAAAATCATATTTTCGCCATTGAGTATCAAGCGTATTTACCACGTACCCGTATACCATTAACTTGTCGTTAAAATGTTGACATAGCCAACGAGTATATTAGTATATGCATTAGGGGTGCCGAACGAGACTGATTTTTATAAATCCCAGGATTCGGGATTTCGAAGACTGCAATCCCGGGTTCCTGGGCTTTTTTTGGATTCGGGGTTTTGTGGGATTCCAGCATTTTCGGGATTTCGGGACTAATTTAAAATATACTCAGGGAAGTTCTGCTATAAATATTTGTAGTTGTTTGAGTTATAATGCAGAAATCTTTGTTTTTAAATGAAAAAAACAGTCATTTGTAGAAGAAATTTAGTTTTTGACTACATATGTAGTTCATATAAAAAACAAACCACATCAAAATACTGTATTATGATTTTTCATTTATTTTATACATTTGTTTTTTTTTTTAATAAAAAAATAAAACAATTAAAGTTTGTTTATTTATTTTTCACTGCATATGGTTTACTTTTACTACAATTGTGGTTAATTTTTTTAACATTAAAAAACAAATGACAATGTTAATTGAATTTACTGAAATGTAAGTCGTCCTTTCATTTCTTTTTAACTACACTTGCAGTGGTTTTTACCTACATAGTATTCTAAGTGTATGAAAAACAAACAAAAACTATTAACTCATTTTTTCCTAAAAATTTAACATCTTCACTACAAGCGTGAATATGGTATATTTTGTTCAGAGTTGCCAAATAATTAATTTTTTGCTTTTTTGAAAAAGGTCCCTTTTTAAAAAAGGACATTTTTAAAAAATTTAGAAAAGCCTAAACTTATATATTCTTGATGTTAATGTTGATGAAACAATACGAAAAGGTATTTCTCTGCTAAAAATTAGTTTATCGATTGTGTATAATTTTTGAAAATCTGACCGATCGGACCATGAATTTTTCAAATTCAAAAATTCTCAAATATACCAAACTTTTTTCCGGTTTCACCCAAAATATAAAATTAATTATTAAAATACTTATTTTAAAGTTGATTTATTCGACCTTTCAATATTTAATAAATAAAAATCTTCGAGCTCGAGGTCTAGTTTTTCATAATGATTAATTTATTTTTCAATATTTCGACATTCCTCGAATGTCATCTTCTGGAAAATATTTAATGTTTACATAAAAAACAAAAACAAAAAACTTAAAAAAATCGTTGTTATTACCACGTCATATATTATAATACTTATAAAATTTAAAATGTCTTGCTTGCCGTATGAAAATTTATATAAATGGTCAAAATACACGATATTTTTTCAAAAAATCTTAAAAATCGGTTAATTAAAAAAAAATAATATTTCATATATTTTTGAATAAAGATTTGTTCACAAATTTATACAAAATTACATTTTTTTTTAAATAGCTTCAATATGACTTACATGCGTTTAATAGGAGCTTGCCAAAACTAAAAAATAATAAATTTTAGTAAAAAAAATACTTTAATTTATGCTCAAATAATAAAAGTAAAAAAAATCTGGTACCATTGTGAAATAGAGTCGGAGGAGATTAGCAAAATTAACAAAATTCTAAAAATAGAATATTTGTGTTGTTAGTGTTGTCACTTGTGAGTATAATATACAATATCAGAAAAAGCTAATAGAAAAGAAAACTTAAATTTAGCTGCATTAGATTCGAGGCCATACTTGGGTGTGTTCGCTAAACGGTCATGACTTGGTATTGTTAATTTTGTCATGTAAGATGAGCGAAGGTGTGATTCTTGCAGCCGCAGGTTGTTGAAAATTTTATCATATAGAGACAATCTGACAAATATAAGACACAAATAATAATACAATTTAAATGGAAAATCACTGATGAGCATGTCCATAAAAAGGCAGAAACTAGTCTAGTCTGATTTAAAAATTAATAGTGTTTATAATTTTTAGAGAAAAGCGTTTATTCTTCTTCCTAACCTCAACATTTCTAAAAAAAAAATTTATTTTTGCCCAGAAACATAAAAGTCAAAAAATAACTTTATTAATGCTCGAAAAATAAAAGCAAAAAACTTTTGTTTTTGCTAGAAAAAATAAAAAAAGATGATAAATTTTTGAAAGACTATTACACAAGAAGCAATAGGGTATACTTTCCCAACATTTACATCTGTATGCATTTTTTGTTTCAAAATTTGAAAATAACTTTTATTTTCGGTTCTTGATTTGGTTATAAAATTGTATTTCATTCAATTAAATTGATTCAAATTAGATTTTATTACTTTTGTAAAATATTATAAAAGCAGAATTCTAATTTTTCTAATTTAGGTAAATAAACATTTTATGTTTCATTTTTTTCCTTTTCGTTGTTTAACAGGGCGTATAATATACACAAAAAATAATAAAAAAAGCAAATTGAAAATCTTGGGATTTTGGCATTTATAAATCCCGAAAAGCTCTGTATTCGGATTAGGATCGGGATCGGCTCCCCTAATATACAAAAAAAAAATAAAAAAAATGTTCACAAATACAAAATGACCTTGATCATAAAAATGTACACAAAATATTCAGGAAAATATTAAAAAAAATAATCATAGTAAAATGAATATATTAATATTATTTCTATGCTAAATATATGAATTTTCTTTCATAATAAATTTTTGTAATAAAATAAGAAAAAATTTTAAACAATTTTTTACATAAAATCTATAATAATTTTCTTAAATATTAATTTAAAGAGTAAAGTAAGTCGTAAGTTACCGTTTAAATGTTTTCTTTTTATTATTTTTTCCTTATATTCATCTCTTAATCGTTTCCATCCCCAAAAAAATGTGCTTCAATGAATTTTTCCTCTTAAATATCTTAATATCATCTGCAGCCATAGCGAGAAAAAAAATTGTCACAAACATGGGAAAATGTCAAAATTTAACTTGTATTTTTTTTTTATTCTCAATAAAACGACACGTTTGCATTTACTTGTTATTTTTTATTTTTTTTTTAAATATTCTTTAGCATCTGCAAGGTTTTTGTTAAAGAAATTTATGGAAATTTTGTATATTCTTGAAATAGAAAATATTACAGTAAACGAAAGCAATAATTTTTGGCTTTTAGTAATAAAATGAAAGTTAAACTTAATTTTTTAATCGATTAATATTTTTGATATACATTAACCCATTAATGCCCATTGGCAACTTAAGTTGCCAGCAGAGTTGTTACAATTTAGCAAGCTCTGAAAAAAAGTGAGAGTGCTCAAAAATTTTGTCTCAAAATTAAAAAAAAAACGTCTGGGCATTAATGGGTTAAGAAAAGAAAACATTATCATTCAAGATATTAATGAAAAAATTTCTTTGATTTTATTTTAGTAGATTCAATAAGGCAATGCATTGTATAAATGAAGTTTGATAACTATCACGAAATCCCAGTCAGAAACTGACAGTGGTACAAAAAATCAAGCACTGTCATATGTCAACCGAATTGAAAATTTTATTTTGGTTGCTACAACCGATAAATTCGGTTAGTACAACCATATTCAAATGTTATATCTGAATATTTTAGTTGTTGCAATTAAAATTTAGCTGTGTTAACCGAATATTGTTGTGAAAGCCAGTATTTAGTTGTACCAACCGGTTTCAGTAGTAGTAGCCGAATTTTAGTTGGCAAAAGGCTAAATTTTTTCTTGTATATTCAGATCTGGCTATATATTATTTAATTATTATTTGCATAATGCTATAATTATATTAAAAGCTAGATTAGTTTTATTGGCATTAAAAGCATGTGAAACTTCCACTTTTAAGAAATAAGAAAAAAAAATAAATAAATAAATAAAAGTAAATAATTCTTTAAAATTATTTAAAAGTTAAGAATGTTTATAGAAAAAGGAAAATTCAAATTAAGTTCATTTGTTTATGTTTTTTAGCAATCCTGACCCAATTGACATGCTATAATCGCTGAAATATGAATACCTCAGCAGCAAATTGTACTAAATTTATGTTTTTCAACTGTTAATTTAAATGGAAAAATGGTTTCAATTCATGTATTTAACCAACTATCATACTTTCAAATTCCTATATTATTACTAAAATTTTCCCATAAAAAGCATTTACTGAATCATAATTTTAATCTCATATCTTAATGTATTGATTTTTAAAAAAATTAGGGTTTTTAAAATCAAATTTGGCACAAATTTAATTTTATTTTTCTTATTTATTTAAAAAAAAATGTTTTAGACGTCATTAAAATATTCGATTATAGGCTCAAAAGAATTATAAGAATACTGAGAAGTCTCAACCCATTGTGCAACATATATATTAGGTTTTTCATCCTGACGGTAACTCTAAAGGGTCCGCCATCTAACGTTCTTTTTTTCAACTAGTGCTTATTTCGTGAATGGTAACACTTAGCTCATGTCTGATTTGACAGATAATTAGTTTTATCCTTCCGCTGAACGAATATGGTCCGTATGTTCGTTATCTTGTGAAAAAAGTGAAAGAAACTGGCATCCTCATCGATAAACCAAAGCGTGAAAGCCAAAAACAGTGCGTACACCCGAGAATATTGCTGCTGTGGCAGAAAGTGTGCGTGAAGCGCCATCAACATCAATTCACCATCGTTCTCAACAATTGAACATTTCGGAGACATCATTGAGACGAATTTTGCATAAAGACCTTGGTATGACGCCATACAAAGTCCAATTGGTTCAGGAGTTCAAAAAAAAAGTAATTTGGCGGACCCTTTATTATAAAGAGTATATTTGTATTACAAACATGATAAATTTAGCGATTTTATTAATTACATCTTAAAGTTAATTTGTATGGCTTTATATATTCTCTGCATGTTTTTTTTGCATAATTAACACAACATTTAAATTATTTATGCTGAAAAATCTGCATTTAAAAAGCCACTTTAACCTGTTTCTCGTTTTCACAGTTTGCTTCAGTGTTGCCAAGTTTTGGGCCTTCTCCCTAGATTTAGGGGTTTTTTTGTCGTTTAGGGTTACAATTTGTTAGGTGGAATCTGGGGGGTAAAAATCTGATTAAAAGCGATACTTTTGGGTCTATAAGATAAAATTTTCGGTTCGAATATTGCTTTTTTCAAATTTTTGTATTGTATTTTTTGTATTTTTGGCATAATTTAAACTTTTTTTTTAGATTGTTGGCAAAATTTAAGTCACTTTCCAGCATTGTTAAAATAAAACTTCAGATTTTGACAATCACTACAGTAAAACTCTAACAAAAACTGAATAATTTAGCAAATGTTTTTAAAAAATAATTTTTAGGGGATTTTTTTTGGTAGTAGAGTAAATCTAGGGTGTTTTTTTTAGACATTTTGGGGGGATTTGTAAAAAAATAATTGGCAACACTGGTTAGCTTATATAATTTAAGACAATTCTTAAAGGAGCTTGATCACCTTGTATCTTCTTTAGTCTATACACTGCGTTGCAAAACTAAAATTACACATTAATTTTACAAAATTTCGTAAGTTAAAAAAAGTAGAAGAGTTTAACCGGCATAAATGTGGAACCAATGGAAAATTTATAATATTTTACACAAAAAAAAAAACAACTCATTTATTATTATTTTACTATTTATAAAGGAATAACAAAAGTGTTTTGTAAATATAAATACATTTAACTTAATATATCAAAATTTTGATATGGAGAACATGCGAGACATTCCAATAGTCCTATATTTTTTGATAATAGATATTTCATCGTTTAACGACTTACATGTACATACTGAGGGTTTTTTCAATTAATGGCACCAATTTCTCTTCTAATACTGAAGAGTTGCATTACGTTTGGTGCTTGGAAATACCGAACCAATCATACCATCGAAACAAAAAGCGCCCCAAACCATTAAGGGTCCGCCTCCGAAATTTATTTTTGAGAAATAGTTTGGTTCCTTGCGGAGGTAACTTCAATAGCTGTTAAAACCATCTGGTCTATCAAGATTAATCTTTTTATCATCAGAAAAAATCACTCTTAAAGAAATTTATGTTTAAACAGCACTACACTCAAAAAAAAAAAGTTAGATGAAAATTTTGTTAAACGTCTATTTAAAATATTTAACTAACTTTAACTACTACTTAGGTGGCTACCAAAATTGCTCTAATAAACAAATTAAGAGCATGGAGAACAAGTAAAAAGACTATACTAGGAATTACCTATAATCGGTTAATAAAGCACAAATACTGTACTGGCAATTAAAAAAGGAAAACATTAACTAAAAAGCCATCCTTTTATACAATAATTGATATTTTCAATTAAGTTCTTAAATAAATGTCGGTTAGTAATTGTGTACGGTTGAAGCAACTATTTATTGAGTAAAAATGCAAAAATAATTGGCGCCAACTCTTAAATTTACTAAAAAAATTGTCGACAATCAAAAGTGGTATCTGCAAATAACTGTTTCCCAATCAAATATAAAATTAAATTAGGGTTTTGGTAGAATCAACGGAATTGTTGATTGTATTGATTATAGATACAACTACAATTATAATACTATGTACGTAAAGGAAACTGCAAATGTAGTTAAACACAAATAAAATTTCACTTAATGAAAAGATGCATAACATTTCAGTAAATTCAACTAACATTGTTCTTTTTTTTTAAGGTTCAAAAATGACAATTTTTTAAATAACAAAAAACTACTGCAAAAAATTAAGGTAAAATCATAAAACAGTCATTTGATGTGGTTTGTTTTTTTAAATGAACTACAAGGTAAGTAAAAAATTTAATTTGTTCTACAACTAACTGACATTTACATTAAAAACAAAGAATCTGTATAACAACCCAAACAACTACATTTTTTTAAAGCAGAAGTTTCATGTAATGATTGGTATTGTCAAACGAATTTTATGTTTGTTTTCCTTAGAAAATATTTAAATTCAAATTTAGCATTTATAAGTATTTGTGGTGTAATGAGTAGAGCGGCAGCCAAATACTTTTCGTTTCCGAATTCAAATCCAGGAAAAGACAAACGCAAAAAGTTTTTTTTTTAAATTAAAATAAAATACTAAAATGTTTAAACAGACCACATTTTAAAGAAAATTAAAAGCAATCATCGATCTGATTGAGAATCCTTATTGAGTTGCTGGCACAGGTGATTATTTCCCGCCGGAACTTATCAGACAGCTCTTTTTTCGGGCCGCCTGTTTTATTTTTTCATAAGCACTCGGATTATTTATAAAATTTGCAATTTCCCGAAAACTTAAGCCATTTTTTACACAAGCTGAAGTTTGGCCTTTTTCAAAATCACTTAGATTTGAATCTCGCGAAGTTTTATTGCAAATTTATTAAAATTGCATAATACACAAAAAATAATTATTTAATTTTTCTTTATTTACTATTCTTTTGTGTTTAGCGTTATATATAATTTAAGTTAATAAACACTAACAAATTATTGTTACACAATTTTTCTCTTAAAATCAATTATGTAATCTATTAAATTTTACACAATAAGAGATCACTTATCATATTCTTAAAAATAGCTATTAGTTTTTAAATTTTTTTTTGTAATATTAGAAAAACTAGCAAAAATCATTTGTCATTATAGTTATGCAACGCAGTGTATAAATACTCATTTTGCAGAAAATTCGCTGCCCTGCATATTATTATTTACTTATAATATTTCCCTTATAAGCTCTTTAAAATGTTATTATACTTCCAAAAATGAAAATTAACATAACAATTTTTTTTTATATCTGTAACTTTACAAAGTTGTTTATTTTCAAAATTAGTTTGTAAAATTGTTTCTACTTAAATTTTCATTTAACACTTCACATATCATTTACATGTAAATAGTTGAATTTTAAATATGTATTCCATAAAAATATGTATAAAATGGATTTCTTTTTAAAATATATTTTTACACAGAACAAAAAGTTCATTTTAAAAGTTTGACTTATTTCAAAACGTGTCAGTTATGTATACCCTAGTTTTGCGTTACAGTAAATTAAAAAAAGCATAAATTATAGCCCTTCACAAAAAAATAAAAGAAAAGAAACGAAAAAACAGATGAAAAAGTATCAAGTGAAAATGTGGACATTTACTTTGTCACAAGTTTTCAGTTTTTTTTTTTTTTATCAAACCATCAGCAAGGCCAAAATATGTTTTAAAACAGCATGAAAAATGAGCAACACCTTTTTTTGTTTTTTTTTTTTGTTAAAACAAAAACTTTTAAGAAACAATTGACGTTCACACTTAGAACTTAAGATATTAAAGACTATGAGTAGAGACGAAGGCGGTCAAGATATAATGATCAAATTAAAATGACATTAAATTTTAAGAAGTGTTACCTTCATTTTGATGAAATATATAAAATATTTAAGAAAAACTACAAAACTGTTACTAAGAAAATGTAACTTTGTATAAGAATGATGCAGCAGTAGGCATTGTTTGACATTGAAAAACAAGCAAAATGACATTTTTATTCTTCAATATACTTTCTTGAATAATAATGAACATGGAATTATTATTGTCGTTTTGTATACAAAATTATATAAAATCCATACTAACGATGTTATTATTCGTTATGCATATGCAAGTCATGTATGCTATGTTAAAATCTTCAGATATATTTGGGTTTTTTTTTTTTGCTGAGGAGTCAAAATACTGTAATAATTTTACTCTAGAGAGGTTTGCTATTGAACTTGGCACAAGACTATAAAATTAGGCAAACAAATATGGCCACTAATAATTTAAGGCATGTAAACACTTGTAAGCTAAATGTACATCCATGAATATAAACATGTAAATGTAAAAGCAATGCAAACCACACATTCACGGTACAGTAGTTTGGCTTGAATTGGAATAATATTATTCGGAGCAAACAAAATAAATTATAAGTAACTGAAGACTTCGTTTGAGTGTACGCAATTTTGTTTCCTCTCCGATTTTCAAAAAAAGAACATTTTTGTAATCTGCTAGTAGGGGCCGACACTCAAAAAAAAAAAAAAAATAGTAAAGTTGTAGCATGTAACGTTTTATAAATTTTACCAAAAATGCTGTTATGCGAAAATCTGTAGTGGTAGCATGCATTTCTATCCGGCTTCCGGCTCGTCGGCTAATGGGGGAGTTCGTTACTACTTTTTCGCAATAATTCATAGCATTACTACAGGAATTATTTAATTTTTGCATGCTTTTAGATGGGTAAAAGAGAGATGTTAGGTTAGGTTAGGTTGGAGTGGTAGCCGGCTCCGTGATCACCAGCACACTTAGACTCTGAGGTCCATTGTGATACCACGAGACTGACGGATTACCGGTCAGACTCCACCGTTGAACCATTTAGAGCTCCTTACGAAGCTAAGGAGGTGCGGAATACCAGCACCTGAAAGATCCCCAAGGTCGTCAAAGAACGCCGATCCAAGTGAGGCCCTCCTACGTAGCGCCAGCGCAGGACATGAACAGAGAAAGTGCTCAATACTCTCCTCCTCCTCCTCGTCCCTGCAGCTCCTACAGAAGTCAGGCGATAACACCCCCAACCTACGAGCGTGTCTGCCAATGAGACAGTGGCCGGTTATCACCGCCACCATGTTAGAGATTTCCCCCCTGGAAAGCGACAGGAGCGCCCTCGTTCGCCCCAGATCTAGAGCCGGCCAGATGTGCCTTGTCACCACACAAGTCACGCCATTTGCCCACCTAAGGTTAGTCGCCCTCTCGGAGTTGAGCCGATTGTTCAGCTTACAGGTTGCTAGGGGAACACCAACTCCAGCAAATTCCGCAGGAACTTGCAGGGTGGTTCCTAGCCTTGCAAGCTCATCAGCTCTACAGTTCCCTGGTATGTCCCTGTGCCCCGGGACCCAAACGAGTCGAATGTCAAACTGCTTGGCCATCTCATCCAAGGATGTGCGGCAGTTAAGGGCAGTTTCCGTAGTCAGAGACATTGACCCCAGGGACCTTACCGCGGCCTGACTGTCTGAAAAGATGTTGATGCTCGTCGTGGACAGGACATTCCGTCCTAGCCAAGCGGCAACCTCTCCTATCGCTATCACCTCAGCCTGAAAAACGCTGCAGTGATCAGGCATCCTCAGAGCCAGTTTCAAACCGAGCTCCTCGGAATAGACGCCGAGACCGACTCTTCCGCCGAGCCCCGATCCGTCCGTGTAGAAATTTACGCCACGTCTCCTTGTCGGCATCCCACCCGCCCAGGAATCCCTGGTCGGTATGTGGACCTCAAAGAGACGTTCATACGCCGTCACAGGAGTCACATGATCCACATTCCGTGGAGAATTTTCCCCCAAAATCGCACCGTGACCAAAACTATTGCCCACAAATTGCGAAATCGACCGTAGTCTAATGGCCGCGTCAGCCGCTACCTGCTTCCCCAGTATATCCAAGGGGATTAGATGCAATATGATCTCCAGTGCATCCGTTGGTGTAGTACGGAGTGCCCCCGTGATACTCACAGAAGCCATCCTCTGTACCCTTTTCAGATATCCCAGGTAGGTCGTCTTATCCAGTGCGGGCCACCAAACAATGACCCCGTATAAAAGAATAGGGCGAACTACCGCAGTGTACAGCCAATGAACCACCTTGGGGCTGAGTCCCCATCGCGCTCCAATGGCCCTCCTACAGGAGTACAAGGCAATCGCCGCCTTCCTCGCCCTTTCCTGAACGTTGTGCTTGAAAAGCAACTTTCTGTCCAGAATCACGCCAAGATACTTGGCTCTGTCAGAAAGTTGTATTTCCACACCGTCCAGGGTTACAGGCCCAAGATCGGGATCGTTGTTCCCAGGCACGTAGCTAGGGGGGGGGCTTGGGGGCTAGAGCCCCCCCCGAAATGATTTGACAAATTTAAAAACTTAATACAATTTGTTAGAAAGTAACAATGTTATTGATAAATTTAATATGAAAATAATTATTTTTGACTTGGATCAAATAGGAAATAGTTTTGATTCGAATCTTAAAATTTCGTTAGAAAACATCGCCTGCAAATGGGCGGCTATCATTGTTAGATTTGATTTTCGACACAAAGCAATAAATAAAATCATTTCATAAGAGATTTCGAAGTCTTTGACTTAAAATATAATCAAAAAACTGTTTGAGACAATGCAAACTAAAAATTAAATATATCTACACAGAAGAAACTAAAATTGAGTTTTAATTAAAATACTTGTTGATTTAGCAAAAGTTTAACTGAATTCCGTTGTGTTGATGCAATTGTAGTAACAACTAAAATTTAATTAATATTATTTCCAATTACATATAGTTTTATTCACATCTATTAAAAATTTAATTGAATATTGTTTACTATAGGGAAAAATTACAAAATTTTAAAAAAATCACCAAAATTGTAAAAAAATCGATAAATTTAAAAAAATCGAGACCATTTGAAAAAATCGCATAATTTGAAAAAAAATTGCCAAAAATTAAAAAACAATCCTCAAAATTGCAGAAATTTAAAAAACTACCAAGATAAACGCCAAAATTCGAAAAAATGACCAAAATTAAAGAAACGCGAATTTTTAACTTTAAACGATTTTTTTAATTTTGGCGACTTTTTAAAATTTTTGAATTTGTTTCAATGTTGTTATTATACGTTATAAAAACTGAAAAATTTTTTTATACCAAATTCATTTTCAATTAAACAGTTAATTGAAAGTAAGTTTGAAATCGAACAAAAGTTTAATTGAAATTTTTTTGACAATGATTTTTTCTGTGTATTTTGACTTAATCTTTTAAAATGGAGATACCACTAAGACTCAAAATTAAGTTTACTTGTGCCGTAAAAGTCGTTACTTTACTTACAGTGCAATCTTTTTATTTAAATTTGATTTGCTACGCACGCATCTGGTAACATAGTTTTCAGTATTTTTTTACGATATCTCAAATATTTTTTTTAATTTTTTGAAACAAATTTAAGCCTCAAACTTTGATCGATATGCATAATGGTTAACGTGGTCCAATGTGACTCAAATTTTCTAAAATTTTTTTTTAGACTAAATGTAAACAAATTTCTATCGGCGATCCCTGAAATGCGACATTTTAAAATCAAGCAGCTAAACCAGTCTTTGTGTTATAACGATGTTGTTTTTTTAGACATTTTAAAGGGTTTTTATTTAAAAAATTGATTAAAGACAATTTGAAAAGCGTTTGAAATTGTCAAAAATATAAATCAAAGTGAATTGGAAATACATAATTTAGTTTAAATAAGACCTGGGCGATATCAGGTATATTTTTAAATTTTCCAATTGTATATTTTTACTTTATTATTATTTCTTTTAGACTACAATCACGCTTGCTTTTAAAATTTACGATTTTTTTAATACAAGACATGAAGTATAGCCCCCAATCTTAAAAAAAGTCGGATATATGAAAAAGGGTAAAAAAAGTAAATAATTTGTTAAAATAATTCAAATAAGTGGCAGCCGGGGTCCACGACATAGTGTCAAAATGGTTTTCAAAATGTGTGTTTTCTCGAGCATTTTAACGCTGTTTTTAAATAAGTCTAAATTTCCTAAACTTTAAACATATTTTCATACAAAGATGTGTAAGTTTCACCACCAATTTTAAAAATAGATACGTTTTTCATATATTTTTGCTGCTTTATCACCTATCCGAATTTAATTAATTTCAAAGGGAACCCATCGGAAAAGCTTTCTTGTAAGTTTCAGGCAAATTATATAGGATATTTGCTTTAAATTTGTTTTTTGGACGGTTATAAATCTTTAATTTCCCGAGTTAAAACGTTTGCATAAAATAATACATTATTTTATATACACTTATAAGGTTTTGTCTGCCAGTGCATTCAACCGGACATACTTATATAAATTCATATATAAAATTAATTTCGTAGAAAAAATAATGCAATTAAGAACTACGTTATATTTATATACCTAGACATTGCAAAATAATATATATTTTGATATTATATCATATTTAAAAAAACACAATTTTATTTTAGATAAAATTGTATATTACCCCATGCAGAGTCACACTAGAAAATTTGTCAATTATATTTTGGATGTAAATATGTATTACATCAATACAATAGAACAATTAATTGCATCATTTTGTGTATAATTTTATATACAAAATTTACCCTAATTTATATAGACATCAAAATTCGCAAAATAATGAACACAATATGAAAAATGAAAAATGCATTTTAAGGAAATGCACTTTATGCGGGTGGTTTTTGTTTCAAAAGGACCTGAGAAAGCGATTTCTATTATTAATCCATGATTGCCCATTACGTGTAGGTAAAAATTTAGCAAACAAAAAAAAAAAAAAAAAAAAAAGCTGTAAAAATATATAATCAAAATAAAAAAATCGAAAAGCCCCCCCCGAAACAAATTCCTAGCTACGTGCCTGGTTGTTCCCCCTGTGAAATAGAACAAGCTCCGTTTTATTGGGATTAATCCCAAGTCCACAGGTCCTTGCCCAAACCGCCAGCTCCCTTAGAGCCGTCCGCATAATATCCCTAAGCGTAGACGGAAACTTCCCCCTTACCATTATCGCCACATCATCGGCGTAGGCGACCACGCCCCTGCCGCCTCTTTCCAGGGAAAGAAGTACAGGGTTTAAGGCCAAGTTCCACAATAGTGGAGAAAGAACCCCCCCCTGGAGCGTTCCCCTGTTCACGAATCGGGATATACTAGTGCCACCCAACTCCGCCGTAACGCGCCTGCCGGTCAGCATTACACTGATCAAGGCAATGATCGCCGGATCCACCCCCAGACTCGATAACGCCGCAATTATAGAGTCCGGTTGGATGTTATTAAAGGCCCCCTCGATGTCCAAGAAGGCCACAAATATGTACTCCTTAATCGAGAACGACTACTCGATAGTACCAACAATCTCGTGCAGAGCCGTCTCCGTCGACCTTCCCTTGCTATATGCATGTTGTCTTGCAGATAGCAGTTTCGGGTCGATGGTCTCCCGCAAATAAGAGTCAATCATCCTTTCCAGTGTCTTCAACAGAAACGACGATAGACTGATAGGCCTGAAGTCCCCAGGGACCGTGTGTGATATTCTCCCAGATTTGGGAATGAAGACCACCCTCGTGTCCCTCCACCTCAATGGTACATACGCCGTGTCGACACAGCCAGTAAACACTCTCATCAAGAAAGGAACCACTAGATCAGAGACGTGTTGTAGTTCCGCTGGAATGATGCCATCCGGCCCCGGCGACTTATAGGGCTTAAATCCCTTAATCGCCCAGGTAAGCCTAGGCACACTGACTATCCCGGGGGCTGCTCTCTCCAACCGAGACACAGCGCAATCTGCCCTCTGTCCCATTGTAGCGGAACTGCCCGGGAAATGTGCATCAAGAAGCAGGCCAAGAGAATCCTGACTAGACGTTCTCCACGTCCCGTCAGGACCCATGAGATAGCCCAAAGAATTCGGAGAGGTCGAGAGTACCCTGCGCAGCCTTGACGCCTCAGAGACGTTCTCTATGTCCCCACAGAACCGTCTCCAAGACTCACACTTAGCTGCCCTAATATCCCTCTTGTAGAGTCTCAGCTGCAGCTTATAAGCAGCCCAGTCCTCGTCTGCTCTCGTGCCTTTGGCAACGTTGAAGAGCCTGCTGCAGGACGTTCTGCTCAGTTGCAGCTCATTCGTCCACCACGGAGGTTTTCGCTTCCCCCTAGGTTTCCGACTTGGACAAGCAGCATCCAGAGATGCGTTAAAAACACTCGTGATCTGATCCACGAGCTGGTCTATCTCAGCCCCGGTTTGAGGCTGAGATGTTGGAACAGAGTCAAGTAGGCGCCCGAAAGTCCTCCTATACCGGACCCAGTCAGTCTTCCTATAGTTCCTAGGGATTACCTCCGCCGGACTCTTTTCGTCCAGCGAAAATTCCAAGTACCTGTGGTCCGAGAATGAGTGTTCGTCACCCACTCTCCAGTCCTTTATCCTCCCCGTAAGAGTGTCGGACGCAAAGGTGACGTCCAATACCTCTTGTCTGTTCGAGGTTATAAATGTGGGTTCATGACCCCTGTTACAGATATGAAGGTTAGTACTAAGTATAAATTCCAAAAGTGACTCACCTCTTTCGTTCGTACCTGTGCTGCCCCAGATCGGATGGTGTGCGTTGGCGTCACAGCACATTATCACGTGATGCCCAGCGAGTTCAGCCTCCTTTACCAGATCCGTTACCTTTCCTGGTGGAAGTGGGCCCGGGTCATCGTAGGCAAAATAGGCGGACACGAGCCAGTATGTAGCGCCACTAAGCTCTAAGCTGGCCGCAGTTAGATCCTTACTACTGAAATTGGATAGTAAGAAGATATTAAGGCTATTCTTTGCTAAAATGCATGATCTCGGGTTACCTTCACTTTTACCAACGATTAGCTTAAAGCCGGGAGTCTTCAGTCCGCAAACCTTACCACCATTCACCCACGGCTCTTGGACGAAGACTATATCAGCCGCACCTTCTGTCAGGCGCAGCAGCAATGCAGCTGAAGCTGCTTTAGAGTGGTGTAGGTTTATTTGCAGGATCCGCATCATCATTGATGGTTTCCTCCAACTCCATCTCCACCACTGTATTGTCGGCCTCTTCCTCCGTGCTGTCCAGGAGTTCATCTTCGTCTCTGTTATCAGAGCCGAACAGCCCACTGACATCTCCCAACAATTCGGTGTCCGAAGAGAGATACCCCCCCTCGTCCTCCGGAACTGTTGGTAGACAGGTCGCATGTGAGTTCTCCCCTGCCACCTCCTCCACCTCAGACACCTCCACTGCAGCCGATATTTCCGCTACAGTGGAACCTCCTGTTGTGTCGGAGTTAGCAGGGATGATCTCCTGATCCTTCTTGTAGACCTTCAGCAGTACCTTACCAAAGCCGTACCTGACCTTGCCTTGGGTCCTGGATAAGTGCGGAAGTGACTCGGCGTTAAGCAGTATAATTGCTTCCCGTCGAGCACCATCCAACTCACCCAATCTACCGATCTTCCAACTTGCAGTTGGGAGATCAGGATTGCAGGATCTCAGCATGTCGAGTACACCATCAGCGTCGACTGGGGATGCCGGAATCCAGGCATGAGCTCTAGGCCGGGACGGGATTTCGTGCTTAGACACTAAATCCAGTTTAGCCCCGGGGAAGATCTCCCCCACCCTGCTGATGGCTGCCTTATAGAGGGCTACTGACCGATTGTCTTCAAACGAGATCAGCTTAACACGACCCTGATACCATCCAGCGTCGTCACACAAAGGAGGCGAGCCTGGCATCTCCTCTAGGACCTGTTTGTAGACCTCCGCTAATTTAGCCTCGATCCACGCCCACTGGCCCCTCGGGATAGTGCCATCCTCGTCTCCCCTGTTTACGATAGCCATCACACGGTTGCCTTTCACAACTTCGCTAAACGACCTAGACTCTGGGTTTGTCCCCGTCTTAGGTCGTTTAGATGATGGTTTCTCGTCTGGCGAGCGCTGCCTCTTTCCAGCCGGTTGAAGGCTCTGTTTTGAAGTGCCCTGACTTTCAGAGGCACGTTTGACAGCCTCGGCGTCAAGTTCATCTAGAACGCCTTTAGCCCAAGAGAGCGACGATTTCTGTTGATCAGAAAGCGTAGCAGGATCCTTATTGCCCAGTTTTCCCACAATTTTGGAACAGAGCCGCTTCTGGTTGTGTCTAACTTTAGACGGACGGACTTTTTTGCCTGGAACCGGGTTATCCAAGCTCTTATCGGCTATCCCCAACCTAGGTCTAGCGTCAGAATGTGCCGACTGGCCCACTCCCTTAGCGGATGTTCTGGGGTGGCCAGAAGCTTCTAGCTGCACTCCAGTTGATCTACCTGGGACGAGGTTACAAGTCGGCACATTTACCGTGCCTCCCCCGCCTAGACTACGACCTACTGTCGCAGTCGGCTTTTCAAGGCCCGACTCTTTGGTCGAAGCCTTCGGATACTGACTGGTAGAACTAGTTGGTCTAGTCAAACCAGCAGTGAATGTATTTTTTTCTTCATTATTATTTTTTTGTTTATTTTTATTTTTTTTATTATTATTGTTATTGTTATTGTTATTGTTATTGTTATTGTTATCGTTATTGTTATTATTATTATTGTTTGAGTTCATTTTTGGTCCCACGAGTGTGGGGGAAGGAATGTCCACCGCGTCATAGCCCCCGATAACGCAGTAAGGGCGGCCTCTGCCTCTACCTACTTGCTGAGGTGCCCAGGTATCAGCAAGACTCCGTTAAAATACAGTTGGTTACCCCTAACTGCAAACCAACCGATGAGCACGGGTCGTGTAACACTCCGGTTTAGGGGGAGTGACCTTTGGTCGCGCACCTTTAAAGTCTCCTGCCACAAGACAAACCCTGGAGGCCAGAATTTGTCCTGCGACTGAAAACCACAGTGCACTTAAGCCCTCACATCGCGTCAAGATTGTCACTCTTTGGTGAAGGAAAAGAGAGATAGATAGGGAAATAGAGCGGGAACGGAAGTGAAAGAAAAGCAAGATTTTTAATAAAGATCAGAAATGAAAATTGCTGACGGGGTGCGTGTTTAGATGTTGACACGACATTTTCCCCACCCAACCATGATCATGCTGCGGAAAGCATTAAATATTATGCATGATCCCATAGATAAATTAAACTATTCGAACAGCTAGACAGAAATCATAACGCAAAGTTTAGAATTTCATTTCAAAAATTCAAAGTTTTTATTAAAAAGAGAATTTTTCTTAAACATTAAAATGTTTATCTTTAAAATAATTATTCAACTAATAGCAAAAAGAAAAATTAATTGTGAAATTAAAAAGAAATTTAACATAATTAAAATTAAAAAAAATTAAACTAACTTTATAAAAAAAAAAAAAATTCAAAAGCAAAATCTAAATTTTTAAACCGGATGTGCAAAAATCATAAAAAAAAATAGCTGAAAAAAAAGAAAAAAAAAATATCCAGTTCGGATATTTTAAATAAATAAATGAATATCCAATTCGGATATTGAAATTATAGAAATAATAAAATAATAATAAAAATGTGCAAAGTCACTCAAAAAAAATCATAATATATACACCAGTAAAAAAAATTATGTTATCAAAAAAAATTGTATCTTGAAAAATCGAAGTAATAGTTTTAAAACATTAAAAATATTAATAAAAATTAAAAAAAACTAAAAAGAAAATCTTTGACCGGACCGGGATTCGAACCTGGAACCTCCGGATTGTCAGCCGGACGCACTACCTCTACGCTATACCGTAGCTTACGTATCCGGTAGGAATATATTGACCAGTAGCACTCTCGTTGGTTACACCATGTAACAATCAAAATTTAAATAAAATGTAAAATAGTTATTTTCAAAGGAATTTTAGTTTAATGCTAAAAATAGCATTTTTTTTTTTTTTTGTTTAATAACAAAATTAAAAAGGAAATACAAAAAAAAATTATAACAGCATTGTTTTATTATTAAATTTTGATTGTTTTTATTTTTGATTTATATTTTTTTTTTTCCAGATATTGAAATGAATTTTTTTTCCCAGGTATTAAAAATGAAAATTATTTAAAAAAAAGAAAAAAACATATTTAACGCGAAAAAGCAACATTGATAAAAAAAATCGAATTTATTAATTTATTTAAATTAAATTTATAAAAAAAAACAAAATTTGGAATTTAAAGGGAAAATTTAAAAAGAATATTTTCTTAACGAAAACATTTTTTTTTTTTAAATGTTATTGACAAAATAACAAAAAAATAAATTTTGTGAAAAAAAAAAATATAAAAAAAATAAAAAAATAAAATTCCGATGTGCGCTACCGGGAGTTGAACTGGGAACCCTCTGGTTGCCGGGCAGAGGTGCTAGCGTTGTGCCAACAGGATAAGTAAAGCCAATCAGCTAATTACCGACGTAGTTCGATACAAAAAAAAAATAGGTAGGTTAAACGGTGTAATTAAGCAAACGTATGTTTTTATCTATTTTTACTAAGCACTGTTAAATTTTACCAATTTCGATAATTATAAAATCGCGAATAACTTTTTCAATTTTTAAGGTATATGGGTCATCATTGTACTCTAATTTCGCAAAATTTAATTCCCGATCGAATGAAACTATTATTTCCGCGGTATCACTTTTAGAAACATAAAATATCAAACACTCATAACTTTATTTTTTTAATAAAAGCTTAGCAAAATTAATTTAAAAATTATGTTTCACTGTTATTAACAGAACTATGTTAATAACATTTGAGTTTTCAATCAATTTAATTAATTATCAGTATTTGATATTTAAATTTCTTTTTAAAAAAAATTACAAATAAAAATTTATGTAAAAAACTTACAGTTTCCTTGGGATCCCACGTCGAAAGATCTTTCGCTGGTGTCCTGGACTGATGGATGGTCACAATTTGTATAAAAAAAAATTATTTATATAAAAAAAATTTATTTTTATTTGATTTTTTTTTTTCCGTTTAACACTTCCGAAAACAAGTTTTTTCGTTTTTTTTTTTCTAATTTTAGATATTATAAAACAAATGTTTTTTTTTTATGTTAAATTTTGCACACTTTTTGTTTTTTTTTTCTCTTTTTTTTATGATTTTTGCACTTACATATGAAACCGAGTTTAAAAAAAAATTAAATTTTAAATAAAAATAAACAATATTTAATTATTTTTTCGAGTTTTAAATTAATTTAAATAACATTTTTCTAATATTTTTAGGAGCAAATAATTTAGATTTAATTAATTTTAATTTTTGGATTTCTAGTCACTTTGCTTTTGTATAACTATAAGGAACTAGTTTTTTTTCACTTTTTATGAATTTTTTTTTTTTTTTTTTTTTTTTTTGCCTGTTTGTATTAACACTTTTATGGCACTTCGGCTTTTGGTAATATATTTAATTTTTATTGGAAAAAAATTAGTTTCTTTTTTTTAAAAATTCGTGCAATATAAAAAATTTTGGTTTTGATTTTAACACTTTTCTTGAAATTTAGCTCATAGTTAATCTTATTTGCTGTTCTTATTAAGCAATTTTCCTTGTTTTTTTTTTTTTTAAGTTTTAATACGCAAAATTTTAATCCCAGTTTTAGGGTTAATTCAAAGGAATTTTTAACAAAAATAATTGTTTTATATGTTTTTTTTTTTTCTCTAAACAAAAGCAAAGAATCACTGACACTTTCACTATTTTAATGTGATAAATTTGTTGCCGACGGGTTTGTGCTGAGGGTTTCCCGTTCCCATTAAAGATGCTAGACGAGATGTCAAAAAAAAAGAACGACTGCCAGAAGAGGTTTCCCTGTGCCTCGCCAGAAATTCTATTGGGTTAAAGATTAAAATTAGTTTTATTCATTTTAATAAATCTGGGTGTGTGTGAGGATTTTTTTTTTTCTTTACCTTTTGCTTTATAACCAAAATGTTGAGATTATTTAAGCTGGATAATCTTCCCCTTATTGCACAGCCGATAAAAAAAATTGAATTTTTTTTTCTCGAAATTAATTTCAAAATCTAATATGTAATAATTAACAAAAGTCATTAATTAAAATAATTTGAAAAAACACTTCACCTTTTTTTATAAAAAAACTTACTTCTCAAAAAAACTTGAATTAATTTTTTTTAATAAAAAACACAATTAATTTTTGTAAGTCCGGAGACAATATGGCAGCAATCAGAAAATGAAAGATTTTTGGGCATGAAAAGGTATTTATACCCAGATTAGTGTACCAAAATTTTGGAAATTAAACGTTAATTCAGCATTAATTTGTTTATCACTAATACTAATAAAATCATTTCTACACACACACTATCAAATTTAACACAAATGAATAAAAATAATCTCTCTCAACCTTACGATATTAAGTGAACTGCATTATCACAGAGTTGTAATTGTTAAAAAATTACAATTATAACCGTTAAAGGAAAAAAGTTTTTAAAAAAAAAGAAATAAAATTTATTTGGAGTTATTGTGCTACAAGCGCCCCTACATAACCCCCCTGCCAAAATCAGGTTTGGGGCTACCAAGCTATCAAAACTGATACCGCTTGTAGCAAAAAAAGGAAAAATATAAAAATCTAAATAATTTGAATCAGTATATAAGATCATTGCCGAATGTCCTTGGCGTGGTATACTCCTACAGATTTTCCATTCAAATCCTCTAATTCGTAGTAACAGTTGCCAGTTTTCTTACGAATTCGGGCTTTTACAAATGGCGGAGCAAGCTTAGAATTATACCCCTTTTCAAAATTACTTTGACGAAAATTTCGCCTAAAGACCTCTTGGCCTACCACATAACTAACTTCACGAGATCTCAGATTATAAGACTTTTCGTTCCTGTCTTGTTGTCGAGTCATATTCTTTGCAGCTCGGTTTCTTATCACATCAAACGAATCCTCTCTATCAAATTTAACAGCCCTATCGTCAAGCATTTCCAAATTTCGCAGAAGTGAATATGATTTACCGTTGGTAATCATATGTTGTCCGAACGCCATGTAATAAGGAGAAGTACATATAGAAGAATGCACAGCTGATCGTAAAGAACAACAAATGCTACTGAGGTACTCATCCCAATTACTTTGGTCGTGTTTAATATAAGCCCTGATAGCTGATAGAACTGAACGATTGACGCGTTCAGATGCATTTGCTTGGGGCGAATAAACCGCGGTATACACATGGTTAATGCCATAATTCTGTAACAGTTTATTGAACTGGGACGACGTAAATTGAGACCCGTTGTCTGAAACTATAGATTCCGGCGTGCCAAAGGTGTGAAATAATTCTTCCTCAAGATACTTGATGACAACATCCGCTGTGAACTTTTTAACGGCCTTAAGGAAACAGAACTTCGAGAAATGGTCGAGTACAACAAAAATTCCGACGTGACCTGATTTTGAACGAGGATATGGTCCAAGAAAATCTACGTATAGTTTTTGGAAGAATCTAGACGTAGAAGAAGTTTTTCCCATAGGTGGTCGAGTGACATAATTAGGATGTTTAGTCTCTTTACAAACGTCGCAAGCATTGACATATTCTTTGACGTCGTTTACCAGATTTGGCCAAAAATAAAACCGACGTATGCGCTCTAATGTTTTAGTTATTCCACCATGACATGACAAGTGACTATCGTGAGCCTTTTCCAAAATCTCTCTGATCATATCCCTTGGGATCCACAGCTTCCAGGCAAGATCGTCCTGTACTTGTTCACCAGAACAATGTTCAGTCCGTCTGTATAGAAAACCGTCTATAATCTTTAGGTCAGGAGTTTTATCAAGATTTTCCTTAATTCTGTCCAACAGTTGTAAGTATTCCGTACTTTTGAATTTTTCGGATTGTAAATCCACGAAGACCCCAGAGTCATCTATAACGGACAAATTTAACCCATGGACTTCGGACAGATCTTCAGTGTTAGTACGCGAAAGTGCATCGGGAACTACATTTTTGCTGCCTTTTCTGTGCTCAATTTTAAAATCAAAGCCCTGAAGTTTCAAAGCCCATCTTGCTAGCCGCGAATTGAGGTCGGTTTGGGACATAAGCCACTTTAGTGATGCATGATCTGTAATCACTGTAAACTCATGACCCTCAACGTATGCTCGGAACTTTTTAATGCTTAGCATTGCTGCTAAACATTCCTGTTCGGTAACCGAATAATTGCGTTGGGCTTGGTTCAGTTTCTTCGACATAAAGGCGATAGGAAACTCTTCGCCTTCCGCAGTTTTCTGTACCAATACGCTTCCTATACCAGTGTTGCTAGCATCACAGTGAATATAAAAAGGCTGTGAAAAGTCAGGACTATGCAACACTGGGGCGGTAGTCAAGATGTTCTTTAATTCCTCAAATGCTTTTTGAGCTTCGTCGCTCCAAACAAATTTTCTGCTGGTCTTTAACAAATCTGTTAAAGGCGAAGTAACAGCTGCGTAGTTCTTAATGAACTTCCGGTACCAACCGGACATACCCAAGAAACGTCTGAGTTGCTTAACAGACCTCGGTGTCGGGAATTCAATTATGGCCGATATTTTATCCGGGTCTGTTTGAATCACCCCATTCCCTACCAAATGGCCAAGGTATCGGACTTCCTGTACGCAGAATTTTGATTTCTCAACATTTATGGTCAGTCCTGCAGAACGAAATTGCCTAGCTACTTCCCGAAGAACCTCCAAATGTCTTTGAAACGAATCCGAAACAATCAACAAATCGTCCAGATAGACAAACACTTCTCTTCGCAAATCCGCCGGTATCACCTTGTCCATTAGCCTCGACATAGTTTGTGGCGCATTGCAGAGGCCGAAAGGCATGACCTTGTAATGGTACAAGGGACGGCCAGGAACAGTAAATGCTGTCTTCTCCTTCGACGATTTGTCAGGTGGGATTTGCCAAAACGCATCCTTTAAGTCTAGACTAGTTATGAACTCTGCCTTCGGTAACCGACTAAGGATGCCATCGATATTAGGCAAAGGATACGCATCCTTGACCGTTACTGAATTCACTTTTCTGCTATCTAGACATAATCTGACTTTGCCTGGCTTACGAACAAGGACAATTGGAGAGGACCAGGGACTATCCGACTCCTCTATTACGTCATTTGCTAACATCCGGTCTAGTTCGGCATAAATCAGTTTCTCCATTGCTGGAGATACTGGAAAATGACGCTGTTTTATAGGTGTGGCGGAACCAACATCTATAACATGGGATATAATACTTGTTCTACCTAAACCTTCTTCAGCAAATGACGGAAAAGATTTAATAACTAGCTGGAGTTGTTGTTTTTGTAGATCCGAAAGGGGACGTTGATCAGCAGAGATTTCGGTTACTCCGTTATAAAATAATTTTAATTTAAGTTCAGAGACCAATCCTGGAGGTAACAAATCAAACATTATCCAAAAATCTATACCTAAATACAAATTTTGGGATAACTTCGGAACGATATACAGTTTTATTGGTTTGGTTACTCCTCTAAAAGTGACTGTTGTTTTAACAAACCCTAAAACATTTTGCGGTTTTCCATCAGCAGTTTTAACGAAGGAGCGAATCCTTTTAAACTGTTCATTGGACTCTAGAAAATCGGCTGCTGCTTTTGCTCCTATACAACTTACTGACGCACCAGTATCTAACAAGCCAGTGTAAGGTTTATCAAAAATAACGACGTCAGCATATGGACGAATGTCATTCGGTTTATCATAGATGGTACACAAAAAGCTACGACGCGTATTTTTGACTTCCTTCCAGAAATCTTGAACACGTTTAGTAGACCTAGCGTTTTTAGGTTTGGGTGGCGGTTCATTAAAAATTTTAGCTCTTTTAGCATTGTATTCCGCTAAACGGATATGAAAAGGCTTTAAGTATGTTGGTGGGTGAGATTTGGGAATATTATTTAATGAACGATTTGGTAAAGAATCATTTAGATCCACATTGAGTTTATCAGTAGAAGTACAAAAAGAATTATTTTTAACATTTGGTAAATCCGAGATTTGTGTAGAATTACACGAAGTAGTATCAGGGTAATTTGTTTCATCAAAACCATTTATATCCGGTTTAGAATTACTAACATTTTGTGAAAAATTGGAATTTAAGTTCAAATTATCATGTGATTTACGACTTGAAATTTCATTCGGTTTGAGTATTACTCGGTATTGGCACTTGTCGAGTTCGTTGGTTTGTGTGCACTTTTCAGCGCACTTGCTCGAGAGTTTTTTGGAGTATTACAATTTGCACAAGTGGGTTTATATATATTCGGAACACCGCAACCGTAACAAAAGACGCGACGTTCATCAAGACACTCTTGATATCTGTGTCCAGCTTTCTGGCAGTTCCAGCAGGTCAATGAAATTGCTGAAACATCCTCAACATCCGATTCTACCTCACTTTCAACTACTTCATGTACGTGTTTGCGAGGAACGAAAGGTTTCGAATACGGTTGCCTCTTTCCTACGTCTTGCAAAAAGAACTCTCGACGACGGCAAATGTCACGTAGTTTCGACACGGTAGAGATTGAAAGATTTAATATTTCATGTTGAATTTCTGGTAATAAGTTACGCCGCAAAATTTCCACCAAAACGTTCTCTGGAAGGGGTGTTGACAAACGATCAGAGATATCTACGATCGCCTCGTAGAATGAGTCGAAGCTTTCGCCAGATTTCTGCTTGCGATCTCGAATCATTTCGCGGAAATCGACGTCTGTTCGAGAATCTTGGTACTGTTCTCGAAGAGCTTTGCATAAAATGGGCCATCTAATTCTCCTCACAGAGCGATGATGTCTCCAGAACCAATCATTGGCTTTGGATTCAAATAAAGTTGAAATATGGTCGCAAAGAAGTTCGAAATTTCCTCCTAATGTTTGGGTCGTCAACGCTTCTACCCTATAAATAAAATTGTCGACAGACATTCCGCGAGAATCACCTGTGAATCTGATTTTCCAGTTAGCGATTATATGTCCTATTTTATCAGTCCTAACGGATGAAGAGGAAGAATTAGACTCATTATTCGCACCTTGATGATTGTTTTGGCTATTATTAGCGCTAGGTAAACCCAATAGTTGCTCCAGCGTTTGCTGTTCAACATCAGCCACTGTGCGAGGTATGGTCGGAATTGCTGCTGCAGCTTCTTCCGGTTCAAGAGCTGGTTGATTATTTTGCTGTTGGCTACCTAAATTTAACCGCCGAAAAATATCTTCAATTTTGTCCTCAATTACCCTATCAAAATGATGGCTAAGATGAGTAAGCATATCGGTCTGTTGAGCACTTACAGCTGCTGTGACCAAATTAATTACTTGATCCCGCTGACCTTGAGGAGAACTTGAGGCTAAACCTGCAGGTAATTGCAAATTTTGGTCACTAGGATGGACTGACCTATGTGTATCAAAGTCTAAAGCCCGCTGCACATGAGCTCGGGTTATCGGATCAGGTTGTGAAGTAGTACTGGGGGGTAGACAAATTTGTAGGTATTATAATCTTACTTTTGCAGAATGGACAAGCTGCTCTAGTTTTAGGTAATTTTTTTAGACAACCTATGTGAAGTGGATGTCCACAAGGTGGGATATACATAAACTTAGATTCTGTGATAACTTCCTTGCAAGAAACACATTTAACCAAACTAGTTCCATTGTTTGCAGAATCATCATTATTTCCATTTAAACCCATGTTGAATAAAAAAAAAAAAAAAAAAAAAATACAAAAAACTTGAAACTTGAAACTAAAGGAAATTTACAAATATAAAACTAATATTATGTAGAAATTCGAGAAAAACAGACGAATGAGTAGCAATCTAAAAAAAATTGATTAAAATTAAATTAATGAGCGAAGAAAATCAAACTGATTAAATTGTAAACCAGAGAAAATATGACTAAAAAAATTATTTAAATGTGCGTTGATAAAATTAAATTTACCAAAATAATCAGAGCGCAAAAGGGGTTGAAAAAGTATTAAAAATAATTTGTTAAAAAAAAATTATAAAGAAGAAGTTTGTTCCCTTACGGAAAAAAATTCAGGCCAAATTAATGAATAAGCTAAATTTGTTTAATTCAAAAATGTTTAAATAATAAAAAAAATGTGAAAATAAAAAAAAATATTTTTATTTTAGCCACGTTAAAATATTCTAATATGTTGTGAGAAGAAAATTATTATCCGAAGAAAACTAAATTCTAAAGCTTAGCTGAATTAAAAAAAATGTAATATCGAATTTTAGAATATCGAAAAGCATAAAAAAAAAATCCAAATAATTTTCAAAATTTTCAAATTTTCAAATGCTTTAGAAAAAACTAGATGATAATAAAAATTCAAATGTAATTGGATATTCAGAATTCAAATTCCAACAAAATTTGTATTTGAACTTTTTGAACAAAATAAAAAAATCAATCTATTAGAACGCTGGGTCGGTTCAACCTAACTAGAATCTACAATCGTGTAATTAGAAATATTTAAATGAAAACTAGAAAAACCTATAATATATATTTTTAAAATAATTTTCAGATATGAGAAAATTAAATTGGAATAAAAATCGAATTAAAAATCTAATCAAGATATTTAATAATTTTTGTTTTAATTTGAGCGCGAGCGATAGACGAGATAAATCATAAATAGGTTTGATTTCTGTACTAAACTGACGAATAGTTAAAATAAAGTCAACAATATTAAATCAGAAATTTAAAAAAAAAACTTGAGGAAAATATAGAGATAGAAAAAGATTTAAGTAAAAAGAGAGAGAGGGAAGAATAATTGGTACTAGTCTGAAAACTTTCCAAACAGTCAATTCCAATTAAACTAAAACAAAAATGAGGGAGTTATACCGAAATTAATCATTAATTAGACGGTCAGTGTTCAGAATTTTTCATCCAAACGAAAGCATTTCCAGAAAAACTAATAAAAAAAATTGATATAGCTACTGAAGAAGTGAACGTAGGCGTATGATTAATATTTAACAGTTGGTTAACATCAAGCTTGTTGTTGTATGTTAATTCCAAAAAGTAAAATAATCATGCGAAAAGGAAAATAATGAAAATTTATAGAACAAGATAAAGAATATTTGGACAAAGTTACATAAGATTGGGGATATAAAAGATTTCAGAATATAAAGAAATTTAATTGGGACCACACAAGAACTTGAATAAAAATTCAAAAAGATGTTAACAATGAGAAGCATTATCGTGTATGTGCGTGGGCCCCACGTTGGGCGCCAAAAATAATATCTGTAGCATGTAACGTTTTATAAATTTTACCAAAAATGTTGTTATGCGAAAATCTGTAGTGGTAGCATGCATTTCTATCCGGCTTCCGGCTCGTCGGCTAATGGGGGAGTTCGTTACTACTTTTTCGCAATAATTCATAGCATTACTACAGGAATTATTTAATTTTTGCATGCTTTTAGATGGGTAAAAGAGAGATAGATAGGGAAATAGAGCGGGAACGGAAGTGAAAGAAAAGCAAGATTTTTAATAAAGATCAGAAATGAAAATTGCTGACGGGGTGCGTGTTTAGATGTTGACACGACATTTTCCCCACCCAACCATGATCATGCTGCGGAAAGCATTAAATATTATGCATGATCCCATAGATAAATTAAACTATTCGAACAGCTAGACAGAAATCATAACGCAAAGTTTAGAATTTCATTTCAAAAATTCAAAGTTTTTATTAAAAAGAGAATTTTTCTTAAACATTAAAATGTTTATCTTTAAAATAATTATTCAACTAATAGCAAAAAGAAAAATTAATTGTGAAATTAAAAAGAAATTTAACATAATTAAAATTAAAAAAAATTAAACTAACTTTATAAAAAAAAAATTCAAAAGCAAAATCTAAATTTTTAAACCGGATGTGCAAAAATCATAAAAAAAATAGCTGAAAAAAAAGAAAAAAAAATATCCAGTTCGGATATTTTAAATAAATAAATGAATATCCAATTCGGATATTGAAATTATAGAAATAATAAAATAACAATAAAAATGTGCAAAATCACTCAAAAAAAATCATAATATATACACGAGTAAAAAAAATTATGTTATCAAAAAAAATTGTATCTTGAAAAATCGAAGTAATAGTTTTAAAACATTAAAAATATTAATAAAAATTAAAAAAAACTAAAAAGAAAATCTTTGACCGGACCGGGATTCGAACCTGGAACCTCCGGATTGTCAGCCGGACGCACTACCTCTACGCTATACCGTAGCTTACGTATCCGGTAGGAATATATTGACCAGTAGCACTCTCGTTGGTTACACCATGTAACAATCAAAATTTAAATAAAATGTAAAATAGTTATTTTCAAAGGAATTTTAGTTTAATGCTAAAAATAGCATTTTTTTTTTTTTTTGTTTAATAACAAAATTAAAAAGGAAATACAAAAAAAATTATAACAGCATTGTTTTATTATTAAATTTTGATTGTTTTTATTTTTGATTTATATTTTTTTTTTTTCCAGATATTGAAATGAATTTTTTTTCCCAGGTATTAAAAATGAAAATTATTTAAAAAAAAGAAAAAAACATATTTAACGCGAAAAAGCAACATTGATAAAAAAAAATCGAATTTATTAATGTTAAATAAAATTACGACGCTATTTTATTTTTATACAAAATATTCAACCATTTATTTCAGATATCAAAAAACGAATACACAAACATGAAAAACAATTTGAGGTATTAATAAATTACAAAACCAAAAGTATCTAGATTTCATAATTTACATTGAAACCAGTTTCGTACAAGAAAGTATTTTTCCAACAATCACCACCTCAATGTAAATTCATCTTAAAAAAAAATAATCTAATTATAAACAAAACAAAATTTACAAATTATATGACAAACTCAAAATTTTAAATTTAACAAATTACAACATTTAAAATGATTCTGATTAAGTAAACACTTAGTTAATATATCTGCAACATTTTGGTCAGTTGAAACATAGTTCAATGATATTTCGTTCGCATTGTATTTATCTTTTATGTAATGATACCTTATATCAATGTGCTTGCTTCTCTTCATTGTCATATGGTTTTTTGTCAAATATTGTGCTCCTTGGTTGTCGCAGCACAAAACAGTTGGTTCCTTTAACAAACTGGCAAACCCCAATTCATTTAACAAACTTCGATAAAAACTTATTTCTTTTGCAGCTTGGCACATTGCGATATACTCCGCTTCCATAGAACTTAGTGCCACGATATTCTGTTTTTTCGATTCCCATGACACAGGTCCCCCTGCGAAAAATAGAACATAGCCACTATATGATTTGCGATCAAATACGTCTGACCCCCAATCAGCATCAGAGTAGCACAACAACCCTTGATCTTTTCTGTAAATTAAAGAAACGTCCTTTGATTTCAGATACCGAAGTACATGTTTCGCTGCTACAAAATGTTCATTATGAGGATGGCAGTTAAACTGTGCCAATCTTGAAACCGTATGTGCAATATCAGGTCTTGAAATTGTAGCTAAGTACATTAAACTTCCTATTAACGACTGGTATTTTTTCACATCCATCATGTCCTTACAATCATCAACATCACATTTTAATAAAATATTACCTGCTGCAAATGGCGTCTTTGCCGGCTTACAATCTTGCATATTCCATTGTTTAAGTAATTCTTCCACGAACCTTTTCTGATGTAATTCAATTTCTCCTCTCGGACTATTTCTAATAATTTCCATTCCGAGATAGTAACTAACTAAACCGCGATCAATGATATCGATTTGTTGTTTTAAATCATCTAAAATGTTTTCCATAATTTCTCTAGAAGAACATGCTAACAAAATATCATCTACATATAGAGCGATTATGTTTATTTCATTACAATTACGTTTAACAAATACACAACTATCAGTCTTACATTGGGTAAACCCCATATTAGCCAAAATTTCATTTATTTTATGATTCCATTCCCTTCCCGCCTGTTTCAATCCATATAAGGATTTTTTCAATCTACATACCATTTTTTCTTGGCCTTTTTTAGTAAACATTTCTGGTTGCTTCATATATACGTCTTCTTTTAATTCACCGTTGAGGTAGGCAGACACAACATCGATGTGCTTAACTAATAATTTATACTTAACAGCCAATGACAGAATGAGTCGAATTGTTGGATGACGAATCACTGGTGCATATGTTTCTGTATAATCTTGACTATATCGCTGGTAGCAACCTTGAGCTACTAATCTAGCTTTATATTTTTCAATAGTACCATCCGCAAGACGTTTTGTTGAAAATATCCATTTACACCCAATAACATTTTTATCACGAGGTTTTTCAACTAGCTCCCACGTTTCATTATCTAATAGAGATTTGTACTCCTTTTTCATTGCGTCTTGCCATTTGTCCGATTCATTACAATTTGTTGCCTGTTTTACACTTTTAGGATCAAAATTAAAATCTCTCACAATATTTACTTCTTCTCTACCTTCATTATAAATTTTACGGGGTCTACCTCTATTTCCAGTTCTCAATAACATTGGTCTACCCCTTTTACGTTTACCATTAACATTAAGTGATTCTTGAATTTCTGATTCTTCATCGCCAGATTTTACATCAAAATTCACAATTTCCGGTTCGTCTTCTGTTACTTCTTGCTCATCTACATTAATAATTTCTTGTTCATCTTCTATTAACACATCCTGCTCTTCTTGTATTTCTTCTGTTGGCTCCACTTCTATTACATTTTCTTCTTCATTTAAAATTTCAACTTCCGCTTCGTTTTCATAATTGCTTTTCATTCTTGAAACTTCCTGAATTACATTTCCACTTTTCATAATTCTGGAAGTATCAACCAGATCATAAAAATCATCTTCATTATGACTAATATTTTCAAATTCGTTTTCAAAGAACTTAACATCTCTCGCTACAATCAATTTTTGATTCTTTATATCAAACAACCTGTATCCCTTAGTAGTTGGCTGGTATCCAACAAACGAATAAATGTCACCCCTTGGATCTAATTTTGAACGTCCAGGTTTCTTATTCAATACTACAGCTTTACAGCCAAAAATTTTAAAATATGAAACACAAGGTTTGTTACCTGTCCACCTTTCATAAGGAGTAACGATACCCAATACCTGAGTAGGTGATCGATTCTTCACATAAACACTCGTATTAATGGCCTCTGCCCACAGAGATTTTGGTAACTTTGAATTTTCAAGCATACAGCGTACCATGTCTACCAACGTTCTGTTAGCTCTCTCCGAAACTCCGTTTTGCTGCGGTGTATAACATACTGTTGTTTCGTGTATTATTCCGTGCTCTTTGAGAAAGTTGCCGAATTCATTATTTATATACTCACGTCCATTATCACTTCTTAACCGTTTCAACTTATAACCAGTTTGTTTTTCAGCCATAACTAAATACTCTTTAAATGCTTTAAAAGCATCCGATTTTTTCTTTAATACGTACACCGAGATATAACGTGAGTAGTCATCGATGAAAGTAATAAAATAGAAAGCACCACCTTCAGACTTAACACGCATAGGTCCACAAATATCTGTGTGTACTAATTCTAATACATTTGACGTCACTGTTGTACCAACAGGTTTAAATGGCTTTGCAGATATTTTGCACAAAGTACAGGTAATACATGAATGATCATTTGGAATTTTACCTTTCAATCCTCGAACCATTTTATTTTCCTTTAATTTTCTGAGATCCTTAAAATTAAGATGACCAAACCTCTTGTGCCACAGAGTATTTTCCAAATCTTCAACATTCATCATCAAACACTCATAAGGTCTTACCTTGACTTTGTAAACACCATTAGAGACATAAGCATTAAATTGAAATACCCCGTCCTTGAATATTTCAGCCTTATTTTCTGAGAATATTATTGAATATCCCTTTTCCACCATCTTTCTTACGGATAATAAATTACATTTCAAATCCGGTACATACATTACTTTTTTCAAACTATATTTTCTATCTGAAATTGTTACACTTACTTCTCCAATTCCCTTTACCATAACATTATGACCAGATGCAAGCCAGACATTACTATTATAAACGTTCAATACAGAGAACATACTCTTTTCTCGACAAATGTGAGACGACGCACCGCTATCTAAAATCCAATCAATATTTCCTGTATTGTTTACACACGAATTAATAACCGTCATGGTACAACCTGTATTTCCATTACCATCTTCATTTCTATTTTGGTTTACGCATTGTGACCGTATATGCCCTCTTCTCCCGCATCCGAAACATATAATATTTTTTAATTTATCTTGATTTTTTACCGTCGGATCAGTTTTCACAAAATTCATGTTTCTGTTCTTAACCAAAAATACCTGGTTATTATCACAACTTATATTTTCGATTCTGCGCTGCTCTTCCTCCAAAATTTTGTTTTTAAGTTGATCAAGATTTGGCAAGGTATCTCTGCTCTCAACTGCGACCACAAAATTCTCCATCTCAATGGGCAAGCTACATAATAAAAATATTGAAAGTAATTCTTCTGGAATATTAACGTCAACATCTTTTAGGTCGTCTGCTAAAGAACAAAATTTATTAATTTGAACAGAATATTTTTCATTAGATGCAAATCTGAATCGAACCAATTGCTTAAATAAATTTACTTTCCTTGCGGGATTGTTTGCTCTGTAAATACCTTCCAATTTATTCCATGCTTGACTTGAAGACTTACATTCTTTTACATGAATCAGCTCAGACTTGTTTACCAATAAAGTAATCATCGCCAGGGCCTTGTTGTCCCTGATTTTCCACGCAGATTTTTCTTCTTGGGTTGCTGCTGCATTAAGTTGGGTTTCTATAACATCCCAATAGTCCTGAGTTATCAGTAAACTTCGCATCTGGATTGACCATGACGCATAATTTTCGGGATTCAATTTTTCAATCTGGAATCCGGAGGTTGCCATTTTATTAAATGTTTTATATTATATTTATATTTGTCACGCAGTAGATTATTATCTGTTCTTATCATTAACAGCGTATTTCTGGGTCCATAACCATTGTTAAATAAAATTACGACGCTATTTTATTTTTATACAAAATATTCAACCATTTATTTCAGATATCAAAAAACGAATACACAAACATGAAAAACAATTTGAGGTATTAATAAATTACAAAACCAAAAGTATCTAGATTTCATAATTTACATTGAAACCAGTTTCGTACAAGAAAGTATTTTTCCAACAATTAATTTATTTAAATTAAATTTATAAAAAAAAACAAAATTTGGAATTTAAAGGGAAAATTTAAAAAGAATATTTTCTTAACGAAAACATTTTTTTTTTTTTAAATGTTATTGACAAAATAACAAAAAATAAATTTTGTGAAAAAAAAAAATATAAAAAAAATAAAAAAATAAAATTCCGATGTGCGCTACCGGGAGTTGAACTGGGAACCCTCTGGTTGCCGGGCAGAGGTGCTAGCGTTGTGCCAACAGGATAAGTAAAGCCAATCAGCTAATTACCGACGTAGTTCGATACAAAAAAAAAATAGGTAGGTTAAACGGTGTAATTAAGCAAACGTATGTTTTTATCTATTTTTACTAAGCACTGTTAAATTTTACCAATTTCGATAATTATAAAATCGCGAATAACTTTTTCAATTTTTAAGGTATATGGGTCATCATTGTACTCTAATTTCGCAAAATTTAATTCCCGATCGAATGAAACTATTATTTCCGCGGTATCACTTTTAGAAACATAAAATATCAAACACTCATAACTTTATTTTTTTAATAAAAGCTTAGCAAAATTAATTTAAAAATTATGTTTCACTGTTATTAACAGAACTATGTTAATAACATTTGAGTTTTCAATCAATTTAATTAATTATCAGTATTTGATATTTAAATTTCTTTTTAAAAAAAATTACAAATAAAAATTTATGTAAAAAACTTACAGTTTCCTTGGGATCCCACGTCGAAAGATCTTTCGCTGGTGTCCTGGACTGATGGATGGTCACAATTTGTATAAAAAAAAATTATTTATATAAAAAAAATTTATTTTTATTTGATTTTTTTTTTTTCCGTTTAACACTTCCGAAAACAAGTTTTTTCGTTTTTTTTTTTCTAATTTTAGATATTATAAAACAAATGTTTTTTTTTTATGTTAAATTTTGCACACTTTTTGTTTTTTTTTCTCTTTTTTTTTATGATTTTTGCACTTACATATGAAACCGAGTTTAAAAAAAAATTAAATTTTAAATAAAAATAAACAATATTTAATTATTTTTTCGAGTTTTAAATTAATTTAAATAACATTTTTCTAATATTTTTAGGAGCAAATAATTTAGATTTAATTAATTTTAATTTTTGGATTTCTAGTCACTTTGCTTTTGTATAACTATAAGGAACTAGTTTTTTTTCACTTTTTATGAATTTTTTTTTTTTTTTTTTTTTTTTGCCTGTTTGTATTAACACTTTTATGGCACTTCGGCTTTTGGTAATATATTTAATTTTTATTGGAAAAAAATTAGTTTCTTTTTTTTAAAAATTCGTGCAATATAAAAAATTTAGGTTTTGATTTTAACACTTTTCTTGAAATTTAGCTCATAGTTAATCTTATTTGCTGTTCTTATTAAGCAATTTTCCTTGTGTTTTTTTTTTTTTTTAAGTTTTAATACGCAAAATTTTAATCCCAGTTTTAGGGTTAATTCAAAGGAATTTTTAACAAAAATAATTGTTTTATATGTTTTTTTTTTTTTTCTCTAAACAAAAGCAAAGAATCACTGACACTTTCACTATTTTAATGTGATAAATTTGTTGCCGACGGGTTTGTGCTGAGGGTTTCCCGTTCCCATTAAAGATGCTAGACGAGATGTCAAAAAAAAAAAGAACGACTGCCAGAAGAGGTTTCCCTGTGCCTCGCCAGAAATTCTATTGGGTTAAAGATTAAAATTAGTTTTATTCATTTTAATAAATCTGGGTGTGTGTGAGGATTTTTTTTTTCTTTACCTTTTGCTTTATAACCAAAATGTTGAGATTATTTAAGCTGGATAATCTTCCCCTTATTGCACAGCCGATAAAAAAAATTTAATTTTTTTTTCTCGAAATTAATTTCAAAATCTAATATGTAATAATTAACAAAAGTCATTAATTAAAATAATTTGAAAAAACACTTCACCTTTTTTTATAAAAAAACTTACTTCTCAAAAAAACTTGAATTAATTTTTTTTAATAAAAAACACAATTACTTTTTGTAAGTCCGGAGACAATATGGCAGCAATCAGAAAATGAAAGATTTTTGGGCATGAAAAGGTATTTATACCCAGATTAGTGTACCAAAATTTTGGAAATTAAACGTTAATTCAGCATTAATTTGTTTATCACTAATACTAATAAAATCATTTCTACACACACACTATCAAATTTAACACAAATGAATAAAAATAATCTCTCTCAACCTTACGATATTAAGTGAACTGCATTATCACAGAGTTGTAATTGTTAAAAAATTACAATTATAACCGTTAAAGGAAAAAAGTTTTTAAAAAAAAAGAAATAAAATTTATTTGGAGTTATTGTGCTACAAGCGCCCCTACAAAGTCAGCGAAAACTTTTGCTGAATCAGCAAAATTTTAGTCCCGAAGGTGCTTGCAAACACATTTCTAATGTCAGCAAAATCTTTTGTTGAAAATTAGCAAGCTGATTTTTAACAAAAAAAATATTGTAAATTTAGCAAAAGTCTTTACGGAGACAATTACTTTGACAAGTTGATTTAAAATTAAAAAAATCCTAGCTTAAAGTTAATAAAATTATTGCTGAATATTTGTAGACTGCAAAAAACTCAAAATATTTGTAGAAAAATTAAACTTTAGTTGATTTATTTGCTGAAAATCTTAAATTGGTTTTTTGTTACAAGACGTTATAAAATATAAAAATGTTCATAATCCCGCCTACATTGACGACACGAATTAATTTAATATATGAAAATATATAGAAATAATTATATATAACATAAATAATTCATCTTTCAACTACTTACATCAATGGTTGTCTAAGTGATGGGAACTTTCTAGAAACAAAACAAAACGAAATAACAAAATATGAAATATACAGTCCTTTTTTGCAAATAATAAAAAGGAAACATACAAAATTACGTAAGATGTGTGTATTTGTCTCACGCTTTGGTCTGTCTAGCAGAACGTATAATTGTTTGCAATTTGACTACACTACATTAATAGTCACTACAATCATAGTAATCTTTATTAAATTTAAATATTTAATTTTGTCTTTAATATAATTAATAGACAATTACTTTGTCAAGCCGGTAACATCACAATATTTAAGTTTTTTAATCCACAATTTATACGATTCACATTGATGGAGTCGTTTTGCTTTATTATATATAAAAAACGGATACAAAAATCTTAACTGGTTGATTTTCCATAGGTCTTATAAAAGTTGTACTTTTTAGTATCATTTTCCTCGTCTCTACTACATCTTGACATGCAGCGAAATATACTTCATTCTGCGTATATCTTTCAATGTGGTTGTCGTCCACACTTTTAGTGTGCTTATAAGCACAATTTTTTTCATCAAATAAATTATTAAAACATTAGTAAAATATTAGTAAAACCCTAATTCAAAACAGTTAAGTGTTGAAAAAGTATAGCTAAAATTTTAGCTAAAACACTATTCAAGCAAAAAATTTTACAAGATGTTTTACTAACTTATTTTTTTGAATGTACAAAATTATACATTCATGTAAGGGTTAGAGTAAGTGCGGGTAATGTGTAGAAGGGGGTAATGTGTAATAGCGTTACCCTTAACAATAACCGCATCGAATCGGTTACTATCTATGCTTTAAGATTTGCAAATTCAAGTCCTGGATGCGAAAAATTGTATTATATCGATTCTTTTTGGCAATGAATACATTACAAGTTTTTATAGGAGCTGAAGAAGCCAATGGAGTGGGAGCCAAACTAATGCACTGTTGATAAGGAATTCCTCTGGAAGTGCATATCTTTGTATATTTTGAATTTTTCATTTAAATACGCAAGTTTTACAAAATACCTTTCAATATTTTGCTATTTAAAACTTTTTTTAATACTAATTTTAGTTAGTTTTAAATTTAAAACTGACTTAAATGCTTGAAATGCACTTTTATTGTCTATAGTAGATCTAAGGCATACTTTTTAGAAAAGTACCATTTGGAACTATACATTATTTATTTTGACTATGAGCTCGGCCCATTATCAATATAATTTCTAAATATATTGACTTAAATGTGAGTACTAAAGAAGTTTAGATAAATTAAAAGTATGCGAGAAAACTGATTCAAGTGAATATTATGCACGTTTGAAAACTACATTATCATCTCTAAAAACTAAACATAATGAAAAGCGGATAGCAAGAATCGGATATGAATGCAAGAATCGTGTTTGGCTTAATGCTGAATTCAGTTTAGTGTTTCCATTTTGAATTGCTAAAATTTAATTGCATGGTTAGAATCAATTACGATAAGCCCTAGTCAATACAAGTTTTCTGTTTGATCAAAACAAAATTTATTTTTTTGCCGCCATATTGGATCAGCCATTTTTAGTTCTTTAGTTAATTTTAAAAAACCCACCCCCAAAGCCTCTTATTGGACAATTTAAGTTAGCTAAGACAGAGATAAAGACATTTCATTAAAAAGTGGAAGTTGTGACAAACTTTGGTGGCTTTATTTTGTCCGCCATTTTGAATTTCTAAAACCAAATCCCAGCATCAGTTACCCTAAGTCTAAGTCAACACAAAGTTTCCGTTTGATCGGATGAAAATTTATTTTTTTGTGCACAATTTTAGCTAAATAAAACAAAGAGGCGGACTTTTGGACAAAATGTGCAAGTTGTGTTTATCTTTGGCGGCTATATTTCTTCCGCCATTTTTGAATTTCTAAAATCTAAATTCAGAATCAGAATCATTTACCCCAACCAAACCACCACGGATCCGCCATTTTGAATTTTCAAATTTTGAGTTCATTTTTGAAATCAACCACCCCCAAAAACCTCTCGGTGCACAATTTTAGCCAGCTGTGGCTACGGGAAATACTTTTGGTCAAAAAACACTTGCTCTGGCCCTGTGTGCCTTGTAAGTAAGAAATGACCAAATTATTATAACAAAAATGTGCGTTGCATCCCACTGTGCTCTGAACATTGAGTTTTTGTACAGTAGTGTTTAGACAAACTAAACAAATAATAGCACATACTTTAAGGGTCAAGTTAATTTATACTAAAGCCTGCTTGTTTCGGCATAACAAAAGTAAACATTAAAACACAAGAATCATGTGTATAAAAATATATTGCTATTACACAAGTACATGGACATAAACGAGCACACAGTTGCACTCATAAAAAGAGAAACCGCTATAGCACATACTACATATGTTTGTGTATGAACAATATATGTGAATGACCTAAATTTTAGCTAAAAAAAATATACTTTAGTTTAGATGCTTGTGTGGATTTCATTATGTGTGCATGTGTGTGAGTTGCTCGTTTAGCTAAAAAAAAATATACTTTAGTTTATATGCTTGTGTTTGTTTCCCTATGTGTGCATGTGTGTGAGTTTCTCGTTAACACATTAAACTTGCCACGTGTTATATTTGATTACTTATACGTCTTACAAATTAGGTATCCCGACCGGGACAGGCAGATCTTAATGAACATCGGATATGTTGTAGAGAACACAAATTTAAGGGACGCGTGTTTTTTTTAGCGGCCCAATCTCATTTTTAGTTGTTAATAAGTATGATCAAATAGTTTCTTCAAGACACTTTCACTGGTGTTCAAATTATGCCCAAAAACTTTCAAGTAATGTGTTTTGAGAAACATTAAATTTGGCATTTTTTTAATGAACTTTAGTAGTGTTAAACTAAAAATAATACATAGTAATGGCTATTTAATCGAGGGGGTGTGTGAGGTTTTTCCTATATTCGAAATCGGTCGGTTGTTATGCAACTTTTCCCGAAGAGCTTTTTATCCTATATTTAAAATAATTCAAAAATGTGGCCACTCTGGGTCCACTATTAGGCAATATGGGTATCAAAATTTTCGTTTTCTTGAGCACTTTAACCCAGTGTAAAAATAAATCGAGTTTTCGTAAATGCAAGACAAGTATCACTACAAAACCAATGAAATTTTAACTCCTTAAAGTGAGTTTAGGCAGATGAAAAAATTCGTGTTTTTGCTGATCTACAACTTATCCGAAGTTCAATAAAATCTGCGTGTTCTGCTCGGGCGCTGTGGTGTTATGGTTAGCGCGTTGGACTGTTACACAGATGGTCCCGGGTTCGATTCCCGGTGACGACAACATCTATTTAGAAAAATAATATGTATGAGTTTTCTATCACTTATATGTATCGCTGCGCCCACCTTCGGTGTTCCCATAGCACTTAACCCCTCCGAAGTAAAATAATGAATCAGGGCTATGAAACAAAAAGCTTCAATAAATTCGCCAACTCTACATCAGGTGGCGAGCAACAACTGTATTAAGACTTATCTACTCGCGCAATTACAGTGTTGCCATGTTTGAAGCCCTTCATCTTTCACCACCTTTCATCTCTCCACTATCCCCTTTCCAAAGAAACCAACACATTAATTAATAGGAAAAAATTCCTGAGTGTTGCTTCTCTTTAAAAAAAAAAAAAAAAATGTTTTTATCTAAATATACAGAAAAGTTTTCTATTTTTTCGTTAGAAATTATATATATAAAAGCAATTTTTAAATTTGAGAAATTGTTTGCCAGCAATTTTTTAAAACTCTCCCGAAAAATTGTCTAATTGATTAAAGCGCTTTAGCAATTATTCTTAACTATATCAATAGATTTTTTAAAAAATATAGTTTTTTTTTCGGAACCAGTTCTGAATTTTAAGTGTAAACGAAAACTCATCATATTAAAAATCGTCTAACATTTAATTAACTTATAAAAAAAGTTAATACGTTTTTCTATCGAAACAAAAAGTTTGACCGTATAACTAGGATTCCATCTTGAGGAAATATTCGTTAAATATTGTGCATCTAAAATATTCTCACTTTTCTATGTTACAACTACATGGTGTATGATGAATTTTAATAAATTTATTATAGATTCATCATACGGATTGTGGTTATAACATACAATCGTTAGAGTATTAAATATATTCAACTAATATTTTCTCAAGAACAAATCGGAGTTATACGATTATACTTTCTGCACCGATAGAAATGTGTATTATTATTTTTTTTTTTAATAAATATAAAAATCAAAAATAATGCAAATTTTTAGATAAATTCAGTTTTATATTGCAATAAAATTTCTGAACTAGTTCAGAAATTTTAAAAAATCTTTTATTTTTTGAAATTTTTCAAATTTAGCAAATTAAATTATTTAAAATAATTTACACCTATAGCTCGATTAACACGATATAAACGCTTTAGTGTTCTATAAATCTACTATCGAATAATTTACTTTTTCTACTTTTTGAAAGTCGACTATCTTCCCATGAAAAAGTCGAAAACATGACTTTGTTGGAAAAGTTAAGTTTTTATTTCGACTTCAATATTTGTTACATATAGGTTAAAATTAAATTTTCTTATAGTTGACAACGCAATTGACAAACATAAATCTAATCAAAACGTGAAATTCAACGAGTTGTCCGATTTGGACAAAATGTATGCCCATTCACACGTACTATATACATACGTGCTTAAAACTGATTCTTAAAACATTTCTTGTACAACTAATCTATCTTCCTGTTAGGTGTTAATTCGCTATAATTAGTCAATAGTTCTTATCGTGCTTCTGAATTGTTGTCAGATGAATGTCAGCTTTAATTGTGATTGTTTTGAAAACTCAGATATTAATCGTGTTGTATTGAAGTAAAAATTTAGACAAGATTTCATTCATTTTCATGCATTTCAAACTTTAGTTTTAAGATTTAACTCTTAAGCGTTCAATATAGTATTTTATACTTTATTATTTTAATGTACTTTTTTATAAATTTTGCACTTCGATTGTTTAAAAAATCAGCGGTCCAATACATTTTTCAAGACATTCATGAATTAACTCAAGAAAACTTCTTAATATTAAAAAAATGTATGAAAGTGTTTCATAAATTCTAGTTTTATGAAAATTTTCATTAATTCTACAAACATTTCATAAACATTCACTATAATGAAACCTGTTTCGTAGATTCTATGAAAACTTTCAACGTAGATTCTATGAAAACTTTCCAGTGACAATTTTAATTAAAGCAATGAAGAAATTAATTACTGAAGTGAAGATAATTCCCTCAGTGCTTGCAAAGTTTTAGCTCCAAAAGTTGACATGACACCTCTCCTTCACTTTCATATAGAAATCGAAAACTTGTACGATCGATCAAATATTTTCTATTTCAGTTCAAAATTTCAGACATTTTAACCAAAAAAAAAATGTGAAATTAATTAGAAAACCGTGCAAATTAAGGTAAATTAAGGTAAATAATTTCCACATACCTCGACTTACAAAAAAATAAAAAAAAATTATATAAAATGAAAACTGTTTTAAAAAGTATAGAGTAAGGCGCTACGAAATAACCCCCAATGAAATAACACCCAAACGACAAAATGAAATAACCCCTAATGAAATAAATCCCAAAAAAAATGAAATAAGTCCCAACAAAATAAAATGAAATAATACCCAAAAGAAATGAAATATTTCCCAAAGGTGAAAATGAAATAACTCCCAAAGGAAGAAATGAAATAACCCCCAATGAAATAAGCTCCAAAGAAATGAAATATGTCCCAAATTTTTTTTATTTTTTGTTTTCATATTTTTGATTCTTTTGTTACACTGCGGCCGATCTTAGGGGTTTTCTCCTCCATAGGACGCGGCAGGTGGCTTCGCTGAATACAGTTTTCCTGCGCGAGTCTCATTATCTTCCCTAGTGTGACGCGCGCAGGGAAACTTTATTCAGCGAAGCCACCTGCCGCGTCCCATGGAGGAGAAAACCCCTAAGAGCGGCCGCAGGCCGCCACGCAGAAAAACTAACAAATATTAAAAAAATTTCACTTTTAGCAAAATGAAATATCCCCCAAAAAATATGAAATAACCCCCAAAATAATTGCATATGAAATAATCTCCAAAGAATTTAAATTTTGGGCTTTATTTCATTGGGGGTTGCTTCATAATGAAATAATCTCCAAACCGTAAGATGAAATAATCCCCAAAAAAAATGAAAAAACCCCCAAACAATTTTACACAATTTTTTTGGGGGTTATTTCATTTTTGGCCGTTGGGGGTTATTTCATTGGGGGTTATTTCGTAGCGCCATAGAATAAATCGTGGAATATGTGTGGCATGATCGCAAAATTTTACAATATTTTACCATCAAAATTTGGAAACATCTTGAAAAAAGCTGAAAAAGTTTGTCCATGTTTTATTCATATCCTACACTGGGAAAATTATCAATTTAATCAATTTTTGCATTTGATCAATGAACTGTCACTGGAACTTGTTAGTTGAAACTTTTCATTAAATTAATGTAGCTTTTCATAAAATTTTATCAAAAATTTCGTTTGATTTATTAAAAATTTTATACACCTAATGAATAAGTTTCTCTAAATATAGTTTCATAAAAATTAAGAAGCGTTTTCATAAAGTTTAACAAATTTTTCATTCGCTTTGTGAAGAAAAAAACTTCATTAGTTTAGTGCAAAATTTCATTTAAACACGTCCAAGAAAATATCCGCTATGTGTAGGAGAGTATGTAAGTTTAACATTGATGCGAAATACTTTTTTGTTATCTGGAAAGTTGGTTTGGAAATCCTCATATGCGACATAAACAATTACGAATATTGAAAATAAAATTTCACAATCCCAAAATAAAAGTCTTAAAAATTAAAACAAAAATACACATGTGTTGTATACATCAAAATATTTATCCCTGCAAAAATAATAATGGAAATTAAAAAGAATAGAATGAGTAAAATAAAACAAATAACACTACTCTACAAATTTAAAGTTTTTGCAGAACATTTCTTTGAATTGCATATTTTTTTAATAGAATGATGTACAGTGTTTCCAATTCTGTCAAACATTTTCTCGTATATTTTGTTTAACTTTTGTAAATTTAACAACAAAATCATAAAAATTTTTTTACGTATATAAAACATTTTTCATTTGAGTACAATCATGTCTACGTTTATTTCAGGATTTCTTACCGGTATTGCAAGGATGTTGAAAATGTTGCATGTTTTGTTTTATACTTCTTAATTTTATCTATGCTAAAAATATTTAAATTTTATTGCATTTCATTTTCAATTGTCATGTTTGAGATCATAATTAAACATTTTTATCTATGCTAAATATAATAATATAATATTAATGCACACAGATAAAAATTTAGGTGTTTTCCAACTGAAATTCGGTTACTTCGACTCTAATTTGGTTATTACGAATTTTATTAGGTTGGAACAACTCAACATTAGTTTTCACAACAAAGTTTGGTTAATTCAACTGAATTTTAGTGAGAACATCCAAAATATTCAGAAACCTAATATAAATATCGTTGTACTAACTGAATTTATAAGTTATTACCATTAAAATACACTTTTCAATTCGGTTGGCACTTTATTTCTCTGTGTGTGATATATTAATAGAACTGTATATTTCTTATGTATTTAAAGCATATGGAAAATTTGAATTTCTTTTCAAAATAATTCAGGACATTTTCAATTAACGTGCAATTTTTTTACAAAGATTTGTTCTTTGGAATGTCTAGTTTATGCACAGTAACACAATTTTTTATTTTTTTGCACACAAACAATTTTTAAGTAAAAAAATAAAAACGAACAATTTTAAACTTCCTTGCAATACCAGCAAGATATCCTTATACGACATGATAATACTGAAAATAAAGATAATTGTGTGTAGATTTATATTCATAAAAACATTCAATAAAAATTTACAATGTAGTTATGATTTTTAGAAAAGTATGCTTAATCTTCTCTACCACGCCTATCTCAAACAATTGAAAAATATGTGCATATTAATTATAGTATTAATTGCACACTGTCTAAGAAGACGATGAATAAAATTCAAAAATCCCCAATAAAATATATCAAAAATTTGCTCCCTGGCAACTCTTCCCTAACTACGTGAATAGCCAAACTACCGTATGTACAAAAAATACATCATAGTTGTCGCTAACTCACAAAATTTGGGAAAATAGTGGAAATTAGATTACATATGATTTTCTAACAATTGCGAATTGTTGTGGTGTTTGTCTTAGCTATCTTCTGCAATTACAATTAAATGAAAATCTACCCCGCGTAACTGAAATTGGTTTTAAGCCACAGCAAAAATCGACCTGACTTTAGATCAAGTGGTTAAACGCCTGTCTAAAGTGTAGTGCGAAGTGCATGTGGCAAAGAAAGCAGGTTCAAGCCACGGTCAGGATTGCAACTAATAAATAAACATTTCATATAGATGCAATCAAACAATAAAAACCATAACAAATAATTACAGTATTGTCAAAAGGATTAGGGATGAAGGTTGTGTTACCAGAAACTGCGCAGTCTAATTCAATAAAAATTTACAATGTAGTTATGATTTTTAGAAAAGTATGCTTAATCTTCTCTACCACGGCTATCTCAAAAAAAATTTATGATTTGGCGGATAAATTTCGTAAAGTTATGCAAAATTACGAAAAAGTTGAGTAAATGATGTAAATGTGAAACACGCGGCAAATGAGAAAATAAAAATTTAGCCAGTTTTAAATTTTGCATATATACACTCAAAATAGTATGTAGTTTTAATTAACTGGAAATGCTATTTAACATATAAGATAAATCACTTTTCATTCTTATCAAATGTTTCTTGTTATTTTGTGGGCGTTGTGGTGTAATGGATAGCGCGTTGGACTGTTACACAGATGTGTAAGAGTTTTCTATCACTTATATGTATCGCTGCGCCCACCTTCGGTGTTCCCATAGTACTTAACCCCACCGAAGTAAAATAATGAATCAGGGCTATGAAACAAAAAGCTTCAATAAATTCTTCAACTCTACATCAGGTGGCGAACAACAGCTGTTCTAAGAGTTATCATGTCGCGCAATTACAGTGTTGCCATGTTAGAAGCCCTTCATATTTCACCACATTTCTTCTCTCCACTATTCCCTTTCCAAAGAAAGCAATTAATTAATAGGAAGAATTTCCTGAGTGGTGCTTCTCTTTAATTCTTGTGATTTGAATTGAAATAATTGTGTATATAAACAAACCTTTCTAATAAAAAAACAGACACGAATTTTATGAATATTTTCTTTGAAAAATAAAATTAAATTTATAATAACTGTAACGGAAACGGAAACAAATAAACTACAATATTCCGTTTTTGTTGTTAAATGTTTATGAAACTTTAAATAACTGAAAATAATAAATGAAAAACAAAAAAATTGGCAAATGGTAGTATGTACATTGGACAAATGTACAAAAAAGTTAAAAAAAAAATATTTATTTAAAAAATAAATGCAAGTTTCTTTATTTTTAACTCAACTGAAGACTTTTTTTATTAAACTACACACAGTCAATTACATAATATTCTGAGCGTATGTCTATTACGCCAGGTTTTTCGTTTTAGCCGTCGATTTGTGTAATTATAATAGATATTATGGCATTAAAATGACATGACAGCCAACAGAATATTAAGACAAAAATAATAATATTGTAATAAAATAAAATGTAATGGTAACAAAGATGTCAATCAATTACATTTTTGTTGAATATAATGCGAAAATATTAGATCAGTCAATTAGAATCATATCAAATACAGTTTTTAAATTAGTAAATTTTAACAATGAAATGAAATTTATTTGAAGTCAGTATTCTTACCGTGATGGTATATATTGCCAACAATTTATAAATTAGCATACTAAAATAAATATCGATCATTCCACCGAAGACTGGCAAAAAAAGGGTATTTTTGCCCTTGGGTGTTCCGATTTCAATTAAATTTTGCATTCAGAAACTCTTTGGAGCCCCTAAAGATTAGCGTTTTTTTGTTTTCCAAATTGCGAAAAATCTGCATTAAATTAGTTAATATATTACAATGCAAAGAATAACCGATGTATATCAAAGAAAATACAAACATTCAAAATTACACAATTTTTTTTCATATTTTGTATGTGCATATTTCGAATTTCGAAAAAAATAGAAACACCAATCTTTAAGTTTAGTAGAGTCTTGAAGCAGAGTTTCTGAATTCAAAATATAATTTAAATTGGTAGACCCTAGGTTAAATTTTTGATGATCTTTTGTGGAATGGTCGATATATAAAATCTTTTATAAATTTGTTTTTAATAATTTTAAAATTCTTAGCCCTTACTACTGTATTGTGGTTATGATTATAGTAGCTCGCTCCACACGAGATTTAAATTTAAACGCAATTTTATAATATATAAGTGGACTTTCAAATCAGGCGAAACATTATTAATGTTTAGTAATGAAGGCTGGCAATATGATTTTTTAAACTTTACTGACTTTAATAGGTACATCCAGAAAACACATTCGGTCATAGCTGCTGTATTTGTTGCTAATCGAATATTTCACTTGTTGCGACCAAATTTTTCATTGTGATAACAATCACTCGATTGAAAGAACAGAAATTAAAATTTCGTTTGCCTCGACATTAATTCGGTGATAAGTACATGATTATTCGATAGCTACAAACACGCCATTCGATTGGCTACAAATTCTGTTGCTAGGACCAAGTCTGTTTCTGGGTGAACATATTGATTTCGTTAGTTTTAAACTATTTTTCTTATTGAAGAAAAATTTAAGGTTTTTTAAAGAAATTGTTTAATTATTAAACAAATTCTTTAACATATTTTTTATGAAATTTTAATTATTTCATAATACATCATGCTACTTTAACCGTACGATGCATACCCAACTTTTTCTACGAGAACACACACCCGGGATACGTTTGTACCTACTAGTTTATTTTGGCTTTTTCTAATGTTTAAATGGTCCAATTTCATTATTTTTTTTTTAATGCGTATATTAATGTTTTACAAATGTTTTAGTTTTTTTTTTTCATGCAAATATTCTACCTGGTTCAAGAGATATAGGCAAAAACGGTCACGGGCATGTAGGTGTCGACTTTAGAAGATCGGAGATCCTGAACCACTGATCCAAATTGGATCAAATAAAATAAAATCATATGCCCTAAGTTAAGCCGTTCCTGAGTTACAGCACTCCAAAGTTGCAAGTGGATACATTTGTACCCGGGTGTGCGTTCTAGGGTTAAGGAACTTAACTTCAGGAATTGTTTTTAATAATTTTTTACCAACTTGTCTTTAAAGACAGTGTAATTTTTATATTTTCTACTAGGAACACAGTGTCGAAAAGTTGTATCATTGTTAGACTTAAATTTAGACATATAAACAATAAATAAAGTCGTTAAGAAAAAGATTTTAATGTCTTTTACTTAAAAAACACTCATAAAATCGCTTGAGTCATTTTTACACACTTGCTATGTAATTATTCAATACAAATAATCGGTTCAGTTGGTCGATTAACCGGTTTAATTTTTTAAATGTAAATTTTTCTGGTTAATTTTCTTAACTTTGGCTAAAAAAAAATGGTAAGAAAAGCTTAGATAAGCGGAATCAATTGAAACCTCTACATAATATATTTTCATCAGCTTCAGGATATTAGATTCTGTTTTAATTCTTTAAAAAATTCTAACTAATGCATATCAATATTTCTATGCAGTTCAAGAAAAAGTTAAATTTGTTTTAAAATTATGTCACACAACTGTCAATTTGCAAAATAATTCTGTAGGAATCCCATTTCTGACATTTCCCAAGAACATTTTTTCTGGGGGGTTCCCAGTTACTACAACTCAGTGAATATGTTAGACATACCTAACTAAAACTAGATTCAGAAGCTGCTTTTGGAGTACTTGTTCTACTTCGAAGCAATTAAACCGCTTGATTTTGTAACAATTTTAAACAAAAGTCTAAGGTGTAAAAAACTGACTCTAGCCGCTCTCTGAAACCTGTATATTTTGAAAATGGTAACACTGGCAGATTCTTTGCTTTTTTTAAAAGAAGAACTATGTTACGCTTAAGATTTATTTAAACTGAACAAATCAGGTGCAAAAAAAGTTTAAAAATTGCAGGAAAATGGGACGGTAAAAACAGAATTGGCACAAATAAAGTGAAAAATCAAAAAAAAAAATGGCTTAAAATAACAATTGTTTTAAGGTTTTTGGAAAATGTTATTAATAAAAAACATTTACGGTTAAAGTGCTAAAGTGTTATCGGAGAAAATTAGTACACTCAATTAGTACACTTTAAAAATTTGTACACGCTGAAAACCGGTTTGTTGTTGCAACCTAATTTTTCGCCAACCGAATTTTTGTTGTTCCTCGTACTATAATTATACAAATTTCGAATTTTTATTGTATCAATTGAATATTTTATGTTTATGGACAAAAATTTATTTTATTAATAAAAAATTATATGCCTCGAACTGGGCTCGAACCGGCGATCTCCCGTTTGTATGTACAATAGAAATTCGGTTGATAATCTCAGTATTTTATTAGAGTTATTTTATTAATAAAAAATTCTTCTCCGTGAACTGGGCTCGAACCTTCAACATTCTGCTTATCAGTCAATTACTTTACCTCTAGCCTAAACTCAATTTGAATTTGTATTTTCAAATTTCTACCTTGAATATTTTTTGTTTTCATGTTTAAATATTATGTACAACAGACATTGGGTTGCTAATCTTAATATTTTATTAGAGTTCCCAAAACTATTAAAAAGGCTTTATATTATTTTGAAATTGGTAACGAAAACTTATATTATTTTAGATATACTTAGTGATTGTTTTTTTGCAGGCGAAACTAATATTCGATTTTAACTGCAAATATTTTATTCAAGGGATAAAATCTACGTAAAGTGGTTGGTTGTTCGTCTTAAAGGTTATATAGAAGATAATATTTTTTCAATATTGATAAAGAAAACCAATAGTTTGATTGATGTGACTGTGTTTTGATTAATATTATATATTTTCTGTTTACAATATAGTTTAATTATTCCGATGATGAAGTTTAAGTACTTACAATTAAAATTATTGAATAATGATTAAATTTAGTTTGTTACAATGGAATTCCAACCAATTTATTCGCTGTGTGATGTTGTTTGGGTTGTAATACAGTTTTATTTTTAACGTAAATGCCAGTCATTTGTAGAACAATTTTAATTTTTCACTAACCTTGTAGTTCATTTGAAAAAACAAAACCACATAAAATTACTGTTTTATGATTTTACATTGATTTTTTACAGTTGTTTTTTTTATTAAAAAAATAAAAAAAGTAAATGTGGTTCATTTTTATTACAATTGTTAGTAATTTTTTGAACATTAAAAACAAATTACAAATGTTAGTTGAATTTAATGAAATGTTAGTAGTATCTTCTTCTTCTTTCTAAATGAAATTTCCTTTGTTTTAAACTACAATTGCAGCCGTCTTTACCTACATAATACCCTTAGTGTATGAACTTAAAAGTCTGAAGTTTTGGTTGGTTCCGAAATTTAATTTTTGCAAACATTTAAAATTATATTTTTTTTTAGTTTTCCATGAAACTTAATAACACATTTTTTTTAATGAAAACTAAAAAAAAAATATGCAAAAATTGCTTTTCAATTATTCAAAAAATTTAATTTTTACAGAATAATTGGAAAAGTTTCAAATGCCAAAAAAAACTTGCCCTACTGGTAAAAATTTATTTTTCAAGAGCTCTTAGATTCCCAGAAAATAAAACCACAAAATTCTTAGAGAAATCTCTTTTGAATACATGTCTTTTCAATGTTTTAAATTTTTGAATTTTTTTAAAAATTTAAACTGTTTTTTGAAAAGTTTAAAAATTGAATGTGGAGCTGCATCATCAGCTCCATAGCGAATGAAGAAAATCGGAAGACATGAGATAAATAAAAATTAAAATTGTTTAATGCCCATGACCACATGTTAGGTCAGTGCCAAAATTAAACAATCAGAAAAAACGCAAAACGGGGGATAATTTTTGAACGCACATAGTAACACTAAAATATTAGATTGGACAGCTAAAGAAACATGTGATACTCAGATTTGTCTTCTCTACAACATTTCCAGAGTTCATTAAGATTTCAAGGTCCACGTCGGGATACCTCCCTTGTAAGTAGTTTGTATTACCAGGTATATAGAAGGTTCTTGATGCCCATTACTTGTTAATGTTGTCCTACACTGGAATATAGATATATTTTTCTAAAATAATAACAGCAATTTTTTTTAATAGCACAGTCACTCTTATTGTAGGATTTCCTTTTCCCTCTATTAATGGCCAACAAAAGTTTCAATCAATATTTATCTTCTTTTTTTTCATTTTAATGATTTCCTTCTAGTTTTGGATAAATTCTTTACATATAATTTTTTTACATTTTTAACAAAAAAAAAAAAAATTGTACACTGAAATATAAATAAGTGTCACTTTTATAACAAATAAATTTGTTTCTAAAAAGAAATCCCTATTTAATTTCTTTACAGTCATACAATATTGGACCAATGACATATGGTAATAAATTCGTGAAAGGATAACAAAAAATAATCTTAATCTTTTAAGTTTATTCTTCGGCAATTTTATTGTGTAACACTTACAGAAAAATTTTCTTTGAAGAATTTTTGGTTTGTATAGTAGGGTAGATCGGTTTTAGTTTTTGCTGGTATTTTATGTTCCTGAGCTCCAAAGTCACTAAAGAGCACAAGTTTTGCTTTACCGACATTATAATATTTTTCTTTAAACAGCTAAAATCAAAAATATACAGAATTTGTTTGAAACTTCAAGTATCGTCAATATAATGTATGTACATTAGGGGTACAACCAAAATAAGGCCCTATCACCACGCTGTAGCCGATGTTGAGCTGAAACCGAAAAATGTTTCCTCAGGTCATTTCGGAACAAAAACGTTCCACGTCGAAGCCGATTTCTGAAAGTCCTTTAAGATTTTTTTTTTTTATTTTTTCAAAATTTTTTATTTTATAATTATTTAACTATTTACATTTCTTAATGTAATTATATAATTATAATCAAAATCACAATCTAAAAACTTTGTTAAGTGAAATTAACTTAAGATTAAGAGTTCGTGTTGATTTGCATTGGGGGAAAATATCTTGTACGACTTTGATGGCGCGTTCCGCACAAATGTTGCTGCGTTGTGTTTTTCGTCACTAGATTTTTGCTATTGTTAAAAAAGTTTTCGCACCATGTTTAATAAAGTTTGAAATCAATAGGTCTCACAAATAAATAAAAGTTAGTTAAAAAAAAAAATTTTATATATTTTTATACTTTTAGCAATAAGTTATAATATTTCGCAAATTTGCATAAGACAGCGTAGGTAAGTCGCAATATTTTATCACGATTAATTGAATTTATACAGAATATTATTCAATATTTAATGGAAAAATTTATAATTTATTTATCATTGAATGAAATTATAAAGAAAATATTTTTAATTTTTTAGAACTTACTGATCCCAAACTTAATTGCATTTGACGCGGAACCTTTTTTAACGATATCGAAAATCTAAAGATGCAGTTCTTATTGTTTTTTTATGCACTACATGGTATGGATAGGGCCATTTTGATATTTTCAAAAATTGTAAAAAAGTTGTATCCCTAATGTACATATGTTCTAATCAAATTTTATTAAAACTTTACAGAAATACTTTTGCTATTTTTTTTATAAACATTTTAGTTTCAACAATTCTATTTTTTGTTCATAATATCGATCCACCCTCATATGTATGCTAATATTTATCACATATGCTAATATTAAGCAGCAAAATAAAAGTATTTTTATATAAATAGAACATTTTTAATCTTCAAAGTTTAGCAACGTAATGATGCTTGTTAGGAAAAGACCCTAGCCATGTTTTTGATTGCTAAGAAGACAAGAAGGGAGGAAAATTGTTGATTAACAGGTTTTCTGTTAAAACTCTACCTACCTCTAGGCTAAAGCTTTTCTAAAACTTCTTGTTCTTAAGATATCTTTAGCCAGATCGGAATACATGTATCAACCTAGCTAATATATATAATTTGCTAAATTTTTTGTAAATATATTCGCATTTTGAGCGCTCGTTATAAATACATAAAAATAAAATAAAAATAATCTCCATGTAAATATAAACAAAAAAAAAAAAATGCAAAAGTTTTTTGTTGAATAATTTTCCAATTGCTTTAGTTTTAGTTAAGATAATTTTTATGCAAAACTTTTTAACAAAAGAATTTATTTTACTTAACAAGTTTAACTTTTGAATTTACGCATATGTAAAGGAAAAACAACATATACAATAAGATAAATCGAATAAGATAATATTAGACACATTCTTTGATGTTTGAATTTTTGTTGGCAGTAAAATTAGGACAATGTTTGAGAATCAGCAAAAAAATAATGTTTGTTAAATGTGATTTTACCTCAAATTTAGCAAAAAAAAAAAATAAATATATAATAGATGTCTCTGAAGAAACGGTTTGTCAGTTTTCGTTCATTAAACACGTGGCGAATTTTCGCAGATTATTTCACATTTATAAAATTCCCAAAATTCAAAATTTAAATTTTTTTTTTCTTTTCATTTATTTGTTTAATATACTCAAAATTATTTAGTTATTGAATTCTGACTGCATCGGCTATCATATACCCACTTTAGCCTGGAATCGAAAATGATGCACATATTTAATAAAACTCCAAAAACGTGGTTTAGAAGTATTTTTCAAAATGCCTATTTTGGAGAAAATTGTGAAATGTTGACTATAATATATGCCTTGTTTTATTCCTAACACTTAACCATGATGTAAAAATAACTATTGGCAACATTTTTAATATATTTAAATATAAACTTACGACTTTTGCAAGTTGGAAAAATTAACAGAGTTAACACTTAACATGCCCAATGTTAAATTTTGTATGGGATTTCCTAACATGTATACGAAAAACCCAAGCCTATAATTATATTTACTTTTATTGAAAAAAATATTTAACCCTTAATGGCCTGGTGACAAAAAAGAACCATGAAACGCAATTTTAAATATAACTTAAAGGCTGCAAAACTTTTAAATTGATCAAAAAAATTTCCAATAGATAAAAATAATTATTTTTTGTAATTTGGTCCACATACGGTTAATGTTTCTACTTTCGACCAAAAAGGACCGACTAAGAAATTAGCAGAATAATTTATTTTAAATTTTCTTTCGTGTTACAAGATCCGGACATAGATTGAATGTCAATTTATTTTCTTGGATTTGAATATGTACAAAAATTTTGATAGAGGGTTATACAAAAAGCTACCTTTGTATATAAACTAAGAATACTATGTAGGTAACGACAGCTGAAAATGTAGTTAAAAACAAATGAAATATCACTTAAAGAAAGGACGACTTACATTTCAGTAAATTTAACTAGCATTTTCATTTGTTTTTTAATGTTCAAAAAATTAACCAAAAATTGTAGTAAAAATTAACTACATCTGTTAGTAAAAAATAAGCAAACATTTATTTTTTTAAATAACAAAAAATTAATGTAAAATATGAAGGTAAAATCATAGAACAGTCATTTGATGTGGTTTGTTTTTTTAAATGAACTACAAGGTTAGTAAAATATTAAATTTGTTCTACAAAATTAATGAAATTTACATTAAAAATATAGAAAGCGTAGTAAAACCGAAACAACTACATATTTTTAAAGCAGAAGTTCCTTGAGTGTATATGTTTCTAATTCCTTCTACACATTAAAAAAAAAAATTTAAGTTTATGTCATAAAAAAAATGTATGTACATTTTTATTTTGGTGTCTTTGAAAGGGCTTAGATCTGGTAGTAGATGTGGAAATAGAGACAATGAAATCTTTTTAGATATGAACAGATCTGGATCCAAATATTATCTAATATGACCAGATGTGGTCATATCTGGGGTCAAAAACTATCCAATATCCCAGATCCCTCTAGATATGAACAGATCTGGCACTAGATCTGATTAGATATGTGCATTCATCGCAAGCGCCATATCTTATTATATATGATCAGATATGGTAACAGATTTAATCATATTTAATAATATCTAATTAGATTTAATCATATCTAGTTAGATCTAGTCATCTTCGTCAGATCTAATGTTTAAATTTTATTTTTAAATTTTATATTTTTTTTCAATAAAAAATCTTTTCATTCTCGTAATATAAATGACGTGTTAAGGGTCTTTTTATACACAGGCCGCTAACGGTAAAACATTTTCAAAATTGAATTAAAGATAATTATAGACTAGTCAAATTTAAATGACTTTTTCCGGAAATGATACAAACTTCAATGAAAACATTACATTTTTGACAAAATAATCAATTTTTATAAAATCTCCTGTTAAGAAATCGCTCTACAGACAAAAACAAATTATAAATTTTTTCAATATGCTTTTTTCTTTAATTAAAATTATTATATTATGAAAAGAGTAATCCACATGCTCGAAATCTTTAAAAATAATTTTAAAAAATATACGGTCTTAAAATGCGTGGGTCAGTTTTGATTCCAAGGGGTTAGTTATATCCGATGAAGTCATCATTCGATATCTGATTAATTTTGATTATATTAAATAACATAAAAAACTACAGTTTTCAAAAATTTCTAAATTTGCAAATTTATAATTAAAATACACATTTTTCACGTTTTCCAAAAAAAGTTCTAAAACTTCGGGTTCTGATGAGGTCTTTAGCAAGATCGAAATACTAGTATCAACCTAGCTAATATGTTTGATTTGCTTTATTTTTGTAAATATACGGAGGTTGAAAGCTCGTCATAAATTGAAAATAACATAAAAATAATTTCGATGTATATAAAAACAAAAAACTAATATAACTGTAAATTTTTTCTTCCATTTGGCAACATTTGCAATAAAATTAGGTGGGTATAATGAAAAATCTATTTTTAAGGGATACCATAATGGTCATCTATTATGAAAATTAAAACTTTTCTTGGAGGGTTAGCCCTATGATTATTGGCCAAACAATTGTAGCATAATTAACCCTTTCACGGCCGAACTTAAACAGCTGGAAAATTTGAAATTTTTTCTGCGGATTCAGGTTTTTCGACCCAACATTTTAAACAAAAGTGTAGTCAAAAATATTTTTTGCAACTTCTTCTATGAAAAAATTGTTCGTTTACGGTCAAAATTAGTGAACCAAAAATTTTACCCAAGTAATAGCGACGAAAAATAAAGTGTTAACCAAATTAAAAAGTGCATTTTGGTGGTAACAATCAATAAATTCTGTTAGTACAATTATATTAAAATGAGATTTCTGAATATTTTGGATGTTGCAACTAAAATTCAGTTGTGATAACCGAATTTTGTTGTGAAACTCAATATTTAGTTTCAGAAACTGATTTCAGTCGTAGTAACCGAGTTTTAATGAAAAAAATCTTTATTGTGTGTTTCTTATTTACGTCATTTGGAACATGTTTTTAATGTTTTTGCTATGCTAAACACGAATATGTAAAAACTTTTAACATTGCCTGAGTCGTAAATCAAGTTTTGACTGCAGTCCTAATTAATCAATTCCAAATATCTCAATGTTTCTTGAAACTTGAAGGACTAGACCATGTCCTATCCAATAACAAAATAAGTACAAAAAATTAAAAAACAAATCATATTTTTTTAACCTGGAGGTCACCGTATTCGGTTCTAAAGCCATTATGGTTTAAATGGTTTGTATAATCTAAAAGATACATCTATCTTTTGTCGATACACATTAAACTCGGCTGGAAAGTGTAGATAATACAATAAAAACTAAAAATGGGACATATATCAAGTAGGGATGCCAAACAGGAAGTCCCTAAATCCAGGGATCTAGTAATTTTCGGAATTTTGCGGGACTAAGACAGTTTACTATCGTTAAATTCACCGAAAATACCCTGCGAAAGGTACACAGGGATAATAGATTCATGCTGATAATCGAATTTGTTGCCTACAGATGTTTTTGGTTAACGAAAACAAATACTGGAATCCCGAAAAATCCAAAAATACCGGTATTGGTATTTCCAAAATCCCAAATCCTGGAATTTTTAAATATCAATCGCGATTGGCATCCCTAATATCAACCGTTCGTCGTCAAAGATTTAAAGAAATTTCATGAGCAAATTAAAAAGTTTTATAAGTGTCAACTGCCTGATTTGATTTTATTAAAAAACAAGACTCTTATAGAATTTTCGACCACTTAAAGCATACTAGGAATCAATTTTTATTCATAAATTTTTGTTTTATACAACTTTTTGTGTATAATAAAAACTGCCAAAGGACAACACTACATATGTGTAATAAAAATTACTCATACGCCGTGTATTCCTATACAAAATAATGCTTTAAATCAGGGGTGCCCACGGCCTATGAGCTTGGTACTCATTTGTTTTTGTAAAAACACTTAGCTATAGGCTGTGTGTTTTAATACACATATAGAGCGCTCAGCACTAGCAATACGAAATACACAAACAACTTTGTCTTATTAGTTTTTTTGTCGTTCTTCACTTTATACACGCAAGCGCAAAGCAACAACGCTTTCGTATGCTTTGCTGGTAAACATTGAAATATTTTTTTCTTTTTTCTTTGTATGTATTGCTTTTTACAACATAAAATGTTGAATAAAAATCAGGGACCGTAAATAATGATTATTGCTCGTTTTTTTGAATCAAAAAATCAATCACTTAGAAGAGACATAAAAAAAATTTATTGCACCATTATTATTATTTTTTGACAATCTTTGCATATCCGTCATGATTTTTAAATTTTTGATTTTTAAAGTTTTCTTCAATGGTAATGATTATTTTTAAGTAATAATAAAAAAAATCAGCCATAATCATTATTTTTGAGCAAAAAAAAAATAAAACTCAAAAATAATCATTATTTATGATTTTTATTTTTTTCGCTCAAAATAAAACTCACTTTCAATGTGTGGGATTGACATATCGCAGGAAGTAGGAGGAGCTTATCGAAGATTATGGTATCAATCTCTTCTTTGGAAGATTCTCTAGCAGATTAATGCATCAATCATATTTGTGGGTGAGGTTTAAGGGGTTAATTTTTAATTTCAAAATAGGGATTTTTTTGCGGTATTTTGTGAAAGTAACAATGAGTATGATGGACATATCTCAGAAAGGAGGAGGACCTTATCCAAGATTATGGTATCAATCTCTTCTTTGGAAGATTCTCTAGCACATTAATGCATCAATCATATTTGTGGGTGGGGTTTAAGGGGTTAATTATTAATTTCAAAATAGGGCTTTTTGCCGTAAAGTCAAAATTTGGAAGCTCGATTTTCGCCGTAGACGTATGTTTTAGTGGCCTTTTTTGCTCAGTACAATCCCAAGAATCAGAAACGCGAAGCTCCCATTAAGATTTTTTTCCTTCCATTCTAATCGCCCCACCCTAATATGTATATATATTTACACCTACATGAAAGTGAGTTTTATTTTGAGCGAAAAAAATAAAAATCATAAATAATGATTATTTTTGAGTTTTATTTTTTTGCTCAAAAGTAATGATTATTGCTGATTTTTTTTATTATTACTCAAAAATAATCATTACCATTGAACAAAATCATTAAAACTCATAACATAAACATTATTGTGTAATTTTTATTATAAAACTCATAATGATTACGGTCCCTGATAAAAATTAGTTTTTCTTTAAATGTATTGGTGTTTGCTCTTCCATAAGGAACTTTTGGGCACTCCTGCTTTAAATCATGGGTTGCCATTTTATAGCACAATTGTGCTTTATGCTCTTTGATTTAGAGCGACGAATGCTCATGGGAACGTATATTATAATATTATTTTTCAAGTAAACACTCAAAAAATATTGTAAGGTAACATCCAATGCCTTTTATGTTCCAAAAGATTTAAGAAATATATATGTGTTATCAAAAGACATTATGATTTTTTGTAGTAATATGAATTAAGTTGTAAATGTCTTTGCTAAGAACACACTATAAATTATTTTATAAACACTAAAACCATAATCTACGTTAATCCAAATAAGGCGAAAAAATCTATAAATATTTTTGAACATAGTAGCCTATTTTTTCTTATTTTTTCTACTATTCTGTAATAAAACTACACTCAAAAAAATAAGTTAGTACAGAAGTTAGTAAAACGTCTTGTAAATCAGGTATACCATTTTTTAGCAAATTTTTTTGCTAAACTCGTGTTTTCAGCTAAAATTTTTGTTATACTTATTCAGCACTTAACTGTTTTATACTAATGCTTTACTAATATACTAATGTTTTACTAATTAATTTTGCTAAAAAAAATTGTGCTGATAAGCACATTAATAGTGTGGACGACAACCATATTGAAAGATATACGCACAATCAAGCAGATGTCGCGGCATGTCAAGATGTAGTAGAGAAGAGGAAAATGATACTAAAAAGTACAACTCTAATAAGACATATAAAAAAATCAACCATGGAAGACTTTTGTATCTGTTTTTCATACATAATACAAAATTGAGGATTAAAACAACTTAAATTTTGCGTTGTCACCGGCTTGTGAAAATAATTGTCTATTAATAAAATAAAAGACAAAAGAAAATATTTAAATTTAATATGTATTTCTATAATAAATGTTAATAGATTAATAATCTAGTGTGGTCAAATTGCAAACAAACATATACAGATATGTTGACAGAGTAAAGCGAAAGACAAAGACACACATCTTAGTATGGTTCCTTTTTCTTATTGCAAAAAAAAGGGTTGTTTTTTCGTTTCGTTTGTTTTTGTTTTTTTTTTTTTTCGTTTCGTTTCTATAATTATCTTCGGCAGTTGCGTTCTTTAAAAGAAAGCATCATTTAGACAACCATTGATGTAAGTAGTTGAAAGAAAATTTTTGTTATGTTACATATATTTATTTCTATATATTTTCAGTTATTAAATTAATTCATGTCGTCAATGTGGGAAAATGAAAATTTTTATATTTCGTAATTATTGTAAATTATTTTTAAAAGAATCACAAAAATATGTTTTATGATTTTCAGCAAATATATTAACTAAATTACAATTTTTTTTACATTTTTTTGCGTTTTTTTCAGTCTACTAAAATTCAGCAAAAAATTTATTAATTTTTACCAACGCTTTTTTATTTCTAATCTACTAAGTGTTAGCAAAACTTTTGCTGAATCTACTAATTTTGTTGCTAAAAATCAGCTCGCTGATTTTCAGCAAAAGATTTTGCTGACATTAGCAATATTTTTGCTAGCACCCTCCTGACTAAAATTTTGCTGACTCAGCAAAAATTTTTGCTGACTTTACAAACTTTTTTTTTGAGTGTATGATTAGAAATTATTTGTTAAATACGACATATTCTTTTGAAACGTGTATTTTATACTGATACATTGCAATACACTAAGCTGGTTTTGATTATAAAAATAATGTTTTGAGACTAAAGTAAATTCAGAAAAAAATTATAAAAAATTTAGTATTTTGTTAAGTTAAAATAACACAATTTTTCACCAAAATTTTAATTTCAACTAAAAATTTGTTCAAAACTTGCAAAGCCGGTTTTACTAATTTTTCTATTAGCTTTTCTCTATGAGTTCAATTCGCAAAACTTGTCTGCCTCTCTTGATCACTAACACAACTTCAAAACCAGTGTGCCCACCAGCAAATAGTATATACCAGTGCTTTCAAATATCATTTGAAGAGGGGACGCGATACAGACCATTAACTGGCCAGGACACGAGAAAACTTAGGAAATTAAGAAAATTGTATATTTTTAAATATTTTTGTAGCACATCTATTGATCTAGAATATAGTATCATGCTACATTTTGTATAAAAAAGACAGACATAAGTGGAATTTGCAAAAATCTAATCTTGAAAATTAGCAAAATGGAAAAGGGTATGAAGTAAAGGGTAGCAAGAATGCTTTGATAAATATTCTCTTGCGTGCTGTGATAGCATTTTTGACGATTTTTATACTTAACATAGACGAATTAAATTAAAAAAGTTTTTATTTTTTTCATGGGCTACTTTAATTTTGCAAATATTTTTGTAATTTTTATTATTTAATATTATTAGAGCAAAAAAAAATGTTGTTGTATAAAAAAATGTCTTGCAAGAAAATGTTAGAAAAATTGGGAATTGGAAAAATTGGACCGTATTAACAGAACAACATTATTTATAAGTAAGAAAAGTTTCAAGGACACCAATGATATTTTTTGCAGAAATGGAAAAATGAAATATAAATGTATCAGTATTTAGTATACACCTATCCCTCGATTTACACGATACTTTTTTATACGATTTCGCTTTATCACGATTTTTTTATTTCTCGTGTAAATCGAGGAATATGGAAATTCCCTCGATTTACACGATTTTTTTGAATTATTTAATTAAAAAACCTTTGTATACATATTAACGTTAGTAAAAAATGAATATATAAGTTTACTTATTTTTTCAACTTCTTTAATTGATTTTTTTAAAATATCTGAATTAAACACTAAATTCAACATTAAACAATTAAATTACAATAAAATTAAAAGGAATTTCACCGTTTATAATATAATGTGTCCGCTTGTTCTAGTTTTTTTTTTGTAAAAAAAAAAAAATATTATAAGATTTATATAAATAAATCGGGTTACATATAATATCACTGCTATTTTTTGTAAAGCTTTTATAACTCGATCGATATTTTATAAAAATAAGTACATAAATTAAAAAAATACTTTATATATATTGCATTTGCCTTTTTTCGAATTACACGATTTTCCATACAAACTTTTTTGAATTCGATTTACACGATTTTTTCTGGAACGTATCTATCGTGTAAATCGAGGGATAGGTGCATTTTATTAGTCTGTAATGTAATTTTAACAAATAAATTGTATGCTATTAAATAACGCATTATTCATAATTCTCGTTTAACCCTTTGACGATCATAGTCATTTAAAGTGACCAGAAGTTTTTATAATATATTTTTTAAGTTGTTTTTATTTTGGAGCATACTTATGCTCTTTTTGATGATCCTACTTTAAATACAAATAGCACTTATAATAACGGAGTATTTTGCTTATTTTAAAAGTAAAACTGCAACTCTAGAATGTTATCTCTGAATTTTGTCAATAAAGTCGTAGTAAAATATTGTAATTTTAAAATTGTGCTAAATAAGAAAAAGTTCTATGCAATTAATTTTAAAAAAATATTGAAAAAATATAAATACTACCCAAAATTTAGCTTTTAAAATATTTTTTAGATAAAAACGCGGAAAAACAGCAGCATTTTTACCAAAGTATGTGTAAATAGTTCTATTACATTATGCAAAAAACGCTATTCCCAAAATATGGTCTGTATACCCTTATTCGCATCCACTCTTCATTTATTTTTATTTTTTTACTTTTTAAGAAATATTTCTTAAATGCTTTTATTTATGATTTATTTGACTTTTAAAATTTGTTATCGTTGTCTTGTTTAACCCATTAATGCCTGCTCATAGATCGGCTCATACGATCTTAATCAAATTTGGATATATGTGTCCGGGAGAATACAGAAGTTGATAGGAACAAAAAAAATTTTACCTGTATACACACCTGAGATATGCCATGGGTATTTAAGTACCCAACAGGCATTGGTGTAATAGTTTTACTTTCACTTTGCCATCTCTGCCAGAAAATCAACATGCTATTGTTATGACATTTTGTATACTGTTTTCATTTGCTTAGTGTCATTTTTATGCATTATCATCATATTGGTGTCTGGCTTCGGCGGAAGGCTATTTGTATCAGCTCATTGAATATGCTGGTGCATCGGAAAAGACGGACTCAGGTTTTGGGTTGGGAGAAAGAGTTGTCCTTTCTCTTCTGTCCCATCTGGAGCCCCGTAATAAGCACACGGTTACTTTTGATAATTTTTTTACAAGTTACAAACTAATGACTCGTTTGTCGAACGATGGATTTTTTGCTTTGGGAACTGTCCGTGATAATCGGACCAATCATGCTCCATTAATAAACGTCAAAGAAATGAAAAAAATGAAAAAGAAGCCTCGCGGGACTTCTGAATTTTGTTTCGATAAAAACAATTCTATTCTTGCGGTGCGTTAGAATGATAATGCGGTAAGTTATATAGAATATTGACTTAACATCTTATCTCTTAAGGTCGTGACCTTACTGTCCAATTTCTCGAGCCATACATCAATGGTCCGTGCCAAACGGTACGATCGAAAGCAACGGAAAATGGTGACGATTGAACAACCGCATTTGGTCAAACAATACAATAATTTCATGGGAGGCGTGGCCCTTTTTGACAATGCAATGAACAATTACCGAATTCGGATTCGGGGAAAAAAGTGGTACTGGCCATTAATCACCAATGCGTTTGATGCGGCTATGGTAAATGCGTGGAAACTTCATTGTTTTTGTCGCAAGTACGAAAAGAAAACACCCATGTCTCAATACGAATTCCGAGTAGAGGTGTGCGAATTGATTATGATAAAGTCAAATTGTCGTCATACGGGTAGAACGTCCGCTTCCGGGGCACAACTGGTAATGCGTTACAACCGTATGGGTCACTTCATTGGAAAACTTAATTCTCGTTATCGTTGCTCTCAATGTGGTGGCAAAACTGAATATGGTTGCTTGAAGTGCCAGCTGAACTTGTATTCTGCTTCCTGGATTACCACAATTGTGTTGAGCCAGATGAGAAGAAAATTGCTAGAGCTAAATAATTTATTTTTAACAAATATCACGTTTTCTAAATAAAAACACAAACTTTTTGATTTAAAAGTGAGTTTTATTCAAAATAAAATAAATATTTCCTTATTGCAAAAAATTTGTATTTTTAGTACACACCATGGACTGTTGGGTATTTAAATACCTAATTACGTTAAAACTGAGCTCACGGCCAGGTGTGTAAAATTATTTCTGTCCGGCTTTCTCTATTAAATAGAGGATACCAATAGCTATCCGGTAAGGGTACACGTTTTTCGTAATTGCCATTTTTCTATGTTTGGAGGCACTTTTCCTCTTCATTTTCCGACAGTGAAAAAAACCGCTATTTTGACCTGTAAAAATATAAAGGCAAGCCCCAAAAATATATTCGGTTACATTTTTTTATGTAAGGCCCATCTTTCTTCTTTGTTATAAAAAAAAAATGGACGTGATATCTCTCACCTGGTCCGCTCTAGAATTTTTTAAATACCCATTAGGCAGGAATGTGTTAAAGATAACAAACACATCTTAATTGTTGCTTATTAAAATAGTTTAAAGTTGTAAGTAAAGTATTAAAAGAATGTATTTAGTCAAACAAAATGTACACAGAAACAATTATAGGCACCAATACTGGAATTTGTAAATTCAAACACCCTAATTTTTAAACTCAAATTTATTTCCAAAAAATTGTTTGTTTAAAATGCTTGTAAATTGTAATTTTTCATATAAAAATTCTTAAAAAAAACAAAACTTTTAAATTACAAAAAAAAAAAAATCAACAAAGGGAGATTTATATTTACAAAACATCATTGTTGGTGCCAATTTAAGAAACTTTTTTTTTGTATTTACAAAAATACTCTATGAGGCATGTTTAATATTACAAACATAATTTTTTAATTTATTTCTGTGTATTTTAACAAATTTTATTTAAATAAAATTTAAATTTGGTTTAATACGACTGTTTTTTTTTTTTAAATAATGGTAAAGGGTCTGCCAAATAACTTTTTTTTTTGAAAATGCTATAAAAAAAAACTACTGAATATTTTCTCAAATTTCTTTTTTTATTTGAAAGTACACACCATATTCGTATACACAACCATTTTCATTCAGCGGAAGGATAAAACTAATTATCTGTAAAATCAGACATAAGCATTAGTGTTACCATTAACGAAATAAGCAATAAGTTGAAAAAAAACGTTAGATGGCGGACCCTTTATTAAACAGTCTTAACCATATTTTTATGGTACAATTAACAAACAAACGTACACACTTAACAATATAAATACAAACTCATACACAGTTATTTTGTAAATTTAGTAGTGGTACTTAAACCTTTCAACAACTTTTGTACGAAATTGTAAAAAGTACACTAGGAAAAAAAAACTACCAAAATATTAACCGGGGAACAGGTTCTAAATTAATCAACAAAAATATAAACGAAAATCGTATATGGTCATTAAGGTCGACCGAATTCACGAGCTCCGCAACACTTAAAATATGCGGTTATAAAAATTAAAATGGTTTGCCAATAAAAATTCTAGAAAACCTTTTATTTAGAGTTCACAGATCGAAATTGAAGTTTCGAAGTTGTAGAAGAAATATAATTGATCATTTCAGAAGATAGTTTGGTTAACTCCATAAAACAAAGTTTTGAGAAAATCGAGTTGTAAGTCTAGTGCTTTTTCAAAATTCCCTTATAGTTTTTTAATTAAAATGAACCCAAATATGGTCAAATGACACGTTATTTATAAAATTTACAAAGGAAATAATTGCATGCTTCAAACTTAAAAATGCATTTGAAATAAAAATCATTCCCTTAAAAAACTGAACTTATAATTTTTTAGTAACTCATAACAAATAACACGTATATACATAGCTATCATATAAGGTATAAATCATAAAAATTTGACAAGCCGTTTCTGAAGTATAGACCCCAGAGAGCGGTTTGAGTGCCTTATTTCATGCTTTTGAATCAGGGATGTTAAATGGGGTTTTTAGTTTTGTACCAACCTCCAAAAAAAATTGTACTTTTTGGACCTTTATGGTACCATTTTTTTTTTAATTTATTAAAACAACAAAACAAGTACATAAAAATTCACTTGTACACAAAAAAAAAAAAAAACAAAACTTAACAATAACAGAAGGTACAAAAAAGTCTTATGACTATATGAGGTCAAAATCATGGAATAATTTGTTTAGTTAATAAACTATTTGGAATTTCTACATCATAGCAGCACGAATTTGTCGATCTTAACCAATCCTTTGTCTGTATGAGACTTGATAATGCACATGTAGTCTGTTTCTTTCCTTAGTTTTTATTATATTTTGAAAAGAAAAAACTCTCGCCACATTTGCAGATGAGTGTGGAATGGATAAAATTCCAGCAACGACTCTAGAAATGTCTGGAAACATATTGAAATTCAGTTATATTTTAAAATAAGCTACTACCGACCATTAACTACAAATTTTTTAATTTTTTAACGACTTCAGTTGCTCAACATCAGCGAAAGCTCTAAATAGATTATTTATTGAATCGAAATTTGCAATTTCATTCGGGAACATTTTTACTAGAATATGTACAATACTACTTGTTTAACTTATGGAACCCCATTAATAATTCGTTATTAAAATTGACTTTGGTTGTTAAAACTTCGCATAATTTTATATAAGATTGTGTGGCATTTTCTTTCATTTCTTTAACAATAATTTAATTTAATTTTCACTTCTTCAGAATTTTAATAAATTCAAAATGAAAGTGAAGTTGGCTGCACCAAGTGTCAATATATGTAAGAGCTCTAACACCACAATACCAGTCTGCCAGATAGATTTTGTTAAAATCGTCAAATTTGCGATATTTAAAAAAAAATCGAAAATTTTATTCTACAAAATCCTCAAAATGATGATAAATCGTCAAATCGGATATGGTCGCATATATTTTAAGCGCTCATTACATAAAACGAATAAATGCAATGAAAATGGACACAATAACAATTTGTTTGCTATAATAAAAAGGGGAAAAATTAAAAATTTTTAAATTGTACCAAATGAGTCGCGGTAGTACCACGGTACTTTAGAAGGTCAAAATGTACCAAAAAAAGTACAATTGTACCAACTTTAACATCCGTGTTTTGAATGCAATCACAAAAAATTAGTACATTGTTGTCAACTCACATCATTTCAATAAAGCAACAATCGACAGAATTGAGAAAAGAGAGTGTAACGAAAACCATGCATTGCTTTTCTAGTGTTAACCTCACTTAACACTCACGAAAACAACGAATACACAACGATTATTATGAATGGTCTCAATGTTAAATGAATAAAACGTTAAAAAATTTTTTTGTGAAACATATTACTATATTAAGAAAATTAAAAAATTAAAATGAAAATTATTCAAGTTCGAGGCCATACTCTATATTTCTTCATTAGGATATTGTCCTAACAAATAATCTATAGAGTTTTCAAATTTATTATTTGACCCTTTCAGGAATGTGTTGATAGATCTATTTCGGGAATTTTCTAGGTTCCCATCATCAGAATTAAATGTCGAAAGAAACATAATTTTTATTTTTAATAAAAATTATAACAAACTTGTAAAATTAAAAATTTTTATACATATTTCATGTTTAAAAAGTTCATAAAAACACAATAAACGAAACCATTAATTAATTCGTTATTTTCATTTTGAATTTGAGAAAAAATTGTCCATATTTTACTTTTAGTGTTTTTCTTAATTGTATGAAAAACACCGGTATTTAGTTTTTGTAAAATATCTTCACTTTGCATGTTGTATTGCTACAGGTCAACGAATACTATGCGAATGTTGTGATTGATTTCATGTTATTCATGTGTCATCATTTCATTTCATTGCTTGACATGTAACGGTATTATAAAAATGAATCTTGAAAAGGCATTCAACAAAAACAATAAATGGAATAAACCGCAACAGCATAAGCTGTTGTTGTTGAATAAAAGCAATGAATGTATGAATGGACAACTAAAATGAATGGTCTCATTCTCTTCTCTGATAGATACCCAGTAAAAAACGCTGCTTACATGCAAGCAGGTTTGTATGGGAGTAAGCCAAAAAGAATCCCTTACAAACCTGCTTACATATGCAATGATTTTTATATGGCGAATTCCCACTTGGAAGCATTACTTTTGGGCAAAATAAGCGCTGATTTTAGCGCTTATAAAAAGCTGTGACTTCATAGTAAAATCATATTTCATGTCTACATTTTACGGTTAAAAGTAATAACATGAATATACAAACATAATTTATTTTACATAAAATTCAACAGATATTAATATTTTGTTGTTAAATTTTTTGACATGCAATATAATCATTTAATTTTTTTTATCGCTTCACGTGTTAGCTCTTCAGAAACAGTTAAATGACTAATAATTTTTTATTACATACTCGAAGACAGCTAACACAATCGGAAATCACTCGGAATAATTGGTACAGATCGTTTATAATACACGATATGAAACTTTCTGCATTACAACCTGTATCCTTATAAGGGAGTAGGGTAAGCTGCTTACAACCAGCATTCTTGTTAGGGAAAACATTGAGCTCAAAATTTTTGTTTGTATATTTTTATACAGAAATGATTCGTTTCTTTTGTTGCTTCTCAATATTATGTAATAGTAAGCATTTGTTATCCTGCTTCTAAAAACACGAAAATGTTTTACTTACTTCCCATTAGTAATACCAAGTTCACATGTTCAAAGTACTTACCATAATGTATATGCGCTGGTGAAAAGAATAGGATTTGTAATAGAAAAGGAACACGTTACCTCCTTATTAAAAAAAGTTTGTTTTTCCACCCAATACTTATAAAAAATTTCATATTCAAAAATTTTTGTTTAACATTTTTAAATTTAAAATCCAATATTAAAAAATTAAATTTTCAAAAAAAAAACTTATTTCATTTATACTGGAAGTACTATGGGTTTTTTAAGGTGCTACCAGAATGGACATTGGAGCGGAAATGTTTTGTCTGGAAAAAAACTTATTTTGAAATATTTAAATTTTTTGTTTCAATTATAATTGTTGTAGGATAAGATCTAAAAGTTATCTGCTGCAAAATTGATAAAAATCGGATATCTTGAACATGTGGAGCCCCACTAGAAAAGTTTTAGATTTTTGACAATTTTTCTTAGATTGCTTTAATAAAAATATGTCTTGCGACACATAATTTTGTATTAATTTTGGCATGCTGAATGCGAATATTTTGAAATTTTATAAGTAGAACTAACTGTTTTCGAGATATTGCGATTTGGTTTTCACTCAAAATTGCTTCTTTTTTCTCTAATCTAGAATTTTTTTTAAAAATCATCTTAGAATATTTTTGTTTTTCATTTGATCATAATTATGTCTGAAAGTAGAGGTAAAGTATCACAAAATATATTTTTTTTAATAAATTTTAATTTGTTTCCATATAACAGAAGCTTTGTGCGCAGGTTAAGTAATACGATTTTTCTTAAATTTGACACCACAAAACTATTAGACCTTGTGCTACAACAATCAAAACATTAATTAAAGAAAATCAAAAGTTAAAGCAAATATTCTTTCAATAATCATGTGTACACGCAGAAAAAAACTGGGTGAATATTATCGAAGTGCTTAGTAATTATACAACTACACAAGTTTCAAGTTAGTTTTACAAAGATCTAGTAAAATATTTAGAAAATTTATACGTCCTTAGTAAAAAAATTTAAAAAAAATTCATATATTTTACAAGAAATTTGTAAAACTAACTTGAAAAGTTATATAATTACTAGGCACTTCGATAACATTCGCCCAGGTTTTTTCTGCGTGTATAAAATAGAAAATCATCGCAATTTTACAATATTTTTTGGAGATATTTGTGGGTAAACAAGTTATCCTTCAACTAATATTGATATAATTACACTTAAATGAAAAGTAGTTTTTTAATTCAAAAATAAAAACTCTAGTTTTGTTTTTAAAAAATTTAAAGAATAGAGGATAAAACTCTTTTTTAGTAAAAATCAAGTAGCAATATCTCGAATGACACAAGTAATTAAAGATTATGTGTCACAAGGCATATTTGAAGCAGTTTAAACAAATTTTTCAAAAATTGGTTGAGGGGAGCCATCACCTAACTTTTAGACCTAGCTCTACAAAAATCGCAACAAAAATTGATAAAAATCGAAAGATGAAAAAAGAAAAGTAACCACACTTAGAATACTATGTAGGTAAAGACCACTGCAAATGAAGTTGAAAACAAATGAAATTTCATTTAAAGAAAGGACGACTTACATTACAGTAAATTCAACTAACATTGTCATTTGTTTTTTAATGTTCAAAAAATGACTAACAATTGTAGTAAAAATTAACCCAATGGTAGTAAAAAATAAACAAACATTTTTTTTTTTTTATATTTTTAAATAACAAAAAACAACTGTAAAAAATGAATGTAAAATCAGTCATTTGATGTGGGTTGTTTTTTTAAATGAACTACAAGGTTAGTAAAAAATTTAATTTGTTCTACAAATGACTGACATTTATATTAAAAACAAAGAATCTGTATTACAACCCAAACAACTACATATTTTTAAAGCAGAAGTTCCCTGAGTGCAGTTACCGACCTTAATTTTTATTTCCAAAATTATAACCTGGTAACAGAAAGCTTTGCTGGGGATTTATATAATGCTCTGTTAACAATAAAGCCAAAATCGTTAGATTAGTAATCGTTGCTGGAAAGTGTGACACAAAAATTCGAAGTCGGATGTTAATCCAAATACTAAATCCTTTAGTAGTATTAAAAATATATTTTTTAAACAAACTAACGTATTTTTCATTTAATATTAATAATATATATTTTTAATGTATTATTATTTTTAATTATTAAATATGTTTTTTGTTTTAGTTTTTAATGAGCAAATTGAATACATATGTGAATCATTATTTAATTTTAAATAAAAACTTCTTTATGTAAAAATAAATTTCTTATATAAAAAAATAAATTTCCTGGGAAATTCCGCGAAAAAAAAATAATTTCCTGGGAATTTACGGGATTTTCGGGAATTTTTTCTGGGAATTCCTGGAAAATAAAAAAGTCCGGAAATTCTTAAACCCTAATTTTTAAAAATACTGCGAATAACTAAAAAGGTATTAATTTGTTTTCTTAATTTTGACTTCATATTCCTCATATACACATAGATGTACCCCATATTTCAGATTTTGTTAGGTTATTGTAGGTTAAAAAATAATTTAATTAAAAGTCAAGCGTAAATTTGTTAGAATTTTTTTCTAGAGACAAATTACTACATATTTTTTTAAAATATATAGAGCAGAAATAGCTCTAAATATTAACGAATTTAGCTGAAGCTTGGCACATCGAGTGAATAGAGATTAAGGAATAGGGACAACATTGTGAAGATCGCAAAATCTTTTATATTTTTTTGGACAACTCTAATGAACAAATTATGACCCATCCAACTGTTTTACTATTTTATTATATCTGTTTGTTTTGTTATATTAAATATCCTTTCAATTAAGATATATTTTACACTTATATTTTTTAGAGTGTTATACAAACGTTACTATGTGTGTGATAATAATAACAAGTTGATACCCATGGATTTAACAACAAAAAGAGGATATTATAAAATATTGCTGCAACAATAACTATATACGATATGCACAAACTGCAAACAATCATCGGTTCATGTGCAAGTTTTGCATAGAAATTGCAATCTACTTGCAGAAAAAAACTAAAAAATAGAATACAATAAAAATGTAAAATTTGTTCTGTTTCGCAGTTGTTTTTTTAAAATATACTGACACTATTCTCACAAAGTACTTATTTATTGTATTTTATTGTTTGCTTAAGCATCTCTGGCATAGTAAAGTTGTTTTTCGATTTAAATGTATAGTTTTTTTGTTTGGTTAATAATCAAGGGTATAATAAAAAATTGAAGAGTAGCAACAAAACAACTACAAGTTTTATTACACCAAAATATACAATAATTTTGTTACATTGTATAAGATGAGAGAAATTTTATAAAAAAAATATATATTAAAAGTTATCATATATATGACCAGCTTGAAAAAATTTTCGATACCTGTTGAAACTGAATTTATATACCACTTATTTCTCTACGGTTTTTGAATTAAGAGAAACGACCCTGCCGGAAATAAAGGGTCGATTGATTCAAAGTGACAATACTGTGATATATGATTGATTGACTCGTCATGAAAGTGTAAAAGCACCCATTCAGAAACTGACAGTGGTAGTAGAAATGAAGTAAATAAATTAATGGCAGAACACTTTTTTAAACGCTTTATCAGCGTTTCCAAAAGCGTTTTGCCAGACTTTTTTTACAATAAATTCCATGGTCTATAAAAAAAAATCACAAATTTTTTTGTTTTTTTTCTTTTGTTTTCACAAAACCATATAAATAAATCACTACTCAGAGTTCAAGCCTACTAAAGAATAAATTCGGGGTACAAATTATTAGTTTAAGGGCCACTCTAATGACCTTAAAGATATTTGTTTGAAAAATCTTTAAGATTATGTATTTGATACCAAATTTGATTTTGTGAAATCTCCATACTTTCTGACCAATTCAAATGCTAACAAACTATGAGAAAATAAATGATTTTGTCTTTTAATTTTTTCAATATTTCTCCAAAAGTGTCAGGAGCAAGATTATTATCTAATTAAAGGTGTATATTAAAGACCTTTCCAACAAATTTAGTTTCACTGCAATACGATGCCTGAATTCGAATTTGGAAAGTTTTGAATTTTTTACAATTGAGGTACTTAAACTAATAATTTTTACCCCGAATAACTTTTTTAGTAGTCTAAAACTCTTGAAGTGTTTTGAAAACTTAAAAAAGATTAGTTACATACCATCGTTTTTGCGCATAATTCATTTCAGCGACTCCGTAAACCCTGCAAAAAAGCTGAAAAAATCTCAAAAAGTATTTATATTCCGCTTCAAGAGTTACAAAAATCCAAAAAAGTGGAAATGCTGAAACGCCCTGGTGGTTTGGTAGAAAAAGCAACAGCATAAAAATGAAAATGTCGTGAATATTAATTTAACCCAGTGTTGAAACGGTAATGATATGACATTACTGTTATATTAGTTTTTTGTTTTTATAAACATACATCGAGATTATTTTTATGTTAGTCTAAATTTATAACAAGCTTTCAACCTCCGTATATTTACAAAAATAAAACAAATCAAACATAATAGCTAGGTTGATACCAGTATCTCGATCTGGCTAAAGATTACATCAGTACCCGAAGTTTTAGAAAAGCTACTCTCTGCATTGCATTAACACGAATAATAAGGACTTACTAATAACTAACTCATTATTTTTTTACTTCTGGTAAGTACATATATAGCTACTTATTTTTTTAGCTGGAAAAAATTTAAATTTTTGTGCAAGCAAGTCATTTATGTTTTTATCTATCAAATAGTACATGTCGAGAGAGCTCAGATGGTAAAGCGGTTGACTGACAACCTTGATGCGCGGGTTCGAATCCCGTGTGGGCACATTTTAATTAAAAAATAATGTTCAATAGAAAAAATATTTTTTATTAAATTTAGATTTTTTCAAGTTTGATATAATTTTTATTAAAAAATAAAAATTATTTTTTTTTCGACCTTTAATTGGCAATTAAAATGAAAATTATTCAAGTTCGAGGCCATACTCTATATTTCTTTATTATGTTATTGACCCTAACAAGTATTCTATAAAGTTTTTGTTTTAAAATTTATTATTTGACCCTTTCAGGAATGTGTTGATAGATATATTTCGGGAATTTTCTAGGTTCCACAAGAGGTGGACCAATGGTTATAATCTTTAACTTCAAGTTCATATATTAGTTCTCATTTAGTGAGTAGACTAGTTTATATGAATGTTTAATGTTTGGCATTTGACAATAACCTAATAAAGAAATATGGGCTCGAACTTGAATAATTTTCATTTTCATTGCACAATTAAAGGTCGAAAAAAGCATAATTTTTATTTTTAATAAAAATTATATCAAACTTGTATAAAAGACAAAGTACAGTCTAGTTTACCTCCCCCTGTTTTGTTTATAAACGAAACAAAAATAAAAAGGAGGAAAAAAACAAAAAGCGTGTATTGAATATCCACCAGAGGTGGACCTTGCATATAACAAACAAGTTTTCAATTTATTTTTTGATCAATGCTTATAATCTTTAACTTCAAGCCCATATATTAGTTCTCATGTAGTATATTAGTTCTCATGTTTTTTGTTTGGCATGGGATAGTTACCGCTTTCAAATCGTGTTCTGATGATGGTAGCCTAGAAAATTCCCGAAATAGATCTATCAACACATTCCTGGAAGGGTCAAATAATAAATTTGAAAACAGAAAACTCTATAGATTATTTGTTAGGACAATATCATAATAAAGAACTATAGAGTATGGCCTCGAACTTAAATAATTTTCTACAGTTATATTAGTTTTTTGTTTTTATATACATCGAGATTATTTTTATGTTATTTTCAATTTATAACGAGCTTTCAACCTCCGTATATTTACAAAAATAAAGCAAATCAAACATATTAGCTAGGTTGATACTAGTATTTCGATCTGGCTAAAGATCTCATCAGAACCCGAAGTTTTAGAAAAGTTAGAGCCTCCATAATAGGCAGAACTTTAACAAAAAACCTATTAATAATCAATTTTGCTCCATTCTTGTCTTCTTAGTAATCAAGCACGTGGTTAGGTCTTTTCCTAACAAGCATCATGACGTAATTTTCATTTAGTATTTTTTTTATTTATATTTAGACTCAGTATTTTTTGGATACTGGTAGATTAGATCAGAAGGCACTATGCACAGCGACCAATGTGGGTCTTTTGTGCTGAAAATCATATATTTTTACATTTTATGAAAATTGTTTAGTAATGATAAGTCATTATTTTGTGCGCCATCCACATATAAATAAAAGTAATGAGATTTGTAATGAAATTGTAATTATATGGTAATGCTTTTTGTACACTGGGAAGTTCAACATTAATATATGTGCTGTTGTTTACTTATCTTTACATACAGATTATTTTGAAAGCTCCAAATAATAAACTTGTACACTCATAATAATCCGTGAATAAAAATACAAAATTATTGTCAGAACTAAAAAGACTTTTGTAAAATTTACAAATTTTCGTTTATTTTACAAAAAAATTGATTATTTTTACATTGTTTTTCGTAATCTTACGCATGGACTATTATCAGTGTAGTATCGCTCATATGAAAAGAAAAAAATGCAAATAAGCCATTCCATTTTATTTTTCGGAAGTTCAAATACGGCTATTTTTAATTATTTTAAATGAAATTTACTTACAAAATTAATAGATTTAAAATATGTTAAATATTTCTTAATTCCGCTTACTGTTCTACGAAGGCAAGGCATTTATTAGAACAAGAATATGCAAAAAAAAAATATCTTACATTAAAACATCTACAAAAGTTATATTTTAACAAACAACAATGAATATTTTAATTTAATGACTTTGCCTGAACGTTGTTACTTTTAAATTACACGACACTGTTTATGTTAAACATGTAGATATTTATATAAAACAAACGCAATTTATAAAAGAAGCTTATTTACAGACAAACAGCTACAAGTACACATTTAAAAAGACGTGCTTGTATTTGTTCATTTTGTAAAAGGCAAAATATTTGCAATCACATGGTTAATGCTCGTACAACTGATATAAACTTATTAAAATACAACAATTATTTAATTGGCATCTGAATGTGGGGATTTTTTTTTTTTTAATTTTTAAGGATATTATTATATATAATGAATTTTTAAACAAAACATTACAAGTTTTAAAAAATTCGCATTAGGCTGAAAACTTGACATATTCGATGTAGTTTCATACGTATTTTATTAGGTATATTATACGCTAAATAGCGTAAAGTAACAAATAGTGTGTAAATGTTAAAAAAAATAATACTTATGAAGTTTCAACGTATGATCATTAGGGTAATAACTTTTTGCATTTTTTGCAAATATCAAATCTCCCCAGACAAAACCGTTTAGGGCATGGCCAAATATTAAGAACTGCGTTTTTAGTTTTTCGCTATCGTTAAAAAAGGTGATGCACCAAACGCGTTAAAGTTTTGAATAAGACAAAGTTAAAAAAAAACTTTTTTTGATGCCTCAACGTCTGACCATCACATCTATAAAATTAAGGCATGCTGATTTCAATAGTAAAGTCTGTTTTCGAGTCAATGGAATAGTTTTCTTCCAAATTTGCCTACCTTCATATGTATAAACCATATTTTAAAAAAATTGTTATTAAAAAAAATTTAAAAAAAATATTTAAAGGCATTTTAGAAATCGCTGTCGGTGCGTAAGGTTTTTTTAACAAATTGAACTGAAATAGTTTTTTTTTATCATTAAAACAATATTTGCCATTAGAAAACCCCTGGGGAGAATGTTGTCCAAAAAAATTTATCACCATAATGATCATCTACAAAATTAAAGTAAATGATTACAATGATAATGATGATTATATTATTTTTTATTAAAATATCTCATAAATTTCCTTAAAATAACAATTCTCAGAACATTATAAATTTCTGAGTCTTAGTTTATTTTGCTTTGCAAGGAATTAATGTATGAGTAATTTAAATATTTTTCGACTCCTGTTAAACTAAACTGTGATGAATCCTATTTCTCAAGGTTTTTTGAATTGAGAAAGGGATAGGTAGACTATACTCAAAAACGATAACATGTACACCTACACTTTGAAATATTTTCACCTTAAGACTAGGGATTGATTAGTAACGTTATTTCCGTATCGCTGCTTTGTATAAAGTTGTATTGTGGTTTACAAGTGAAACCAAAATTTTTCGATTTTTAAACATCCGCATTTTTTTCGTTGTGAAAGGCATGGTACAGAAGAATGAGTGTATGAGTGTATTTACATTGTAAATTTTAAATTTTTCTGAATCAGACTGCGCAGTTTCTGGTATTGAACCTTCGTCAGTGACCCTGTTTCTTTTTGAATAATGTAATATTTGTTATGTTTTTATTTGTTCGATTGTGTCCATTGGGGTTTTTTTTTTTGTCGTTTAATGAGAATTACTTTTAAGAACAGTATTATTTTATACAGTTTGAAGTATATTAAAAGTTGCTATCAGCGCACCAATAATTGGATACGAGCATCACAAACTTACAAGGAATTGGAGAATTTATTTTTTAAAATGTATGTCGTTTATGTCTGATATTCACAATTTCATTTGAAATTGTCTAGGGTATTGCGTGAACTGAGTTTATTTGTAAACAGCATGTCAGCGTCAATAAGACTTTTTAAAAATTTTCTGAAATTTAATTATTTTTTTTTCTTTAAACATGGCTTAGGAATATAGTTGTAGAGTGTATAGTGAATCTTCATGACGGATTAAACTGATCAAGTGCAAAAAGTTAATTTTTTTTCTTCCTAGCGGGTACAGATGCAAATTATTCCAAACACATTTCGATTTGTGACAACTAAAGCTTTGTATCAATTCCGCGAAAACACACATCAAATAAAAGATTTTAGAAAGCTCGGCAATTCAACAAATGTTGCGAACTTTAAATTTTATGATCCTTATGCATCATCTTCTCTTACATTTATTAACAATTATTGTTTTCTATTTGTACTAGTACACTCAGGGAAATTCTGCTTTAAAAATATGTAGTGGTTTGGGTTGTAATACAGTTTCAATATTTTTAATGTAAATGTCAGTCATTTGTATAACAAGTTTAATTTTTTACTAACCTTGTTCGTTTAATTCAAAACATTTCAAAAAACAAACCACATCAAGTGAATGTTTTATAATTTTACATTATTACATTATTTTTTACAGTGGTTTTTGTTATTTAAAAAAATAAAAAAAGTAAATGTTTGTTTATTGTTTACTAACATATTTGGTTCATTTTTACTACAATTGTTAGTAATTTTTTGAACAGTAAAAACAAATGACAAATGTTAGTTGAATTTAATGAAATGTTAGTCGTCCATTCTTCAAGTGAAATTTCATTTGTTTTTGACTACTTGCGTAATATTCTTAGTGTAACATATAATTATGATCTCAAACCTGACAACTCAAAATGAAATGCAATGTTACAAAATTCATTAACCAAAATTTATATAAAAATTTCCGAATAAGTAAACTTTTAAAAATTAAAAACTAATTTAAACAACCATTTCTTTTCAAAGAATACTCATATCCTAAGTTATTTTTCATAAAGAAAAAAATTTAGATTTAAGTTTGTATCTTTTATTAATATTTTATCTTGTGAAAAACATGCAAACTGACGATTTGTTTGTTTTTCTAAAAATACCACAAATTTTAAAATATTGAAGCTGTTATATTTAAGCACTTCTATAGTTTTGCTATTTTTTTCAGATTCTAAAAGAAACTAATTATAAATATTTTATAATTATTTTCCATAAATACAAAAAGATAAAAGAAACGCAGTGAAATCATTGAAAATGCATTAAAATATAATAAAACAAACAAAACAAAAAATCTGCAAACCTCGTGGAAATATTAAACAAAAACGTAAATTCAACAATCAAACAATTCAATAACAAAAGACTATTTTTGCAACAATACAATGATTCATAAAACACAGAAATACTGTGAATAATGAAAACTTGGTACTGTGTTTCAAATATAATTCTTTTTTTTTTTTCAATATGAAGTTCAGGTACAAGGCTAAAGAACGAGCATACGTACATATGTCCATTGAATATAATTTGTGGCCATCACCGAGTTAAACCAAAAAGCAAGGATGCGTATTTAATGCCTTCAGTTTTTTATATTACACGCATTAGAAAAGACATTTTTCTCTCACATATGCTCAAATTCGAATTTCGAATAAAAAGCTTTTAAGAGAGAGTAAAATAATTTGAGTACTAGAGAGTAAATGATTATAATTCAACTAGTGTTTAACTGTTTCCTATTACTAACCGTTATTTATTTTCGAAATACATTATGAGTATTATTTCACTAACACACAATAGAACCTCCTGGCTATTACCCACAGCATAGTCAATACAAACATAAGGAATGCATTTTTTAATGGAAATCGTTCTTAAAGGAAAGCACGGAAAACATGTGCAAGGCTTTACCAGTCTATACATAACCAATAAGTAAATATAAAAAAATAAATAAAAATTTAAACTAAAAAGTTCAAACTAAGGTAAAATAAATTAAATATTTTAATGTCATTATTTGAGGAAAGTTCTTAAAACTTTCCAAATCAAAATTGGATCAGGTTTTAAAAATGTTATACAAGGAATGATTCTAAGAAGACAGAAGACTTTTTGTTTTAATAAAAAAAATCTTATGAATCTTACATTATATTTCCAAAGAAAAACTCTCTAAATCACTCCAAATTCAAAAAAAAAAACTATCACACAATCTTAACAAAATTGTTTAACAACGCAATACCTATTTAAATATCAAGGCTTTTATTAATAAGTTTTAAAATATTTAATTTCTTATACTTATTCTATGTCTTCCTTAATCGAAGGACTTCTGTTTGTTAAAATATCATAATAGTATCATTACTTTAAATTGAAATTTAAAAACTTATGATAGGGCTTCGTTTTAATATTTTCATATGACACTGTGCAATAAATTTGGGTCAACGATTGTAGACAGAATGAAAGCAACGGGATATGAAAATAGACTAGCATTAGAACAAAACCATCAAAGCGTTTTAAAAACTTAAGTCGAATTTAATTTTTATGATTGTTTGAAGTTGGACGTTTTTTCAGGCCGATTTTTTTAATGTTGTTTAAAGAAATACATTATATATGAACATATATGGCCATATACTTGCATGTATATGATTATATAATATGAAGTGTTCAACTGATAGTTAATCAGATCAGAAGCAGGGACCGTAAATAATGATTATTGCTCGTTTTTTTGAATCAAAAAATCAACCACTTAGAAGAGACATAAAAAAAAATTTATTGCGCCATTATTATTATTTTTTGACAATCTTTGCATATCCGTCATGATTTTTAAATTTTTGATTTTTAAAGTTTTCTTCAATGGTAATGATTATTTTTGAGTAATAATAAACAAAATCAGCCATAATCATTATTTTTGAGAAAAAAAAATAAAACTCAAAAATAATCATTACACAAGGCAACAATTTTGAAAAAATTTTAGGGGCTTTGAAAACCACTATACAATTTTGATGTATTGTGGTCCCAGTAGTACAAATATGGTTCAATTTTGAAATTCTATGGAGAGGTTTTTTTTTAAAAAATTTTTAATTAAAATTATAAATTTTTTTAGACGTTTCTCCACATAATTAATGATAACTAAAAAAAAATTAGTCCGATATTATTCAAATAAATTTAGAAAAACTGAAATTTACATAGCCTTTAATCCGTTAATATATTGCGTTTCAATCGGATCAGTAGTTTTGGAGTTATAATAAAAAATTGAGGGAAAAAATATTTTTTTTACGTGAAAATAGCAAATTTTTTTGTTTTAAAAAAATCATAAAAAATCGAAAACGTCAAAAATCGTTCAGATTTATTGCTTTATCGCAAAGCCACATGTAATAGGAACAAAATGAGATATCGATCATAAAAATCGATTGATTTTTTTCGAATTTATTCACAATTAAGTGAATTCGCTCATTTTCACCAAATTTTAGTTTTTTGTCTGATATACATAAAATTGAGTAGTTAATGTTCTTCTTTCGATTGATTGAATTTTGAAAACATTTTCCCCATGCTACGTACAAATTTTCACATCAAAAATGCATTACATAGTAACATTCGTGTATTTTTTGGCAAAACCCTACCTAGAATATACTGATTCTATTCTTCGGAAAGACATTTGTGTTGGATGAGCTTAAATGTAAATAAATAAATAAATAAATTAAATAGTAGAAAATTTATATTTTATTATTCACATTTATTATAATAAATAAAACAAGAAAATAAATAAATAAATATGTATTATAAACTACAAACTCTGAAATTTTCTTTTAGTCGATTTTCTACTATTGTTGAATAACGAAGTGTTACTCTGAATACTCCAGCAAAAATCAGCCATCATGTGTGCATCCCAGCGACCCTGGTATCGTTCCTCCATTGTCCGGATATCTTGGTGGAATCGTTCGCCCTGTTCTTCACTCAAGTCTCCTAGATTTTCAGGAAAACGATCTAAGTGACTGTGCAGGTAGTGTACTTTGATGCTCATGTTGCATCCAAGATTCTGGAAGTGAGTTAACATCTCTTCAACGTGCGCAACGTAATCATCACCCTTGTTATTGCCTAAGAAATTTTGAATAACCCATACAAACGAATCCCATGCATTCTTCTCAATTTCTGACATTGAACTGCCAAATTCAGTATCGTTCACCAATTTGCGAATTTGTGGGCCATCAAATATGCCTGCTTTCAGCTTTTCCATACTTAGATTGGGAAACTTCCTTGAAATATACTGGAAACATTCACTATCTTTGTTAAGTGCTTTAACATATTGTTTCATCAGACCAAGTTTAATGTGAAGAGGGGGTAATATGATGCGATCTCGGGGCACTAGAGCCACATTTATAACATTTGGCGTACCTGGAACTAGTGTTTCCCTAGAAGGCCATTGTTTTCTCTTCCAATGTTCTGTTTTAGCTCTGCTGTCCCATAAACATATAAAACAAGGATATTTTGTAAAGCCGCTTTGTTGGGCTAAGAGGAAATTTACCATCTTAAGATCAACACAAATTACCCACTTATGTTCATCATACTTTATCTTCTTCATGACCAATGCAATTACAGAGTATTCTTCTTTTACTTTGGTTGAATGTGCGATCGGCAAGGAGTGAAATTTATTTCCATTATGCAAAAGGACACACTTCAAGCTGCGTTTTGATGAGTCGATAAATAAACGCCATTCGTTTGAATCATATCTCTGTAAGCCCATGGCAGTCATCAAACCAGAAATATCTGTGCAGTACACAAAGTCATCCTCTTCAGCAAAATAATGAAGTAAGTCTTTTTCTCGAGTACGGTAATACGAAACTTTAGTTTCTTTAGTTATGAGACCTGTTTCTTTCATCCGGGACGCAAGTAATTCAGAAGATCTTTTCGACAATCCAAGGTCTCTAATTACATCATTAAGCTGATCTTGATTCCATGGTCTCGGCGAGAAATGTTTGTGTGGGATGAACTCGTCATTTTCAGCTGTAGATGGTAGTGCTGGATCTGACATATCTGATTGGTAAGACATACTTGAGGTTGAGTGTCCTGGTGAAGATGAAAGCACATGACTACAGCTTGCACCCCGATCATATTCTATTTCTTGTGAATGTACAACTGCAAGTGTTAACCCATCAGCAGACCTCGTGGGGTAAGACCATCGCATATGTTTTCCAAAACCGCTTTTTGTACTTAAACAAAAATAACACTCGTATGCGTGGTTCGCTGTTTCTCTCCATAGCATAGGCTTCAAAATTTCCAAGTGTCGTCTGTAAAATGAAAAAAAAAATTGAAATCAGGAATATGAAGAATTCAAATTTTAATTAAGAAATATTGTAATTATAAAATATTCCAAATCTATTAATTTATACTTACTTTACGTTAGAAGACTTCATAGATAAATTCAATCGACATGGAATGCATATAGTACTCGGTGTCCAATGCTGGTTCAAATTGTCTGGATAGATATTATAGCAATCTTGATATGACTTTTGCAATGAAGTTAAGAAGCACTTCCGTTTTTTCCCGGTGATATATTGGCCGCACACATAACAAAATAAATCTGGATCGTTTTTACATAAAAATGTTCTGGCTTTCTGGCTCATTTTTATTAATATTTGAAAATTGTTTTTAACTTCTAAGCTGTATGACTCTAATTTTTGTGTAGGTATTAAATGATGTTTGCGTTATCGCAAACACTTCTTGAATGAAATAAAAAGGGTCAAGGAGATCTTATAAATACTGATACTATAATTTGGGATAACCCTTTGTGTGGATACAGTTTGTGTGTGCTGCAAATTTTTTATTATTCCCAAGAATCCTAAAAAACATTAAGGACTTTTATGAAAAAAAAAAAATTATCCGTTACAGGTAGCTAACGGAAAATAAGAGCACTTCAGCGTACACGCACATTTATGAGCGTTTTATTACTATCCTACCGCAATCGTAAAAATTAAACAATCTTTTGTTTATTACTTATTTTTTTTTAATTATTAGAATCATAAAAATGTCATAGAGGTTTTTCCCAAAGGGGTTTTGCCAAAATGCGTGTCGTAAAATGCACCTGAGTTTTTATGTTCTGCATTTTCATTATATAGTAGGTACAATTTTCTACAGTGCTTGTAAATATGCGATACCTTCCATTAATTGTAAATAAAAATGTAAAGCATGCATCGATTTTTATGATCCATATCTAGTTTAATTCGCATGATATGTAGCTTTACTACAAAAAAATAAAAAGTAATATTTTTTGCAGTTTTCGATTTTTTCCAGATTTTTGTTTTTCAAATTTTTTTTTTTTTTAGCATTTTTTTTTTTTTTTTGCTAACAATTTGTTTCATAACTTTGAAACTATTGATCGCATTAAAAAAATTTGTACACGTTCTTTAAAGATATTGTAAACCTTAATTTTTGTAAATTTAATTTGACAAAATCGGACTAGTTGTTTTTGAGTTATGACAACATAAGTGGAGAAATGGCTCAAAATATTGTCAATTTTAAAAAAAAAAATTTTTTAAAAAAAATTATCGATAGAATTGAAAAATTTTACCATTTTTGTACTTAGGCAGCCATGATGCATCAAATCTATATAGTGGTTAGTCAAGCCTTTTTTGCTGTTGACCTGTGTTATTTATGATTTTTATTTCACTCAAACTAAAACTCACTTTCAATGTGTGGGATGGACATATCTCAGGAAGTAGGAGGAGCTTATCGAAGATTTTGGTATCAATCTCGTCTTTGGAAAATTCTCTAGCAGATTAATGCATCAATCATATTTGTGGGTGAGGTTTAAGGGGTTAATTTTTAATTTCAAAATAGGGTTTTTTTTTGCCGTATTTTGTGAAGTAACAATCGCTCAAAATAAAACTCACTTTCAATGTGTGGGATGGACATATCTCAGGAAGTAGGAGAAGCATATCGAAGATTTTGGTATCAATCTCTTCTTTGGAAGATTCTCTAGCAGATTAATGGGGTTCATTTTTAATTTCAAAATAGAGCTTTTTTGCTTTACAGTCAAAATGTGGAAGCTCGATTTTCACCGTAGACGTATGGTCTAGTGGACTTTTTGCTCAGTACAATCCCAAGAATCAGAAACGCGAAGCGCCCATTAAGATTTTTTTCCTTCCATACTAATCGCCCCACTCTAATATGTATATATATTTACACCTACATGAAAGTGAGTTTTATTTTGAGCGAAAAAAATAAAAATCATAAATAATGATTATTTTTGAGTTTTATTTTTTTTGCTCAAAAATAATGTTTATTGCGGATTTTTTTTATTATTACTCAAAAATAATCATTACCATTGAAGAAAATCCTTAAAACTCATAACATAATCATTATTGTGTAATTTTTATTAGAAAACTCATAATGATTACGGTCCCTGATCAGAAGTGTTAAATGGATAATCCTCCTCTGAACCAAAAGTCGTAAATGAAATCAATATAAAATGTTTGTTAACTTTTGACAAATTTTATTGTTAAAACAACAATTATTTTATTCAAATTGATGTGAATTTTTGTAAAACCTGCTCTTGATGTGTGGCATCATTAAAAAATTAATAAAATTATGTTTTATGTTTAATTACACAAGTATTGTGTATCATTAAACTCAGTGTATTATAGTGTATCGTTAAGTGTGTGTATATAATGTAATTGTATTTTGTATGTAATCTTATTTCATACCGTTTTATGTAAATTGTAAATTTTTATTACTGTCATTACTTTATTTTCTTTATATAAGTGATCATCTGTAATAGCGAAGAAAAGTATTTATAAAAATAAAAAAAGTAATTAATTTTAAATTTAATTATTAAATAAATATTGCACCATTATTATTATTTTTTGACAATCTTTGCATATCCGTTATGATTTTTAAACTTTTGATTTTTAAAGTTTTCTTTAATGGTAATGATTATTTTTGAATAATAATAAAAAAAAATCAGCCATAATCATTATTGTTGAGCAAAAAAAATAAAACTCAAAAATAATCATTTTTTATGATTTTTATTTTTTTCGCTCAAAATAAAACTCACTTTCAATTCACGACTTTATATATGCATATGTATATATATTTACATAAATTGAAAGTGAGTTTTATTTTGAGCGAAAAAAATAAAAATCATAAATAATAATTATTTTTGAGTTTTATTTTTTTTGCTCAAAAATAATGATTATGGCTGATTTTTTTTATTATTACTCAAAAATAATCATTACCATTGAAGAAAACTTTAAAAATCATAATATAATCATTATTGTGTAATTTTTATTATAAAACTCATAATGATTACGGTCCCTGTTTTTAATTGTTCTGATTGCTTAAACGTTACATCTAATAAAATATCCCACATTGCTTCTTTACCTAATGAATTGAGACAGCTTAATGAAGTGAGACAGCTCTGTAAATCAAGAACTATGTCAGTAAAAGCAACAATAATAATAAAAAAGTTAAATGCTAATCAGTGTTAACAAGTTAGGGGTTTTTCCCTTGATTTAGAAGGCTTTTAGACCATTAGTAGTATTTTAGGGGGCAACAATTTGTTAGGGGGAATTTTGGGGGCTAAAACTCTAAAACTCGGATAAAAAGAGATAATTTTGCCTTTAAAAGACAAAATTTCCGGTTCGATTATTATTTTTTTAAATTTTTGCCATACTTTTAACTTTTTTTAAGATTGTTGGTAAAATTTGAGTAACTTTACTGCGCTGGTAAAATAAAATTTCAGATTTTGACAATGAAAACAGTAAAAATGTAACAAAATTAGTGTTTTTTAAAAGTTTTATTAAAATAGTTTTAAATAAAAACTAAACACTTTAGCTCATTTTTGTAACAATAAGTTTAGGTGGATTTTTTGGTAGTAGCGTAAATACAGGGGGATTTGCAAACAAGTAATTGCCAACACTGATGATAATGCACTTATTAACGAATATTGTTGTTGTCGATACAACTTTTGAAGATTTCCTGTTAAGGAGTTTTTAACACATGATAAAAGTGTATCGTATCATTGGAAAGGAAATTACCTTTAGATTACGACATTTTTAAAAAAGAGTCCCACTTAACACTCTTGGTAGAACAAAAAACTTGGGTAATCCTAATAGAAAGGTAAAAGTTTCAGTTTTTTTTAAAGGAAAATTTTCATTATTCAATAAAATATTTATTTTCTGAACTTAAATAGAATATTTTTTTTGATGTCGTTAACCTGTCCTACGGCATCGTCGAACACGGACATTACTTTTGTATATTTTTCAAATTTCCAATTACAAATTTTAAAAAATGTTCTTCAACAAAATCGTAAAATTTGAGATCTGTACTTCATTGAATTGTTTAATACACTTCAGATAACGAAAATAAAAAAAAAATATAAAAATATCACCCTGTGTACTTGGGTTGGGATGCGATTTGATTTTTTCGTATTTCGAAAAAAATTTGTTTTGTGGTATTAACTAAGCTAATTTGTGTCATTAAATATTTAAAATAGAAAACTAGCGACTAACAAACTAGAAACGTTTGTGGTTTTATTTGTCATCATTTTGAAAAGAAAACATTTTTTTTGGACATCATTAACCCATGTGGATCTGCGGCCCAAAATGGCACAGACTTATTTATTTCAGTTTACAATTACGTTAAAGCTTTACTCACTACTGTTGTCTGAAGCTCCTGTGCTAAACATTTTCGACAAATTGAACAACGTTAACCCGTGTCGCATTGAGATTAAATTATATATTGCGAAATTTTATGTATATTTGAACAAAAAATATATAAACTCTTTTTTATTTCACATATCTGACCACAGCCAATCCTTTGAATCACTAAAAAAATATTCTGAAATAAATTTACCCATAAATGCTCTTGGTGCAAAATTACCTTTGGTTGAAAATTCTTTATAAAAAATACACTGTGTTACGTTAATTCTTTTTAATTAAGGGCCATTTTGACACCAATAATTAATTTAATTCAGTATATTGTTTTAGCGGCTTAAAGAGATGGCTTATCCAGCTATTTTGACACCAATGAAATTTACGCGTTAGTTTAGTTTAGAATATTTTTTAGTGGATTAAAGGAATGCTCTTCGCCAATATGTAAAATAGAAAAGTGTTTACATATTTTTCGCTCAAATATACATAAAATTCCGCAGTACCTCCTTTAATTTCTATGCGGTACAGCACTTGTTAACGATGATCAATTTATCCAACATTTTTGGCGCAGCAGTTTTACACATGGGGTCACAATATTTCAAATTAAGTTTCTTAAAATTCAACTGAAGTAAGCAAATATTTGACGTTTTATTGAATTGAAATAAGGCTGGGACATTTTGGTCCGCACGACCCCAAGGGTTAATTATGTCCAAATTTATTTGTTTTTAAACTTTTTTAATGAATAAAACAACAAACTGTACAAAAGTAGCTAATTTTTGATTTAAAATATTTTATGACATAAATTCGCATTGTTTATGCAATTTCCTCGAAATCCAAAAAAACCAAATCGCAGCCTTCAAAGGGTGTACCGAGGAATATTTTCAATTTTTTTATCTTTATTCTCTTAAATGTATTCAACAAATTTATAAAGTTCAAATCTCTATTTTTTCGATTTTGTTGAAGAACATTTTTTAAAATTTGCAATTGGAGATTTGAAAAATATCCCAAAAATATTGTCCGTTTTTGAAGTCACCTTAGGATAGGTTAAAAACATCATAAAAAAATATATTACATTTCTCACAATATATTGTTTTATTGAATAAAAAAAATTATGTTGCATTAATCAATTTAAAACACGTTAAGGGTGTGTGATCAAATTACTTTTTCAGGTATTATTTGCCACATTAGTGGCCCGGGGCATTTTTTTACAGGGCTAGATCTTAACCGATTTCGGACTTTTATACCTTTTTTTAAAACTTATTGTATATTTATATCGATGAATTTATCTTCTAGAATACAAATTATTACGACATTAAACATTTTTTACAAAAATGTAAACACATCATCCAAAGTTCGAGGGCCGGTTGCGACCCCTAAACCTTGATCAAAAAATTAAAAAAAAATCATGCGTTATTTTTCACTTTGGTAAATATATATTCCGGTTGGCCGATAACAAAATGTAATGTTATTTATATGAACACAGCTAATATATACACTTTTCAAGCTGTAATCGTATCTAAAAGGAATGTTTGTTTTCATAGACTGAAATAAATAAAATGAAAGGCTTTGAAAATTAAATTCGAGCTAAGGTTTCAAAACCTTTGGTGGTTTTCGTCTGCAGATATTCTTGTTTTTATCTCGTTGGTTTCGTTAAGGATAATATTTCTTGTTGCACAGTGTAACAACAACATAGTATACGGACATGAATGTTTCTAAGATACAATTTCAAGGTTATTATCATTCTTTACTAGTTTCATATTTTTACTACGGGCTAGAAAATAAAAATATATCTACACTTTCAATGACCGTGGTTGTTGTGTTTTTATGCAGGTGAATTAATTACAATGCATTTTGTACTTGGAATGTATGTTTTTCCTTCTTCTACAAGAGTTTTTATTGCACAAATCTCTGCTGCATAATTGTTGATAGATGTCTTCTTTTTCATTTCATAGTTTTTCGTATTGAAGTATCTTTTATTATAGGGCATTATTTAGTGTCATTGTAACAAAAGTATGGAGTGAATACAATGGCAAACAAGAACTTTAAGATTTCAAGGTATTATCCTGTTGTTTACATTCGTAAGTATACTCAAGGAAATACAAACTTGTTGACGAACGCTAGTTAGTAATTTCAGTTTAAAAGCTTATTGTTTGCATTATATCGTAAAAGAGACTATTCTAAGGACTGTTTTTATTCTATATAAAAAAAAAGTATTTTTTAAATCATCAAATTAAACTGTTTGTTTACTAACAAAGTCATAGCAAAATTATTCTGTAAATGGTTCCATAAAAAATTCCAATATTGCAAATGATAACTATTAATTATGTGTCAAAGTTTTAACCCATTGTTTACCAATCATAGATTCCATGCGAATTGCCAGCTAAAATTGGTATGAAGATAGGCTGGTTTCCCATTAAGCATTTTTAATAAATTTTGTAGGCTAATCGAGCCCTCTAGGGGTGGTATAATTCATTAAAATTGAAGCTTTGAACTTAGAGAGGTTGTGTTTAAAATTATAAAACATTTATTATGTTTGTTGGGTCAAATTTTCCCTAATTTAAAATCTAATTGTAATAATTTTTCGCTGAAGAAGTCACCCAATATGGAGACGAAATATTGGAAATAAATTATTATAATTAATAAATAAATGATCTTACGCACGTTTAACATACTCGTAAGAAGAATTAAATAAAAGAAAATCTAAAAAGAATTAAATTAAAAATTAAACTATCACTTTCTTGGAATTAATGTTTTGTTTTATACTAAAAAGTGTACGACACTTTTAAGTGATAATCCGACGAAAAAAGTTTATGTATATTCGTATATAGCTTGATATAGTCGTATTTTGTTATATATGTGGCCATATGTAACTATATAAGCTTACATCTCATACTTATTTTTACGAACGTTTCTAATATGGCGCCATATATAATCATATATATATGTATCTTATGTTCTCTATAAGTTGATCTTTTTCCCTCATCATATATAATTGATATAGCTACGAGGGCGGATCATTAAGTCCGTGACTTTTCGTACTTCCCTCGTAGTTATAGGAATGCAACAAATGCTGTTCAAAACATACAAGCTCGTGGATTTTTTTAAAAATCGAAAAAAGTGAGCTTCGAGTGCTCATTAAACATTATTTTTGCAAAAAAAAAAACCGTCAATCCAACCAAGGAAAAGCTTGATAAATACTATGGGGATCTGCACAATCGATTTCAATGGCAAAAAAGTGGTTCACTGACTTTCGTTATGGTCTCACAAGTACAAATGACGCCAAACGTTCTGGACAGCCAATTGAGATCAATACACCAGAAAATGGCGAAAAATCCACTACATGGTGTTGGCCGTTCGAAGAGTAAAAGTGCTTGAGATTGTTAATGCCATAAGCACGGTTTGGATTTTAAATGATCAGTTGGGTTTAAGAAAGCTGTCTGTAATTGATCATAAACGTAATCGAGGCCAATAAGGTGTTGGCAACAGTTTTTTGGGATGCATGCTGGATAATCCACATGGATTACTTTCAAAAGGGAAAACAAGAAACGGCGAATATTATGCCAACTTAAATCGAGATATAGCCGATTTAACGAGGATTAAAAAAAAACGACCCCATATGGCCAAGAAATGCCTATTTTATGGACCTCGAAAAATCCTATTTTTTGGGAGGGATACAAAAATTGTAGAAACGTTGGAGTAAGCGTATTGAGCTAAAAGTAGATTATGTTGAAAAATAATTTTTTTTTTTTTGCAAAAAAAAATTATTTTTTTTAAAAAAGCTACACTTTTTAAAAAAACATTCAAAGTTAGTAGAATAAACAATATTTCATAAGTAAAAAAAAAAACTTTAAAGTCAGAAAATCTTAAATAAGCAATTAAAAACCTAAAGGTAAAAGGCTTTATAAGAAAATAGAACCGAATCGGATTTGGCAGAAAAAACCATAATAAATTGAAAAAAAATTGACTAAATGAAAAAAAAAAATCCTCAACAAAATTAAAAATTAATACAAATTAAAAAAAAACAAAAAAAATTTAAAAAAAAGTGTCAAAAATTTTAAAACAATTGTCAACATTAAAAAAAATCACTAACATTAAAAAAAAAAAATATTTGAAAATATGGAAAAAAAAATTTAAAAATCAACATATTTAAAAAAAAAAAATCACAAAAATTTGAAAATATCTAAAATTTTTAAAAATCCCTAAACATAATGTAGAACACCTATATCTCGAAAACACTTTTAAAGTTCGCCAAAAAGACTCAATAAGTTTGCCAACTCTCCATCAGATGGCGAACAACAACTGTTCTTAGACATATCATCTTGCACAATTACAGAGTTGCCATGTTGGAAGCCATTCATATTTCCCCACCATTCATCTCTCCACTAACACCTTTCTAAAGAAAACAACTTATTAATAAATAGGAAACATTTCTTGAGTGTTGCTCCTCAATACTACCTATCGTTTGATTACTTGACAAAATTTTGCAAATTTTTTAAATTCGGGACAGATTTAATATACGACCGTCAGTCTTTAATATCAACACACATAGAAAAATGTTTGCCATTTACCAACTAAAATTCGATTACTTCGACTGAAGTCGGTTGAACAACTAAATATTGGGTTTTACAACAAAATTCGGTGCACGCACAACTGCATTTTAGTTGACACACATAAAATATGCAGAAATCACATTTAAATATGGTTGTACTAATCGAATTTATTGGATGTAACTACCAAAATACACTTTTCAATTCGTTTGGCACTTTATTTATAGCTTTAGATAATAGAAATCAAAATTATTTTAGTATGGAACGATGTATCTTTACATATAACTATGAATAGGTCAATATGGGTGCATGAAATAACCCCCACTGAAATAACCCCCACCGTCGAAATGAAATAAGCCCCACTGAATTTGTGCCCACCGAAAATGAAATAAGCCCCACTGAATTTATGCCCACCAAAATGAATTAATCCCCACCAAAATTAATTATTCCCCACCAATGAAAATGAAAATACCCACGTATTAAAATGAAACTTTGCCCACCGAAAATGAGATAAGCCCCACTTTACATTATTTATATTTTTATTATATAAAATAAAACTTTTACAAAAACTTCATGTAATTGATAATAATAAAGTATTTCAAACACTTTTAATTAGTATTTTCAACATAACTGGATATAATACATATGTATGTACATTAGAGTGATAACTTTTTTTTGGACAACATTCTCCCCAGGGGTTTTCTAATGGCATATATTGTGTTAATGATAAAAAAAACTATTTCAGTTCAATTTGGTAAAAAAACCTTGCGCACCGACAGCGATTTCTAAAATGCCTTTAATATATTTATTTTAAATTTTTTTTAATAACAATTTTTTTTAAATATGGTTTATACATATGTAAGTAAGCAAATTTGGAAGAAAACTATTCCATTGACTCGAAAAGGCACTTTACTATTGATATCAGCATGCCTTAATTATATAGATGTGATGGTCAGACGTTGAGGCATCAAAAAAAGTTTTTTTTTTAACTTTGTTTGATTCAAAACTTTAACGCGTTTGGTGCGGAACCTTTTTTAACGATAGCGAAAAACTAAAAACGCAGTTCTTAATATTTGTCCATGCCCTACACGATTTTGTCTGGGGAGATTTGATATTTGCAAAAAATGCAAAAAGTTATTGCCCTAATGTACATATTTTAAAAAATATACAAAACAAAGAAAATTAAATGAAAATTTGTAGATGTTCATCAACTTCTTGGCGACACATTGGGCATTTGAACTTATGACACATTTTGTCAATACGAGGCAAATAATGAAATATGGCTTCACAAGCTTAAGTTTTTCTGTGTGGCGGCCTGCGGCCGTTCTTAGGGGTTTTTTCCTCCAGTAGGACGCGGCAGGTGGCTTCGCTCAATAAAGTTTTCCTACCCGCGACACAAAACAATGAACATTTTTTTTTAATTTTTTTTTTTCACGTTGAGATTAAATAAATGGAATATTGATTTAAATTGGATAACACGATATTCTTTAAAAGGAAATATAGCCAACTTGGTTTTATTTCCATTTTTGTTGGAAATAAAGTCAACCTGTGAATTTGACTTCATTTCCATTTTTGTTTTATTTCAGTTGGTGTTATTGGACCCCACCGTGTCCTTCTAAAATATGGATACACCTTTATGTCAACATTCTGTAAAAGGGCAAATTATTAGTTTTTTACCAACTAAGGAACCTGGTGATATGGGCACGAATGGATTTTTAATAAGAAGAAATGTGTTTTTTTAATTGAAATAACGAATTTTTTTTTCGTACTTTCTAATATCACCTTTACAAAATAAAACTAGTACTGTAAAAGTAGGAATTAATTCACCTTTACAAAATAAAACTAGTACTGTAAAAGTAGGAATTAATTCAAAAACCAAGAATTGATATTAGAATTAAAATGAATAAAACCCCACCAATGAAAATGAATTAACCCCCACCAAATGTGGTGGGTAATAAAATGAAATAATACCCACGTATTAAAATGAAACTTTGCCCACCAAAAATGAGATAAGCCAAACTTTAAATTTTTTATAAATTTGGTGGGGCTTATTTCATTTCGGCGGTGGGGTTATTTCAGTAGTGGTTATTGCATTCACCCGGTCAATATATCGTTTTATCCGGAATGAAATAAATTTTATTGAATACTACACTATATGTTATTATATATAATTTTGATTTGTGTTATATCTAATTATGCATGTCTTACTATAGGAGCATTCCACTGTCACGTACGGAAAAATTCAACTATTTCTAGTACTTATATTACATATATTTCCTAATTGGTAAAGCAATTATCTAATCTTTTTTCTTTTATTTAATAGACTGCATAATAGTATTTAATCCTACATAGAAACTTTTTAAATAATTCTTGAAATACTGAAGAAAAAAAGTAAACAAACTCGATCACGTGTGGGACAGTTCGAGTCAACCAACATTTGAAATTGTTATTGTTGAATGAAAATTTCAGCGAAACTATTTAACATGGGGAAAAAGTGCTTAAGAAGCAAATTATTAGTAAGAATCAAGCTTGCTGCTGGCGAAAAGAAAAATAAAATAAAACACATATTTATCATTAAAAATAGGTTTTTATATTTTGTCACGTGCAGACAATTCGCGTCATGTACGGAACCATATATAATTGTATATGTCAAAAACAATTTTATATTCGTCGATATGTAATAAGGTGTAATTATATATGGCATCGTATTAAAAGTATTAGAAGTGAAAAAATTATATATAAACATACATAAACATATGAATTTACATATAATAGCATGGAATAACATATATGTATATTTATATACATATTGTAATATAATGCAAGAATATATGTCAACGTTTTTACTTGGGATATTAATTTTTTTAATCGGGTTATCATTTACAATATTGGCATAAAATACTCCTCCGCTGTTCTACAAACTAATTTGTATAGTGTAACGTATAAAGATTTGATTCCAAAAACAAAAACTAAAACAAAAGTTAGTATAGAATTTTTTTTTTTATTCGAATTATGAGCAAGCAGTAAACTTGAAAGCAATAATATCCGGCAGCAGCTCAGTTTAGTAGCCATTCTAAATTTTAACGCTGTTCACCTAGAGCACAGTGTAATATTAATTTATTTCTCATACTGTTGTCAATAACATACATTTTTGGAATTCTTCTTCTTTTGAGCAAAAACATTTCAATCAATAATAACGAAAAACTTTTAATTTGAACACACAAAAAATGAAGGAAACGTGAAAGGAAACCCAGTTTTCCCTTTTTCTTTCATAGCAGTCATTTGTTTGTTTACAAAGTGCTGGAAGTCAATGTCATTGGAAGATTTATAACAAATGAAATGAAATGAATGAGCATTAGAAATGTATTATAATTATGGAAGAAAAATGTTGTGAGAAAGCATTTATTGTTACACTAGAAAATTAAAAAAATCTGTTGAAATACTCTGACTCACAAGGATGTTGTTTAAAGCTAAACTTTTAAATTTTAATGAAACTTTAAGATGTTATAAAAAAAAAACGTATGTCGCGCTGCTCTGCCTTTTTGACCAATTTGGCATAGTTATTTGGTTAATATTGAAATTGAATTGAGTGTCATAAGTTAGTTTCTTATTTGCTACTTTTTATCGACTGTATATAATTGTAAGATGTTTCTTAAAGTGGAAGATACAGTGATTCATATGATATAGGATTTGTAAAAATGTAATAATAACCTCACAAATAATTTTAGCAAAGTAATTTTTATTAATTTTAGCAAAAATGTATACTAATTTTTTCCTATCAGTGTAGGAATGGGCACTGGGGCTGGTCGATTTAAAAATCGCTCAACGTTCAAGGAAAATCGTATTCTAGGGATCAATATAAGAAACTTTGCCGAAGGAACCATACCTCTAAAACGAATTCTGATGTCCCGACTTTTGACCCGTAGGGTGAAATTTTGAAAAATCCCACTTTGACACATTTAGAGTGCCCATTTAGAGTGCCAATCCAACCCAATCGAATATATTTATACTCTATTTCTTCCGGAGAAGATTCCTCCTTCTTTCTGAAATATCAAAGTGGGCTATTTCAAAATTTGACGCTACGGGTCAAAAGTCCGGACATCAGAATTCGTTTTAGAGCTATGGTTCCTTCTGCAAAGTTTCTTATTCTGATCCCTAGAATACGATTTTGCTTGAACGTTGAGCTATTTTTTTGCCTCCATACAAATCGACCCGGCCTAATAGGCACCCATATCTCCATAATACTATACTCAATGGCATAAAGTGATTATAAATTATTCATAAAATGAATATATTATTATGTGAATTGATTCTAAAAAGAAGTATCTTTTTGAAGATCAGAAAATGACATGGTTTATACACTCAAAAAAATAAGTTTGTAGAAAAGTTAGTAAAACATCTTGTAAATCAGGTATACTATTTTTCAGCAAATTTTTTGCCAAAACTAAAATTTTAGTTATACTTATTCAGCACTTAACTGTTTTAAACCAATGTTTTACTAATATTTTACTAAAATTTTACTAATTTTTTTTGCTAAAAAAATGGTGTTGATTAGCACATCAACGACAACCAGACTGAAAGATATACGCAGAATGAATTAGATGTCGCTGCATGTCACGATGTAGTAGTGACGAGTAAAATTATACTAAAAAGTACAGCTCCAGTAAGACATAATATAAAAAAATCAACCATGAAAGATTTTTGTATCTGTTTTTCATACATAAAACCAAATTGTGAATTAAAACAACTTAATCTCTTAATCTATTAATGAAATAAAAAACAAAATAAAATATTTAAATTTAATAAAGATTAATGGCCTGTTTCTCGATTTCGAAAGAATGCTTTGGGTTTGGGTTTCTCTAACTACATTTCTATGCGAACGATGACTTGAAGTACAAGTCGAATGAAAACGTAATAGTTTTCATACAAAATTTGGTTTCTCTATTTCGAACGAGTTGTCAACAGTGCGAACGTAAATGTCAAAACCAGTCACTTGCTTTTTTAATTTCGAATAACAAAATATTTTCAAAAAAATATATCATTCATTCCATGAGAAAACGCAAAAAATCTGAACACGGGTCCTCTGATTTTGTTTATTTTTTGTACATGAATACTCTATGGTCCCATTTGCACATTTCCTTTATCAGATCTCCAAATTTGTAAAAACTCGTGATTTTATGGACGTTTTAATTCTCATAAATATCAAAAAAATGCTAAAAGTACTTCACTTTGAAGTGGCATAACTTTTTAATTGTATATCGCATGTTATTAGTTTAAACGATATTTGGTAGATGCACTTGTTTACTTTATAACTGGATTTTTTAAACAAAATGATTGCTAGAAAAAATGCATACTTAATGCAAATGCAGTTTTCTAATGCAGTTTTCAAAACTTTCTCCCCTACGATTTTCAAAAAAAATACAGTTTACTAAAATATGGAATATTAGCAATTATACAAATACTGATTTTTATGGGACAAACATGACTTTTATTTTTAATGATTTAAAAAAAAAAAAAATAATTTTTTTTTGTTCTATAAAATGGAAATATTTTTATACATTCTTATATTTTATATTTTGTGTGATAAATTTAAAATACGAACTCATTTAGTAACTTGTTTGAAGACCTATATTTATAAAAATATTCATTTATTAAAAAAATATTGAAATAACAAAAATCAGAAAAACGCTTCAAATAAAACTTGTGATATATTCTTTAATCTTACTAGTGTACTTATTGGCACTGAAAAAAATATGAGGAACGAATCTTTTAAATAGTATTTGGGAATAGAAGTTTTGGCTGGGTTGTTGTACGGAAAATAATCTAAGTACGTTATATTTTTATTTTTGAATCCTAAATAACATTTTGACATCATATCGAAAATTTAACTAGGTGAAGTCATATAAAAAAATACAAAAAAATATTTTAAAAAAGATACAAAAATGTATAAAAATATTTCCATTTTATAGAATAAAAGAATAAACTTTGTTTAAAAAATCATTACAAATAGAAGACATGTTTGTCTCATAAAAATCAGTATTTGTATATTAAGGTAAATTTTGACAAATGCATTAGAAAACTGTATTTGCGTTACGTATGCACCTTTTTAACAATAATTTTGTTTAAAAACATCCAGTTATAAAGTAGACAAGTGCATATTCCAAATATCGTTTAAATATGTAACATGAGATATGCAATTAAAAAGTTATTGCACTACAAAGTGAAGCACTTTTAGCATTTTTATCAAATTTATAAAAATTAAAAACGTGCATAAAAGAAGGCTATGTGCAAGTGGGACTATAGAGTATTCATGTACAAATATAAAAATATCGGAGAACCTAAAAAAAAAATCCTCATTTTTCAAATGAATGATATAATAAAAAATTGTAAATATTAAAAAAAAAAAGAATGGATAACAAAGAATAAAATAACACGAATATTTGTAGTTTTTTAAGAACTTTAAATTTCAGCTTAATGAAATCCACAATGGAACAGCTGAAAACGCTGGTGTACTTTTTTGATTTTCTTCTTTTGATTTATTAATTTTTATTTATTAATTTTTTTTATTTTATTAATTAATAATCATATAATTACAAATTATATACTATTACCCTAACCGAGCACTAGCGTCTATGGCTTTCGGCGCATTGTAGCGAGAACAGACCAGTGCCTCTGGTGGGAATCAAACCCACGACCCCCGCACTGAGAAGCCAGCTCGCTACCAACTAGCCTACCGGGGCGCACAATTTTTCTTTTGTTTTATTTATTTATTTGTCATATACAGCTGATCACTGTTAAGTTATTTTTTATTTATCTTCAAACAATTTAGTAGTATTTTTGGTATTTTTAAAGGAAATTGTAATAGAAGTTTAAAATATCCGGTCTGGCACCACTATGATTTGTAAATACGTAAAACACAAAAATTGACACACGTAAGTATAGGCGAACGATAGCTTTCGAAATAGAGAAACCCAAATTGATTCGAATTCGAGTGAATAGCTTGCGTTCGCATAGGTTTTCGTTCGAGATCGTGGAACAGGTCATAAATGTGTATTTGTAAACTAAATGTTTATATATATTAATAATCTTGTGTGGTCAAATTGCAAACAAATATGCAATAAGTAGACAGACTAAAGCGAAAGACAAAGGCATACATCTTAGGTAGATTTTTCTGTTTCCTTTTTCTTATTGCAAAAAAATGGTTGTATATGTTATATTTTGTTAGTTTTTCGTTTTGTTTCTATAACTCTCTGCGGCATTTTCGTTTCTTTAAAATATAGCATCATTTAGACAATAATTGATGTAAGTAGTTCAAAGATAATTTCGTTTATGTTATATATAATTAATTCTATTGTTTTCAGATATAACATTAATTCTACAAATTTTTTGAGTTTTTTTCAGTCTACTAATATTCATCAACAATTTTATTAATTTTTAGGAATGATGTTTTAATTTCTACTCTACTATGTGAATCTACTAATTCTGTTGCTAGAAATCATCTCGCTGATGTTCTGCAAAAGATTTCGCTGACATTAGCATTTTTTTTGCAAGCACCCTCCTGACTAAAATTTTGCTGACTCAGCAAAATTTTTTGCTGACTTTACTAACTTTTTTATTTGAGCGTATTATGATGCAATCTTATTAACTCTTCTGTCTTGATTGGGTCAAAATGACCCAATTTTAAAAAAGAAAAAAATTATACTTAAAACTGCTGGTTTCCTATAAGATGCAGTTTTTGTTATATTTATTTCGTCAAAAATAGTATTAATCTAAAAAAAATTTAATGAGCAATTATTTGGTTTTCCTCTATGAGCGAATTAATTGTTTGCATAAATACATATATCTGTTATGCTTGGGCCATTTTGACCCAATATAATATTTCACATTTTTACAGCGGTACCGTGAAATAACTCCCAAATGAAATAAGTCCCAATGAAATAACTCCCAATGAAATAAGTCCCCAAAAAATGAAATGAGTCCCAATTTTAATAAATGAAATAACCTCCAAAGAAAAAATGAAATAAGCCCCAACACTTGGGAGTTATTTCATAGTAATAAAATAACTCCCAACAAAGAATGAAAAAACACCCACTGAAAAATGTCCAAAAAAAAAATTAAATAATTCCCAATTTAAAAATATCGAATTCTATTTATTTCATGAATACATGTAAAAATGTACATAATATTAAACATATTATAAAGATAGAATTTAATGTATACATAAATATGCAAAAATGATTAACTAAATTAATAGAAAAATACATATTAAAAATATATTTATAGAAAAACCTGGAATAATCTTTGCTTTAGAAGTTCAAATAAATTAGTTTACATAGCATGGAGTAGTGAAACAGTGCATAGGGGGGGAGGCGGCTCGGCGCGTGTATAATCGCACGCAGAAAAAACTTTATTTCGCGAAGCCGCCTGCCGCGTTCTACGGAGGAAAAAACCCCTAAGAGCGGCCGAAGGCCGCCACACAGAAAAACATGTTTTTACAAATTACTTGATGTCTTAAAAATATAAGATTTCAGCGGATTCGACATCTGATTTGAAAAACAAGTTCTTCTGGGTGGCGGCCTTCGGCCGCTCTTAGGGGTTTCTTTCCTCCGTAGAACGCGGCAGGCGGCTTCGCGAAATAAAGTTTTTTCTGCTTGCGACACAAAAGAAACTTCAAAATTACTGATCTGTTTCCACACTGGAGTATAACGTCCATGGACCTTATGTCGTAACACGTTTTCTTCGTAACACGTATAAAATTTCTTCCTCTAGCTTCCGAATTTTTTAAATAAATTTGATCTTCGACTTTTACGTATAACACTTTACTATTTCTTCTTTTGCCACTCATTATTTGAAATTCAAGATTTGCCATTATTTTTAATCACTTTAATACCGATCTTTACTTACCAAAATTCTAGCAAGAACTGCGTTCCTTTTGGTAAAATAACTAATTCTATTGCTATTATTTACTTTACGACAATTTTAAGAATTTTAATAGAAATGAAATAACTCCCAACGATAAAATCACATTTAAAAATGAAAATAAAATAAGTCCCAACAAAAGAGAAATAACTCCAAATGCCAAAAAGGAGTGAAATAACTCCCAACAAAACCTGGTTGGGAATTATTTCATTTGGGAGTTATTTCATAATGAAAAAATTTCTAACAGAAGATTGTGAAATAAGTCCTAACGCATTGGGAGTTATTTCATAATGAAATAAATCCCAATTTATATGGAAAATTTTGGGAGTTATTTCATTTTTTTTTGGGAGTTATTTCATTTGGGAGTTATTTCACGATACCTTTTACAGCTACACTGATAGAAAAAAATTATTAACAACTGAAAATGAAAATTATGCAAGTTCGAGGCCATATACTCTATATTTCTTCATTAGGATATTGTCCTAACAAATAATCTATAGAGTTTTTGTTTTCAAATTTATTATTTGACCCTTTCAGGAATGTGTTGATAGATCTATTTCGGGAATTTTCTAGGTTCCCATCATCAGAACACGTTTTGAAAGCGGTAACAATCCCATGCCAAACCTCAAGCATTCATATGAACTAGTTTACTAACTACATGAGAACTAATATACATATGAGTTTGAAATTAAAGATTATAACCATTGATCAAAAAATAAATTGAAAACTTGTTTGATGTGCAAGATCCACCTCTGGTGGATATTCAATACACGTTTTTTTTTTTTTTTTTTTTTTTTTTGTTTCTCTCTCCTTTTTTATATTTTGTTACGTTAGTTAACAAAACAGGGAAAGTAAACTAGGCGGTACTTTGCCTTTTTTCACAAGTTTGTTATAATTTTTATTAAAAATAAAAATTATGTTTTTTCGACCTTTAATTGTGCAATGAAAATGAAAATTATTCAAGTTCGAGGCCATATACTCTATATTTCTTCATTAGGATATTGTCCTAACAAATAATCTATAGAGTTTTTGTTTTCAAATTTATTATTTGACCCTTTCAGGAATGTGTTGATAGATCTATTTCGGGAATTTTCTAGGTTCCCATCATCAGAACACGTTTTGAAAGCGGTAACAATCACATGCCAAACCTCAAGCATTCATATGAACTAGTTTACTAACTACATGAGAACTAATATACATATGAGTTTGAAATTAAAGATTATAACCATTGATCAAAAAATAAATTGAAAACTTGTTTGATGTGCAAGATCCACCTCTGGTGGATATTCAATACACGTTTTTTTTTGTTTCTCTCTCCTTTATTATATTTTGTTACGTTAGTTAACAAAACAGGGAAAGTAAACTAGGCGGTACTTTGCCTTTTTTCACAAGTTTGTTATAATTTTTATTAAAAATAAAAATTATGTTTTTTCGACCTTTAATTGTGCAATGAAAATGAAAATTATTCAAGTTCGAGGCCATATACTCTATATTTCTTCATTAGGATATTGTCCTAACAAATAATCTATAGAGTTTTTGTTTTCAAATTTATTATTTGACCCTTTCAGGAATGTGTTGATAGATCTATTTCTGGAATTTTCTAGGTTCCCATCATCAGAACACGTTTTGAAAGCGGTAACAATCACATGCCAAACCTCAAGCATTCATATGAACTAGTTTACTAACTACATGAGAACTAATATACATATGAGTTTGAAATTAAAGATTATAACCATTGATCAAAAAATAAATTGAAAACTTGTTTGATGTGCAAGATCCACCTCTGGTGGATATTCAATACACGTGTTTTTTTTTTTGTTTCTCTCTCCTTTTTTATATTTTGTTACGTTAGTTAACAAAACAGGGAAAGTAAACTAGGCGGTACTTTGCCTTTTTTCACAAGTTTGTTATAATTTTTATTAAAAATAAAAATTATGTTTTTTCGACCTTTAATTGTGCAATGAAAATGAAAATTATTCAAGTTCAACAACTATTAATATGTCAAATTAATAACTGACACGATACCAAACCCCTTGATTTTACAAATACTGCCATACGGCACACAGTGGTTTATCGTCATAGTAGAAATGGAAAAAAATAGAAGGAGTCATCGTAGAACATCCAAATTTTTTACAGATGCTTTTTTTATCATCATTAGGAAATATATGAAGAATAAAATATGTCCGCCCACTTTTACGCCCACTCCCCATACAAGTGAAATATATAAATGGCAATATTTTCATTTGAATTTATGCTATTTTAACCGAATTCGGTACATATATGTTTTGTAGCAATTAAAATCAATGGCTAAAAAATTTACGAAATTCGCCCACAACCACGCCTACTTCCCATATAACAAAATTTTTTAATATGATGTATATCCCTTGTTATCAATGCTACAATCCCTAAACTTCATAGGATTATTAAAAATAATATCATATCCAAATCTTCCATACACACCCCTCCTCTAATACCCCAACTTTCCCCATCAATTTTCTAAATAATTAGAAAATTAACATGTAACCTGGTTTTAAATCTGGTTAAATCCTGGTTTTAACCTGGTTTACTAGACAAAGGCTAGCAAAAACTAGCAGCTGAATTTAACTTTATTGTTTAAATTAGACTTCAAGCTTTCATTTGGTATAAGGTAGAGCACCGCGCTCGACCGCGACTCCTAAGATGAAGCAAATTTTTGTCAAAAAAATTTTTTTTCTTTAATTTTTTTTTTTTTAATTTTCATCTTAAATACCTAAATTATGGGAAAATACACAACAACAATACATATTTAAAGTCATTCCAAGAGTTTTTAGTTTCTTACTATTTTTTAGGAGTTTCTTTCAAATGTTGTATGTTAGACTTGGCACACTTTGAGGAAACGCCTACAAAAAAGTAATGAAAATATCGCCCTAGCATTTCAGATACATGATATTCAATATGTTTTTAATGAAATTAATAAATTTTATCATGAGCGGAAAACATGAAATTCAGTATTAATTTCAACTTTTCAACCACTGTGCGGCATCCGTTTCCATTAATACCGGTATCGAACCGATATTGAATGGATTTTTTTTTTCGTACAATTTCGTACAAATTCGTACAACTTTTTGTTAATAAAAAATCGTGTTTTTACCCTCATGTACGGTTATCAATATTTAATTTTTTCAATATTGTTATTCGTTTTAGTTTCTATCCTTGAGAGAAACGTAATAACACTATAACGGATTTTGACTTAAAATTTTGGAAAATATTTTACCTCAAAGTCTATTAAATTTGTGAAGTTCCCCTTATATCTTTGTAGGCTTTTATCTCTTTATATTTTTTTTAACTGATATTATTAATAGATTAACAATAATTAATAATATCTCGCCCAGAGACCGAAAATCAAAAATTCTGCTCCGTAAGGAAGATACATTTTAGATTGGAGAACAGAAATTTGCGTAATGTTGAAAGTATATTTTTCCAGCTCTTTAGCTCATCAACCGAAATAAAGAGTCTTCATATAAATCTTTTCCGTGGTAGTAATGCAATATGTACGCCGCTCTAGTAGAAATTACACACGGTACAAATAAAACTAAAATTCAGATATGTTTTGAAACAAAAACTTATTCATTTATTACCCCAATTTTAACGATCAAATGTTAAATTGGGCAGTTCAAAAATACGTATCACTTTTTTTGCTTCTATAAAATATATTCAAAGATTATTGAAATTTGTAGGTTCTGGTCGGGATACCTCACATATAAATAATTTCCAACACATGCTATTCATGGTATTATAAAGGGTGTTTTTTATACAGCTATAGAACTTTAAGTTGACAACACTTTTTTAACTGGCGTCCATTTTTTTTTAGCTGTCAAGTGATTTATGTTTAGTTTGGTTTGGCATTTCAACATGAATAGATTGACGCCTGAACAACGCTTTCAAATTGTGCAAATTTATTTTGAAAATCATGGTTCTGTTCGAAGTACGTATAGCGCACTAAGTCCATTTTACGGTCAACGTAGTCGTCTATCAGAGCAATTAATTCGATTAACTATAGAACGTTTTTGTGTTAAATTCTTCTGTTATTTATGAATTCATTTCAATTCATTTCGTATTAATCACTTCAAGTATTGTTATTTTTTACATTTTGAAATAGAGTTTTCATTATGACCGCCCAGCCAAAACATTTCTGAAGGCTCAGAAACGTTGACGCCTTAAAGTCTCTAAAATATGATAATTTTGAGAGCGCTAAAATTTCTGAGTCATAATTGAATCATAATTGATTCTTATTTATGAGCCAAATTAAAACTTTTTTTTTAATTTTTCCAACACTCACATGTGACTCAAAAATAACTGACCCGAAAATCCTGACATTTTCAATAATTATTATATTTATGAGTCTTTTATGAGTCATAAAAGAGCGCTCAGAAAGAAACTTGATCGGCAAAGAAAGACATCCTCATATAGCTATGATTTCAGAAGGTTTAAAAACTCTTTTATGAGTATATAGCAGATGTTTACACTCACGGAAGAACTCATTTCGGTAAAATGTATTGACATTATTTTTTTCTTATAGCCTGAATTTCTGCCTGGCATGGACAGACTTTTCAATACGTTCCTTAAGAAAACGAAAGTTCTAATGTTACTTAAAACACATTTTTTTAATAAGTGTCCCTTCAAGGTTCATTCCCTGCAACATATCATTGACCAACAGGCCCAGGTAGCAGAGCTGTAAACGAATCATTCATTTTTGAATTAATTCGCGAATCATTCATGCACTTAATTAGTAAAATTTTGAACTAATTCTTTTCGCCAAAAAAACGAATTGAATGAAATTTGAATCGATTCATTTGCATTTGGCTTTAATGAATTGCAATTTATTTTAAATCAAATGAATTTGGAAAAATAAATTGCAATTCATTTTCAATTCAAATGAGTTTGGCGAAACGATTTGCAATTAATTTCCAATTCATTTGACTTGAATTGATTTTGAATTAATTCAAATGAATTAGAAAAATTAATTGCATTTTCAATTCAGTTGAATTGAATTGATTTTGAATTAATTCAAATGAATATTATGAAACTCTTCATCTCATATTAGAAAATTTTATAAATATGATTAATAACACTGTGCTACAGTGAAAAAGATGTGTAAAATGACCTAGTGTCGGTTGTAGGATTAGTTGCTTAAATCACTTTTAAATTTGAAGAATTTTGAATACACCCTCAAAATCAGAAGTTATCGACAAAAAACGATTTTTCAGGACTTTACGGACAAAACTATTTTTAACTTAATTACTTCTAAGCCGATTTTAAATTTTTGAACGATTTTAGAGAAATGAATAGTTAAGCTTTACAAATATATATATATATATATATATATATATATATATATATTAGAGTTAGTTTTGAAAAATAGATTTTTGGATATCATCACTTTTTAGAAGGTTTTTGTATCAATAAAAATAATGGCGTATTTTTTTTTTTTATTTCAACTCCTTCCCGTGCCTATAGGCGACTCAAATCGCGGATTTTGGGTCCCTTTTCCCATACAACAAAAACGGCTAAATATATGTCAAATCTGCCTTCAGTATTCGATTCTACAGGAAAATTTAGGCCCATAACCTTTTTTTTAGTTTTTGGAATGCACCAGAATGCATAATTAGAGTTGTCCAAAAAAATAATTTTGTAAATAAAAAATTAAAATATAATATTTGTTAATATACAATGAAAAAACCCTTACATCTGAGAAAAATGGTCCAAAAATTTTAATTTTGTTGTTACCCGTTCAAAAGTTATTAAAGTTGAAAAATTTAATTTTTCTTTATATATACAATGAAAAAGCACTCCTAGCTGAGAAAAAATGTGCAAACATTTTTATTTTATAGCAACCCGTTCAAAAGTTATATAATAAATATAATTATAAATATAATAAATGCTATATAAAAAAGATTTTATAGAAGTAGAAGAGGGAGAAGAAGTGGTTAATAATGTTGTTGATGCAGCTAACAAGTTGGCATATTTTGATTCCGCTTTTAGTAAGTCACCGTTTGATTTTATTACTCTTCAAAGTTTAAAAACTCTGGTTAATTTTGGAATTAACATATCCTTTATGCTTTATAACGCTGTTGAGTGGCCAGCCCAGAAAGGTTTTCGTAATGCAATCGAACAAGCTAAAAATATACAATCAACAAGTATTTACACCGAACAACTTGTTGGTGTAATTTCGCGCCTGAACAACTCGTGTTTAGTTAAAAATAAAGATAATTTAAATTGTTTAGCTTTATCTGCTGTGGAAAGGAATAGAATTAATTAGAATTGTTGTTAAATAGAAATTACAGAACCAATAAATTATTCTGTATTCACTAAAAAATTAAATTTTTAAACTTTAATAACTTTTGAACGGGTAACTACAAAATTAAAGTTTTTGACCATTTTTGTCAGATGTAAGTATTTTTTCATTGTATATTAACAAAAATAAATACTATAAATAGAAATCGTTCGTGGTAAATTTCATTCTAACTCAACACACAGAGTAATGTGGGATTTAAAGTTACCCAATTTCTTTAACATGTGAGTTAAATAGATGATATTTACGATTAACACTAAATGGCACGAAGAATGTTGATGAAGACCGTAGTGGGTCAGAAAATGCATTCCATTCATGCTAGTGTCTAATAACTTTTTCTGTGTTTTTTTCTAATAGTCAAAGTAAATTATCATATAAAAATTATAATTTTTCTGTTAATTTAGAGAAAAATTTGTCATGATCTAAAACCGAACAAATAAAATCTCACATTTTTTTTTTTTTTTAATTATTTTTTTGGACAACTCTAATTATGCATTCTGGTGCATTTCAAAAACTAAAAAAAGCTTATGGGCCTAAGTTTTGCCGCAGAGTCGAATACTGAAGTCAGATTTTGCATATATTAAGCCGTTTTTGTTGTATGGGAAAAGGGACCCAAAATCCGCGATTTTAGTCGCCTATAGGCACGGGAAGGAGTTGGAATTAAAAAAAAAATACGCCATTATTTTTATTGATACAAAAACCTTCTAAAAAGTGATAATATCCAGAAATCAAAATCAAAAAAAATTTGAAAACGAACTCTAATATATATATATCTGTTTATACTTTTAATAAACAAATGTGAAAATATTATCCAAAATATTTCAAACTTTCAATTTTTTTTTTTAAATTTTTTCCTCTTTAACGCCTTTTTTCCTAAACATTCTTTGAAAACCTAGTTTTTCTTATTTTTATTTTAAAGGACATTTTATAATGCGTAGAGTGACAACTTGTTTTTCGAAATCGGTTCAAAATTGTTAATGTAACGGTTTTTGTAAATTATGGCGATTGTTTCTTTGCCTTTGAGTTACCTTTAAATGTCATTAGCTGAACGAAGAGTTTGAGAAAAAGTCAATTTCGCTAACGTGAAAACGATTTTTTGCTACACATTCGTTTGAAGCGATTGGTTGAATTATAATCGACATTCATACCGATTATGGTCTTAATGTTAGCAACTTGGTAGCAACAACAACGGACAACGGATCGAATTTCGGCATTAATATGAATTGCAATTTTTTTCTAATTCATTTGAATTAATTCAAAATCAATGAATTGAAAATGCATTGCAATTAATTTTTCTAATTCATTTGTATTAACTCAAAGTCAATTCAAGTCAAATGAATTGGAAATGAATTGCAATTCATTTCGCCAAACTCATTTGAATTTAAAATGAATTGCAATTCATTTTGCCGAATTCATTTGAATTGGAAATGAATTCAAATTTATTTTTGCAAAATTCATTTGAATTAATTCAAATTTCATTCAATTATTTTTTTTATGTGAAAAGAATTATTCAAAATTCACTTCAAATTAGTAATGAATTGAAATCAAAAAAGAATGATTCATTTAGAGCTCTGCCGGGTAGGGACACCTTCCTTGTTTGCGTTTGATTAATGGACTGCGTTACAAGTTTCTAACAATAATCCTGAAAAGAATAAATTATCCAAATAAAAATGTACAAAATATACCATGACAAAAGAGCATCACAAAGAAGTTCAATCAATTGAAACCACTTTATTAATGATATACCATTTTTTTTACTTAGTGCTTTTTAAAGCAAACAACTTTTAATTAATCTTATAATGCATATTAACAACCGTTTTTATAATATTTATTTTTCTTTAATTTTCTTCTCTTTTACAGAATTTTTCTTTGGCAAGAATATTGTATTTAAAAACTACTAAAGTATTAAAAGAATAACAAAGTTTATAAAATAAAACAGACACCGAGTCTTCCAGCATCATGTTGGATGTAATATCAAGTGTAGATTTTCAAAAGTAAATAAAAGGATAAAACATTAGCATGACTTAAAAATTTGCTTCTCAATTAGAGAAGCTGAAAATGAAACGCGAGAAGAGAAAGGAAAAGGAAACATTATAAACAAAGAAAACTTAAATTAAACAAGTTAAAATATTCTTGTACTTTTTTTCTTGTAGTTGCAAAACAAAAAATAAACTTTGTCCGTCATCTAATCCATTTAAAAAAAAAAACTGTTGTGAAATTTTATAACATTATCTAGTACAAAATAAACTAACGAAGACATTTTTTAGCATTAAACATTTCTCAATATTACCACCAAACTACAACAAGAACTTAAAACTACAAATATGGATAATGAAGAAAAACTGTTGCAGGATAATGCACCATCACCTTCACCATCATCATGTACATCCATTAATTCTGCAACATCACGTCTAGTACGTACACCATCACCTTCGAATGCTACCAGCCCTCATACACCACCTTTACAGCCATTAGTACAAACGTTTACCGCCCCTTTACATCGTAAAAAAGGTCGTTTACAACGCTCCGAACGTTTACAGACACTTGATAGTAGTTCGAATAATTCAAGTGTAAATAATTCAACCACAACACCAACTTCATTTTCAGCATGGGAAGCATTGGTGAAAGAGAGCTTCGGTCAAATAGCTTGGCCAATTAAAATTACATCATGGGAATTAGTTGATGATAGAGTTAAAGTGGTGCCAAATAGGTAAGTACAATAATTTTGTATAAAATTTTAATAATCTACAAGTAGTAAAAGATTAGGATGAATACTCATAATAATCCATGCATAAAAATACGAAATTTTTATGCATGGATTATTATTACCGACCGAACAGTTCCGGCAGAAAATGCATTTGGTCTGTATTCGGTATTTTAAAGCATTATGTACAAATTTGGCGAATGGAAAAATGTTTTTTTGGGCTGATTAGATGCTATTTTGAGTGTCAAATTTGAAGAAAAGTCTTTAATTAAGCAATGAATTCACTGTTCGGCCTCAAAAAGTTCGGCCAAATTGAAAATAGTTCGGCGGCCGAACTTTAAACTTTATAGCTAAACTTCGGCTTTTCTCTTAAAATTTTATACACAAAATCGAATTTAATCGGCTCAACAAACATGTTTTTAATACGAAAATTTGTCATCATTGCCTCTAGATATCACAAAGCCGACAAAATATAATTTTTTGGCCGAACTGTTCGGTCGGACACTAGAAATTATTGTCAAAACTACAAAAAACTTCGTAAAATGTACAAATTTTCGTTTACTTTACAAAAAATTTAGTTATCTTGACATTTTTTCGTAATTTTACGCATGGATTATTATCAGTGTATTAACTTAAGTATAGAGAAAAAAAACAAGGAATAATTTTAAAAATACATCGAAATCTCTGTTTAGTTAACGATTTTATATCAAATCCGTTCGTGTTACAAAAACTGTATTATGCAACTGAATTGCAAACAAATCAAACAATATTAATCATGCTGCCCATTTTTAAAACCGCACATAAAAAATAGTTGTGTAGTTGTAACCGAATTTTCTTCAACCGAATTTTTGTGGTTCCACGTACTATCACTATTTTTAAATTTTAATACTATTCTAACAACCGACATTTATTTACAAATTTCGAATATTTATTGTAGCAATTAAAGATTTTATGTTTATAAACTATATTGTTCTGTAAAGGGATTCACATGCGTCCAACAAAATTTATTTTATTAATAATCGCCGGTTCAAACCGGCGATCTTCCGTTTGTCAGGCAAGTACTTTATCTCTAGCCTAAACCCAATTTAAATACGTTGTTTTATATTTAAATCTAGACTATTTTCTAGTTTCAAATTTAAATATTTGTCTAAAAAACGATTTGTATGTACAACAGAAAAAAATTTTATATTATTTTAAAATTATTTTATTAATAAAAAATTCTTATGCTGCGAACTGGGCTCGAACCGGCAAACTCCTGTCCAGTTACTTTGCATCTAGCCTAAACCCGATTTGAATTTTTATTTTCAAATTTCTACATTGAATATTTTTTTTCTTTCAAGTTTAAATATGAATGTCTCTAAAATAGATTTGTATGTACAACAGTAATTGGTTTGCTAATATTAATATTTTATTCAAGTTATCAAAACTATTAAAAAACTTTATATTATTTTAAAATTGGCAATGAAAACTAATATTCAATTTCAACTGCAAATATTTTATTCAAGGGATAAAATCTCCGAAAAGTAAGCAATGTAGGAGATCAATATTGATAATTAAAACCAATAGTTTGAATGATGTGACTGTGTTTTGGTTAATTTTATATATTTTCTGCTTACAATATAGCAGAAATTTAAGTACTTACAAATAAAATTATTGAGTAATGATTAAATGTTGTGGGTTACAATGGAATTCCAACAAATTTATTTTCTGTAAAGTATAATCACAAAAATTTCACAAATGAATTTATGTAAGTAAATATCACCAATAACACTAGTTTATATTAAACATTTTACAAACCTGCGAATATTTATTTATAATGTATTTTTGGTCTTCTAAACCCGAAATTCGCATTAAAATGTTTTTTATGGAGTAGTTTTTGAAAAACAAAATTTATATTTTGATTTTTTAGTTATTTAACTCTTTTGACTATATCTCGATTTATCGTCAAGGTACTTTGATCAGTCAAATAGCAAAAAAAATACCATTTAATGCGTATCATATGTATAAAATACTTTTTTTTTTTAAATCGGGTCAGTAGTTTTGGACCTATATGGACACGAAAAAATATATTTTTCGACAAAAATTCTAAATTTCCAAAAACTGTATAAGATATTTGTTCTGCAATGATTTTAATTTTAAACGGTCCGTGGTACGGTCCCATATAACGGGCCCCAAAAGAAATGTTGTTCATGCTTGTCCGCATGATGCAAGTCAGGAATATTAAGATATTTTGATAATATTTGGGTCACCGACCCATATGGGCCCAGGGACAAAAATTGTAGATTTTACTTAGAGTCAGTCCATGGGAATACTGTGGTAGTGGATATGCTATTAACAAAGATAAAAAACGATTAAAAAGTTGAAGTCGGGCATACCGATTGCCTGTGGAGTAACAGATAATTCACGGTCCTCAGCAACACTAGCGGATATGTATGCGTGTTGGTTGTTTAATGTTCAATATTGTAAATTTGGTTCGAAATTTAGACACAAGATGCCGAATAGGCGCCTCAGAAGGTCGCCCAAACTGACCATAAATTGGAAGAAGTACACGATGCACTTTCTTAGGCGAGCATGAATTTTGATAATAAAATTCAATAATCTGCAAGCGTTGTTCGTTTGTTAGTCGATTCATGGTTAAATAATAGACCAAACTGAACATGTTTAACAGTAATATGTTACAAGCTGAGCTGCCAAAAACAGTGTTGCCAAAAAGAAAGTTACTAACAAACCACCCTTTACTACACCAGTCTAGTTAGACGTCAGTGAGTGTCTGGTTCCTAAATTTTAACGGGTTTCTATCAATATTTATCTAGAAATTGGTAAGAAAGTCAAAAATCACTACAAAATTTCGGTTTTGCTTAATGTTACAATAACACACAATATACAAACTTACGTCTCTCGAAAACAACACATACAAATGAAATTAACCACTATTTTATTTTTATTTTATTTACAGTCTATAGAACGATGTTCCAGTGTTTACAGACTATGAATATTTAAATATCTTATAATTATTTAAACACTATAGTTATAAATTTTTATTTTGTAAAATTACATAACAAAATATTTTTAAAATTATATTTTGATGAATTAATTTCAACCAATTGAATTACAACAAAAACTTATCCACATAACATTACCAACAAAAAAACTAACCAATAAACTCTAAACATAACACATATCCTAAACCACTAGAGTTGTCAATTATTCGACCTAATTAAGAAACCGGTTTTCGAATACATAAAAAATCGTGTTTTTTTAAAAACCGGTTTTCGGTTTCTTTACCTAAAAACCGGTGCAAATAACCGGTTTTTAAAAATCGCTTTGTACTGTCGACATCTCAAAATGTTGGTACACAGAGAGAGTTATCTGCATGATAATAATTAATTTTAGCATTAAAGCAATAAAGTTGCACTGTAAATTTAAACTTTCATTAAGTTAATATAAATTTTTGCAAAATATTATGAAAACTGTCATTTGATTTATTAAAAGTTCCATTTGCTTCGTGAAGAATTTTCATTAATAAACTAGTTTAATAAAAAGCATGAATTTTCTAATTAGTTTAAGAAAAAAAAATCTTTCACTTTCATTAGTTAAGTGAAAATTTAAATTATTTTTAGTCCACTAAGATTCTCTCTAACAAATTTTAAAACATTGCTAAAATTTTAAATGCCGACATTTAAAACTACAGTAAAAATTCTCTTTAGAAAAGCTAAATACCCAGCCAGAAAAATACGAACGGCAAAGCATTGGCCCAGTGCTTTCAACGGTGGTATGAGCGTTGGCAGAGCGTTGGAGATCTGAAGAATTGAGTGCTTTGCCAAGCCCAAAATGATAACACCAGGCAGGGCTTGGATATTCATTTTTTAAAACGTTGGCAAAGCCCTGGCAATGAGCGCTTTGCCAGTACCAAAACCATAATTTTAAAACGTTGGCAAAGCATTAGTAGAACAACCAATAAAGTTTTTTTAAAAATATAATAAGTGCTTTGCCAACCCCAAAATGATAACACCAGGCAGGGCTTGGCCGTTTCTTTTTTAAAACGTTGGCAAAACACTGGCAATAAGCGCTTTGCTAGTACCAAAACCAAAAACAACCAATAAAGTCCTACTTAGTAATTCACTTCAGCAAAGAGTTGTATTATTTCTTATTGAATGATTTTGGTAATTTGAACAGAAATAACAATAGGCTTGCTTCAGCGAAGTTAATTACAAAATAACTGAATATTTTTTTTATCAAATTATTTTTGCGATAAGTTAGCACGATTTTTTACTACAATTTTACTAAAGAAAGAAATTTGAAAATAAATTGCTTAAGTAAAATTTTAGTACAAAAACTATACTTTGTGCTGACTATAATAGCAGACCTCAATATTTTTAACTTAAAATCATAATTTAGTTTTGAATTTTTCCACTCTTGTTGTGAACAAAGGATGTGCCACTGGTTTTATTAAGTTAACTGTTGTAAATTTTGTAAATAAGTACTGGCAATGCACTTTTTGACAATGTTGTGAAAGCGTTCTAAGTCAGTACGGTGCCAGTGCTTTTTTATTTTTTAAATTTTGTAAATCAAGTACTGGCAAATCACTTTTTACGAACGTTGGCAGAGCGTTGTAAGTCAGAGCTTTGCCAACACTTCATTTGTTGGATCATTGGCAAATAGTGCACTGCCAGTGCTTGATTTTTCAGACCATTGGCAATTTCTGGCTGGGTAGCCAACTTATGTTCGGTTCTAAAGAAAATTAGTCTTAAATTAAAAAAAATATTCTAAAATAATTATGATAAAAAAATTCATAACGCCTGGCTATGGAGAGCTGAAAATCTAAATTATTTAAATTTACAAGATAGCGATAGTATTAGACCATTTTGCCTAAACTTATTTTTAACAAAATTAAAGTAGTGCAAGCATATTTGTTTAACATGGAGGACAGATTTCGATTAAATGTGAAATTGTGAAATTAAAAACTTATTTGTCTAAATCACTACAAAAATCCAAAACTTTCCAAAACTTCGATTGAAATTAGTGGGTGCCCTGGTAAGAAACCTTTTTAGCACTCACAGTCATTATCAGATAAGATAAAAATATTCAATGCATTTAAAACTTAGACATATTGTAAAAAAAACCAAACTTTGAAAAATCCATTTTTTTTTTTAAATAAATTCAATGTTAAACTAAAAACGAATGTTTTATAAGTAAAAAAAAACACTTTAAGTCCCAAAATCTTTACACGAGCAGCTAAAAGCTAAAAATTATGAAGAAAACATTTTTAAGCACAAAAACAAAAGCACAAAAGGGTAAAAATCAGAAAATAGAACAAAGAAAATGTGTCCTAGCAGGATTTTATACTTGCTAGCATTTATAATTGAGAGAACCCATGCAAAGTATTCCAAAAAATAGATATTTCGCTGATATTTTCAGGTTGCAACATTTTCGAAAATGTCGATTAATTCGAGACGAAATAACCGAGTTATCAAATACCTCACTTTTAAAAACCGGTTTTAAAAAACCGGAAAAATAGAAAAAACCGGTTTATCTAATAATTCGGAAGCCGGTTTTATCAACTTTATAAACCACACATCACATTGCCATTGTAGCTGCTGACGAAACTAGTTTTTAATTTTTTCTGTTCGCAATGACCAAGCAAAAGGGCTTTTTTGCACTTTTTTGTTATAGTCATTGTTGGTATAACTTTTTCCTTTCCATTTTTTGTATTTTTTGCGTCTTACAAGTGTTTTGTATTTGTTGGGTTAATTAGTGGTGAAGGAATAACACTGGTTAATCGAACCAGAAATAAAACTACTACTTAGACTTATGTGACACCCAGGAAAATGAGAATGCTAATCCACAGGAGTTTTATATACCTAGCCATCAGCTTCTATCGCTTTTTATATTTCAAAGGTGCCTTGCGGTATACGTTCGCACTGATGTTGTGTACCAGTGGCAGTAACAATTGACCACTTATGATGCTGAATTCAACTGCCTTTGGGTTAAATTCAAGATCAGGGTACACATCATTCCTTTTGGGTTTCTTTATAAAAGACCAAACATATAAGCGGACAAAGCATTAAAAAAACGTTTTTGCAATTTTTTCAACACTCACATATGAATCAAGAATTAATCATAGCTGACCCAAAAATTCTGACATATTCAATAATTTTAATATTTATGAGTCTTTTATAAGTCATAAAAGACCGCTCAGAAAGAAACTTCATCGGAAAAGGAAAACACCCTAATATAGCTATGATTTCAGAACGTTTGATTGCCTTTCCGCTCTATTTTGAGAATCCAGAAGAGTTGCCCGAATAGTGAAATCATGGTTGGTGGCGAATTTAATATCCACAACTCTTCGTTGCTTAAACATTCCAGCGGACCGACTTCCACGCACAATCACCTGTAAGATCGTTTACACCTTTCTGTAACTTGTAGTTAAGATGTTCAGTAATTTTAAGGATTTTAAATCACTTTATTATGATTTTACAGCTCTTTTTGCTCTGTATTAAAATGGACCCTAAATCAGCGTTTTCCTACCGAGAGCATATGAAAAGAGGCAAAATAAAAAAAATAAAATATCGCCAATTTATTTTATTGATGCAAAATTATTTAAGAAAGTGATGATATTCAAAAAAAATAATATACTTGTCTGAGGAACTCTAATAACACTAGTTAACAAAAACACCTGATAAGTAACTCCAAAAGTTGATTTGATTTTGTTCGGTGTAGAAAAGGTATAGCGAGCAACTCAAACAATTTTAATCATACTGCCCTTTCGTAAATGCGTTAAACCTACACTGAGAGAATTATCTTCACTTCAGTAATGATTTTCTTCATAGCTTTAATGGAAATTATCACCGGAACTCGTCCATTGAAACTTTTCATAGAGTCAATGTTGATGAAATGTTTGTAGAATTAAAGAAATTCTTCTTAAAACTAATGATTCCTACCTACAATGAAGCGTTTATACAATTTATGAAACAATTTCATAAAATATTGTAATATTAAGAAGTTTCTTGAGTTAATAAAACTATTCACGACTGTCTTGAAAAGTGCATTGAAACGAAGAAACTATACGCTTCATAGGATTTTTTAAACAATGTCTTAGAAGTCCAAAATTCATACAAGGCTACATTGAAAGGATACATCTGAAATGTATAAAAGTTAAGAAAATTATGAAATTTTATGAAGAAATAAAAAAAAAGTAAGTCTTTAAATTAAATTCATAGCTCTAAAGAAAATTTATGTTAAATTTATAAAGTGGTAATTTATGAAATCTAATGAATTTGTTTTTTATGAAACTTTAAAATTTCTTGAAAAGAAGTTCATGAAAAATAGTTTAATATTAATAAAATGTCTTGGATATACTAAAATTCTACATTGAATGTACGAAACAAATTTTATGAATTTGTTTCCATTAATATCATCAAGGACAATTCTTTCAGTACATATAAAGCACTTTTACAAATATTTGACAAATTAATTTATGCAAATGTGTAGCACATCCAATCACTTCAACATTTTAAATAAAACACTTTAAAACTTTTGTTATCTTAAACTGTATTAATTAAATAAAAAACAAACATAAATAAAATGTAAATAAATTAACGCATTAAATTAAAGACTATTTTTTGAAAAAACCTTGACCTAGACCACCGCCAAAGCCAGAAGAATAGCTTGAACTTGAAGCATAGCTAGAAGCATAACCACCACCAAGGCCACCACCATATAAACCAGGACCACCAAATCCACCAAATCCACCATCACCGTAACCCCCACCTCCAAAACCTCCTCCAAAGCCACCTCCAAAACCACCATTCCAACCATGTTTATGTTTATGCCAACCACTTTGTACTGGTACACCATATGGAATACCTACCGGTACTTCTACTGGATAAGGTACAGGAGTATGAACTGGTACTGGTGTATGAACAGGATACGGCACGGGTACATGTTTATGTACCTCTACAGGATAAGGAAGTGGTACGGGAATAGGTTGTTGCACCGGATAAGGAACTCCATAGGGTATACCTACTGGAACACTTTCAATGTGACCATGTTTTTTAAAATGTGCCGTTATATTAGAGAAAGACACAAAAAGGGTTATAAACCCTAAAGATGATTTAAGCAACATCTTTAAAAAAAATGCGTTAAAAGACTAAGTTATAAATTAAATTCGCCAAAGTTTTTTTGAATTCGTTTTTTGATTAATAACCGTACCGTTGTTATCGTTTTCTTTCCGTTCAGTTACAAAACTTCACTAAAATTTAAAAAAATCTAACATGACTTTAAATAGACATCTTGTTTACAGTATATTAATAATAAACAATTGAAAATAATTGGCTAAGGGAATAAGTTATTTCGTGTGCAAATAATTTAATTGAAATACGCTAGTAGAAACCAGTCGATGGAATGGAGAAACCGGAATCGTAAAAAATAAGTACTCAGAGAAGGTAGATTCATTGTGACAATCGATTTTTTTTGTAAAACTGGTACCACCTATATATTTGTTTGCAGCATTAGAAGTTGGGTTAATTGAACAGAATTGTTGTTAAAAAAATATATTGCAATTATGTCAAGAATATAAATATTTTTAAGACAATCAAATAATTCTTTTGGTGCAACCAAAATATTGAGCTGGAAAGTAATTCAGTTGTCACTATGAATCTGTTGTATCTGTGTAGTGCTTTGCTAACTCAATTTAGGTCAGTTGCAATGTTCGGCAATTTAAAATAACTGTCGTATTCGAATGACTTTATTAAAAACAAGTTCGTTTGTCATTTTTTTTAAATTTTTTTTTACATCAAAATCCTTTCTTTTTTTATCAAGAATATTTGATCTTTTTTCGGTATTCTGCAAAATCCGTATGCTTCTTTTACTTGTAAAGCATCTACACAGAGAGAATTTTAGCACACGAAAAATCATAAACATTTTAAATAAACTAGTGAAACTTTTCTTTATAACGTGATCAAAAATGTCCCTAAAATTAATGAAAAGCTACATATTTTTTTTTATAAAACTAGGTTTTCAAAGAAACTCTTTCATTAAGTGGATGAAACTTTTAATAAATAATATGATATTTTTTATAAAATTGTATGAAAATATGCATTAGATTAATGATAAATTTCAATGGACAAGTACCAGTGCAAATTCATAGGTTCTATGAAAAAACTCATTAATAGCATGTATAGAATTCTCTCAGTGTACCATTTAATATACCGAATACCAAATAAAAGCATTATTTGCCAACAATAATTGTATAATGGATAATTGTGTAAAAATATGTACTTTAGTCAAAAAACTCTAGAAAAGTAATTTGACTTTGTAATGTTTTGCAAAATAATTTCGGCGGTTTATGATAAACACTCAATCTAAAAGATTAATTCTATACTCTGCACCTTCTGCTGTCGCCCGATATAGCAATTCTTCAGGAAAGAAGGCCACCACTCAATGGCGGCATATATCATAATCGGTCTGACCACACTCGTATATAGCCAATGTGTCATCTTTGGGATCAAATCACACTTAGAGTCCACTGCCCTACTGCACATCGCCCACACCTTGTGAGCCTTAATTATCCCACTCTCGATGTAGTAACCACAGAGAAGTTTTAAGTTTTTGTTATTCGAATGTTTTAGTGGCCCGAATGGGCAGAGATGTTCCAAAAAATCCCAAATGTGCTAACATTTTTCTTTCTCATGTAAGGGCCCCAACTAAGAATCAGAAGTCAAACTAGATATATCCACAAACAAAAAGTCGGTAGTGAAAGGGTTAACTTAAGATAAGACCAGATAAGATCCTCTAATACAAGATGTTGCCACTTGGCACATTATATTTTTTAAATTTATTAAAACCAATAACAAAAATTTGAATTGAAAATTGTGATATTTCGATAAAATATATCATTTCTTATACACAAATTCTTCATGTTTTAGTGTACCGCGTGAAAGCAGGAAAGAGTCAAAGTCAAAATTTCTTGAAATTACAGAAATTTAAGATTTTTATATAGTATATATATATATGTATGCGTAGCGCATACTTTAGGGACATGGCCAAAATTGTACCCGAAATATGCGGTGGATCGAAAAAATTGTCCTCATCTTAAACGCTAGATGTATGAAAAGGCGCGAAAACTTTGGGGACTGTCCCCAAATTTTTCGCGCCTTTTCATACATCTAGCGTTTAAGATGAGGACAATTTTTTCGATACACCGCATATTTCGGGTACAATTTTGACCATGTCCCTAAAGTATGCGCTACGCATACATATATATGTATGCACAGCGCATACTTTAGGGACAAGCCCAAAATTGTCCGCGAAATATGCGGTGTATGGAAAAAATTGTCCTCATCTAATACGCTAGATGTATGAAAAGGCGCGAAAACTTTGGGGACAGTCCCCAAAGTAAGCAAATGTCCCTAAACTATGCGGGGGAACGAATAAATGTCTCTAGAGTATGCGCTGTGCATACATATATATATATATATATAGTTTTGGGACATTTCCTTACTTTGGGGACTGTCCCCAAAATTTTCGCGCCTTTTCATACATCTAGCGTTTAAGATGAGGACAATTTTTTCTATACACCGCATATTTCGGCGACAATTTTGGCCGTGTCCCTAAAGTATGCGCTGTGCATACATATATATATATAGTATAGAAATTTAAGCAATTTCAGTTCGATTTGATTTTTATAATATGTTTATATATTTTCATCTCCTGACTCCAAATTTGGTCTCCAAATCTTTCTATCACTTCACAATTTTGAAATATCGTATAAAAAAATATTTTAGGACTACAGTCAAAACTTGATTTACGACTCACGCTTTTTAAAACATTTTGACATATTCGTGCATAGCAAAATAATTAAAAAACATGTGTCAAATGGCGTGGACAAGCTAATTGAAATAAACTCGACACGTCTTTTCTATACTTGGGTAATGTATTTGTCACTAATTTTGACCGGTGACGACCAATGGGATATATATGTGCCAAGAATTGTTTCATAGAGGGAGTTAGAAAAAAATTTTTCTGACGACACGTTTCTTAAAAAATGTTGGGTCGATAAACACAAATTCAAAGAAAAAAGCGAAAGTTCGGCGAAAGCGTTAAAAATGTGTTTGATTTTTAGATTTTAAATTTGGTCTGGCATGGCAGGTTAGCAATAATAAAATAAATAAGAAAAAAAAATTATGTTAACTTCTCCGCAACTGTCAACTTTACCGTTAAACGAACCCAAATCCAATGCTTTTTTCTAAAAACCTTAACTAGCTTTAAGAGAGTTTCAAAAAAAAAAAAATGTGCTAACAGCGACGCTTTTCATTAATTAATTTTAATGCTTTTAAGCAATATTAAAAAAATTTTAAAGTCAATTTGTGCAGTTTAATGTATTCTCTGCATAAGTTTTGTATAATTAGCACAACATTTTGTTTAAATCTACTAAAATATAGGCATTAAAGAAACCTTTAAAAACCTGTTTCTCTTAAAACCAGTTGTCATATAAAATTTAACAGACGTTGATTGCCTTGGTTCTTCTTTAGTATTTATGTTCTTTAACTTAACTTAGACTTAAATTGGACATTGAAAGTCACTCCAGATCATTCCTAACAAGTTTTGCCATAATATTTTTTTTTTTTTTTTGAAACGCTTTCAATTACCAAATATTGTCTAATTCAAATTTCAACTACCAAATACCGGAAATTTCTTGAAATTCTAAAAATTCCGCTCTCCCGGGATATTAAAAATTTGCTGGATTTTGTATTCCCTCAATGCAACAAATAAATATCGAAATAACTTTTTAAACACCCCAATATATTTGGGTTGCTTAGGGCATTTCCATTATTCAAATACTCAAGATCTTTTTTATTCTATTCAATAACATCGTAAAAGCCCCATAAAAACATAAACATAGAAAATGTTGTCCAAAAACATGCTTTAAATATAAGCACGAGCCAATAAACAATTCATGTTTGCTATGAGTATGTTGTCTACCATGATTATCATAATGATGTTGTTTGCTATGCAGATTAACATAATCATGATGTTGTAGAAGTATACTTAAATCAAAACTAGTTTTCTAGAGTCATCTGCTATTGTGATGACAAATTTATTTTAATCAAATTTTGGGTTTTTATAAATGCAAACATAAAAATTATGTTAATTTTTAACTCATCATAACAAATCGTGTGAAAATCATTGATGTAGTTCATTTCCGAGTTGAGGGTCAGTGGAACAGTTAATAAACCCAAAAAGATTTAGAATTTAGAATTTTTTGCAAATAATAATAAAATGAATTTCCGCAAATTTCTCGATTTGGCAATAGCACATGTTCAGCAGAATTTGTTTTAGAATTCTATTCTTTTTTTTAGGCGTGGGAGTTTTAAAAAGTTTAAGTTTTTAGTATATAAACTAAGAGCTGAATTAGAATAAGACAACAGTTTTAACAACTACTTCAAGTATTTAGTTTTCTAAAACAATAAATCAGAACAAAATTAAACATTTAAAAAAACATTTAAGCAAAATGTTTAATAAAGTAAGTTAAAAAAATCTAAATTCAAATTTTGAAATTTTCTAATACAGTTTTACTCCTTAGCTATTCAAGTTAACTCTCTTGGCTATGTGTTTGGGTGTATCATTAGCCCAATATCAATACCCAGGACAACCCCAATACCCAGGGCAAACTGGTCAATATCCTGGTCAAACATCTCAATATCGCCCTACATCACAATATCCAGGATCTTCCATTTCAGGTGCTGGGTATACCAGACCTGGTGCCTCATCTTATAATACTGGTTCACCATCCTCTTCAACAGCTGGTAATCCTGATAGCAGATTTTTCGGTTTATTGGGTGGCAATGGCGGTGGTGGTCTTCTCGGTGGTCTCTTAGGTGGAGGTGGTGGTGGTGGTGGCGGTTTATTTAGTAACCTTCTCGGTGGTCTTACTGGTGGCAATAGATATCCTGTTGCTCCTTACCCTGCTCCCGGCTTTGGTGGCTATCCTGGTGGTTTTGGTGGCTATCCCGGTGGTTATCCAGGCTATGGTGGTGGGTTTTATGGTTAAATATTTAAAACTGTTTGCCGTATTTCAAAAAGTATTATGTTGTTTTTGTTATAGTTGTAAGATTTGTTTCTTGTTAAATAAAATAAATATTTAAAAATATTTTAACATTGTTTTTGCCTACACTCAGAATATAAGTCGCTGCATTAAGAAAACAAACCGCAATAATTTTATACAATAATTGAATTTTAAAGAAAACGTTTTTTAAGGTGCTATAACAACCAGTTAAAGAATTTATAATAAAAAAAGCATTTTAGAAAATGCTAAAAAAAAAATATAATATAAGTCTCAGTAAAAATATAATATAAATCTCAGTAATTATGCAGGTAAAAATGACTAAAAATTGCAGTTAAAATTACTACACATGTAAATTGAATGCATTTGTCATCAAAATTATAAAAAATTCAGTTATTTTTAACTACTAATAAAAACTATATGTAGTAACAATAATCGTTAATAATGGTCAAAATAACTAACATAATTATATCTCATTATATCTCATTTGATAAGTTCCTGTATATCAATACATACAAATTGATCCGAAAAATGGGTCATCTACATGTATCTAATTATATCAAATTATATATAATTTTATACAATTTTATAAAAGATTTGTCCATAGCCGGGAATTATATATCATTGGATAAATCTGATTTTATAATATTTTAGCCGATAGTATGTATGATTTTTCTAACTTAATAGTTATGCTTAAAAGTAATTAAGTTTAAAATCTAAATTTCTTGAAATCAACAATTTACAATTGCCTAAGTAAAAAGTTTTCATATAGTTATATATTAATTTATACAGTTATTTTTAATGATATATTTCAACATATATTTTCATATGAAATCATATACATTTATATCTCAAATATATAATTATATCTTTTTTTATATAACGCTCTATATATGACAACATATATCACATGTAATTGGATATATTTGTATACAGTTGTATATAATTGGGTGTAAATGTATAACATTATATATAATTTGATGCATGAGGAAAAACCTCAGACCAAATCTAATGTTTTAACCAAATTTTTGTCTGATTAAAGGCAAACTTACGGTAACTTTTTTTTTCTCATGTTCACTACAACGAACAAATACCGAAATGTCACATTTTTGCCATCTTTTTAAATGGGTTTGGCACGCAGATACAAATATTTTATGTGGAATTTGGTAACTTATGTGGAATTTGGTAACATCAAAAGTTTTTTTTTTTCAACTAGTGCTTATTTCGTGAATGGTAACACTTAGCTCATGTCTGATTTGACAGATAATTAGTTGTATCCTTCCGCTGAACGAATATGGTCCGTATGTTCGTTATATTGTGAAAAAAGTGAAAGAAACTGGCATCCTCATCGATAAACCGAATCGTGGAAAGCCAAAAACAGTGCGCACACCCGAGAATATTACTGCTGTGGCAGAAAGTGTGTGTGAAGCGCCATCAACATCAATTCACCGTCGTTCTCAACAATTGAACATTTCGGAGACATCATTGAGACGAATTTTGCATTAAGACTTTGGTATGACGCCATACAAAGTCCAATTGGTTCAGGAGTTCAAAAAAAAAAGTTATTTGGCGGACCCTTTATTTGCGCAAAAAATTGGAAAAATATGTATTTTAAACTACAAATAAAGCATAAAGCAATGATTTTTATACTTCTTTTGTGGGTTTAATATGTATACAATTTAAGTAATTTAGCAGAATCTGGAAATTTGTGGCAAATATTTCAATAAATATGGACTTATTTTTATTTAGCTTTGGGATTCATGTTTTCATTTTTTAACTTGTGTAATGTACAAATAAACAATTATTAGCAAAAATTACGAACATTTCTGTAAAAAGGGAAATTGAAAAGAAAAATATCTTTATTTAAAAATTTTCCAATAAATGTCTCAACTATCCCGTTTTTTCATAATTGTTCAAAAAGTGACAAAAGTAGACACATTTCGCGGTTTTTTTATGAACCGTACTTTTTTTTATTATTTTTACACGAAATAACTGTTCAGATTTATCGTTTTGCTTATACACAAAATGGCGTAAATCCTTTGCGAATTGGGATGATAAATTGTGTATAGTTCAGTCTGAGAAAAACAGTGGATTTACTTATTAAGACTGCATATTTATTAAATAAATTTAATACCCAAATATTTTTGAAGGTCTCTTCAGTAAAAGTTAAGAGAAATTATTTTATTTTTATGTATAAAATGTGGGAGCTCGATTTTTACCGTAGACGTATGGTCTAGTGGACTTTTTAGGCACAGTCCAATCATAAGAATCAGAAACGCGAAGTGCCCATTAAGATGTTCAAATCTCCCCACCCTATTGACCATATATAAATGTATATGTCATATAAGATTATATGTTGGACTATAAGCAATAAAATGTAATTATATATGGCATCGGATTAAAAAATTTAGATGAAAAAATTGTTATATATAAACATACATAAACATGTGTATTTACATATAATAGCATGCAATACATTATTTATTTATATAAAGTAATGCATGATTGTAGGTAAACGTTTTTACTTGGGAAGTGCCCCTTTTGGTTTATTTCAAGCGTCCTGCTACCAAACAATCTAAAAAAAATTAGGTAGAAACATGTTTCTAAAAATAAAAATTTTTATATAAAATTAGTTCATCAAAACCAGTTTTTTTTTACTCAAAACCTCATAAAGAAGGCTAAAAACATTCTATAGCTCAAATAATAATAATAAAAATATTTTTTTTGAATTTCTTTTATTTTCCCGCACTTTTGTGTTTCTGATTCTTTCTAGAAGTCTCGTACAGTAAAACTCGTTTAAACGAATTTGGCTGATAATTCTCTTATTCTTATTAAAATACCTGAAATGGACCCTAAGATGGACTGTTTTTGAGAAACAAGCTAATTTTCATACAATTTCCCGTTTTTAATACGAAATTCTGCGAGTTTTGCAAAATTTTTTAAAAATTTTATTGAATTATAACAAATTTTTAAAGAAATACAGAAAATCTTTCTCAAATGTATCGAAAAATATTGTATATATTTATGATATCTAAAAATATATCATAACAATATTTTAAAAACTTAAAAGTTTTCAATAATTTATAGACAATAAATAATTGTAAATTACTCCAGTAAATACTAAACTCGATTATAGCGAATTAATGTTTCTGGTGCCTCGCAGTTAATCTTAATCTGGTTTGGTTTCCTTTTGTAATGTTTTCTTTAATTTTAAAATAAAAATCCAATTTTAGTTTGTTTTGACAATTTTTATTTTCCTAATATATGAAAAAATCAATTGTTTGTTGTTCCGTGAACCAGTAGAGGTGTCTCAAGGGGTCTGTGAATCAAAAGTTAGATCAATGGGGTATTCCCTGTTCTGTTGAAAGTAATTTTGTTTCCTAAGTAGCCTCATTTCCCTTAATAGACTTTAAAGTTCATTCAACCCAAATTAAATATGAACATTCAATTTGTTTTAAAACAAAGTCTATAAAAGTTAATAGCCATGGATGGATAAACTTAATTTCCTTGCTATTGTAAACTTATTTGTTGAAAAATATTGTTCAAAACAAGCAAACAAGCACATCCAGCATGTTTAAACATTCTCAGATATTTAATTAAGTCTATACCTGCAGGTACATTAGGGTGGCCAGAAACAAGTGAAATTTCTAATTTTTCAGGTTACTCTGCGTTACAATTATTCGAAATGATCTATTTATAGCCGCACTTATATTCAAATGTAATTTTTAGATATTTTGGGTGTTAGATATTTTGGCGGTTGTATAGGGTCCGCCAAATATTTTTTTTTTCTAAATGTTATAAAAAAGAACTACTGAATATTTTCTCAAATTTCTTTTTTATTTGAAAGTACAATCCTTCCGGTTAATAATGGAAAATAATTTCATTCAAATAGCTGCCTCGGCTGGCCATGCAGTGTGAGCTTCATCTGAAAATATGATTTTTTTGGCAAAATCGGCATCGGAAAAAAGCGTTAGATGGCGGACCCTTTATTAAACGAGTTTTATTGTGATAACTAATATTTAGTTATTCCAACTGTTTTTTATCGTAGTAACTGGATTTTAGTTGGAAATTGTTACAATTTCGCTCTGTGCGTAGATTTAGTTTAACGATTAAATGGATAATCTTTTAGCAAAATTTAAGTGTAAGTTTTTTTGTGAAGTGTTTCCCTTGTACGTATTAACGCTCAAAGTTAAAAATTTTAAAAATGTCGGCTGAGACAAACTCAAAATTTGTTATTCTTAAGAGTATAATATTTGCAAATTACCACTTAGGCCTCCAAGTTGTACACTTGAAGCACTGCACACTCGCTGTACTGATGCTGTGCCAACAACACATACAAAGTTAATGGTTTGAAACCAAATTTTTTAAAATTTCACTTTTTCGCAGTTTTTTTGGCCAGCAAATGTGCCGGCCTCCACGTATTGAATTCTTAGAAAGTGTATAGAAAAACCATTATGGGCGCTGTGGTGTTATGGTTAGCGCGTTGGACTATTACACAGATGGTCCCGGGTTCGATTCCCGGTGACGACAACATCAATTTAGAAAAATAATATGTATGAGTTTTCTATCACTTATATGTATCGCTGCGCCCACCTTCGGTGTTCCCATAGCATTTAACCCCACCGAAGTAAAATAATGAATCAGGGCTATGAAATAAAAAGCTTCAATAAATTCGCCAACTCTACACCAGGTGGCGAGCAACAACTGTTCTAAGACTTATCTACTCGCGCAATTACGGTGTTGCCATGTTTGAAGCCCTTCATCTTTCACCACCTTTCATCTCTCCACTATCCCCTTTATAATGAAAGCAACACATTAATTAATTGGAAGAATTTCCTAAGTGTTGCTTCTCTTTTAAAAAAAAAAAAATATATTGTGATTTTAATATTTTGCCATATCACGCATTTTTGCAAAAGGCCGCTTTTAAATATTAGCGTTTTGTTTTTTTGGGTTTTCCATAAATTGTGCAAAAATAGATTTGTATTTTCAAAAATAAAGCAAATCAAGGTTGATTCTAGTATTTCTATCTGGCTAAATATCTCATCATAACCCGAATATATTTCATCTTTTTATTCATTTTTCTTTCTGAGTATTGATTCATATCATACACTTTAGCGTGAAGACATTTTCAGCATAAGTGAATTACACGTTACTTTTAATTTAAGAGATTTTGCCATGGCACACGCAAATCGTTGCTGGCAATACTGCAGTAATAATATAAATCTTAAACATTCACTAAGTTTTACTGCACTCAAAAAAAAAAAGGGGGAGGATCTCTGCAGAAAAATTTAAAATATCTGCAAAAGTGTTTTACCGAGCTGATTTTCAGCAAAAAATTAGCAAATTCAGCAAATATTTTTGCTGACACTTAGTTCAATGAAAACTTAAATCGATATGTTGAAATCAACAAAAGTTTTTGCTGGAGATTAATAAATTTAAAAAATCTGAAACAAATTGTATACCATTTTAATTTATTCTATTTTTTTTTTAGGATTATTTTAAATATATATAAAAATTTTAGGACTTGCACACAGCTAACATAATAAAATTAAATAAAAAATCTGCAAATAAACAACATATTTTATTAATAGCATTAAGAACAAAACATAATAATTCTCAATTATTTACATGCATGTATGTATTTGAATCTCTGACGCCATTTTTCGAATGAAGATAATTCTAAAATACAAAAAATAAATTTTCAAAATATTGCTAAGTGTCATAAAAACTCTTTATTTATTAAAAACAACTCCTGAGACTAGAATTTATTGTTTTGCACAGTCGTACTAAAGCGTATTTTCTTTTTGCCTACATCCTCAATTTTCAAATTTATCAAAATGTTATTCATTTAGTAATTTTTTAAATTAGTTGTTTTAATTTAATTATTGTTTTATTTATATTTCTTTAATATTCACAATTTTTATGTGAAAATGAGTGCCTTTGTTTAATATGTAGTATACAAAAAAAATTAAATGAACGAAATCAATCTCACTTGCATTTTGTATAAGTCTTATAATTGTCGTGTTTGCTTGTATATTTTTTCTCTACTTCGTTTATACAAGCTGCGACATCTACATCTAGTCTTTATACTTCTTCTCCATGCTAGAAATATGTTTATCAGCACACTTTTGGTTTCAACGTAAATTAGTTCAAAATTAGGTTTTTTGGGTAAAAGCGTTGAACTAAAATTAAAAAAAAAAAAAATGCTGAAAGTTAGTTAAATATTTGAAATAGACATTTGACTTAATTTACAACAAACCTTCCTTTTTTGAGTGTAATAGCTAAGAGGCTGCAAGGATTAGCGAGTATTTTTAATACTTTATTGATCAAATTCATAATCACTTAATATAATCCACAATTTGTAAAGAATATAAGTGTTCGATATATGATTTTCCATTAGGTTGGATTTTTCATTTCTATTTTACAATGAAACATTTTTTATCACCTATCAATTTTGGGAAAATCGGGATTTCCTTGAAAAAATATAAATTTTTCAAATGGACATTTTGACCTGTCGAAGAATTAGCTAAAAGCTTAAAATAAAGATTCGGATTTGAATTTGAATTTGAATGAATTAAACCAAAAACCTGTGCCAATTTTCTGGAAACGATTAAAATTCTCGCTTTCCTTCATTAAAAACAATGGATGCGAACGGATTAAAGCTAGAAATGTCTATAATGTATTAATGTGCCATCAAAAATATTTTATTTTCTTTAATCCCAAATGTTGTAAATAGAGATTTAAACCTTTATAACCCCCAAACCAATTTAGATACGGCCTTCAAAAAAATTGTAAAAAATTACGTATCAGAATATGATGAATGTTTTTAAAAATACTTAGAACAAAATATTTTTAAGTCTTTTTAACCACAAGAATTAAAAAAAAAGTACAAAATGTCCATTTATACATTAAGTTTTCCTTTTAGCATCGAAGTGCTCATTTCTATTACTAAAACCCCCCAGCTATCTTGTTTGCGTTAGCACTGAAATTCGATAAATCATAATTCAAGCGACACCTTAATATGCATACAAACATATTTATACCAAAAATTATGGTACCTAAGGTACCATTTTAGGGTTCTTTTAATTCTTGGAAATTTTCACAAAGAAATTCAATTACCCAGTTGGCAAACTAGTCTTTCATAAAATTGTCATCAATGAAGTTTTGACAACATTTTGAAATTTGTCGTCTAAATTTTAATATCGAGGACAAATAAAGCGACAATATCATGTACTTGGTAGTGTTTTAAACCTTACTGATGACGTGATAAAAGACAAATTTCAAAACTGGTCTTACACTCAGAATACTCTGTAGGTCAAGACCGCTGCAAATGTGGTTAAAAACAAACGTAATTTCACTTAAAGAAAGAACGAGTTACATTTCATTGAATTCAACTAACATTGTCATTTGTTTTTAATATTCAAAAACTGACTAACAATTGTAGTAAAAATTAACCACATGGTAGTAAACAATAAGCAAACATTTTTTCTGTTTAAATAACAAAAAACTTCTGTAAAATCATAAAAAAGTCATTTGATGTGGTTTGTTTTTTTAAATGAACTACAAGGTCAGTAAAAAATTTTATTTGTTCTACAAATGACTGACATTTACATTAAGAGAAACTGTATCACAACCCAAACAACTACGTATTTTTAAAGCAGAAGTTCCCTGAATGTATATATGATTTTATTAAGGACAAACTAAGCGATTATTGCATCTATTGTATCATATTTCACACCACATATGAGCTACAATGTTGTTAACCTGTCTGTAATAAGATTTTATTAAGGAAATTGTTGTGTCTTCTGGAAAAATTGCAATCAATACATAAGTTCTTATCAAAAATGGAACATTATATAAAATATTGTATGTGGAACTGTCAGCAAAAGTTCGTTTTAACCGATGGTTCGTCTAAAGCGTGTTCAAATTAATAAAAATTTAATATACGTAACTAAGTAAAATGTTTTCCCAAATGTCGGTATTTGCAAATTAATTTGTATTAACTGAGAATTTGTCTTATCCGAGTTTCTCTTAAACCAGTTTCGCTGTGAAAAAACGTATAATATTTTCTTATTTGGGTGCGTTTGTCGTTGATATGGTCATCGACGCTATAATTCAGGGCATTTTCGCTCTCACTGTTAACGATAATATATCAAAAAAAGTCGCTTATATATTCATGGACGACAAAGTGAATTATATTGTCGCTCATATGATCATCAACGACCAAGTGAGCGAAAATGTCGCTCAGAATGTCGTTTACGATTTTGCTGACATTTGCTTGAAAAAGTTGTCAACAATTTGCTTGGACTGTCGAAAAAAAGTGTTTTAAAACGATTTACTATAAGTCGTGTATCCGTCGTCAAGGATTTCTTCAAGACATTGCCAACGCGGTAAAGTGATTGCTGGCGGTTATACTTACTTAGTATTTGTGTGCTCATAAAACAGACACCGAAAGACATACCCACACACAAATCCATAGGCATTCTTATAAACAAACAAAATATGTACTTCAACAAGTTAAAGCTAACATTACTTACACTTTTAAAGTTAAAGAAAACGCTTAAGGTACTAAAAAGTAAAACATCCTGTTGCTGAACTGTGAAATTGTAAAATTGTTAGTGTATTGCTTGATTCCTCATATACATAAACATCTAAATTCAATTGAGTTTCTCTTTTTTATGATTATTTTCAAGTTCTTTACAATAACAAAAATATTTATTTAAAATATACAAAAATATTTTTTTTTAAAGTTTAATAAAATTGCTAATTACTTTGAATAATTGTGGTAGGTAGAATAAAATGAGTTCACATTACAGCAAATTAACACGATAATATGATTTAATTGTAATGATATGCGGTTAATTGTGTTGTAATGTTTTTTAAATTGAATTTATAAAATTAATAAAGCCTAAAATTTTTGACATTTTCTGAGAGAATTTTCAGCATGATATCAATGAATTTTTGCATTAGATCTATGAACAGGAATTCGTCCATTGAAATTTTTCATTAAATTAATGCAAAAATCAAATTAATGCAGTTTTTCAGAAAATTTCGTACGCCTAAAGAAAAATTTTTATTAAAAATAGTTTCATAAAAATTGTGAAACTTTTTCATAAAATTTTAGAGATTTTGCATTTACTTCGTGAAGAAAACTTCTTTAGTTTAGTGAAAAGTTTCATTAGAACTCGTCTAAGAAAATTCTTTCTGTATAATCAATAACAGGCAGTCTAAAAACTGGGTAGCAATCTCTTCTTTGGAAGATTCTCTAGCAGATTAATGCATCAATCATATTTGTGGGTGGGGTTTAAGGGTTTAATTTTTAATTTCAAAATAGGGCTTATTGCCGTATTTTGTGAAAGTAACTTTGTGTGGGATGGACATATCTCAGGAAGTAGGAGAAGCTTATCCAAGATTATGGTATCAATCTTTTCTTTGGAAGATTCTCTAGCAGATTAATGTATTAATCATATTTGTGGGTGGTGTTTAAGGGGTTAATTTTTAATTTCAAAATAGGGCTTTTTGCCGTATTTTGTGAAAGTAACAATGTGTGGGGTGGACATATCTCAGGAAGTAGGAGAAGCTTATCCAAGATTATGATATCAGTCTCTTCTTTGGAAGATTCTCTAGCAGAATAATGCATCAATCATATTTGTGGGTGGTGTTTAAGGGTTTAATTTTTAACGTATGGTCTAGTGGACTTTTTTGCTCAGTACAATCCCAAGAATCAGAAACTCGAAGCGCCCATTAAGATTTTTTTCCTTCCATACTAATCGCCCCACCCTAATATATATATTTGGTAATTTTCAACACGAAAATCTTTCGTTAAATATACAAAATATACAAAATTTACGAATTTTTTGCGTTCATTTTACCAATTTATTTTTATGTTTTACCAAAGAATTTCATTGCTTCGTAACAAGAAAATATTTTGTCGGCGCTACGAAATAACCCCCAATGAAATAACCCCCAACGGCCAAAAATGAAATAACCCCCAAAAAAATTGTGTAAAATTGTTTGGGGGTTTTTTCATTTTTTTGGGGATTATTTCATCTTACGGTTTGGAGATTATTTCATTATGAAGCAACCCCCAATGAAATAAAGCCCAAAATTTAAATTCTTTGGAGATTATTTCATATGCAATTATTTTGGGGGTTATTTCATATTTTTTGGGGGATATTTCATTTTGCTAAAAGTGAAATTTTTTTAATATTTGTTAGTTTTTCTGCGTGGCGGCCTGCGGCCGCTCTTAGGGGTTTTCTCCTCCATGGGACGCGGCAGGTGGCTTCGCTGAATAAAGTTTCCCTGCGCGCGTCAAACTAGTTAAGATAATGAGACGCGCGCAGGAAAACTGTATTCAGCGAAGCCACCTGCCGCGTCCTATGGAGGAGAAAACCCCTAAGATCGGCCGCAGGCCGCCACGCAGAAAAACTGAACAGTGTAACAAAAGAATCAAAAATATGAAAACAAAAAATAAAAAAAATTTGGGACATATTTCATTTTTTTGGAGCTTATTTCATTGGGGGTTATTTCATTTCTTCCTTTGGGAGTTATTTCATTACGAAACAACCCCCAAATTTTGGGTGTTATTTCATTTTCACCTTTGGGGAATATTTCATTTCTTTTGGGTATTATTTCATTTTTTTTTATTGGGACTTATTTCATTTTTTTTTGGATTTATTTCATTGGGGGTTATTTCATTTTGTCGTTTGGGTGTTATTTCATTGGGGGTTATTTCGTAGCGCCTATTTTGTCAAATATACGAAATAACGAAAATGGTGTGTGTACTTTAGGATGTACTTTTTTATATTTTACGCAAAAGTTTCGTTGTTTCTGATCACTAAAATCGTTCGTAAAATACACTAAATTACGAAATTTTTTATTCAAGATTTTTTTCTGTAGCACAAAAGAATTTCGATGTTTCGTTTGCTGTATTATAATAATTGTTTTATAATTGTTTCATATTAAAATTGTTTCATAATTATGAAACAATTTTATAAACTGAAATAATTTTATTTTTACTTTTAGCAAAATATTATAAGGGCAATACAGTTTTCTAAAAATAATCAGAGTTTAACTTTAACCACAGATATTTCCACATAAAATTGACAATTAGACCTATGGTTAATTCGATATTAAGCCTAAGTTTTTCAAATAAAAGGTTCTCGCTCGTTTATGAAAACATTTTCAAAAATTTTTTTTTCTGGTAAATTAATATAAATCATGTAATTTATTTAAATCCAGTGCGTTTAAAGCGAGGGTTCGTCTAAAGCGTATTCAAATTAATAAAAATTTAATATACGTAATTAAGTAAAATGTTTTCCCAAATGTTGGTATTTGAAAATTAATTTGTAATTTATTTAACATGTAATTTATTTAAATCCAAGAGAGGTTAATATTTCATATATATCAATTCATTTTATAAATTCATTTATTGTTAAGGCTGAAAAAATTAAATCAAATTGATATTTGTTCCTTTCTCTATTGACTTAAATCATATTTTTATAATTCTATTAGTTTTTTCTTGAATTTAATCTTTAGCGTAGAGTAATTATGTATTGTGAACGAACCTTTAATATTTTTTGTTTTAAATGTAAATATAATTTATAAATACGTTAAGGAAAATAACTGTATTCAAATTAATAAATTACACTGTTAAACACTAAAAATGCATCGGATATGATAGATCACGAATGTGAACACCAAATTTTAATATTAGCTCATGTTTTTCATATATTCGCGAATTCAAATTTTACCGTATATAAAGTTTTCTAATTAAAATTTCATATTTATTCATATACCTAAATATGCTTCGAATAGCTTTTAATGCGTCGTTAAAGTAGGAGTATTTGAGCATTTAAAACCATATTAATATTGGGCGAAGGATGTACGATATCCGTGCAATTAACTAGAAAACTTTACTTCTTCTTTTTATTTTTTATGAATGTTATACAAATCTTTAATCGAATTTGCAAAATTTTAGCACATGATGATAATTTATATTCCACTTAATTCATTTCATCGAAGAAATCCAGAAATTGTATATCAAAATTTTCGGAAAATTCAATTTGAAATACAACTTTTTTAATTATTTTAAGAAATTTAATTTTGTATGTATTTACTATGGAGAAAATTTTTAAAAGTAAATTTTTAACATAATTTAAAATCATTATTTTTTAGGAAAACTAAGTTCAATTAACTTGAACTTGGATGGTATTGCTTACAAAACAGGTGATAATGAATGTTTGAATGTTTCTATCTGCATATTATTAGTTAGAATTAGTCACAGAGTTAATAATTTTGAGGCAAAAAAATATATTAAAATTTTTAATTTAAGCAATTTTTTAACTAAACTTAAAGATAGAGTACAAGATTTTTCTCATAAATTAAGTAACTCGTGATGTTTACTAAATATACATATTAAAATTTTGGATCTTCTTTTTGTTGCAGATTTTTATTAGCGAAATCGTAAAAAATGTGAAAATTAAACTTTAAATACATGTCTAGGGAAAATTATTGCAGCTTTTGAAACGTTAAAATTAAATTAAAAAGCATAGTTCATACTATTTAAATGTTGTAAAAAAGTAGCTTCTTTGTTTTAAACTTTTTAAATTTTTGCATAAAGCTTATCAAAAAAAAATCTATTTCCTACAAAAAGTGCTCTGCTAATATTTCTTTAACTATAGCAAATATTTATTTAAATTTCTAAGATCATAGTCGTGATCTGAGTCCCAAAGTTTTTTAAAAGCGATTGGTCGCATCCCCGATGTATCAACTATTTCTCATTTTGTAGAACTGTGTTATTTGTTTAGCGAGTTCAAACTGAGTTTTTGCATAATTTTAGCAGAACTTGCAAATATTTAATTTTTAAATTTATTCTAAGTATAAATTGCTTAGAGCATTAAAAACGATAAAGTTATTCAACCTAGTTAACATCTAAGTTAACCAGATCAAATTTACAAGTAAAATAAGGATTGCTCATCAAATTATAAATAACTACCAAATTTTTGTTATGAAAAAGTAAACATTTTGGGAAATTACTTTTATAAACGAAACTTTTACTTTAAATAAAATTAAAAAACGTAATTTAATTTTATTTTCGATCTCACTTTATTGAAAGTTAAAATTGTAATGATAAAACTAAATCTAACAATTTATTAAGAACCACAAAACATGTAAACAAAATAAGTATATGACGAACAGACAAAAAACTGGACCGTTATTCTTAGAGAGACTAAGAGTAGCCAGTACATTGATTTCATATGTGCGTTTACTAATTTGTTATTAACTAGCAATAACAAACAGTAAAGCACATATGAACAATAGACAAAACAGACAACAACAACTAATAATAGGGATTAACAATGACAGTGACGACACTACTAACATTGATGGTACAGTGAGTGGTACTGTGACTGGCGATCTGACCCGACACATACATTTTGTAAAAAAAAAAATACAGATAAAGTCAAATTGTCCCTTGTTTGCATAAAAAGTAAGTATTTTTATATAAAAAACATCTATCTTTATAAAATACAATGTTTTGATAAAATAGCTCATACTTTTTAACTAAGAAACATATTTAATCCAATTTTGTATAAAAAGCCTTATTACAGTTATTGTAGTCGAATTCGAGAGTATGTCGAATTTGCTAAAAAAATCATTAAAAATACAACTTTTTAATGAAATTTAAAGTTTCCACCAATTCAATCCCTAACCCTAATGTTTAAAACATTTAACATTTAACATAACATTTAACATAAAACATATAAAACATTAAAACATTTGTACCTATGTTTAGTGTACTATGTTCAAGTGTGCTAACAGAGTGAAATTAAAAATAAACTTTTACAATCTCTGTTTTTACAATACAATACTCATATACAACATTTAAAACACTTCCGATATTCAATTTCATAGATTCAAGAGATATATAAAAAATCTTCAAAAGCATATCCGCTGGGAAGGAGGTTTTCCTCAATCCAATTTTAGCCCATGTACATGAGATTGGGCCAATTAAAAGATACAGATGAATTGATTTCGACTTCTCTATAACATATTCAAATTTCAGTATAATCGGTGGGTGACACCGTTATTAAGAATAGAAAATTTGCGATTTAATTTTTCAAGACTTAACGTTTTGATTTGTTACTAAACTATTACTCTTTTTTTAGGCTTTCGGTGACGCGCAATAATACATGTAAGGACCTTTCAGTAGATAAAATCTGTATTACATTAACACACTCAGGGAACTTCTGCTTTAAAAATATGTAGTTGTTTGGGTTGTAATACAGTTTCATTATTTTTAATGTAAATGTAAGTCATTTGTAGAACAAATAAAATTTTTAACTAACATTGTAGTTCATTTAAAAAAACAACTCACATCAAATGACTGTTTTATGATTTTACATTCATTTTTTACAGTTGTTTTTTGTTATTTAAAAAAAAAAAAAAAAAAAAAAATTTGGTTTATTTTTTACTACCATGTGGTTCATTTTTACTACAATTGTTAGTCATTTTTTGAACATTTAAAAACAAATGACAATGTTAGTTGAATTTAATGAAATGTAAGTCGTCCTTTTTTTAAATGAAATTTCATTTGTTTTTGACTGCAATTGCTGTCGTCTTTACCAACATAATTTCCTAAGTGCACACTCAGCGAAGTTATGTTTTAAAAATTTGTAGTTGTTTGGGTTGTAATACAGTTTCTTTATTTTTAATGTAAATATAAGTCATTTGTAGAACAAATTAAATTTTTTTCTTGCAAAAAAAACTGTGTTTCATTCAAAAAGTCACGGACTAATTGATCCGCCCTCGTAAATACATACATTTTTATCAAGAATTCTTAAAATTTGCTATTTTCAATTTAAAACGAGCTTTCAACCTCCGTATATTTACAAAAATAAATCAAACATATTAGCTAGGTTGATACTAGTATTTCGATCTGGCTAAAGATCTCATCAGAACCCGAAGTTTTAGAAAAGCTAGAGCCTATATAATAGGCAGAACTTTAACAAAAAACCTATTCATAATCAATTTTGCTCCATTCTTGTCTTCTTAGTAATCAACCACGTGGTTAGGTCTTTTCCTAACAAGCATCATGACGTTACTAAACTTTGAAGACCAAAAATGTTCTATTTATATAAAAAATTTTTAGTGTGTACTCTGGCTCAAGTAATATTTTTATCAGTTATATTAGTTTTTTGTTTTTATATACATCGAGATTATTTTTATGTTATTTTCAATTTATAACGAGCTTTCAACCTCCGTATATTTACAAAAATAAAGCAAATCAAATATATTAGCTAGGTTGATACTAGTATTTCGATTTGGCTAAATATCTCATCAGAACCCGAAGTTTTAGAAAAGCTAGTGCCTATATAATAGGCAGAACTTTAACAAAAAACCTATTAATAATCAATTTTGCTCCATTCTTGTCTTCTTAGTAATCAACCACGTGGTTAGGTCTTTTCCTAACAAGCATCATGACGTTACTAAACTTTGAAGACCAAAAATGTTCTATTTATATAAAAAATTTTTAGTGTGTACTCTGGCTCAAGTAATATTTTTTACAGTTATATTAGTTTTTTGTTTTTATATACATCGAGATTATTTTTATGTTATTTTCAATTTATAACGAGCTTTCAACCTCCGTATATTTACAAAAATAAAGCAAATCAAACATATTAGCTAGGTAGATACTAGTATTTCGATCTGGCTAAAGATCTCATCAGAACCCGAAGTTTTAGAAAAGCTAGAGCCTATATAATATGCAGAACTTTAACAAAAAAACTATTAATAATCAATTTTGCTCCATTCTTGTCTTCTTAGTAATTTGCGATGTTGCAGTTTATGCGAAAATTTATCAGAAGCAACACCTTAAAATTTAAAGGTGATTTCTATTAAAACACTAATGGTTTCAAAACTCTCTGTGGGCGCAGTATTGTAATGGTTAGCGCGTTGGACTGTTACACATATGGTCACGGGTTCGATCCCGATTGACGGCAACATCATTTTAGAAAAATAATATGTATGAGTTTTCTATCCCTCATATGTATCGCAGCGCCCACCTTCGGTGTTCCCATAGCACTTAACCCCACCAAAAGTAAATTAATGAATCAGGGATATGAACAAAAAAAAGCTTCAATAAGTTCGCCAACTCTCCATCAGGTAGCGAGCAAGAACTGTTCTAAGACTTATCATCTCAGTGTTGCAGTGTTGACATATTTGAAGCCCTTCATCATTTCCCACCTTTTATCTCTCCACTATCCAATTTCCAAAGAAGCAACACATAAATAAATAGGAAGAGTATCTTCAGTGTTCCTTCTCTTAAAAAAAAAAATACTACAAATAAAATTTTGTAGAGAACAATTGAACAAACTTTTGATACAATTGGATATTTTCATAGTCAGTTTGTTATAAATTTCATTCGAACACTTACGACCGTATTCATAAAAAATCTTAATGCCGATTTCAAATACATTTTAGTTAAAACACATTTTAAGTCCCAAAACTTTATTAATGTACGAATATTAGTTTAAAATACATATTTTAAACGTTGCGTCAAAGTTACTATTCGTTTACGAATACAGTTTTAAGTCTAAAATTTGTGTTTTAGCTAAATTGTATTTAAAATGGTGTTAAATGTTTTTATGAATAGAATAAATACTCACCTACATGTGTCACTCATACAACGCAGTTAATTTAAAGATTTTGTTTTTTTATGCGAATATAAAATTCACGGTTCTTGAACAAACAACAAAATTCTCAAACTAGCTTTTTTGAACACCAAATTTTCACATAATGGGAGGAATGTATGTATTTTAAATGTACCATCACATTATGATAGTTTTGTGGAATTTGCTTTAAACATTTGTACAGTTCGTGAAAAATAAAACAGATCGTAAACAAAGCTGTCCAGGCAGAAAAATGCAATCGGCACAGTGTTGACAAAGCGCCGGCAACCGTCGGTTATGCGTTGTCAGAACGTTGGATTAACAATCTTAAGAATATTGTCCTGTTCCACAATTAATAATAGTAGCCAACCGTTTGTTTAAACGAACTTGCCACCGTTAAGAACTTGTAGATAATCCAACGGTTTGGCTGAAGCTATCGAATTGTTTGGTAGTTAAGTATAACCAAATTTGTATTGAGAAAATATAATTTCTTTTGTCGTGTCAAAATTTCTTTTATTTCAATTGAATGATTGTTATCACAACTAAACAATAAGGTGGCAGCAACCGCAATATTCGATTTGCAATAAATGTGGTAGCCACGACCGAGTATTTTTTTTTGGTAAGTAAATATGGAACAAAATTTAAAACTACTAGAATCTTAACTATTGTTTAATATATTAATCAATAGATTTATATATTGGCTTCTCTTTAATTTAAAATCAATTAAGCCCTATTTTTTGTCACTCCTTGTATGTTATGCATCGACGTGCGTCTTCTACCAATAAAAGAGTAACTGTTGCATGGTACTACATCCTGTTCATTCATCCTTTTCTTGGCAATATTAACTAAAACTTGTGATAAAAGTTTATTGTTATAATATATCTGTGTCATTTTAACAAAATAGACTAAGTAGACTTAGGCTAAAATCAATTTTTTTGTTTAATATTGATGTATTCATTGAGGTGCATTCATACATCTAACCCTCATTTCAAAATTCCATTTAGTGCGAAAAATATAAGATTTTTCTATAATGACGATTTTTGACAGGAAACTCTTTATCTGGAACTATAAAAATAAGTGTTAATTTATTTTTGGTAAGTATTTCAGACCTTATTAAGACGCACAGGATAGTCAAGGCTTTTTTTAAAATTACATTTAGTAAAAAAGTTATAACAGATTTTCATTTTACTAACTTCATACATATATCTCAATTTCTCAATACAACAAATTTCGACTTAAGCGCTTTTGTTAAAATGACACAGATATGAATGTATTGGTTGAAACTACCTACATGCACATCATGATGACAATCTACTGTGCACAAGTATGTGTGGACTTGTACCCCTATACAATATGTATTGTAGTTAAAATTGTTTCTATTTTATACAGTTTCTAACTGTGATTAAATAACATTGATTAAGTTTCTTATGTGTTTGTAGTAGGTTTGCATGTGTGCCTTTATGTTTTTTTGCACATGTCGTATGTAAAAACAAAAATGTTTGAATAAACAACAAACTGAAAGAAATTAACTTAAGAGCATTATATTTTGAATTATTAAAAAAACTAAACAAATTCATCAAACATATATATTTAATAGTTATTCCTATGACATACATGTAGGTATTAGTAATCTTTTGACTGAATTAAGTTTAAGTTTTATAAAATTTCTATGTACTTATTATATTCTTTAATTTACTTAGATTTCCGATTAATTAAAAAATATTAATTTGTAAATTTTTTCAATATTTCTTGTAACCATTATAAAAAGAAGTTATGATGTATAATTTCACTATTGAGCAATTCCATATGAAAGCGATCACCTTTTGGACGACCCCTCTCCGATTTTAAAATAAATAGTCTCAATCGATTGCCCAGCAAAAAATAATGTACCTACATATTTTTTTTTTTTTTATAGTGACTGGTATAGTGGTGGTGTGCACCACTGTCATGTGACAAAATTGAAGAATTCTTCATAAGGGACCTCATTGAAAGTTGTTTTAAAAAAAACTACTAAAGCGATCGCAACGAGTGATAGCTCGTTGGAAAGGTATTGAATCAGGCTTTAATTGAAAAATAAAATTTTCCTAATTTTTCTTGTTAAATAATTAAAAATAATTCAATTATAAAAAATATAAAAACAATGAGAACAAGGTGGTCTCTTAAATGCTCTTCTCCTGTCCAAACAAGGAGTCGGGGCCCATTTTTTTATTGCTGATTCTTAAAGCAAAAATTATGAGGAATCCAAAAAAAATAAAATTAGCCGGAAAATTTAGGAGCTTCTGTGGAAAATCGGAAAATTTAATTTTCATGGGAAAATTTAATTTTCATGGGAAAAAAGGTAAATTTCTGAGAAAAATTAGGAAAATTTTATTTTTCAATTAAAGCCTGATTCAATACCTTTCCAACGAGCTGTCACTCGTTGCGATCGCTTTCAATGAGGTCCCTTATGAAGAATTCTTCAATTTTGTCACATGACAGTGGTGCACACCACCACTAAACCAGTCACTATAAAAAAAAAAAAAATATGTAGGTACATTATTTTTTGCTGGGCAATCGATTGAGACTATTTATTTTAAAATCGGAGAGGGGTCGTCCAAAAATTTGTCAATTTTGATCGTTTTCATATGGAATTGCTCTATTATGAAATATAATTTCGTGTAAAATATAATATACTCATTCCCATACTTGGGATTTTTTTCTTTAGCATTGAAATTTCATTATTGCTATATTTCACTAAAAATCATTATCATTTAATTGAAATGAATTTTTTTGGCATTAGCTTTTGTCCTACTAATGCTACACACAAAGAAATAAAGTGGCAACCGAATTGAAAAGTGAACATTAATTGTAACAACTTATACAAACAGTTAGTGCAACGATATTAATATTCGCTTTCTGAAAATTTGGGGTGTTGTTATAAAGTTAAAATTCGTAATAACCGAGTTTGAGCCGTAGTAACCGAATTTCAGTTGTCAAATAGCTAAATTTATTTCTGTGTGTAATGAAATCACACTAATGCCTAAAAAACTAATTACAATTGAGCAAAAAAGAGTTTTTTAATAAAAAAAAAGTGGAGTGTAAATTGCTTAACATAGCAATGAAACGGAGATCGATAGGATCTGTAACACTGAATACGGGAAACAAAATGGAAAAAAGAACTAACTTTATATTATCCGAGTATGTTTATTTGTATTATCACGTAAATAAGTAAACAAATAAAAATACTGTTGCTGTTTCATAAAAATTGATTAATCTGGATCTCTCCCTAGCCCACTTACATTATAAGGGCCTATTAATACTCCTATGGAGCAAAATTTTTGTCCGTTTTGCCCTATCTCGCTTAGTTTCGGGGATACTGGTCATTTTCAAAAATCGCCATTGTCACGTACGTATTTGGGTAAACAAATAATTAGGATACCCTGAGGCTGTTGCATAAAAAAATTAATCTCTTGGACCTTGCTTATTTGTGTTATGACGGTAAAAACTTGGTTCGGTTTGCATTATGCTTTAGTTTCGGAGATATTGTCCATTTTAAAAATGCAACATTTTATGAAATGTCTAGTATCTCGAAAACTAAGCCAGATATCGAAAAACGATATCGAAACATTTAAAAATAAATAACAAGAAACATTTAAACCAAATTAAAAGTAGGTCGATTAGCTTTTAAGTGATTTATCATTTATGTTTAATTACATATTGAGTTAATACAAACTATTTAGAGTGTACGCAAGTTTGTTCAACAATGTCCTCATTGTGCCACTGTGCGTATGAGCAATAAAATAAATCATACGTCATGGTAGTCACTTTTTTAAATTATCTTAACTCTCTAGCCGGCAATACCGCCTCCAGGCGGGGTATTTTAAATTTTCCATAAGTGAGCCAAATGAGTGATTTATAATAAGAATTTAAGTTATTTGGATAGAAAACCAAATTTACAAAATAGTTTTTGAAGCAATGTTTTGGGTGTTTCAAAAAATAAACATTTAAAATGAACACAATATTCAGAAATGAACGAACATGCCACCAGTTGCCAAAGTTGATGCTTTCAAAATACCTTAAATTGAATTAATTTTGAGAAATTTGTATAATAAAACACAATAAAAAAGCAGCAATACAGTTCGGTCTTAGTCTTGAACATCATATTTTAAAATATATTAGAAAGAGATAATTGGTACTGGAGGTAGACATGCTTTGCAAACATAGTAATAGTTGTCTAGTATAATATTAGTTGTACATTTGATAATTGGTTTAAAAAAAATATCAGTGGCTTGTCAGTATTATTTTTTTTTTGTACTGTTGGCAATTTCTGCCTGCGAACAGAACAGATTTCTTCAATGGTTAATTACGACGAAAAAGTTATATAATTCTTCTTAATATTTGTTCCATTTTTTATATGTGCAAAAAACGCTTAAAGTTAAATTTTATGAAAACGAAAGAAAAAAAAGTAAAACATCTTAATTGTATATTATTTAAGAACTTATTTTTAGTTTTAAATTCATTAATTTTTACAAAATACTTCCGGAACTCATATTTTTTTTGTGTGTTCTTATATATTTTTATGGAAAAAATAATGAAGAACAATTATTAAAATAATTGGAGTTACTCGAGTAATTTTAATATCTTACTCGATTAATCGAGTAAGTTAAAAACCTTAAAATCGAGTTACTCGTTTACTCGGACAATACCAAACACGAGTAATTTGAATGCCCTACTGGATACCCTACTACCCTACTTTGCACATGGTCCAGAAGCTCCAAAATAGACTTCGAAGCTCCTGTCCATATATGGGCGTTGTATTAAATTTTCGATCGGATATAGATGGTATTAATAGTGAGTAAGTCGTGCGGAGTGAAGTACTTCCTACACCGCCTTAGAAAACCGAGACACTTGAATGCTTCTTTCGACACTTGAAAAACGTGCTTATTCCAACGGAAACTTGATTTTGATGCCTTTCATCATGGACTTTCATGCCCAGATTCCTCCATATCGATACCACCCAATTTAATAGATAATAATAATGTCATCTGCGAAAGAGTAAATATGGTTAAAAGTTTGAAAATATGAGAAATAGGGAAGGAGAATAAATGGAACCTTGCTTTGCATTGTAATTTTGCCAGTTCTTTTAAAGCAGTTGTTTTGGCTTGCAACCGTCCTTTCCTACGGCATTTACGATTTTCTACTAAGGCAGATGGTTCACGAATGAGCCAGTTTCCTTTATTTATCCCCTTAACTGATTTTGCAGTTTCCTTGCATGTCACAATAACATCTGACCACGCATTTAAGTCGCTGAGAGGTCAGTTGACCTTCAGGGCTTAGTTATATTCCGCTTTTATATCTGCGTTTTGTTGGAGGGCTGTGATGTACCGTTCGACTTTTCGTTTTGCAACGTTTACTGCCGCAGGTCTAAGACAGAAAACAGCTTCAAGTAAGGAGTGGTCACTGGAAATATCGGTCCGTCTTCTAGCTTTAACGTCCATAAGAGAGCACAAAAAAATCTGCTAACCAAAATTAAAATTTGTAAAAAAATGGTTTAAATATATTATCATATAAAATTTTTCTGCATTTAATTTAAATTAACCCAGTATAATTGATAACATATATTGGCAGTAAGTGACGATGAAGTTCACCGACATACAACTAATCGGCAAAGTAAAACCAAAGAGTTATTGAGAATAGGGAAAAAAAGAAAATGCACAGAAATACACTGAGAGAATTAGTTTAATATTAATTACCGCAAGAACAAATTTTATCCATATTTGAACTAATTTTTCGACTTAAAATTGAGTACTAAATTTTGCCATTTAATTAAACCACAATTGTTTTCAAACCATTTTTTTGAGTCTCCGCTATCAGTTTCACTTGTAGATGGAGTTATTTTTTAATATTTTTTATTATATAATCTTATACTAGGCAATATCTCGGAAACTAAGCGAGGCAGAGCAAAATGGACCAAAAATCGTTACTCCGTCTTCATTGGTAACTACCTTTTTAATAAAAATTTGCTGTTGATACAGCTTTAAAATTCTGTTGATTTTGCTAAATTCAGATTTAATTTATCTACAACTGTCAACTCAAATTTAGTTCTTTTTTAAAATTTAGGTAACCCAAATTTAGCAGGTTGTGGTTCGCGACTTCATTGAAAATTTTGCTGGCTCAAATTTAGATACTATATTTTGTTGTCGTAGCTGAATTTTCAAATATTTCTACGGACTTTTTGTATGAATTTGAATAATTTTCATTTTCATTGCACAATTAAAGGTTGAAAAAACATAATTTTTATTTTTAATAAAAATTATATCAGACTTGTATAAAAGACAAAGTACGGTCTTGTTTACATCTTGTTTTTAAACAAAGCAAGTGTATAAAAGAAAAGGAGAAAAAAAAAATTAAAAACCTGTACTGTATATCTTCCAAAGGTAAGCCTTGCACATAACAAACATGTTTTCAATTTATTTCTGATCAAGGAAGTTGATCTTTATCTTCGAGCTCATATATGAATTCTTATTTAGTGGGATAACTTGTTTATATGAATGTTTGAGATTTGCATGGGGTTGTCACTTCTTTCAAAAGGTGTTCTGATGATGGGAAGCTAGAAAATTTCCGAAATAGATCTATCAACACATTCCTGAAAGTGGTCAATTAATAAATTTGAAAACAATATCATAATAAATAAATATAGAGTATTGTCTCGAACTTGAATAATTTTCATTTTCATTGCACAATTTAAGGTCGAAAAAACATAATTTTTATTTTTAATAAAAATTATATCAAACTTGATTTTCTTCAAGTGTAAAACATTTATTTTCGATAAATTATTTTCCATTCATTTAATTCATATGAAGCTACTCTGGCTATGTTCTATTCAATAATCAGATTGTAAAAACTTATTTAGTTCACTGCAGGTAACCAAAGTGTCAATTTCAAAGTTGTTTCTAATAAAAAAAAAAATAAAATAAAAACAACAAATTGATTTTTCTAATATGCAAACTAAATTGACATAATAGATAAAGTTAGTGTAAAGTAAAATTTACTTAAACCATAAAATAAAATAGTAGAAATTGTGATAAAAGCTAATTTTAGATACTAAATAAAATAAAAACAACATGAAGTGAATGAAATTAACACAATATTTTTTTAGTTTTAAAGGAGTTTAAAAATAAAGTGTCTTAAATATTACACCGACGGTACTTTTCACACATGAACAAAACACTTTATATGTGAAACTAGAAACCATATATAGTAAAACTGTGTTCTTGGTTCTTCGCCATCACGTCAAAATTCTTTTTAAATGGACTTTAAAGTTTCGATTTTTCAAAAAAAAAAAATTAAAATACTTGTACTCATGATATTACTTAAATGTTGATGTCAAATGCAAAGTGAAAACCTTTTCTTTAAAATAAAAACAATGATTTTAATTTAACAGGATCAAAATTTTCAAAAAAAAATTTTAACAAATTTAGTACTTCAACCTCCTTTGTGGTTTTTCATAAATTTGTCCGAAATAAAATCATTCTATATGCTTTAATATAGTATTCTATATGTTTTAATATAGCAAATATTCTTCACTTTTATCAATGTGACTTTTTTGATTTATTTTAACAAAAAACATTTTAATGTTTCTTATTTTTCATATGGAGTTTTGGCCTTACTCTCCAAAGGTAAATTTATCAATTTAGTGTACTGATACTTATTATCATACATACTAGCGTGATCAATTCGAGTAAGGCGAAAATTACTTATGACTTTAATAATATATATTCAGATTTAAAAATTCTTAAATACGTTGTTGAACCCATCAAATCAAACTTATTTCAAAAAGGCAGAAACTAGTCTAGTCTGATTTAAAACTAAAAGTGTTTATAATTTTTAGAGAAAAACGTTTATTCTTCTTCTTAACCTCAACATTTCTAAAAAAGCAGTTTTGTTCATAAAAAAACTCTACTTAACGAAACATTCATAATTGATAAAAAAAAAACAAGTTAATAGAATTAGTTATTTGAATTGTTTCTCTGTGTTATTCATGTTGCCAAAGGTTTGACTTTTGATATTTGTCTAAATTAAAAATAATTAAACGTCTTACTCGATTTTTACTCGATTGATCGATCACCCTATTACATACTAATCCATACAAAAATTCAATTGATAATGATATTATTTTAATTTTACACATTAGTTGAAAGTTGTAAATAATTTATTTGATTTTGAATTGCCAGTTTTTATATCACAATTAAATACACTCACAATATATTTTCCGTTACCGATTCTAGTTTGTTTGTAAAATTTTAAGTAAAATTTGTTTTCAAACGAAGAACCAATTAAAACCCATAACAATTTTTTTTTCAACTTTTTCTATCGGTAGTTTAAAAAACAAACTATCCTGCTTAAAATCGACTTACATGAGCACACTTGCTTCATATATGTCCACATGCATTCATATGTGTTCATAAATGATTCAGACATGTGTGTGCATTACCAAAAATTGAGATATTATTTACTTATATAATCATACATGTACATAGATTTCCATACATGTTCATATGTGCACATTAACGAAAATTGAGGTAATATTTACATATATGATCACATGTGAACTCTAATGAACATATATGAATCCTTTATAGTTATATATGGACATATATGACCTCATACATGTTCATGAATGGATGTATATTTTCATTTTTAACTGGGTATATAAATATACTTTCTTTCTGCAGTAGTTAAATTTTGGCAGTTAAATTTTGAATTTTATTTTTTTCCAATAAGTTCCATAATATTTTTTACAAAAAGAATTTGTTTAAATACAAAATTATTTCAATTGCATTTAAAATAAATTCAAACATACAAATATAACATATATAAAAATAAGTAAAGGGTCCGCCAAGTAACTTTTTTTTTTTTTTTGAACTCCTGAACCAATTGGACTTTGTATGGCGTCATACCAAAGTCTTAATGCAAAATTCGTCTCAATGATGTCTCCGAAATGTTCAATTGTTGAGAACGACGGTGAATTGATGTTGATGGCGCTTCACGCACACTTTCTGCCACAGCAGCAATATTCTCGGGTGTACGCACTGTTTTTGGCTTTTCACGCTTTGGTTTATCGATGAGGATGCCAGTTTCTTTCACTTTTTTCACAAGATAACGAACATACGGACCATATTCGTACAGCGGAAGGATAAAACTAATTATCTGTCAAATCAGACATGAGCTAAGTGTTACCATTCACGAAATAAGCACTAGTTGAAAAAAAAAAGTTAGATGGCGGACCCTTTACAAACATTGGCTTGTGTATGAGTTCTGTTTTGTAATCACAAAAAGAAAAACGTTTAAGTTTTAAAAAGAAAGGAAAAAAATCGTTTTTTTTAGTTTTGTTAGTTGAAGACTAGACTTTTTTAAAAGACTTTATGTTATTTTTACTATCTATGTCGGTTATTTAAAAAATGTTTACAAATAAATACCAGCTGTTTTTGTCTTATCTTCCAAGTTCTTCCACCAAGATTTTTTTCGTCTTTTTCTTACATTTATTATCAATTAATGTTTTCTATTTATAATAATAATATATTAATTATGATCTCAAACCTGACAATTCAAAATGAAATGTAATTTTTAAAGACCAACAATATATACAACGTTCTTAAACCAAACATACGGATACAATGAAATGTAAAATATAATAGGAAAAAAAAAAAATCAATTAGAATATGTTGTGTTTGAATATTAGTACACACAGAGAAATAAAGTGTCAACCGAATTGAAAACTGTATATTAAGGATAACAACTTATAAATTCAGTTAGTACAACGATATTTACATTAGATTTCTGAATATTTTGGGTGTTGCAACTAAAATTCAGTTGAATTAACCGAACTTTGTTGCGAAAACTATTGTTCAATTGTACCAACCGACTGAAATTCGTAATAACCGAATTTGAATCATAGTAACCGAATTTTAGTTGGCAAATGGCCAAATTTTTCTCTGTGTGTATACATGCTGGATTCCCAATTCGTTCCCAGTAATGGTAACTTCAGCAGTTCGAATGGAAACCGTGTCAATTAAAAAGCTTTACGATGTAAAGATTACAAAAATATCTCATATTGTTCGGGTAATCAACTAAAATCAGAAAGAACATTTGCTATTTCAGTAAGTCGATTGATATATGGGGAAATCTAAGAAACCGTACGATTTCAGATTTTAAAAATTAAAAATTTCAAATTAGTGTTACACAATTTTTTTTTTTTTTTGGGATTAGCTTATTTAAATACATTAAAAAACAGTAATTCGTTCGCGTAAATCATTTTTTTTTTTTTTTGAGTGATGAAAAAGTTATAAACAAATTCCGCAAAAATTTTCGCTTATAAAATTGTGAACATTTTTGGATTTTTTTGTGATGCGAACATGTTTTTGTGTAACCTTTCAATGCTAAGTTCCCAAATTTTTGAGGTTAAAGTTAAGAAAAATTCAACTTAAAATTGGATCGCATATGCGCGGCTTAAAGAATTACGGGGACAAATCTTATATTAAGTTTGGACATTCGCATAGATATTATTATATTTAAATATTAAATCGGATAATATCGGATAATATTGTTTATCTCTTTATCAATTTGTTCTTTTTTTTTATTTTATTTTATTTACTATCAATATTTACATCAATTTTCATAAAATAACTTAACTAGTTTTGAGATTTTATCTAAAGATATTACAACAATTATTTACTAAAGTTAAAGAGATTTAGATTCCAGGCTTACATTGAATTTCAAGGATTTATAGGAAAAAGATAGTAAAAAACCTATATACTATATCACTATATAAATATAAGAACAGTAAGAGTAGTTTGCAAGACAGCCACTAAAGTCATCTATTTTTATATAGATTCAAATGTGCATAGTCTGAGTTCCTGCATTTTATCGTAAATGTCAGGGTCATTTCACTTATAACTGTATTAATAGTCTTCTGTTTTGACTTCATATGTAAGTCTCTAGTAGGGAATCTCCTTGGGAGATTGTATATAATTTTCAGATTTTTATTCTGAATAATTTGTAATTTTCTTCTATGTGAATTTGCACAATTTTTCCATACTGGGCATGCATAAATCAGAATAGGTCTAATACACATTTTGTATAGAAGAAGTTTATTCTTTATATTCAATTTGCTCTTTCTATTCAAAAGAGGATAAAGTGATCTACCACATTTTATTGCTTTCAAGCAAATATTATCCAAATGCTGCCTAAATAATAATTTCCTATCCAGAACTACCCCCAGATATTTTATAGAATCCGAGAAAGGAATCAGTTTTCCTTGAATTGAGAATGGACGAGACGGTATTCTCCTACGGGAGTTATTAAAAGGAAAGATTATGGCTTGGGATTTATCTTCGTTTATCTTAATTTTCCATTTAGTGAAAAACTTATTAGCCGAATTTAATGATCTCATCATGCGTTTAACAATTGCGTTAGAGACCTTACCATAACTTACAAATGCGCTGTCATCTGCATAGAAAGCTACATCATTACCACTTAGAGGTTTGAAATCAGATATATATAAGGAATACAAGAAAGGCGATAGTACAGAGCCCTGTGGTACACCCGCTGGGATAGGTTTCTCGGTTGATTGACCTCCTTCAACATCTACTATAAAGTGTCTGTCATCAAGGAAGCTCTTAATAAGTTTAACCAAGTATAAAGGGAATTGCATTTTATAAAGTTTATAAATAAGTCCTGCATGCCAAATCGAATCGAAAGCCTTCTCAATATCCAGGAACAGTACTCCTGTTGAGTATCTTCTACTTTTATTTCTCCTAATAATGTTTACTACCCTTTGTACCTGATGTGTTATAGAATGTTGTGCTCTAAATCCGTATTGGCATTTATGAATAAGTTCCCTTTCATCTGCAATCGTTCTCATTCGCTCCAAAACTATTCTCTCAAATACTTTGTCCAGACAACTTAATAAGCTTATAGGACGGTAACTACTTGGTGATCTTAGGGATTTTCCAGGTTTAACAATTGGAATAATTTTTGCCTTCTTGAATTGTAGAGGGAAAAAAGAATTTTGAATACAAAAATTAAATAATTTAACCAGGAAGTTCAGAGCAGAGTCAGGCAGTTTCTTAAGAACCATGCTCCGAATGCCATCTAAACCGGGTGCTTTATTGTTCTTAAGTTTCCCAATATGAAACTCAAGTTCCTCTCGATTCGTAAAAGCATCAGCAACAACTTCAATGCTATTAATTCTGTTAACAAAGGAGTTAACCTTATAGTCAATTGGACCCCTCATATTGACAGTTGTGAGGTGTGCGTTTGAAAAATGTGTGGCAATAGCATTCGCCATTGCCGTTTTTTCTATAATAAGGCAATTGTCAACTTCTAGAGGCCCAACGGACTTATTACTACCCTTAACAAATTTTGTCAGTCTCCAAAATTTTTTGGTCCCGCTTGGTAATTTTGAAAGCATGTTTTCCCATTGTCTATTCCTATCATTACTAATATGAAAAGATATCAATTTATTCAGTTCCCTTATTATAGCACTAATAGTAGTTTTCATCCCTGGGTCAGTACACCTTTGAAATCGTCTCCTGTATTTGTTCCTCATGGCAATGATTTCTCGACACAAGGTAGACCCTTGTCGAACATCTACATTGAAACTCTTGTGTGGTATGGTTTCTACACAAATTTCATTCAATATTCCCGTGAATTCTTGAACAGTGTTGTCAACATTAGACAAAGTTAAAGTAGCATTTAATATCGGGGACGAATTCATCCGGAGCTCAACAGCTCTACGAAAACTCGACCAATCAGCCTTACTATAGTCAGGAAAAATTCGCACGTTCTCAGTAACCTGTTCATTTATGGAAAATGTAAATGGTATATGGTCAGAATTAAGTTTAAATGGATGTGTTACGAGATTCGTAAAGGAAATAGATGAGTTAGTGAGTAAAAGGTCTATTGTCGATGGTCTTCTATATACTAAATTCTGTGGAATTCTAGTTGAATCTAGTGGGAAATATATATAATAATTAGAAGATAATTGATGATTAAAAAGTGACCGTCCTGCTGAATTGGTTTCGGAACAGTTCCAACTAGGGTGATGAGCGTTAAAATCTCCCAAAATGAAAAAATTCGGATGTAGTTGATGTGATCATATTTAGATCACCTAAAAAATCACCTGTGTATTTTGGGCAATAAGCTGCAATGAATAATATTTCTCTGTTGTTGATAGTTATTGAGATACATATGTTTTCAAACAGCTTTGTTGGGAAGGGATTTTGTAGGTTGTGTTTTATGGAAGATCGTATAGCTATAGCTACACCGCCCCCTTTTGTAATTCTATCATTTCTATAAATCGTATAGCCTGGTAATGTTAATTTGTGATCAGGTTTGAGTAAAGTTTCGTTTAAAAATAAGATGTCCACAGCGTGTTCTCTTATAAATAGATGTAGTTGTACAGATTCAGATAATTTGGTAATACCTTGACAGTTCCAGTGCATTGCTTTGAGACATCTTAATATATTAGTTTTATATTGCATATTTAACCCATTAATGCCTGACCCCCGATTCCATTGTCCAATATCGATGAAATTTCACACATTCTTTACTTAAGGTCTTGGAAGTTATTTGATATAATTTTCTTTTCGATTTTCCATACTTGGGACTTATTAATTAACCACTGATATAAATTAATTTCTCTGTGGTTTTTTAATTAAACTATTTTGTTATGCTCTTTCATTTTTACTTGAAAATAATCGATATTTCAAGCAAGGGTACTTCATAAAACTGTAAAATACGTATTTTAATGGTCATGTCATGAAATCATACCTGTTGCCCAAGTGAGTGGTCCTACCCAGCTACAAATTTTTTGCACTTTAAAGAATACCTAATACTATTAGCCAACAATAAAGTTTTCCGATGTGTCGCTTTTCCAATTTTTCAGAGGCAATTTCAATTCTTTCTTTCAATTTTTCAAAATATGCAAATTTTGCAGACAATTGAACAGATAATTACCAACCCCCAATTTTTACCAACATTTTCCTAAAGTATTTTAATCCTTTCTCCACCTACCTGTAAAAATCAATTTGATGCAACTCTTACCTGGCTTTAGCTATAATTTTTTTAAGATGGCTCCTTTTTGGGTATTTAAATACCCAATAGGCAGGAATGGGTTAAGTAAAGACATTATAACATTAAGCTGTTCAGCTTTTGTAGAGCATTTGCGAAGGTCAGCTATTGCACCAGTAAATATATTAAATAACTCATCTACTGTAAAGAGATCATCTGATTTGTTGCTTTGTTGATTACCATTTTTTAAGGCATCAGAATAACTTGTTATGAAATTCGACGAACCAGGCTTTGTAGCTTCAGTTCTAATATTGTTTCCACTTGAAACAGGTCGATTTGATCTATAATTTACGTTTCTAGTTCGGATATTACTGTTGTTGGTCAAATTCTGCCTCATGTTTATATAGTCTTTACGACTTGGACAGCGTGGGTCATCCGCTCGATGATTACAATTTTTTAAGCCTTTATTCACGCAGTTAAAGCATTTGTACGTAACAGTACCCTCGTGATCTGTTTTATTAACAGTGCAAGTAGAGAAGTCATGACCGCCTCCACAGGCAATGCATATATTTTTTCTATAACAGTTTTTAGTGCCATGTCCATACATAGCACATTTTGTGAAAAAGTTGGGCCTCTGTTATTATTACTTGGGTTTTTCCAATGAATCACAATACCACGCAAGTATGTTGCGATCTGTCGAACTCTAGCATATATATGGCATCATCGGCTGATGACCGTGAAGTTAAAATTTCCTTTACACTTATAGTAATGACGTTAAACGAATCTTTAAGCTCCTCAGTTATTGCCTTAACATCTGTTTGAGGGAGGCCAAAAAGAACTAATTTGAACATCTTTCTATCTACTACATCGTGTGTGTAGTATAAAAATTTTTCATTTGAGAGTATAGTTTTTGCAGCACTAAAATCTGACAATGTTGGCGACATTACTTTGGTGCCAATTGACATTCTTTTAAACAGGTATATGCCCCCAGTTTTTGATACACAGTTGAAAAACTATGCATGGAATCAACAACAATTGGTGGAATAACAACTTTGTATTCAGTTGGTTGCACTTCACCTTCGCTATAGGTGTCATCGTCATCTTCAAGATTTGCAAGATCTTCAAATCTGTTGGCGTTTGTACGAAGTTTATTTTTTGGGACACTTCCCCAAAATTTTTTACGCTTATTTGCGCTCATTTACACGTTATTTTTTTTTCGTGTTATTATAACTTTTTTTTTTTTTTTTATTATTATTATTTTTGACTTTCTATTGTACAATGTACAGTTTTTATTTTGTTTATCTTTTGTTTGTTTGTTAGCAAGGAGATAACGTCTTTACACAACCTAAGTTAGTGTACGACTGATCAATTTGTTCTTCAACATAGATAAAAAGTAAAAAAATGCAGCATAAAATTGAATGGCACACAGCGTCTTAATGAATTATGGGGTCAAATATACCTTGAGTTATACACAGAGAGAAAAATTTAGCTATTTGTCAACTGAAATTCGGTTACTTCGACTCAAATTCGGCTATAGCGAATTTGAGACGGTTGGCACAACTTAACATTAGGTTTTACAGCAAAGTTCAGTTAATTCAACTGAACTTTAGTTGCAATACACAAAATATTCAGAAATCTAATGTAAATATCGTTATACTAACTAAATTTATAAGTTGTTACCATTAATATACACTTTTTAATTCGGTTGGAACTTTATTTCTCTGTGTGTAGATATTATGTGAAAGTTATTTTTTGGTTTCCGCTTATTATCTTGCTTAAATTGATCGAATCCGCAGTTTTAGGAATTATAGGTTGAAATCTTATTGAAGGGACAATCTGTGTAACAGTTCAGCGCGATAACAATTACACCGCAATGCTCCTGAGTTACATTGAATCGTACGGTTCCTTAGATTTTTACATATAGGTAGATCAAACCATGAGTTCTTTATTAAAATTAAGCTGAAATGACCTAGTCGCTTAGTTCGAAAGTGCGGCACTCCCTCTGAATTTGTGACAGCAAAATTTTGTGTGATTTTGGAAATCACAGTCTGCTAAATTTAGAATACCTAAATTTTAGGTCTTTTGGGGCCTTTTCCTAACAACCATGATGACGTTACTAAACTTTGAAGGCCAAAAATATTCAATTTATATAAGAAAATTAGTTTTGCTCTGGCTCAAGTAATATTTTTCAGAGTTTTATTAATTTTGTTTTCTTTTTAACTATATGTGGTCTCTAGTTTCCCGAACATATTGATATTTCGATATGTGAGAAAAAATTAATTTGTTACAGGGTGTAATAAGTAAAAATATTGGTTTTAATATGGCTAAATCAAATATCAATTTCAATGATAATAAACCAAAACTAGATAGAATGTTTTCGAAATCCTTTTCCAACGAAAGTAGATCATTAACGTCAACGCCAACTAAAAAAAATTCATTGAAATATACTGGGCAGCAGAACATGGGTCGTAAACATTTAGCATCATTTTTTGGAACAAATGTCTATGAAACAACAATTTCTAATAAATGTCAAATCAATAGTTCCTCTTCATTTTCTTCACCATCACCGGTGCGATTAAATTCTAAGTCAGAGAAAAAATTTTCGTCATTTGATACTACACGTAATAATATTTTTTGTCGTCGTTATAATAGTAGTTTTTATGAGACATCGACTACATCTAATAGTGGTACCAATAACGGAGGCAGCAGTTGTAGTACCATTTCACCTTCAAGTTTCAAAACTCAACGACGACCAGAGTATTATAATTTACAAAAGCAAAATAATGCTTCCATTTTCAATGAAATGGAAAAAACCTCAGCTATGGTAGCAGCTGTAAGTGCCAGTACTTCGTCATCAACAACGGCGACATCAAGAGCAGTAGATACAGCAACAACAAAATATTGTCGTACCTCCTCATCTAAACAAACTGTTGACTTATTGCAACAAAAACGTCAACAATTCAGTGCAAAACCAAATGTATTTTTAAAATTTGCTCTACCAGATGTGTTTACACAGTCGAGAAGGTGAGTGTCAGAGTTATTAGAATATATTATTTACATGGAGGTAAATTGTAAAGAGTTTTGTAAAATGTACTCAAAGGACGATAGAATATTTATTTAATATATGAAAAATTATGGCTTTTTAACATCTAAAAGAAGTGTTATAGTAATAATTTTATTTGTTTTTTGAGTAAGACTAAACATAAAATAGACATTGTGAAATTGGCATAGACCTGGAGATTGATTGAATAGTTGTAAATATAAAATTGTAAATATAAAACAAATTTTTTAAAAGTTTCAATTATAAATAATTATAATTATAAAATAAAGGATCTTTAGCTCAATAAAACAAAAGACAAATATTTGCAATTATTTGAGTTGTAATACAGTATCTTTATTTTTAAGTAAAAACCAGTTATTTTTAGAATAAATTTAATTTTTGACTACGTTTGCAGTTCATTAAAAAAAAAAAAAAACAAACCACTGGAAATTGCTGAATTATGATTTAACAGTCATTTAATGCAGTAGTTTTTTTTTTGTTTATTTTTTTTGTAAACAAATAAACGTTTGTTTATTTTTTACTACAATTTTTACTACAAATGTGGTTCATTTTTTGAACAATAAAAAGCAAACGACAATGTTAGTTAAATTTACTGAAATGCAAGTCGTCCCTTTTATTTATTTTTATTTTATTTTTATTTTCCTTTTGTAATGGCCAAAAACTGATTACTGTGTTTAATCTTAACACAATATATATTAGAACATAACATAATAATATTAAAATAATATAACAATATAGTTTAATACATTTTAAGTATTTCAAAAAACATATCTTAAAAAATTGCAATTCCTAAGCGCGAACATGTGGAACAATAAAAAAAAAATAAACAAAAATTTAACAAAAACTAGTGGTCAACAACGGTTGCTTTTTTTAGATTTTTAAGTAAGATCAATCAATATTTTCTTGAAAGAATTGACAGAATAGAATAAGTTTTTATTTCGATATGTTATAACACTATTCCATAAACGTATAACTCAAGTAAAAATTCATTTGTTTTTAATTACGGTGGTCTTTACATACAATAGTATCCTAAGTGTACATATTTGCTGTGAATATTTTTAGTCGAAATTGATAGGCCTTAAATCGCAATTTAAATTGTGAAAATAAACAATTTCATAAGAAAAACAAAATCTCTAAAAGCTAAGAAGCACACTTTTTCATTGGAAAAATAATACACTTACAATATTTTTTCCGTAAAGACTACGGAATATACACATTAAACTAACAGAAAATCAGTTAAAAAGAGTACTACTTACTTTTCATTTAAGACAATTGTACAATTGAAAAATTAATTGACCAAATCGGTAAAAACAATAGATTGTTTTTGCTTATTTCGATACTCAATGTAACATAACAACTTTTTGTTTTAAATAGAAAATTTTAACTGAATATTTTTACTATTACCGAAAGTCCGTTTTTTGTTTATTTTGTTTATTGAATAACAGACAGAAAGTTAAAAAATATATTTCTTTGGTAATTTAGCTCTATGTTCCATTGAAACAATTTTACCGATTAAACTTTTAAATACTGTTAAAATTTTATGGATAAGTTTTTGTGGGTGTAGTATTAGGGTTGTCCTTATTTTTAAACTTGCGATTTTTGGGGCTGCCCCCTCTTAAAATATTTGTTTGGGTACAAAAATTCACCATGCAAAAAATTAGAGTTCTAGCATAACGGGAAGATGTCCCGCATCGCCCTTGAAAATCGGGCCCCTTGGAAAAATGGTCATAATTTAAAAAAAAATTAAAATTTTTTTTCTTCAAAATTAAAAAAATATAAAATAATTTTTGTGTTGGGTTTAATCATAACTACTCAGATAAAAAATATTACTTTCCCAAAAATTGCTAACTTACCCTAACTTTGTGTCAAAAAAATTAATAAATATTTTGGGGGTACCTCAAAGTGACTTTTTTGCATTTTTGAAAATTTTATTCAACAAAAATCAAAAACCTGGTGTTTGCTGTCAAGTATTTTATTAAACACATCTCAAGTATTAAATAAGCCAAGTATTACGGATATCCGTTGGCAAAAATTTTTGTTAGAGCATTTTGATTCTAGCGGATTGATTCAAAATCTCGTTTTTATTTTTCGCCCATACAACGAAAGACCACCCTAGTGTAGTATTGTATACACTTAGGGAACTTCTGATTTAAAAATATGTAGTGGTTTGGGTTGCCATAAAGTTTCTTTATTTTTAATGTAAATGTCAGTCATTTTTAGAACAGATACAATTTTTTACTATCCTTGTAGTTAATTTAAGAAAACAAACCACATCAAATAACTGTTTTATGATTTGACATACATTTTTTACAGTTGGTTTTGTTAAAATTACTACAATTGTGGTTCGTTTTTGGAACATTAAAAAACAAGTGACAATGCTAGTTAAATTTACTGAAATGTAAGTCGTCCTTTCTTTAAGTGAAATTTCTTTTGTTTTCAACTATATTTGCAGTGATCTTCACCTACATAGTATTTTAAGTGAAGGGTTGTCAATTATTCGGGTTTTCATTTTATTCGAATTAACGATCAAATAATTTTTATTCGAACGATCAAACATTAACTTTTTAAAAATTATTTGATTAATCGAACAAATAACGTATTAAAATAATTTAAAAAATGCTTAAATAACACAATTCAACAAAATCAGCAAACGTTATTGCATCGGAAATGCGGCCTATCAGTTTTAAAACACTTTGAGACGATGATCAGGAATATGGGCTTAGAATTTTAAAGTTAGCTATAATTAGAGAAATATTTGCAAAAAAAACTTTTTGTTGGAACTTTTATTTTTTTATGAACTTTTTGCAAAAATGTACAAATTTGGAATCCAAAACGTTACTTTGTTACAACACTAAAATAGTGTGAACTAAGCTGTTTAATTTTATATATTACATATATGTATATTTGAAGGGTGCAATAACTTGCCTTGTGCATGTATTTAAAGTTACAATTTCTTATTTTTCACTATTTCGTTAGTAAAAAATCTACAACGAAAAGAAAAATCAAGATTTCAATATGTGTCTTTAGAACACATCCAGTGTTACCATATTGCCAGTTTTAACTTGTTTTTCCAGTTTTTTAGGATGCGTAACAGTTTTCCAGTTTTTCATGAAAAAAAAAACAGTTTTTGTTTAATTTCAGCCTTTTTTCCAGTTTTTTTCAGTTTTTAACAGTTCACCTGCTCGATTTACTTTCTTTTACTTGAATTTATAAATTTAATACAAAAGTTGCACAAAATGTTTCAATAAAAATTAATACTACACATTGAATGCAACTGTGTAGTAAGTTTTAATTCCCTTTTTAGCATTTGTTTGTGTTAAAATTTTGTGGAATCAAACGAAATGAAAATCAAATTTAATCAAAAAGTGTATAACTGATATTTTTATGTAATTAAGTAAGATCTCAAAATGTGATGAGTTATTTTGTTTTTTATGGTTTTGTAGCTGTTTTTTGCTATATGTTAAATAATTAATATCAATATGTTTTTTTATATTATATTTTTTTTTACTTTAAACAAGTACACAGAACAAAAAACATATCATTCCTATTGTTAATTAAAATGTAGTTTTATAACAGAGCAAAACTTGTGATCTGTAATAACATAAATTTGAAAATAATTTTTTTTGTTTAGTATAATTAAAAGTTAGTCTACAAAAAAAAAATATTTTTTTTCTGTGTATATAAATATGTGATGTGTTTAATGTTTTTTATGTTGTTTTATGTTGTTTTATGTTTAAATAAAATGAAATTGAATTCAAAATGCACATATTAACTGTTTTTTCTACTGTTTTTTCTACTGTTTTTTATTAAAAAAAAAAACAGTTTTTTCTTTAAAAAAACAGTTTTTTCTTACAGTTTTTTGAAAAAAATACATGGCAACACTGAACACATCACTAGTTTCTTAATTTATGAAAAAAAAACTAGCGTACTTTCTATTTTAGTTTAAGAAAAAAAATTGATGACGCATGTTTTTTTATTTAATATCAACAAAGTTTTAGAAAATTGAAGTGCGTTTTTCTCAAAAAATAAAAGAAGGTCTTAATGATTCCTTTTCAAATATGTTCTTTTTATATTTTCTCCGTAGTAAATTCGTACAAAATGAATAAAAAAAAAGTTTGAAAACTTGAACTTCAGATTGAATTTCCTGAAAGTTTTGATGTACAATTGATGGGTTTTTTTTGATTAAATGTATTAAGTGGGACATAAATTCACATCATGTGCTAAAATTTTGCAAATTCGAATAAGGGGTTTCAAAATATTCACAAAATAGAAATGTAAGGGAAGTTTTCGCTTTAATTGAAGGTTATCATACATCCTTTACCCAATCGCAATAAATTGATATGGTTCCTAAACCACAAAGTCCATACTTTGAAACCATATTAAAAATTGTTCTTAGTTTATTCAGGTATACGAAAAATAAAGAATAAATAAGAAAAAACTTGAATTTTGGTTAAAGTTAAATTCGCGAATATATTGTAAAGTACACTGTACTTGTGAAAGTCGTAAGTTAAATCAACATAAAATTTGCAACAATACCAAATCATGACCGTTTAGTTTTTCTGTTATTGTATTTTACACTCAGAAGTGACCAACACTAACAAATATTCTATTTTTAGATTTTGTTTATTTCATTAGGATACTTTAAGAGTATCGGTATTTTAGATTTTTCTTGTTAGGGTATTTTAAGATTAACGGCATTTTAAGTTATTTTTTTGGGGTATTTTATGGATATCGTTATTTTAAGTTATTTCGTTAGTACTATTGGTAGGTTAAAAGCATTCCCTTGGTATTGACTCATTATCGATATTTTAGACTTAGTGTTTGCCAATGAATGGACGCCCATCACTGTTGGACTTAAGTTTAGAAAAATTAACTATAAATAAACTCATTTAAAAAAAAAGTTGATGTTTCTTACTTAAAATACACTAAACAAATAGGTTGAGTCAATACAAATTTTAAATTAATATATCTTTTTATTTTAGCTTATCCTGAGTATTGTTCATGCCTTATAGAGCATTTTTGTTAATCCAAAAAAAAGGGTTTTTAAATTGGCAACAATAATCTTGATTTTTGTTGATATTTTTGTAATTTCGAATTTGTGTTCTAAAATTTTATATAAAAGACTATGTAAAAGAAAAATTTTTCAGGAACAAATTTGAATTTAAAAATGAGGTGTTTGAATATACAAATTCAATTGTTGGTGCCTACTGTTGTTTCTGTGTATATTGAGTATTAAAGAAAATCAAATTTATTAATGTCCTTCAAAATGTAATTATTTTAAACCAAAAGACATTTCTTTTAACTTGCATATTTAGCAGACTTGCATATTTAGCAGATTTTAAGAAATTAATATTGTGAGTGTAAAAAAATATATATAATTTGAAAATTTAATGCTTTAATGCTTTTTAATAAAATAAGCTTTACTTGCTAAAAGTTACAAAAATTAAATCAAATATTGTATACTAAAAGTTACTACAAAGATAATGTTTTTAATATGACAATACTGAAAAGCACAAAAAGCTTTCTTACTTAATATTTTCATTCTGTACACACACCATGTAATATATAAAATGTATCAGATAACTTTTGACAAAGCTAAAAGCTTTCCAAAGTTTAAACAGTGATGCCAATTTGCTAACAAAAATCATTAATAAAAGTTGGGAAGTATATTTGATATAAGAAAGTTGTACAAATATGTGAAAGTTTTTCATAATAAGTTTTTAAGGCTCTATGAAACAAGACCCCAATGAAATAAGTCCCCAAACCAAAAATGAAATAAGGCCCCAAGAATTTCTAATAAAAAAAATTGGGGTCTTATTTCATTTTTTGGGGCTTTTTTGGATTTTTTTTTTTTTGGGACTTTATTTCATAATGAAATAAGGCCCCAATATGAGAAATGAAATAAGTCCCCAAATAATATTTTTGGGGTGTTATTTCATTTTCTTAAAAAGCACAATTTTTAAGTAGTATAAGCAAATAACCGTTATAATTACTGCATGAATTATCAAGTTATTAATGTAAATAGTTATTTGCTGTTAGTAAGTGAGATTATACCGTGTAGTAATTTTGAAGTTTCTTTTATGTCGCGAAGCCGCCTGACGCGTTCTACGGAGGAAAAAACCCCTAAGGCCTGCCGAAGGCCGCCACCAAGAAGAACTTGTTTTTCAAATCAGATGTCGAATCCGTTTAAAGACATCAAGTAATTTGTAAAAACATGTTTTTTCTGTGTGGCGGCCTTCGGCCGCTCTTAGGGGGTTTTTTCCTTCGTAGAACGCGGCAGGCGGCTTCGCGAAATAAAGCTTTTTCTGCGTGCGATTATACGATTTATAAATTTAGTTTTATTTTGTGATATACTACTAAAAAATATTAAAAAAACTGTATTGATATACTAAATATTATTAATCTTTTTACTATGTATTAATTAGGAATAAAGAAATATTTTAAAGTAATATATAATTTTGTTTTTTTTTTTTTTAATTGGGGCCTTATTTCATTTTCTAAATGGGGCTTTACTGCATTATGAAATAAAGCCTCAAAATTGCGGTGTTATTTCATTTTATTTTGGGGTTTCGTTTCATTTGGTTGGGGGGTTATTTCCTTTTTTTTGGGGTATTGCTTCATAATGAAATAAAGCCCCAAAAAATGGGGCGTTATTTCATTTTTGGTTTGGAGACTTATTTCATTGGGTCCTGTTTCATAGAGCCAGTTTTTAAATATTTAGTAGACATTCACTGCAGTGAAATTTGTGTGAAAATAACTTTCGGAAATATTAGATTCTTCGCTGAGATTTGGCGCACGCAACAATTTTAACTATATAATACTAAAAGATGAAAGTACATTTAGCGTTCTTCTTTTAAAACTTTTTTTCTTCTCTTTTACAAAAAATTATATACCATATTTGTCTTTTTGTTTTTGCACAAATATGCTTTGATCGATTGCGAAATATACAATAAATAGTGCAAAAACAGTAAAATACAGTTGAACCTCGATTATCCGGGTTGCACGGGACCGGACTCAGCACGGATAATCGAAAACACGGTTAATAGTAGTTATTTATTTTTCCAGAATTTTAAGAAAAAACAAGCAACTAAATATGTGTGCTGCACGGATAATAGAGGTGAAGCACGGTTAATAGAGGAAAAAAAATAATAGCACGGATAACAGAGGTAAACACGGTTAATAGAGGTATAAATCAAACCACCAGCATGCCGGTTAACAGATGTACCCGGTTAATAGAGGTCCGGATAATCGAGGTTCAACTGTATATAAAAAAAAAAAAATAATATAAAATATTTTGTTTTTCAAATTTTATTTGTGAAAAACTGCGTTCAAAAATGTAAAACTTTAATGCGATTTTGCAATCTTAAGTCAATACTGGGTATGCTATTTTATTTTATTTTTTATTTTATGGTTAAATTTTTTTATTTCAAAAATTAAATTTATTCGATTAATCGAATTATTCAGAAATTGTATTCGATTAAAATGTTAAGAAAAACTACTGAATAGTTGAAATAAAATTAAGAAATATTTAATATCCATAAATTTAAACAAATATTAGTACTACTGGGCGTATGAATAATATTAATTAATATAAAATGTTACTTATACGCTCAGTAGGTCTTGTTGTTGAGTAAATTTAGTAAATATGTTTCATATTTCAATTAAACTCAATTGGAATTTATTCACGGAGTTAATTAATATGTATATTGATTTCTTTGTTAACCCTTTCACTACCAACTTTTTGTTTGTGGATATATTACGCCCTCCTACCCAGCCAAAAATGTGTCCGAAAATCTATTTTTTTTTTTTTATTGTGAGTCCTGTTTTACTACTAAGACATTCCAATAATCTAAAAAGCTGTGTTTGGTTTTGTTTTGATCATTAACTGAAGCTACAGAGAAAATTTGGTATTTCCAGCTTTGTGAGTTAGTCAACAAATATCGCGACTAATTGGCCTGATGAACAGCTTATGCATATGATGATTTTTTCTTAATGGCCAAGATCGTAATGAACAGATTTAAACAAAAGTATTTCGTTTTATTGTAATGTCCAAAAAATAATGATATGTTTTACCGATTCTACCAAGCGTAGATCCATTGGGTGATGAGGGTGATATATTCCCCCCCCCCCCCCCCCCCATCAAACTGATTAAAAAAGGTATACAATACGACACAAAATAGCTTTAACAGGGTATTTGAAATCACGGTTAAATTAAAAATGTTAGCGCATTCAATTTTTTTTCTGTATTCCCTTAAACTAGGACTAGTAAAACTACGACTTTCATGTCAATAGTACAAAGCGGCGCATTTCCTTTCGAAATGATAAAGAAAAAGTTTAAAAAGTCTTAAATTTTTTTTTTTTTAAAGAATTTGGGTAAAATATCGAAAATTCGTTTTACTACAATCAATGTTCAACAAATAGTGTAGTTTTTTTTTAACATTTTTGTCATAGAGTGTAGCTTTGTTAAATTTGTTGTAATTGCCAGCAAAAATTTAGGTAAAAGATTAAGTATACCTAAAGCGGTACAGTCTTAAAATGAAATATGCTCTAAAAATATGCATGTAGAAATAATATAAACGACACAAAACTCCACAAAAAAATTTTAAACTCTGCCATAAAATTGTAAATAAAAAGACCAGAAAAAAACCAAAAAAATATAAAAAGTTGATGAAACATTAAAAAAAAAGAATTAAAAAAATATAATATTTTAATGCCAGTAAATCTTAAGAAAAATAAGCAAAAAAGAAAAATCCTTTTTCTCTCTTTAATTTTAAATTAATTTTCGACAATGTTTACAATTTTTTTTTAAGTCACGGGGTCGTTAAAACTATTTTAAATCATAAAAAAAACTTGAGATAGAACAATATTTTAACTTAAGATATGAAAATATAGAAAGTCAAACAATTTTTGTATTTTTAATACAAAAATTTAAACATTTTTGAAATCATAAAAATTTTAGTATTTTTACTCCAGGGGTTTTGCTACTTCGCAAAACTGGGTAAATCACTACTCAAGGATTCCAGCATACTAAAAAATTATTCCATATAAAAATTATTATGTTAACGGTCACTATAGTAAACTTTAAATTCAAAATTCTGAATTTCAAATACTTCAATTCATCTCAATGAACTATCGATCGATCAATCACATTTCAATCGATCTTTGACATTTTCCTTTAATCGTGCGTTAGATCGCTTGATTCATTATTTTTAAGGGAACTATTCATATTTAACACTTCTTTTTCACTGCTTTTAATTAATAACGATACAAAATTAAAAAAATAATAATAATAATAAAGAAATATGAGTTTTTTTAAACAAATATTTTTTATGCGTTTCTATCATTCGGGTTTCAAATATTATTTGTACTTTAAAATTTAGGTACCTAATAAATAAAAAAACTATTAAAAAGAGATAAAATTATTATTATGGATTATTATTATGGAAATGAACTATTGAACTAAAAGAGCGAATAATGGTGAACTAGGCAGTATCGTTCAACTGAGAAATATGAGTTTTTTTAAACAAATATTTTTTATGCGTTTCTATCATTCGGGTTTCAAATATTATTTGTACTTTAAAATTTAGGTACCTAATAAATAAAAAAAAACTATTAAAAAGAGATAAAATTATTATTATGGATAATTATTATGGAAATGAACTATTGAACTAAAAGAGCGAATAATGGTGAACTAGGCAGTATCGTTCAACTGAGTGAGAAGTTCAATCGAACTAGTTCGTTCCCGAACTACACAAGTGCATTACGGTGTCCCGTTAGAGAGCTAATAGCACACAAACGATGAGTATTAAATAGCTAAATACTTAAAAAGTAAATAACACATTTTTATAGGCTACTTTCAGGTCCCGACAAGCGATTTAAGATTCCAAAAATGGTACGTTTTGCTCAAAAAAAGTTTTCTTAATTTTTGTCGAAAATACGGTCAAAAGTTTCGTTATGTAGATCATATTATGGTAAAAATATTCATAATTTTTTTTAGTATACTTTTGGTCTACCAAATAGCGGAAAATTGTAAAAAAACTCTAGAAATGTTTAATATCGCATAAAATAACTCATTGCCAGCGGTTTTGTTAGATTTTTAAGCAAGATATATATTTTTAAATAACTGGTTAACCAGCCCAAAAACCCCGATTTCTCGAATATTTCGCATTTGCCGTTTTTTTGTCACTTTGAGTTAGATATAAAGATTCCGATTAATTTTGGAGAAAATATTCATTGATTATGGTTCTTCTTAAATAGGTGCTAAATCGCACATTTAGGGGTTATAAATGGGGGTCAAAAATAACAATATATTTGTATGAAAACATGTCTAAAATTTAAGAACCCGTTTAAACATTGACACATTTATGAACATGTATGTACTCATTCATGTTCATATATGAAGTCATTCGAGGTCATACTTGTTCATACGCCACAATATATGACTCATATATGCTTATAAGAGTTCATATCTTATCATACCTCAAATTTCATTAATGTACACATATGACCATGCATGGAAGCGTATGGACATGTATGATTATATATGTAAATATTACTTTAATTTTCGTTAATGCACACACATGAACATTCCTCATATTAAAAAGTATGAATCATTTATGAACACATATGAATCATATATGGATGCATGTGGACATGTATGAAGCATTTGTGCTCATATATGGACCCATATATGTTGATTTGTATTACGGATATTTAAATATTTTTGTACGCATTATTAAAGAATTCGAGAAAACAAAAATTTTGATACTTTTTTTTGCTTACTTATGCTGTGCTCACTAGGTTGCCACCTATTTGAAATATTTATAATATGGGTTATACAAGTTCGTCGGGAGAAGTTGTGTTAAAACCGAACGATTGCGAAAATTGCAAAAAGCTCAGACACTCCTTCGATGAATGAACTCAAACCAACAACAACTTACCAAAACAATCTTTTTTTCGAAGAAATTGCTTTTTGAATAACAAACATGTTCATACATGCATGATTTATAAATAAATACACCAGTGGATGCGTCTTTCAAATATGTACCTTCCTTTTGATACACAACTTGCCTGTAGTTTAATTACGTATAGAAGAAATGTATTTAAAAAAAAATGTATCGAATATATCAAATTTAGGGCGCCACACACTGGGGATTTCGCGGAAAAGAGTCAAATTGTCAACATACTCTTCATGCAATATGCAGTGATATTTTGAAATTTTAGTCTAAATGGTACAATCAAATCAAAAAGAATTACTCCGATCTGACTGCCAGTTTTTTTATATCCGTCTCAAACTCAGTACTTGTATGTTTTACCGAACCAACTTAATTTAAACCTAAGAATTTGAAAACGAATATTATTTTATTATGTGAGCTAACGTTTTTCTTTTTATTTTTTATTTAAAGTAAGATATTTCAGTATACTAAAATTAAAAAAATAAACTCTGCAGAGACTTAAGTTTTTTTTTTGTTTGTTTATTTTTATGAACATATAACAAAAGTCCTTTTTTTCGCCAAACATTTGGACTTGCAATTTTAGCCTTACTTTCCCACAGTTGGAAATCACTACTAATACATTGTCTCATGTCTGTTTTTACATTTTTAATCAATTTCAAGTGCCACCAGGTGCCACCTCTGAATTTGTTGCATTACACAGTACAACATTTTTCAGCTGATTGATTCGGGACTCAATTCTGATAAGGCTATTTTGTTTAACATAACTCTAGAACCACTAGTCGGATTTTGCTGAAACAAATTTAGAAAAATCAAGAATTACAATTACTTTCATCTGTTTATATAACGTTTCGCTACATAGGCAACAGTTTCGCAGTTATAAATAAATATATGAAGAAAAAAAAAATATTTTTTGCCTAAAAATTTTTTTTTTTTTTAATTCATAAAAAATCCAAAACGGTAAAACGTGTCAAGTCCTACTACTTTCACGCAAAGCCGCATAACCTATGAACAAAATGAGATATAAATCATGAAAATCGATGAGCGCCTTTCGCTTTTATTCACAATTAAGTGAAGGTATGAATTTCAAAATTTGTTGCACTGTACGAGTGGTACAATATGCCAGCTTCACTCCACAAAATTCTGATTCATGGAAAAGATATAATTGAAATGTGTATTTTTCCTGTAGGCTTACTATCCGAAGAGGCTCAGGAAAGTCGTAACAAACACTATAAAAAATATCGCCTTAGACACTCCAGAAAATGCAGTCGAATTGCCACGAACGAAGATATTATGTACCGAATGTTGGTAACATCAGATCCCATGATCTCACATTTGACTCCTTCATTTAGCCAGAAAAAGCATAGTGATATAAGCGACGAAGTTAAGGCTCTTTTAGAATAATGAATTAAAAATAGATTTAAAATAAATAATAAATTAAAAATTTAAAAAAATCATTTAAATTTTTTTGTTAGTTAGGGCTTTTTACATTGTAGGTAACGATATACATTTCTCTAACTTTCTTTATTTTGATTACGTTTGTGTATTACTATATAAACAAAACTAAATTTGTAATGAAATCACCACATTTTTTGACAAATATATATTTTTACTCACCTCCATACAAAAATCCCCAGTGTGCGCCACCCCTAAAAAAATATGTGTTAATATTCAAATCTGCAGCGTTTAAAAAAAATGCCCTTCTTGCATACGACTTATTTTTGACAGCTTTTCTTAGTTATATTTGTGAACGTATTACTTTGAGTGAAATGGTTTAATATTAAAATTTTTTATGTACCCGACATCATCTAGAATCATTTAAAGGTTAAATAAATAAAAATACTTAAAAACCGCTAACAAAATATAAGAACATTTATTATAAAAAGATGTCATGCGCTGTAATAAATATAATCCACCATGCGCCTTTTTTTCCGCACACAACACATGTACCAAAGAAGTAAACAAATAATAAAATTTGACATAGTTTTTTCAAAAATTCTACATAAAAAACTAATGACGTCACAATAACATCCACAATACGTAGAATTTATGCATGTGTTAGTGATAAGCATTGTTGTATTGGATTGTAACACTTATCCTGTGATGTGACAATACTAAAAAGGAAAATCAGTTGCAAAGAGAACGTGATACTATTAACACGATAAAAAACTATATAACTTAAGCGTGCCGAACTAATATTAATTAATTAAAATATTAATAATGAATTAATTATAAATAAACAAGTGATATAATAAATAACAAAAAAAAAAAAGTGTGATAAAATGCAAATAAAAAGTCAACTAAAATTGAGTGGAATATTATATAAATTTATGTAAACGAGGCAGAACAAAAAAAAAACTAATTTTGGAAAAGTGATTTTTAAATCTTGAAGTGTGTTGATGCGAAGAAGGTTTAGTTGTTTTTATTTACACACACACACACACAAACTAAAAAAAATATTGAAAATTTACATATTTACACCGTATGTGTGTGAGTTGTTTAAAGTTTACAAAACTAGTTAGATAGTATTTGGATTAAACAAGATTTAAATTGTTATTTTGCCCTTTATCAGCATAGAAAACCCATTAAGCTTTCGTTGATGTTTGTAACATTAAAAAATATTTATTAAATTTATAAAAAAAAAGTTATCTAAGTTATGATAATGAACTTTTTTTTTACTGAACAAACAAAATCTGTATTAAAACTTTCTAGCGTCAACTTAAATCAAATATAAAATTTATAAAATTTATTAAAAATAAAAAGTTTTTTAAATTTTTTATTCACACATGAAGATGCATATAAAATTCAATTATTTTCTTTAAATTATTGCCATCACATTTAAAATGTGTACACAGTTCCAATTTATATTATTTCAATACAAATTTCAACATGCACTGCTGTGCTTTTGTATGTAGTCTTATATCGAACATAATGGAGCATTTTCAATTACTTTTTGTAATTATACACAGCGATTTATAATGTGGTTTATTATTTTCCAAGTCTGGTATTAAAAATATTCAAAAAAAAAAAAAAAATTTAGAAGGCGTTTCAGCCAACAAATGTTAACAAATGTCTAAAACTTACGAAATAATAAACGAAACGTATATGATTTTAATGTATTCTACGCACATTTCCTATGTTTTAAAAAAATTTTTTATTTTAATTTTTTTTTTTTTTGATGTTTTAAATATTCTTGTGCCCTGTGTAGCACATCAATAGGAAGATTTTAAAACACTAAACTGAAAATATATTAAATCATCCACTCGATTTCCTCCACCCCTTCTGATTTCAATCAAGATTGATATAGAAGATGTGCATCATATAACTAACTATAACCTTGTCCAAATGTAGGACAGATAATCCCAATGGATTTTGAAATATCGTGTATCAAAATATGTAAAATATTCGGAAATTGTAAAACAGTAGTCTTACATATCTTTTTAACGGCTTTTTAACTGCTAACGAGATTCATTTATACCTCATTTTAAAGCTAAATAAATTGTGGTTTTACTAGAGTACACAAATTATTCACTTCTCCACGGTAAAATGCATTGTTTTCATAAACCACTTTTCAGAAACCTGTATTTTAAAAACCTGGTATTTAAAATTTTTAAAAAAAATATTTGTTAAATATAAATTACATCCTATGTGAACTCTTACAGTGTCCTGAGTAATGAATATAAATGGGAAAAAAATGTAATTAAAACTCAGCCTCAGGGAAATTCGGCTTTAAAAATTTGTTGATACCTTAATAACTTCTTAGCGGTTCGCGATATATATAAAATGTTGTACCATTATTCTCAGTAGGTAATACAATTGTTTTTTTTTTGTGTGATTAAAAAAAATAATTTTTAAAAAGTTTTTTTAACAAAAAAATAAAATTTTTCCTCAACGTTTTTGCCTAAACGGTGTAATGTACACTCAGGGACTTCGACTTTAAAAATATGTAGTTGTTTATATTGTAATAGAGTTTCTTTATTTTTAATGTAAATGTCAGTCATTTGTAGAACAAATTTTATTTTTTACTAACCTTGTAGTTCATTTAAAAAACAAACCACATTAAATGACTGTTTTATGATTTTACATTAATTTTTACAGTTGTTTTTTGTTATTTAGAAAATAAAAAAAGAAAATGTTTGTTTATTTTTTTCTAACATATGTGGTTAATTTTTCTACAATTGGTAGTAATTTTTTGAACATTAAAAACAAATGACAAATGTTAGTTAAATTTAATGAAATGTAAGTTGTCCTTTTTTCAAGTAAAATTTCATTTGTTTTTGACTACAATTGCTGTCGTCTTTACCTACATAATATCCTTAGTGCAGAAACATGCAGGAGGTCCACATAGGTAATTTGTGACGGTATAGAAAAATATTTTATAATTGACCTATATTTTTTTTATAAATTGTAGAAACCCAGTTTTTTGAATTACAGCGGTTTGAACCACTTTTCCATTACTTTGGATACCGTAAGAACTCCACATATAAATTTGGCAGCTTCATAGTGGAATAAATTATAATCTACATATCGCTCATTTACTGCAAGACTGACATACCTCAAAAAATACGATTTTGCAGAAAACGAGTTTAAAGTTTTCTATCCATATCTGCCTCGCCCGACCCTTTCTCTATTTATTTGGTCACGTTTATTATAAATAGGGGGTTTTAATGTATTTTTCTCTCAGTGAGAGTTGTGTGCGAATTCGCTTATTATCGAGAGACCCCTGAGTAGCACAGTCTCTCTATAGTATATACTCTGCATCCACTTTAAAGAAAAAAATAATATATATTCTCCACTATCTCGAAAACTGTACGTGATATTAATATGAAATTTTTACACAATATAAAGCATGATATGACTAAATCTATAAATATAAAAAATATTATAAATCTGCATCATTAACTCAAAAGTCGCATTTTTTGACTTATGACAGTCTTGAAGTAAATGAGCGATATGTCCTTTTGAAAATTTTAATTAACCACTTTTTGGAAATACAGCGGGTTTAACCGCGGATTTTGAAAATGCATTTTATATAAAAAAAAGTATTTTTCGTTTCTTTATTTTTTTTTTTTTCATATTTAAAAACGCGATATATCCACAACCGTTAGATGACCTTGTACGATGACATATCTATATGACACTTACCTTCCATAAAAAGTTCGGTTAAAATTTAAGAGGTAGAGTTCGAAAATTGGATATTTTTTGATGGTTTTATATGGAATGAGTGATGTGGTGATGTGGAAATAAATCGAATGCTTCATAAATTTTATGAAAAAAAAACTATTTCTTCGTAACTTTTTGTATGGCAGCATTTCTCAAATTGAAAGAATTTAAATAAAAATGTATATAATTTTAGAACACTCAAAGTTTGATCAGCAAATTGCCTAAATTTTGCTCGGAGAGTTCTCCGAAAACCACTAAAATTGGTCCTTCGGGAAAACCCCTAAAAAAGGCCGAAGTAGCCGGAATATCATACAAATAAAAAACACTAATAATTTTGGTAACTGAGTAACCCATACCTGCACTTTGTATGCATAAAATTCATTTTTTATACAAACATTTTGTGTGTAATAAAACCGAATGTTTCACATTTAAAAGGAATATTAAATTCGTTTCATTTGTTTTTCAAATATTTCAGGAAGTTTACAACGGTTTTAAACGTTTGATACAAGGTATATAGTTTACGCATTATGTAGAAAAAAGTAAATATATTTAGTTCGTTAAAAACTAGAGGCAATAATCTAAAAAATTAGAATTTTCTAGTCCCTTAGAGAATAATTTTGAAATTATTAGCGGAGGTTGTCCTCCGCTTCCAAATATACATCCAAATTTTTTTTTAAATTTTTAAAAAACTGCATTTAAAGCATCCAGAAAAATAACACGAAAATCTACCCAGCCAGAAAAATACGAACGGCAAAGCATTGACCTAGTGCTTTCAACGGTAGTAGGAGCGTTGGCAGAGCGTTGGATTTCTGAAGATTTAAGTGCTTTGCCAACCCCAAAATGATAACAACGGGCAGAGCTTGGCCGTTGCTTTTTAAAACGTTGGCAAAGCACTGGCAATAAGCGCTTTGTCAGTACCAAAACCATAATTTTAAAAGGTTGGCAAAGCATTGATAGAACAACCAATAAAGTGCTTTTTTAATGATGAAAAAAGTGCTTTGCCAACCCCAAATTGATAACACCGGGCACGGTTTGGCCGCTTCTTTTTTCTAAACGTTGGCAAAGCATTGGCAATATGCTCTTTGCCAGTACCAGAACCATAATTTTAAAAAGTTGGCAAATCATTGGGATAACAACCAATAAAGTCCTACTTTGTAATTCACTTAAGTAAAGAGTTGCATTATTTCTTAACGAACGATATTGGTAATTTGAATAGAAAAAACAATAGGCTTCAGCTAAGTTAATTACAAAATAACTAAAGATTTTTATTCAAATTAGGTATAGATTAGAAACGTTTTTAAATACGATTTGAGTAAATGCTTATTATACACTCAAAAAAGTCAGTAAAGTCAGCATAATTTTTGCTGGGGGAATACTTGCAGAAAAATTTTGCTAATATCAGCAAAAAAATTTGCTAAATTAGCAATTTTTCTACAAGGATCCTTTGAGCAAAAATGTGGCTAACTTTATAGAATTTTTTTTTTAGTGTATGAATTTGATTTGAATACCATATGCTTGTGGTTAGTTGATTTTAAATTCATTTACGATTTGAAAAAAAATAAAAAATAATTAAATTTTAATATATAGCACACCCAGTTCAAAAGTGACTCAACTCAAAATTTTAATTTTTCGGTTTTATATGCTTTAAACTATGCACAATATACTTGTTGATCTATTAAAAAATATCAGTGTATTTTGTTGTTGTTAACTGTTGCTAAAAAACAGTTATGTCTTTCTTTATATTTTTTTCCGATTTCTGAAAAATTAAAAATTTTGAATTGAGTCACTTTTGTACTAGGTGTGCGATATGTAAAATAAATTTAAAAAATATTATTAATTTGTTATTTTTATTAAAACCTGCTAACTTATTCAAAAACAAGTACATGCATTAAATTTCGTTTTTAAACAGTTGTAAATTTAGTATATCGAGCACTGGCTTTTAGCCAGCGTTGGGAAAGCTTTGTGAACAAGGGCTGTATCACAGTTTTTATTATGTTAACGGTTGTTAATTTTGTAAATTAGTACTTGCATTGCACTTTTTGCCAATGTTGTGAAAGGGCTCTAAGCCAGTATTGTGCCAGTGCTTTTTTATTTTTACGGTTGTAAATTTTGTAAATCAAGTACTGGCAAAGCACTTTTTACGAACGTTGGCAGAGCGTTCTAAGCCAGAAAAACTGACTGTTTGGTGTGATTGATGGACTGGTGGAATCATTGGTCAGTACTTCTTTATAAACAATGCTGGTCCGATGTTACGTTTGATAACCGCATATTTTTAACGTTTCGGACCCGTGAAGTGGCCTCCAAGATCGTGCTATTTAACGCCGATGGACTATTTTCTGTGGGGATATGTGAAGTCTCTAGTCTACGACGATAAGCCCGAAACGATTGACCACTTGGGGGACAACATTCACCGCGTTATTGCCAATATACGGCAACAAATGTTGGAAATAGTCATCGAAAATTGGACCTCCAGATTAGACTACGTCCGAGTGGCGGTCATATGCCAGAAGTCATATTTAAATTACAATGCCAGAATATTATCTTTCGTATAAAGAAAATTTCATGTCAATTTAAAAAAATCATCTTTGTTTTATTCCATTTCAAAGTTATACACCTCAATAAAAAACAAGCTTTATTTGGTAGCATAGTGTAGTTTAGTTTAACTTAGCTAGAACGCAATGTGTGATCATCAGACATAATTTTGTTTTTTTTTTTTGCCATTCTAGCATTTCTCGTTGACTTTTTATATGACAGACGGACCTTTTGTTATCATTTTGGCCTTGGGAAAGCACTTGTAGCCAGTACTTTTACCACTTGCTGAAGTGCCTTGCCAGCGGTGGTTCGGTTGTCTTTTTCTGACTGAGATAGAACAAAAATCGTCATTTTGAAAGAAAAAACCGTTCAATCTTCATTTAGTTATTTTGGGTACTAAAAATCGGTAAAATGACAATAAATCGTCAAATCTGGCCACACTGCACCCGACCTTTTATCAAATGTCTTTTGTTTTGTTTTCTCTATACTTTATAATAATGAGAATTTTTGTTGCTGTAGCTGCTTGGCAAGGGTATTGTTTTAAGTACTAAAGTAGTTTTTTTTTTCATATACATAATTACAAATCTTGTGTTTTTTTTCCTAATTTTAATAGCCAACCACCGCATAACAAGATATGAAACAAAGGAAAACCGTTTTTCAAAAGATTTCATTCATAATTTGATCAGCATTTATTTGTATTTGTCTACGAGTACAAAAAAATTATCATAAAAGCGTTTTTTTTAGATGCAATCAAATGAATCTGTTTAACAAATAAACCCTCCTGCGGTGTACATTTGCTTTATAATGAAATTTGAATCTGTAGAAAAGAGACAAAACGAAATCAGACTGACATATTGTAAAACTAAGTTTAAAAAAACCGTGCTTATAACAATATAATAGCCACTATTTGATTCTAATAATTTATACATTATGAATGAGATTTTAAATAGATGGCCACCTTGGCGGATGATTAATATCCCAGCGAAAAATGAGTGGAAAAAGATGTAGTAAAATCATCACATATACGAATTCAGATGTAGTGCAAATTGAGGTGAAACACGCATGATTTTAACAGGGGGTTGTCATAGGACGGAGGTAATGCAAATTACTCAAACTTCACTTTATTAAAAGTACTATGTGTAAGGTTATGAAAGATTGTATTTTTGGGTGTTCTTTTTTATAGAACTTAATTTGTTATTTTTAATTAGTGATTAATGTATGATGTTAAGTCACATCTTTTTTACTGAGTGATATTATGTAGGAGTGCTTAAAATGCTAAAATTAAAAAAAAAAAAACTTTTAAACAGCTTTCTAGCTTTAAAAACAAATCAAAATAATAGTTTTTCGTTCAACTGAAAAGAAAGAAAACTATTGTTAAGTTTGATATTTTGTAATCATTGTTTTTCAAATTTAAAGGTCAGAAAACACAAATTCAAAGCGACATCTAGATTAAAGAAAAAAGTTGTTAAAAGACACAAACTTCCGGTTCCATTCGAGTAAGTCAAATACCAAATTGTAACATTCGTGACATTTTTACTAGTTAGCCTTGTATATGATGATATTATATGCTAAGTTTAGGAACTGGAAAATACAAGCATTAGATCAGAAAAATCAGTATTAGTAGCTACTTTGTGTGTAATGAAAATGTTGTTTATTTGGAACTACTTCGCATTATTTTTGCTGGGATGTTATTGCTTACACTTCATCATAACTAATCTCTTTAATGTACACATTACGATGCGCCTTAAAAAACAATTTGTCAATGTTATTTAGTAGACCCTCAGTTTTATTACAAATTTGTAAGAATTGAAGAATTCGATTTGTTTTTTTTTTTTTTTTGAAAACGTTAACCCGTGCTGAATTTCGCCCGAAAATTGCCCACTTAAAAAAATATATTTATATTCAAAATTCCCAAAATTCGAAACTTAAAAACATTTAATTTTTTATAGATTACGTCCGAGCCAGCAGCGCCGGTCATATGCTAGAAGTCATATTTTAATGATACTGCCAGAAGATTATCTTTCGAATAAAGTAAATTTTATGTCAATTTAAAAAATTCATCTTTGTTTTATTTCACTTCAAAGTTCAATACCTCTATAAAAAACACCCTTTACAAAAACAAAAAACTAATAAAATTTGTAAACATACTACCTGTAGTACAGGAGAAAAAACTAAAAATTTTTATATAAAAAAAAATTTTTGGCCTTCAAAGTTGGGAACGTCATGATGCTTTTTAAGAAAAGACCCTAACCACGTGTTTAATTAGACAATTAATTGAGAAGACAAGGATGGAGCAAACTTGACAATTAATAGGTTTTTTGTTAAAGCTCTGCCTTTTCTGGAGGCTATAGCTTTTCTAAAACTACGGGTTCTGGTGAGATCTTTGGCCAGATCCAAATACTAGTATCAACCTAGCTAATATGTTTGATTTGCTTTATTTTTTGTAAATATACGGAGGTTAGAAGCTCGTTATAAATTAAAAATAACATAAAAATAATATTGATGTATATGTATATGTAAACTAATAAAACTGTAAAAATATTAAAATTACAGTTTTTGCTTGGATTTAATTAAAGCTGCACCAAATTTGAGATCTCATTGAATTTTTCACATTAAAAATATCAGCCATTCTATGCAAAATCGACCAAAATCTGGCCTTTGGTTTTCCGATTTCAAATAAATTTTGCATTCCGAAACTTTATGGACCCTCTTAAAGATTGGTGTTTTTAGTTTTTCAAATTTCGAAAAACTCATGATTTTATTTGAAAAATGACAAATATGTAAAGTGTGTTAGGCTTTGTACCTCGATTTAAAATATAATGCATATGTGCAAAATATGGAATTTTCACCCAAAAGCTGCACATTCACTTTTTTGGGTATTGGGGCTTAAGTATGTAGGTTTTGAAAGTTATTTGATATAATTTTCTTTTCGATTTCCCATACTTGGGACTCCTGAATTAACCACTGATATAAAATAATTCCTCTGTGGTTTTTTAATTAAATTATTTTGTTATGCTCTTTCATGCAAAACTCTTCATTTTTACTTGAAAATAATCGCTATTTCTTCATAAAACTGTAAAATACCTGTAGCCCAAGTGAGTGGTCCTACCCAGCTACAATTTTTTTGCACTTTAAATAATACCTAACACTATTAGCCAATAATAAAGTTTTCCGATGTGTCGCTTGTCCAATTTTTCAGAGGCAATTTCAATTCTTTCTTTCAATTTTTCAGAATATGTAAATTTGCAGACAATTGAACAGATAATTACCAACCCCCAATTTTACATCAACATTTTCCTAAAGTATTTTTATCCTTTATCCACCTACCAGTAAAAATCAATTTGATGCAACTCTTACCTGGCTTTAGCTATAAATTTTTTTAAGATGGCTCCTTTTTGGGTATTTAAATACCCAATAGGCAGGAATGGGTTAACTATTTTTCGAAAAAATGCTTACAGCACTTTTACATAGAAAAAAAACAGCAATTTTTTATTTGCTTTATTTGTCAGATTTATTCAGATTAAATTTAAAAATTTTAGGGAGCCCTTTAAATGTTTCTGGTTTAAAAACTATAGTTTTCATTTTTTGGACTTTTACGTAGGCCAAAAATAAAAGAATCTACTGAAGTTTTCTGTTTTAAAAACTTCTTTCCAGCACACATTTACCAGCGACTATCAGATTTTTATAGAAATACACATGACGTTGAAATTACTGAAAATTTAAATTTTAAAAACTTTATATTTAAGTAGATTCGTTTATCTTTCATGCAGAGAAGAAGGCTTAAAAATTATTTGTACAGTTTTTAAAATAGAGCCATTTAAACTGATCCTTATGTCAACATTTTTAAACTTAATCTTTTTAATTTTAAATAATCAAAATAAATAACAAATTGTTGCTATTTCTATGGAAAGCTTGCAAGCTTTTTTACAATAAATCGAGGGCCCACAAAAAAAAGAAAATGTTTTTTTTTTTAGTAAAAATTTCATATTTTACAAATATGCATATTTTTTGAAATCGGGAGAGGCCAAATTTGAAGAAAGTACATATAAAAAAGAAATTACTTAAACAATAAATTTCTTTTGAAATCTGAAAAAAAACCTACATTCCGCTGTATAATATAAGGGTAGTATACCATTACAGTGCAATTTAAATAGTGATTAGCCGATGGATATTAAATAAAATACGAATATTGCTGTGGATTAACGAATTTAAAACTGTGGATTTTTTGAAATTTGAAAAACTAAAAACGCTAATCTTTAAATGGCTGCATAGAGTTTCTAAATGAAAAATTTAATCGAAATATATAATCACATAAAAATTCACATAATAAAATTAATTTCGTATCATTTCGTTCATATTTAGCATATATATCAATGTATGATATCATATATTTCCACACACAGAGAAATATAGTGCCAACCGAATTAAAATATTAATACTAACAACTTATAAATTCAGTTAGTACAATGATATTTACATTTGATTTCTAAAAATGTTTGGTGTTGCAACTAAAATTCTGTTGAATTAACCGAACTTTGTTGTGAAAACTAATATGAAGATGGGCTAACTGTCTTAAATTCGTAATAACGGAATTTGAGGCGCAGTAACCGAAGTTCAGTTGGCAAATATCTAAATTTTGTGTGCATTTATGAACTTTTTGTTTGCAAGTATAAACCCATATATGTTTCCAAACAATATATGCTCATACATGGAATCATGCATGTACATATACAACCATAAATTATTATTTTCAACTGTGTTTTAAAAATTTTTAAGTTTTAGAGATTTTAATTAAAATTTTGAAAATTTTAATTAAAAATACACAAATGATCCATTTTCGGCTTAAATTCGGCACTGGTTCACATTAAATAAAAACGATTTCTAGCATTTGGAGCCATTAGCAATTAAACTGGGGGTGTACTGACAAATCGATTTTGAAGGGGCACCCTAGTAAACATGCATTTTAATAGTATAGCAACAGCACTTTTTGCAGTTTTATAATTCAAATATTTTAAAAGCATTATTTAAATAGTAAAATATTTCAATACAATATAATATTTGAAAATACTTTGTAAACAAATTTCATTTGCCCTTCTCTGTTGTTGTGCATTTCACCATTTAAATAACTTTTTGAACCAATCTGAAAAACCATATTTAAAGTATCATTTTGAAAAATTTTGCATGTAAAGTTTAAGTTTAAAATATTGCAATACAGTGTAGTACGGTTATAACGAATTCGCGGGGATTTAAAAAAATTTTAAGTTTTGGTTTGTTTTCCATTAAAATACGTTTCATACAGTTTTTAATTCTTTTCAGTAAATTTGTAACTAAAAAGTTAACATTTTTAAGACTTGCAGCGGACACGCAGAAAAAATAATATCGATTTATACAGCTACATCAGCTAACCTGAGCTTTACAAAGTTCTAGTAAAATGTTTACAAACTTTTGTAAAATATATACAAGCCTAGTAAAAAATTTCTAAAAAAAATTATATATTTTACTAGAAATTTTTAAAACTAACTTGAAACTTATGTTTCAAGTTACAAAATGTTACTATGCACGTCGATAATATTCCCCCAGTTTTTTTCTGCGTGGAATATTCCTTTTAAAATCTCCATTTTTTATGTGTTCTTTATAAGTGTTAAAATTTATATGAAAACTCGAAAAAGGGTCCAACACATTAGTTCATTATACAAAAAGTTCGCTATAAAGGATGTTCGTTATAAACCAGACTTGGGCAACGTCAACTATCGCTGCGGGAAACGATGGCCCGATTGATCCAAAGTGTCGATTGATCCACGTCACGAAACTGATGAAACCAAAATTGTGGTGCACCAAAAAGTGTTAATTTTGGTGAAATGACCAATCACGTGACTATAGTTATGGTGATAAAACATTCACTGGTTGCTACCAGATATATCATGTAATTGGAGAAAAAGTAACATAACATCAAATTGTACTGAAGCAACTAGGGCCGGTGCAGTTGAAGTTATTACTGGTCACTGAACTGGTTCAAAACCATTAGCAGTGGATGAAAACATGGCAATTAGTGCCAAAGGATTCAGTCATTTGACTGCTACACAGCAGACATAACACTGAAGGAATTTTATCTGTACCGACTATGTGACAGTAGAAATGAAGACGTAACACTCCACTAGTTTAAAACAACTGAACACGGAACTGTGACCACGGTTGCCAGATATGGCGATTTCTCGCCAAACGTCGCGATCTTAAACTTAGTTTCTGGTTGGGTATAGACAAAATAAGCTAATTATAAAAATGATTTTTGTTGTGACTTTTTAAGGTTTTTTTGAACAGGGGGTAAGACACACTGTTTTGAAAAAGTGCAGTGATTGGTACCGGACGGGCTATTTAGCAATTCGTTCATAATATGACATACGCTGAATAAAAAGTGACAGGTTACTTGCTAATGGCGGTATGAAACAACACCCCAATGAAATAAGTCCCCAAACCAAAAATGAAATAACGCCCCATTTTTTTGGGGCTTTATTTCATTATGAAACAATACCCCCCAAAAAAAATGAAAAAAAACCCCCAACCAAATGAAACGACACCCCAAAACAAAATGAAGTAACGCCCCAATTTTTGGGGCTTTATTTTGTAATGCAGTAATGCCCCATTTTGAAAATGAAATAAGGCCCCAATAAAAAAAAAAAAAAAACAAAATTATATATTACTTTGAAATATTTCTTTATTCCTAATTAATAAAGGGTGTCCCAAGAAGAACGCAATTTTTAAATCTGGCAACATTCGAAGTGTCATTGTTTGACATTTGAACAATTGTTATTGTTTGCTGGTAGAAGGTACGAGGTTAGTAAAAATGGAGCGCTACACGAATGGAGTATGGATGGAATGGAGTAATTGGATATTGGAGAGACAACATGAAAATGCTGATTTTGCCGATAAAATCATCTTCAGTGACGAGGCCCATTTTCATCTTGATGGCTTCGTCAATAGGCAGAATTGTCACATTTGGGGTGAGGAAAATCCTCGAGTGATTCACGAGAAGCAAATGCATCCTCAACGTGTCACTGTGTGGTGTGATTTTTGGGCTGGAGGAATCATTGGACCTTTTTTTTATGAAAATGAGGCAGGTCAAGCGCAAACAGTCAATGGTGTTCGGTATCGTGAAATGATAACCAGTTTTTTCTTGCCTAGAATTGAAGAAATGAATGTGGATGGCATGTGGTTCCAACAAGACGGCGCCACATGTCATACAGCCAGAGAAACAATTCAATTGCTGCATCAGTCATTTCCCGGTCGTGTTATTTCGCGTTTTGGAGATCAGAATTGGCCGCCTAGATCGTGCGATTTAACACCATTTGATTTTTTCTTTGGGGTTTTTTGAAGTCGATGGTTTACGCGAATAAGCCGACGACGACTCAAGCCTTAAAAGAGGAAATTGGACGCTGCATTAATGAAATACCGCAGCATTCATGCAAAACGGTCATTGAAAATTTCATTAAAAGATCGCGTGCATGCCAGCAAAGCCGCGGCGGCCATCTGCACGATATATTGTTCCATACATAACCTCATTCTGTCTACTTTACGATATAATAAAGTTTCACGATTTTTTTTTAAATATCTGTGTTTTATTTAAAATTTAAAAATTGCGCTCTTCTTGGGACACCCTTTACATAGTAAAAAGGCTGGAAAAAAAATTGCGCGATTTTTTTTTCAGCCTTTTTAAAATAAAAAGATTAATAATATTTAGTATATCAATACAGTTTTTTTAATATTTTTTAGTAGTATATCACAAAATAAAACTAAATTTATAAATCTTATAATCGCACGCAGAAAAAACTTTATTTCGCTAAGCCGCCTGCCTTGTTCTACGGGGGAAAAAACCCCTAAGAGCGGCCGAAGGCCGCCACACAGAAAATCTTCTTTTTACAAATTACTTGATGTCTTAAAAATATAAGATTTCAACGGATTCGACATCTGATTTGAAAAACAAGTTCTTCTGGGTGGTGGCCTTCGGCCGGTCTTAGGGGTTTTTTTTCCGTAGAACGCGGCAGGCGGCTTCGCGAAATAAAGTTTTTTTCTGCATGCGACATAAAAGAAACTTCAAAATTACTACACGGTATAATCTCACTTACTAATAGCAAATAACTACACACAGAGAAAAATTTAGATATTTGCCAACTGAACTTCGGGTACTGTGACTCAAAATCGGTGCATTCGAATTTCAGTCGGTTGGTAAAACTGAACATTTGTTTTCACAACAAAATTCGGTGAATTCAACTGAATTTTAGTTGCAACACTCAAAATATTCAGAAATCTGATGTTAATATCGTTGTACTAACTGAATTTATAAGTTGTTAACCTTAATATACACTTTTTAATTCGGTTGGCACTTTATTTCTCTGTGTGTATTTACATTAATAACTTGATAATTCATGGAGTAATTATAACGGTTATTTGCTTATATTACTTAAAAATTGTGCATTTTAAGAAAATGAAATAACACCCCAAAAATATTATTTGGGGACTTATTTCATTTCTCATATTGGGGCCTAATTTCATTATGAAATAAAGTCCCAAAAAAAAAAAAAGCCCCAAAAAATGAAATAACACCCCAATTTTTTTTTATCGAAATTTTTGGGGCCTTACTTCATTTTCGGTTTGGGGCCTTATTTCATTGGGTCTTGTTTTATACCGCCCTTGCTAATTACTTTTCGCATGCCCAGCGACATGTACCCCTTAGACCAGTGCAGTAGTACGTCTCAAAACTGTTTCAGTCAAACTACCCCTATTACAGAACACATTGCGCTTAATATATGACTAGTTTTCCTTCAAAAATTGTTCTCCAGTTCTAAGATACGTACACCTACACCAGTCACGTGATATTTTTTTACCCACTGGTTGTGTTGCATATCACATTAATTCTAAAATGGTCATACTTTGACACTACCTACTTCTAACTTGTTCCGTAGTATATTCATTTCAGTCTGTATGGTGATAGGTTACCTTGGTCAAGTTATTCGATACGTCACACAGTGCTCCATAGGTAGGAAATTGTCACCTCCTATGACAAGCCCATGCTAAAAGTACCGGTCACTTTCATATAATAGAACCGAAACTAGGACAGGTTCATACACGTAAAGTTCTAGTCACATGACCATACCAGTGACTGGTCCATTTCCCGCAGGGATATTTCACAATCATTCAGTTGTGAAATTTTTCTATATTAATAATAATTTCAGAACCACGCTCATACTTGTAAGCTTAAACGCTTCCTTTGAAAATATGTAAATTTTTTAATACCAAACATGCGGATTAGTAACAACATCTGGGTATTTAATTACAGGGCAATTACTCAATTACACCCAATTACATATAATTAGACGTCAAAAAGTAATTGGCCTGTAATTAAATACACAATTATTAGTATTATGTCACATGTCTGGTATTAGTAAAATAGAAAAATTTTCCAAGCAATCGTGACCGTACAGTGTGATCGTAGGTCTGATATTATTAAGCCTACAAGTGTGACCGTAGGTCTGATATTATTAATGATATAAAAAATTTCACAACTGAATGATTGTGAAATGTAATTGACGTCGCCCAAGTCTGTTATAAACTATGTTTGTTTTGTATGATACATGTTAGTAAATGAGTTGGGGCCAGAAAAATCGTTCGATATAAAAAAAGTTCGTTATAACCGGTGTTCGTTATAACCGAACTCCACTGTATACTATATTTGATAAGTTTAAAGTGCTCTGCTGCTTCAACTACAAACTAACCAGAGACCAGCTGTACCTTCTTTTAATCAAACAGAAAAATTACAATTTTACCAAACTACACTCTTACTTCAGCAACTACCACACAGTTTATTCATAAATATTTGTTTTTGGCTTAACAACACTAGTTTTCTGACATTTATCGATATTCAAGTTCACAAGTTTAGCCGCACAAAAAAGAAAAAAACCTAAATTTCAAACAAAAACAAAATGAAAAATTTTAACAATTAAAAAAATAATGTCAAAGGACAACAAAAGGAAAATAAATGGGAACAAAAGGATTTCCCCAACTAAATTAAACTTAATCATATAAAAAATATTGTAGAAATAATTAAGACCAAAAAAAAAAAAAAATAAAATAACTTACAGGAATGCAACAGCAAGGACAATAAGTGAAAATGAAAGAATACTAATTAAATGTTTAACTTATTCTGACATTTTATTTGGAACTAAAAAAAAAAAAATTTTTATGTTAAGTAATTTGTGCAACACAAGTTATTAAAAACTGATTAGGGATTATAAAATTAAAAATTTAATTAATACAACCTTTTATGAATATCATCGTCATGACATTAAGTTGAATATTTAAGCAGTGGGTTTCTATCCAACTCAGTGTCTCTCAATCTGCCCTCTTTTTATTTGTTCGTAAACTCGCACCGAGTAAAACATGTTGCAGATATTTAAAAGTCTAAACTAATTTTTATCATATTTTTGAATAATAATTTAATAAAATTTTTATTTATTTCAAATATTATGGAAGAAAAAAAGCAAGATGCAATTGAAATATATTAAATTTTGAATAGCTTTTAGCTTATATTTTACAAGCAAAATAAAAGTGAGTGTTTTAAACAACAATTTTTTATCAACATGTTGCAATTATTTTTTAGTGAATAAAAATGGTTTTCATTTGCTTGACCGAGTATTGCAAAGTATTTTGTTTGCTGAGATGCGTGGGAAGTGTAGTCTCTCTATTTGTATATACTCTTTGATTTAAGTCTTAATCATCATTCATTAAATATATTAGTGCCAAGAACAGATGAGCAATCTAAACTTTTAAAATTTGTAGAAACCTTTTGAATTCCATGAAAGCTAAAAGAAGAACTAATTTGTTTATTTAGAAGATATTTATTTTATTTCTTAATAAAACTTCTTTACCGACATTTTGTATGAAAATCTCGCAATATTATAGCAATGGATTCGTTTTTGCTTTTTATTGTTTTTGATTTATTATAGCTTATATTGATTAGTTAAAAACATTTTCTTCTGTTTTTTTGTTAAATCTTTTAATTTGTTTTTTAACTAAAAATATAATTTTTGAGTATTATTTGTTATTTATCTTTTCATAATTTGTATACGTTTTGCTATTTTGGATTCTTGAGTTTCTTAATTTTATGCCTTCAGTTTTATTTTTATTTTACATTTTGTCATTTTTAGCATTTTTTTATATGCTCTAAAAAAAGGATTTAAAAATACTGCTTTATGTATATATATATATTTTTATACAAGCACAATGCATAAATATATACACTAAATGTTTAATAACTTAATTTAAGCATTTTGTCTAGAATATTACACACAAAGTATAGTATTTTTTTATATTTAAACACATGTTTTGATATTGTACGCATTTATTTACCAAAATTAAACATTTAAGCTAGTAACTTTCAAATGTTTAGGCACATTGGGTTTAGTTTGAATTTGATACACAAAAGGGTCTAAATTTTTTTCGTTGAAAAAAGTCATCCGACAATAATGTTTTTCAAGAAGAAAAAGTTGCTTGAGAACATTCATTTGAATTTGAGTGAGGGTTTTTCAATAAGAAAAACTTATCAAATTATTATTACCAGGTTTCCCAGAGCTTAGTAGTCAGGGCTTTTTTATGAGAAAATATCGTCAGAACCTAAATCTTTGGCTACTTGAAAAAATCTTCAAAATTTGTGTGTTTTTCGAAAACTTTTCCAATAGAAAAATTACAAATTATGAGGGCATATTGGTTATAAAAAGTTAAAGATTGTAAGGAATTTTTCCTATAGAAAATCTATCAGATGTCCGACCTTTTCCTAATGAAACCTATTTGTTTAAAGACATTTCATTAGAAAAAAAACTTCAAATTATAGGCAATTTTTCTACAAAATTATAAAAACTTGTCCTTATAGTGAAATGATTTGAATCCAAGGGCTTTTCTGTAAAAAAATTCAGATTTGGAGGACTTTCAATGAAAGGCCTTTTATATTCTGCGGACTATATATTGTAATTACTGGTTGTTAGAATCTAACTGAGTATATATTAGCACGGGTCGATTTAAAATCGCTCAACGTTCAAGGAAAATCGTATTCTCGGGATCAAAATAAGAAACTTTGCCGAAGGAACCATACCTCTAAAACCAATTCTAATGTCCCGACTTTTGACCCGTAGGGTGAAATTTTGAAAAATCCCACTTTGACCCATTTAGAGTGCCCCAATCAAATCCAACCCAATCGAATATATTTATACTCTATTTCTTCCGGAGAAGAAATAGAGACCTTAGTCTTGGAAAGACTCCTCCTACTTTCTGAAATATCTCTATCCCGAGATTTGTACATTTTGCTAAAAAAACACGGCTAAAAAGGCCCTCTTTTAACTTAAATTTTAACCCCTAGAATGATGATTTATGCATTAATCTGCTAGCGCGTCTCCCGGAGAAGAAGTATCTCCCATAATCTTGGAGAGATTCCTCCTACTTTCTGAAATATCAAAGTGGGCTTTTTCAAAATTTAACCCTACGGGTCAAAAGTCGGGACGTCAGAATTCGTTTTAGAGGTATGGTTCCTTCAGCAAAGTTTCTTATTTTGATCCCTAGAATACGATTTTCCTTGAACGTTGAGCGATTTTTTTTCCTCCATACAAATCGACCCGACCTAGTATATATCCATATTACATCTATTTTTAATGTTAATTGTAATTGTTATAACTTCTCTCTAATGTCCTCTCTTAATAAATCTGTCCTTACTTAATCACTAGTTTTTTTTTTTTAATTTAATTTTTTTTATTTTGAGGAACTATATGGAAAAGTATTCATTAATATTTCCGATTAATCACCTCTATTTCGGTTAATGTCGAAACAAATAATTTAAAACTCAAATAATTTTTCGACCCTAACAATCGGCTAAAATAATCTATAGAGTTTTTGTTTTCAAATTTATTAATTGACCACTTTCAGGAATGTGTTAATAGATCTATTTCGGGAATTTTCTAGATTCCCATCATCAGAACACGTTTTGAAAGAGGTTACAATACCATGCAAAACATCAAACATTCATATAAACTAGTTTATATATATTCATATAAACTAGTGTAAGGTCTATATATTGGTAGATATTCAATACCCAAGGTAGACCTTGCACATAACAAACAAGTTTTCAATTTATTTTTGATCAATGGTGATTAGGGTGGGGCGATTAGTATGGAAGGAATAAAATCTTAATGGATGCTTCGCGTTTCTGATTCTTGGGATTGTACTGAGCAAAAAAGTCCACTAGACCATACGTCTACGGTGAAAATCGAGCTTTCACAAAACAAAATATCCTAATAAAGAAATATAGAGTATGGCCTCGAACTTGAATAGTTTTCATTTTCATTGCACAAATAAATGTCGAAAAAGCATAACTTTTATGTTTAATGAAAATTATATCAAACTTAGAAACGATATATAAAATTATTTTAAGATCAAGTGAACGCGGTTTAAAGAAAAATTATTCGTTATACAAATAGTTCTTCAACTCTAAGGATTTATTTCCGCTGAACATAAACGATAATGGGGGGCAACTTCAAAAAGACATAAAAGCTAATACAAAATATCACAAATATAAGCAACATTTTCACCAAAAGGCAAAAATGGCATGACAATTCCAAAAATTGCTTAAAATTACAGTGGATTTAAAGTTTTTTGTATAACATTTTCAATTAAAAACAATAATAAATAATTTAACAGTTAAAGTGCTAAAAGTCTAAAATGTCGTTGCTTAAAAAAAAAAAAAAAATATTCTGAAATTTATTTTTTACAATCATCTAATTTTTTTACATTAAATTTTTTAAAGTAGGGTCAAAAAAAATTTTAAGGATTAAAAAACTGTAATATTGAAAAAATAATTGGAATAGTTGCATTTATTGGAGAAACTTGCCCTGTTGAAAACATTTTTATTAACGGCCCCTAAACTACATTCACACCGAACCCCAAAATACGTATTCCATTATAGACTTCATTATATCCAGAAAAATGCACTGTTTGATGAGGTTTACACGCTGGTGGCATCATAGGACCTTATTTCTTCAAAAATTAATCCGGAGCTCGCGTTACGATCAATGGAGATAGTTACCGCACCATGATCAATGATTTTTTGTTTGAAAATATGGATGACATTGATCCGGGTGAGATGTGGTTTCAAAAGGATGGCGCACAGTGGTTTATCGTCATAGTAGAAATGGAAAAAAATAGAAGGAGTCATCGTAGAACATCCAAATTTTTTACAGATGCTTTTTTTATCATCATTAGGAAATATATGAAGAATAAAATATGTCCGCCCACTTTTACGCCCACTCCCCATACAAGTGAAATATATAAATGGCAATATTTTCATTTGAATTTATGCTATTTCAACCGAATTCGGTATATATATGTTTTGTAGCAATTAAAATCAATGGCTAAAAAATTTACGAAATTCGCCCACAAGCACGCCTACTTCCCATATAACAAAATTTTTTAATATGATGTATATCCCTTGTTATCAATGCTACAATCCCTAAACTTCATAGGATTATTAAAAATTATATCATATCCAAATCTTCCATACACACCCCTCCTCTAATACCCCAACTTTCCCCATCAATTTTCTAAATAATTAGAAAATTAACATGTAACCTGGTTTTAAATCAAACACGCTTTTAATCCTAGTAATAATAAAAAAACATTAAAATGAAACATGTATATATAAAATTAATATTTTATTATAATAACAATTCCTTAACATCTTCAGGTAGATCTAATTCCTGCTTTTTATGAACTTTTCGAAACTTATTTATAAAAGGATCCGAAGAAGCTAAAAGTAAGTGCATCACATCTTCATTTGTTGATATCCTACTACATTTTCTGGCAAAATACCTTCGATATTCAAGATAATCGCGATTCCTCGCTTCCTGGGCTTCTTCTGATAACATTCCGATTGGTAAAATTGCTGCTGCTATTATTTTTCCTCCATGTATCAAGACTTTATGTACGGTCATTGGCATGTAGTACCAGCTATACAACCTAACATATAATTGGGCAGTGTTCGAACAATATTGCTGAAACTTATTCGGACATATATCAGCGTTGCTGTTAATAGTTATTAAAATTACTTTGAAACGATGAATAAGATTTTAATCTACACCCACAGCTTCAGCAGTAATTCTGGGGTTTTCAAAAAACCTCCTTGATGTATTTCCATCATTGGTTGTACCCATTCCTTGTTTAACCATGTCAACATTTATTCCCAGGCTCAACTTTAATTTGCCTTGAATGATTTTTTTTGTTTGCTCCCTTATTTCCTTGGTTGCAGAGTTAGTTCTCCAAGCAGCAAAATCTTTATTATAAGCGATGTGCAGTATACACTCCATAAATTTTATGCGAGCATGTAATGGAGATACACCGAACTTAAGAGCTTCCTCACTTTCTGGCTTCATTATTAAAATTTCCAAATTATTCATTTCGGAAGGCTTTGCTTTACATATATAGCATACCGCATTTGATGATGTTTGTGTTATTGTGTTAGCCACCTTTCCGTCAATCATTGCCAAAACCAAACTATGACTTACTTCGAAGATTTTGTCAGAAATTGTGATGATTGTTTTATTTAAATTTTTTATTTCATTTTGAACTCTTCCAACTTCACTTCTTATAACATCAGCTGTTTCTTTCACAAATTCAAACTTCAAAGGTCTACAGAATCTTATAGAGGAAGGTAGTAAATTTTTCCAGCACACATTATTTGAATCTACCAAGTCCGTCAAAGTTAATGGTACTAAAGATGTCAGAAACATATTTTTATCACTTGTGTTATCACTTGTAAAATTTTGATGGTATTCACTGTGGCCAGGCGATCCATTACATCCCCATTTCGAAACTAAATTCAACTGCCAAGGAACTTCTTCTAGCTCTGTTTTTGATTTTGCCTCTTTGAATATATCTTTGAATATTTCTCTGAGAAAAAAAAAACAACAATATTATTGATAAGCGAGATTATTAAATCTCTAATTTCTAATAAAATAAATGTGCTCTTATCATCATTCATTGTTATAACAAGAGGTGTGGTTGCTATGGCAACAAGCGAGCAAGCAGCAAACGTAATATAACGAGAGAATGCGTAATAAGCAATAAAAAGTAGCTTGTTTTCTATTTAAACGTTTACTAGACAAAGGCTAGCAAAAACTAGCAGCTGAATTTAACTTTATTGTTTAAATTAGACTTCAAGCTTTAATTTGGTATAAGGTAGAGCACCGCGCTCGACCGCGCACAAAAGTTCTAGTCCATCAAAGTTGAAGAAAATAATAATTTTTAGACTCCTAAGATGAAGCAAATTTTTGTCAAAAAATTTTTTTTTCTTTAATTTTTTTTTTTTTTTAATTTTCATCTTAAATACCTAAATTATGGAAAAATACACAACAACAATACATATTTAAAGTCATTCCAAGAGTTTTTAGTTTCTTACTATTTTTTAGGATTTTCTTTCAAATGTTGTGTGTTAGACTTGGCACACTTTGAGGAAACGCCTACAAAGAAGTAATGAAAATATCGCCCTAGCATTTCAGATACATGATATTCAATATGTTTTTAATGAAATTAATAAATTTCATCATGAGCGGAAAACAGGAAATTCAGTATTAATTTCAACTTTTCAACCACTGTGTAGCGGTACGTGACATAAGGAGACCGCATCCATTGACTTATTGAAATCAAAATTTGGCAATAGGTTGATTTTGAGAAATGAATGAATTGGCCTACAAGGTCGTGCGATTTCACACACATTTTCACATTTTTGTGTTATTTTTTACAATTTCAAGTTCTAACGGTTTTAAAATAACACCCTTTATATATATGAAGGGCTTATTGTAAAAACAGAATAAGCCACATTAATTGTTTTACAGATGTTCGTTGTTTTCTAGTCATCCATTGATTAATATATGATAGCAAGTCTTGCTTAAATAATTATTACAAGTACCAAGAGTATAATCGTCCTCCAAAAGTCATATTCTTTGCATTTTTTCGACCTTTAAAAGGCGACAACAAAATAAAGCAAAATGTGGCTTATCAAGTTTTTACAATAAGCCCTTCATATTTATTTTAGTGTTTGTGGTTTTGTGGTTTTGCGTTTTTAGTTTTTTATTTTCGTTTATTTTTGCTGTTGCTGTCTTACTTTTTTGTATTTGAACACTCACTCAAACAAATATACATTTGCTGTTAGCCAGTCATCATGCCCAAATGGCATGATGATTGACATGATTCTGTCTCCGCCTCAGCACAGTGTTTGAGTTGTAAGCAGAACGTTCTGTTATTAAGCTAAATTGACTACAAGTCTATTTTTTTAAGTCCTTATTTTTTTCAATTTATTTTAAAACATATTTTAACACGTCACAAGTCATCTAAAATGTGTTAAATTTGTTTGATGTCCTAGAAACGTCAATAAGTATAATATGCGGAACGCGTGTTCTGAATTTAATTATTTTTTTGTATAATACATTCGTTGTTATATTTGTTATTCAAATTCTTGAAATAGCAGAATTACTTAAACGGTTTCTAAAATTTAAAAATACAAATTTATAAAAATTTGTTCGAAAAACTGCAAAACTTGGTTTTTATTTAGTGCTTAAAGAGCATATAAATTAAAGTTATCTAACGATACTCAACATCAATTATATATTTTATTCTTTATAAAAGTAGTCCTACGTAGCCAAAATAAACAAATTTCTTTCAATGCTGTTTTCCATTAAATCATAAAAAAAAACAAATCTTAATTACTTTAGATATTTTTGACTCTACACTCAGAAAAAAGACACTTTTGTATTTGTCTACTTGCAATTATATACATGATTACAATGATTTAAATTTTCAAACCTAAACAAATATATATTTCCAATTTTAAAATGTTTAGATATTATGTTTGGGACATGCAAATATATTTAAAATAAACATATATTTATTAGGAGCCAAATATATACGTACACTCAGGGAACTTCTGCTTTAAAGATATGTAGTTGCTTGGGTTGTAATACAGTTTCTTTATTTTTAATTATTTTTACTAACCTTGAATTTCGTTTGAAAAAAACAAACCACATCAAATGACTGTTTTATGATGTTACATTTATTTTTTACAGTAGTTTTTTGTTATTTAAAAAATACATGTTTGTTTATTTTCTTACTAACATGTTGTTTACTAACAATGTTAGTTGAATTTATTGAAACAATGTTCGTTGAATTTATTGAAATGTAAGTCGTCCGTTCTTTAAGTGAAATTGAATTTGTTTTTAACTACATTTGCAGTGGTCTTTACCTACATAGTATTCTAAATGTATATATTTGCCGGTAGACGCTTTTCACTAGTTCCAAAGATATATATGTTTGCAGCCAAATATAACTATATTTGCAAGCAGAAGTTTTTTCCAAACAAGAGTTTATTTCCTGCAGGGCGATATTTTTCAGCGTGTACATTTCAAAATGTCAATTGTGTAAGTTTTTCGTTTTCTAAAAACCATTTGAAACCCTTTCACAAAAAAATATGTATTTGTCCTAATTGTTTTTTATCCTGACAAATTGACATAAATCTATTTTCTGTAAGTAGTGTCTTCTTTGCGTAATTTTTTGTAATTCAATTTCATTTCTTTTTTCTTTAATCTTATTTCAATCTTATTAATTACATTTTGAAATGACTAAAAAAAATAAATCATCATCATGATGTTTTCTTTAACATTTTCAAATTGTTTTTTTTTAAACAAACTGTTTTGTTTGGCAAATGGATAAAAAAAAACATGAAATGAAATGAAAAAAGAAGCTGAAATAAATGGGTCAATAGCATGAAAATAAACAAAGAAAAAACAATCTATAAAACACATATTTAAAATTCAGACACAAAGATATATAAAAAAAAATAACTGTGTATCATAAAAAAATAATGTTAAATGCATTTTTACTTTCCGTTTTTATTTGTCGTTTCTAAAAAAAAGTGGTAATGTGAATTTTATACTAAAGAGAAACCATTTCCTTTACATACTTTTATAGTATACAACCGGAAATGTAGTTTTGGTTTGAATAACTTAATGCAAAAATAACTGTGGCTTTGGTAGCTTACATTTAGTATATAAAAAACTAAACGACAATACTTAACTTCTCAAATTCTGAAAAGTTTTTATTATTGGAGATTATATTTCGGTATAAATACTACAAGTAATTTAAAAATAAAATTATCTTTCAAGCTCATTGGGAATATCATCATTCGAGACTCCAGATCCATAAAATTGCAACGATACACTTCAAAACATACCATAGAAATAGTATTACTATTAGATTTCTATATGAAAAAATGGCTCAATTGCCCTCAAAGAACCTGTCCCGTCACTGTTTACAGCAGGACCTACCACAGACAGCTATAATTTCACATTTCTGCTGTGTCAATTATAGTCTAAGAAATGTTACCGAGAGTGGTTAAGCGAGAACACATGACACAGTCAGTATGTGAAAATGACACACCAAAACCCCGGGACACGTAAACTTAATTTTGGTTCGTAGAATCCAGTTGTATCCCTATGGGGAATGGGACCGCTTCTGCGTGTGCCACAGGATCGGTCCCTTCGTGCCAGAGACCTGTCCTCTGCTAAACTCTACCCTATGTAAACAACAGGCAACTTTAACATTGGCTTGTCATAGGAGGGGGTCGTTTGTCGTGCTTTAAACCACATAGTGGCACTCCACAAGACTAACCAAAGATGTACATCACAAGTCTGTCGCAAAAGGGCCATGTCGTAAATGGGTAAAATTCTGGTCAACTGGCTTTTACTTGTTAATAAGCATTCTGTCCTCCCTTTAATAGTCACCGGATTGGTAAGTTTAGGAAAATTGACACAGCTTAACCCACTTCAGTATTAAATTATACCAGCCCTGTGATAAATCCTTCTTTAACCAGTCAATTTTAGGACAATTGACTCCTCATTCGCCATAGGGATACTCCGTTTTAATACACTCACAATATTTTTTCCGTAAAGACTACTGAATATACACAGGACTACTTACTTTTCGTTTAAAAGAATTGTATTTTTAAGTTTATTTTCAACTGTTAAATATTAATTGACAAAATCCATAAAAACAATAGAGTATTTTCGTTTATTTCAATACTCAATATAATATAGCAACTTTTTGTTTTGAATATAAAATTTTAACTGAATATTTTAGCTACTACGGAAAGTCCGTGTTTTCGTATATCTTGTTTATTGAATAACAGACAGAACGTTAAATAATATATTTATAGTAATTAAATGTGCTAAAGTCCCAAAACTTATTTAACAAATTGTGAAAAGCACTCTGATGTAGGCGTGTCCCTATCCGGATTTCATTCCTGCCTAAGGAAATCTTCAGGGGACTTTGTTATTAGAATTTCTAGAGATATTTGTTATGTTAAATCACAAACTCAATGAGAATTTCTTGTAATTCTTGTAATGAAACTGACACTAATAGAAAACATATGATTTTCTATTGTTGATTTACTTGAATAAACGTCACTACATTGCTAGGTCTGTCAAAAAAACAGAGTAGTATTTGGAAGATGACAAAGCCAATTGTGACAATTTTTTGTTGTTGTTTTTGTTTTTTCTTTGATATTTTAAATTTTGAATCTCGCTCCTAGACGAGGACAAGAAATTCTCATTGAGTTTGTGATTTAACATAACAAATATCTCTAGAAATTCTAATAACAAAGTCCCCTGAAGATTTCCTTAGGCAGGAATGAAATCCGGATAGGGACACGCCTACATCAGATTGCTTTTCACAATTTGTTAAATAAGTTTTGGGACTTTAGCACATTTAATTACTATAAATGCAATTAATGTTTATACCGATGAAAATAAATTTAAATAACAAATATGCAGGTGCTTGTGCAAATTTAAATGTAACTGACACTAATAGAAAACATATGATTTTCTATTGTTGATTTACTTGAATAAACGTCACTACATTGCTAGGTCTGTCAAAAAAACAGAGTAGTATTTGGAAGATGACAAAGCCAATTGTGACAATTTTTTGTTGTTGTTTTTGTTTTTTCTTTGATATTTTAAATTTTGAATCTCGCTCCTAGACGAGGACAAGAAATTCTCATTGAGTTTGTGATTTAACATAACAAATATCTCTAGAAATTCTAATAACAAAGTCCAATGAAGATTTCCTTAGGCAGGAATGAAATCCGGATAGGGACACGCCTACATCAGATTGCTTTTCACAATTTGTTAAATAAGTTTTGGGACTTTAGCACATTTAATTACTATAAATGCAATTAATGTTTATCCCGATGAAAATAAATTTAAATAAATAATACCCTGCAAGAACACTACGGGTTAAATAACGCGTTACATAAAAAGTACTCATAACCAAAATATAGGTTAGAAATTCTAAAAGTTTCAGTTATTTTATACAGGGCCTTGGGAAAAAACTAACCTATTCTCTTCTGTACGTGTGAGCCGATATCTCTTTCCCTCGCATTATTGTTTAGAACAGAAAACACTATAGTGCTCTCGCTCGCACACATCAGTGCTAACGTGTATATAACTGCATAGTTAACGGTAGCAATACCGGTAGTATTATATTATAAATAACATGTTAGTGAACCGGTACACATATCAGTTATTATTACTTAATAAGTAACTAGTTAGTTAACCGCTTCATATATCGGTTAGTGCTACTGAATACTACCAGTTATTGTATTCCTATAAATAACTGATTTGCTAACCGTTATTTATATTGGTTACTGCTACTGAATACTACCAGTTATGATATTCCTATAAATAACTGATTTGCTAACCGTTATTTATTTTGGTTACTACTACTGAATACTACCAGTTATTATATTCCTAAAAATTGGTTATTGCTACTGTGTTAATAAAACACCTTTTTAATATTTTGAATAAAATTTCATTTTAGGGAAAAAAATATTATAAAAAGAAAATATAACAAAAATAAAAAATAAATATAATGAAAACAATGGAATAATTCATTTAAAGTTTGTTACAACTACTAGAGATCACTTTGAGATCGCTATAAAAAGAAAAAATAATAAAAATAAAAAATAAATATAATAAAACCATTTAACGAGATCACTTTGAGATTAATTGTTGTTTTTTTTTATATCGAATTTGCGTTGTTTAAATCTGTTGTGACTTAGTTCGACGCTTTTTTTTAGTTCCTTTTCGAACGAATTTCGCCCTTCTGCCGCAAAAACATCTGAAAACAATAGAAATTATTATTAAAAAGACTACATGTTTGTCGATTAAAAATCATACCACTTAGTATCTTATTGATGAGCGTCTGCTGCACCAAAGCTCGCTTCTCCTTTCTGCCATCAAAATTAAAAAAGTAAATTAGTTCATCTTTCATTATTTTCTTGAACACTTCATCCACTGTTCCTTTGCCACCTTTAAGCTGGAAGAGATATGACTTCTGTAAATAGCAGATAAATATGTTTTTATTAAATCACACATGGTATGCAATATATTTGAAAATACCATTGCTACGAGGTATTCTGGCTTCTCCAACTTCTCCTCAACATCCTGAGCCGCATTTCCTTCAAAGTGTGCAACAAGTCTGTAACAGTATTTTGAGATACATTATTACGAATAGCCCATGATTTGAGCTGGCAAATTTCATTATTTTGGGCAATATTCCCTGTTTCTTCAATATTTTTAGAAACCTCCACTTCATGTTCCAAAATATTTGCATTTTCACTAGCGGACGGACAACTTTCTACACTTGCCGCTCTGCCTGCACTGCCAACAATTGCAAATCTGTTTATATTTCTATATCTTTCCACTTGTCTTTTAAATTTTTTTTTTCAACGCTTAAAGCATTTTGTTTTGATTTTTTATTCATTTTATTTATTAGTTTAGTTTTTATTTACTTAATTTTTTTACTTTTCTTGCAATTTTCACACGCGTCTTCAATTTATTTTTTTTCTTTTTGAAAGTTTTTTGGCAATCATATTAGTGATGGGATTTTTTTGCATAAGTAATCGGGTACAGGTAGCACTAAAACTTTTTTATTAGTTGCAAAAAGTATTATTTGTTATTAAGTACTTAATTTTTAGTTTTAAATTTAATGAGCTCAAGAATATAATGAATACATATATTACAATATTATTATAATGTTATAATATACTCATTTTATTCATAAAATAAATTAAGTATGTGTTTACATATAATTTATTTTATCCGACTACTTTTTTAATAGCAATTAACTACAGCACTAACTACTGATGTGTAAAATGACAGAAAGAGTAAGGTATAACACGCATCTATAATAGAAGAGGCTATTTCTTTTTAACCTTAGGTGCTTATGGAAGATTAGTTGCGTTTGTATTAGTTGAAATTTAAAAATCTTTAAATGTGTTGGAGTATCGGTTAGGCAGGTTTTGCAGGGATATATTTCGTTGGTAATTTAACTGCATATTCCATTAAAACAACTTTACCGATTAAACTTTTAAATAACTGTTGATTTTTATGGAAAAGTTCTTGTGAGTGTAGGTTAGCTCAAAATAAAAAATTATTTCAATTTAAAGTTTGCATTGACTCAAGCAATTTTTTGAGTGTATTTTAAGTAGAAGACATAAAAATCTCTTTGAAATGACTTTATTTATTGTTTATTTGTCTAATCTTAAGTCTAACAATTGTGACCGTAAATTTTTAGGAGAATATAATTCATTTATATACAATCCGAAACGTCAGGGCAATTACCTTTGACTTCTACTGAAATCTGTTAGTTCAGTGTCATATGGTTTAAATCTTTAAATTTCATTAGAAAACACCGTCTCAAAAGAGACGGACATTTTTGTTAGCTTTGAGTTTCGACTTACTAACAATAAATAAAGTAATTTCAAAAGAGATTTCGATATATTTTACTTAAAATACACTCAAAAAATCGTTTGAGTCAATGTAAACTTTATATTGAAATAATTTTTTATTTTGAGCTAACGTATTAAAACGGATTATACGACTGGATTCTATGGTCCAAAATTAAGTTTAAGTGTCCCGGGGTTTTGGTTTGTAATTTTAAAAGTTGAAATTATACTTACAGTGTTATTAAGTGGTTAAAGTACGTATTAGAAAAATAACAGTAGTTACATTTTACTCATGTAAAACTCACATTACACTTTCGATTGTGTCAACCGATTCGGCGGCTGCAACCTCTTAAACTCAGTTGTCACAACTGAATTCGGTTTTAGAAAATTTCATTGCGGTATCTTCAAATATTTATCTTTAATATATTTATCCTTGTTTTGAATCACTAAAAAACGTCAATCGTATAATAAAATGCTTAAAAAAAAATTCGTGACGGAAAAAATTTGTATCTAGGATTTGGAGTCAGGGCATCAAATAGTATGTAACTCACATATCGGCATTCAAACCAAGGAAGCTAGTCCGAAGTGTGTAATTTACAGTTATTAAGATATTAAAATTTGAAGTCAAACAGAAAAATCTATTTAATTATTTTTTTTTTGTTTCTATATTGTCATATTTAAAAGTTTTTTAAATTTTATTTTTGTAAAATAAAGAACATTTTCTTATTTACTGGTGTAATATGCACCTATTTATTTTACCCCAGCAAAAAATTTCCAAAAAGGTAAGCGGGTTTGTAATCAAGCATTTTGGGCAGAACGCATTCCTTACTAGATTACCTACTCGATTCTTTTAACAGGTTGTGAGACTAAAATAATTGATTCTTTAGAATTGATTATTTTTATACCGAAGAACTATTTACTTCATATTTTTAAGAACTACATACATTTTTTAATAAAGAAATAGTTTCATTGTAAAACTACGAAGTACTTACACAAAAAAAAAAAAAATAAATAAATATTTCCCTAGAAAAAATAAGAACTACTTACATTTAAAAAAAAGGAAGTAGTTCCATAAGTAAATTCAACTTTTACTCACACGTGATTCTCCTAGGTCACTCAAATATAACGATCAAAACTCATACGGAAATAAAATACTAAAAAGTGAAACATCGAATCGTTATGATAACATGGGTTTGTCATAATTTTGGAGCTATAAACCACGAAAATATAAATTTTTCAAAAAAAAAGAACAATTCAAAATTGAAAAACAAAAATATGACTCACGCACAATCACCCTCGAAAATTTTTTTACACTCACTCACGATAGCGTCAGTAATTTCAACTTCCACTCACAATTTTCCGCTCACGTGCGCTTCCCTAATTTATACCTAACCACAGTTTAACAAAATTTAGGCAACATACAATTTCTGTTTTCAGTATTATTTTCCTGCAAATAAAAATTTGTTTGAAAAAATATATGAGATAAATTCTTTAAAATTGTATAACTACTTTTTTCAAAATTAGGAACTACTTCCAATAACGACCTTTTATTAAGAAAAAGTATATGATTACTTCTTGAGTACAAAAAGTTATACATATAAGTTAATAACATTGTTATTTTCTTTTAAGTAAATAATTACTTTGTTATTGAGTGCATGCTTTCTGGTTTAAATTTAAAGAATTGATTACAATACTACTTGCTTTTTTGACTCTATCGTTGGAATGAGTTTGGTATTGCAGTTACTAAATTTGGCAATGAGATATGTAAGCAAGTGTGGGCATCACTTTCTTTTTGGAATGTGTAATTTTTTCCTGGGACGTTATAAAATGTCAAGGAAAACTAACTCAAAAATTACACATCGGGCTAAAATTTAAGTATTTTACTACTTTTTATATGCGAATTTTAGTTCAAATTTCGATTTTCATTCAATAATGTGCTGGATATTGCAGCACGAGTTCTAAAAATTATGCAGTATGAATTTAAGGAAAATCTAAAAACTTTATCTTTACCAAAGATTCCGAATTTAATTTTTTTTTAAATTCTCATAACAAAAAAATGTGTTCAGTTATACATCATTGTTAGCTCATTTTGGCACGCTGAACACATACCAACAGTGGCAACCAAAGTTTTAGGTTTTTAAATTTTTTTTCTTAAGTTGCTTTAATAAAAATCTATTTAGCGACTCATAATGTTTGGCATTTTTAAATTGAATATTTTTAAATCTTTAAATTCGGATTAACAGTTTTCTGAATAATCTAAACAATAAACCACTATAAAACACCAAAACGAATCTCTCCTCTTGCAGTACATCATTTTCGTATAATCTTGGCCTACTGATCACAGATATGGCAATATTCGAGATATCCGGTGGAGCACCTTATTTTTTAGAAGATTTGCATTATAACGGCAGAATTGAAGTTAAAAATTTAAAAAAATTTATGGTTTTTAAATATACGGAAGTTAAGCATCCATTTCAGTATAATAATGTGTTTTAATGCTCAAGGATATTTTCAAGATGGCTGTATGAAACAAGACCCCAATGAAATAAGGCCCCAAACCGAAAATGAAGTAAGGCCCTAGAAATTTCGATAAAAAAAAAATTGGGGTGTTATTTCATTTTTTGGGACTTTATTTCATTTTTTTTTTTGGGACTTTATTTCATAATGAAATAAGGCCCCAATAAAAATATTATTTGGGGTGTTATTTTATTTTCTTAAAAAGCACAATTTTTAAGTAATATATGCAAATAACCGTTATAATTAATGCATGAATTATCATGTTATTAATGTAAATAGTTATTTGCTATTAGTAAGTGAGATTATACCGTGTAGTAATTTTGAAGTTTCTTTTATGTCGCACGCAGAAAAAAACTTTATTTCGCAAACTTTATTGCCGCGTCCTACTGAGGAAAAAAACCCCTAAGACCGGCCGAAGGCCGCCACCCAGAAGAACTTGTTTTTCAAATCAGATGTCGAATCCGTTGAAATCTTATATTTTTAAGACATCAAGTAATTTGTAAAAACAAGTTTTTCTGTGTGGCGGCCTTCGGCCGCTCTTAGGGGTTTTTTCCTCCGCAGAACGCGGCAGGCGGCTTCGCGAAATAAAGTTTTTTCTTCGTGCGATTATACGATTTATAAATTTAGTTTTATTTTGTGATATACTACTAAAAAATATTAAAAAAAAAACTGTATTTATATACTAAATATTATTAATCTTTTTATTTTAAAAAGGCTGAAAAAAAAATCGCGCAATTTTTTTTCCAGCCTTTTTACTATTTATTAATTAGGAATAAAGAAATATTTCAAAGTAATATATAATTTTGTTTTTTTTTTTATTGGGGCCTTATTTCATTTTCAAAATGCGGCTTTACTGCATTACGAAATAAAGCCCCAAAAACTGGGGCGTTACTTCATTTTGTTTTGGGGTGTCGTTTCATTTGGTTGGGGCGTTATTTCATTTTTGGTTTGGGGCCTTATTTCATTGGGGTGTTGTTTCATACCGCCTTTCAAGATTCTGTAAGGGACTTGAAAATTATTAGTTTTTGTTAAGTTCCTATATTATTTACAGCAGCAAATGGATGAAGTTTTTTTTTAAGTAATACGAAAATTAGATGCTTCAATTAAGAATATGTTGTATATTTGAACCAAAACTATATATTTCTTTTTTTTGTACATACCGTTACATCCCTTAAAAAAATATTCTGAACTAAATTAACCCTTAGCTACTATTGATGACAAAATGACCCTTAGTTTAAAAGTAAAGGGTCCGCCATCTAACGTTTTTTTTTTCAACTTATTGCTTATTTCGTGAATGGTAACACTTAGCTCATGTCTGATTTTACAGATAATTAGTTTTATCCTTCCGCTGAACGAATATGGTTGTGTATACGCTTGATCAACGCTGGGAAATATTGCGACATTACTTTGAAAATCATGGTAATGTTGCAGAATGTGTGCCGATACACCCAAAACGAGTCACTGTTTGGTGCGGATTTTGGTCCAGAGGCATAATTGGGCCATTTTTCTTCGAAAATGAGCAAGGAGTGGCCGTTACAGTCAATGGCGATCGTTATCGGGCCATGTTGAACGAATTTTTGTTTACAAAAATTGAAGAGGAGGAAATACAGCTTCACACAATCGATAATGTGCTTAAAAATTTGACCGATCGTGTAGGCCACTGCATGGCCAGCCGAGGCAGCCATTTGAATGAAATTATTTTCCATTATTAACCGCAAGGATTGTACTTTCAAATAAAAAAAGAAATTTGAGAAAATATTCAGTAGTTTTTTTTTTTATAGCATTTTCAAAAAAAAAAAAGTTATTTGGCGGACCCTTTATTAGCATAAAGAATTTTTTAAAGAATTTTTCGCTAAAGGTCTTTCTGACAATAAGAGAATATAAAAGGGTTCATTTAGTGCAGCATATCTTTTTAGAGGATTATCGGAATGACTTTGGGTTTTCAAATATACATACAATGCCGCAATATCTCCCTTAGGCTCAAAGCGGTACGGCAAGGGTTAGTGTTGTTTAATTTGTGTCACATTTTTAGCACGGCAGATTTACGCATTGTGTCATCCCAGTAAAATCTGACATTACCAAGTAATTAAGCGTGTAAGTGGCGCATGAAAGGTTTCACTACACAGTACAACATTTTTCAACACATGATCTTAGGACTCAATTCTGGGAATTGCACGTGAAAGTAGCCCCAAAAATAAGAATTTCTGCATCATTCGTTTTGTCAAGTTGTCTACAGTAATAATTTAATGGACATATGAATTTTTTGGCTCAAGGCGGATTTTTAGCACTTTTTCTATATTTTAACACGGTTATATCTCGGTATACCGTACGGAATATCTCATTTGTGTCTGAAGCAAAGTTGTAGATATTGAATAGGAGAAAAATAATGAGGAACAAGCCTACCCGAAAAAAGTGCATCCGGTGACATAAAAATCGCAAAAATGGCCATTTCCAACCATTTTTTTATCTTTTTTGCTCAATAACTGCATTACAAATCCACAAATATGCTGTTTTTACTTTATAAACTTTATGAAAATAAAAATTGCAAAAATGTCCTGAAATATTTAGAAAAGAACTAAAAATTTAAACAAATTTTCCATATGCTTCAATGTTATTTGATTCATGATTTTTCGGTAAAATTTCGAAAAATTGAGCAAAATATACAAAAAAAAAAATGAAATGAATTCAGAGTACAGAATCTATTAAATAATATGTTATTCAACCAGAAGATCTGCAAAAATTTTATGTTAATGTCTGTTTTAAACACTGCTTCTGGAATTCAAAATATTTGTGATTATGCCTATTGAAAATCGGAGTTTAAAAATGTTTGTGTAAAAGTTAATAGGATTATGTGATATAGAGTTTGAAATCTGAAGCAATATATCAATGACCATGATTAAAAAATACAAGCACATTTTTTATTTTTGTCCTATTTTTGTAGTTCTTCTTATTTTTAAATCTCTGTAGGGTACTACAAACATCATCCAAAACTTAATGTCTTTAACTGCAATCCTTTATAGATTATACAAATTGAAAATTGAAAGTTTCTTAAAATAAATAAGTAAATAAATGAAAAAAGAATATATAAAATATGTATTGTTACTATAGAATAAGAAAAAGTTGTTAAAAACAGAAAAACTTTTGGGTTAAAGCCAACTAGAACGCAAAATGCAAAAGTTCATATAGGCGCCGTGCTAGTTTTCGATGAAAAATGTTTACTTGCAAGTTCATTATCCGTTAAAAAAAAAAATTACAAAAAAAATTCAATTGGTCAAGTTCATTTAATATATATGTTAAATATAAAATTGAATTAAAAATATCTAAATAAATATCTACACAACGAAATAAAACAGAAAAATCAAACGCAAAAAAACACTATTTTAAACATAATACAACGAATTTATAAGAAAATCCAATAAACCAAAAAATAACAACAACCCAACAAAGTTTTGTCATAAAAATAGAAAACAAAAACCTAAAAACTACATCTAAAAATAAATAAAAAAAAAAACATAAAAAATTTTAAAGTATTTTTTTAACTAAACGGAACTAACATCAGCAAAAAAATGTTATGCAATAAAAACAACAGATTTACAAAAACAACTTAAATAAAAACAACGAGAAAATTGTGTTATTTTTTTTTTCGTTTAAATAACCAAAGCAACCATCGCAGTTGCAACAAAATATAAGTGAACAAAAAAAAACATCGTTAAAAGTCTAAACACTGTTTTACAAAAACGGCGTCGACAACAAGGAGGAGAGCAACATCGGTAAAATCCACCATGTTGTGTTTTAATTTAAAATTAGCGACCATATTTCGATCTTATCGCGATGAAAGTGTACGTGACCGTAGTCAAAGTTTATGTGCCCCACCAACCACCCACAGGGCACCACTGCACAAGGATATAGGTGCATTACGTGGTTTGCAACGTCGTGCGTCGAGTGTAATGTAAGTTTTTATATCAAAGTTTAGTTTCTACTTCATAGTCCAAGAAAAATTGTTGTCTACTTGGATAAACATATTGAGGACTACAATGTTACAAACATTAGATTTAAGTTGCTGTATTTTTTTTTTTCTTTCTAGTTTTTTTTTGCCATTTGTAATTTTTTGATTTTGTCAAGTGTCACAGATAAATTATTTACGGTAAAGAAAATCATTTATCATATAGTCGAATCGGTTCATTGATTTAAAAGGATACATTTACGAAATCATTTAAGTGTGAAAGTACAAACATTTTATTCGTAAAATAATATAAAAATGATAAACCTTTCAAAAGGCAAGACATTTATTTGCTGTTAAAGGTAGAGAAATGGTCATAAGTTGAAAACGTCAAATTTGTCAAATGAACATATTTCCGCAACAGTAAAAATTTATTTATGAGAAAATTTAATGCGTTTGGGTTTTAATATTAAAAACAAACTTTTTTATAGGAACTGGCAAAGAAAATTAAAAATTTTAGCAATTAAAATTGTCATATATACACACACAATATATTTTCCGTTACCGATTGTAGTTTATTTAAAAAGTAATCCGTAAAGTTTGTTTTTAACTGAATAAACTATTAAAATACAAAGAAACATATTTTTCAACTTTTTTGCCTGTTATTTAAAAAACAAACTATGAATTAATACGGATTTTCTGTAGCAGTTAATATTTTCGTTTAAAATCTACATGTTTAAAAAAAATCTACTTGTTTAAAAAAAAAATCACACAAAAATCACAGTAATCTTTTTTTTTAAAAGTTCTCTCAAACGTTTTTCATATGCATGAACTGGGGATGGTAAATAAATTACTTATTTACATTTTCAGTCCAAAAAGTACCAAAGTGGCCCAGCTGGCGATTAAGTGCTTTGTTTCAGTAAATTTTGTTTTACTTTTTTATTTTACTGAGGGTATTCAGCGTGGTTATTTGCACACTATGCAAATTTGCACTTTCTCATCCTTGAGCAGTATTGACGGTGCTTAATGTGCATATTAGAACAGAGATGGAGTTCCCTCACTGTTCCAAATTTATATGTTAAAGCACATCTATTAGATGACATCTAGGAGATGAAGAGACAGCATGCTAGAGATAGAGTAAAAACTCTGAGTTTCTTTATTCATGTACAAATAACAAAGTTTAATATATATAAAATAAAACGAAAAGTTAGGATTATAATTTTCGCAGTATAGAACATGTGTTAGCTGATTATTTGAATACAAGAAAATTAATTAGCAATATGGTAAAAGTCTAGTGTTTTTTAGGTAAACAAGATAAAGCGCATCAATGTTTAATGTAAATTTAAAATTAAGCAATATTCTTGTGCAACTTTTGCTACTTTGCAACAAATTACCCGTGTGTATGTCATATTGGAAGGTTAGAAAAAATCAAAAAGGTTTTGTGTCTGCACAAGATATGTGTTAAATATTTAATATTGAGTTGGCTACATTGAATGATAATAAAATTGTCAGTAATATGTGCAATAGTATTGCAAGAGTACCTTAACAATTAAATTAAATCAAAAGGTACCAAAATGTTTACAAAAGTGCTTTTTACTTTAGTACTAAACCAAATATTTTATTTACCATCACTATAGTTTTTCTTTAGATTTTAATTGTCTTTTATTTTACAAACACATAGTTTTTTAAGTTATTTGCATATTATAGTAAAAGATGAACTCAAAGGTCATCCTTTTTCGTTATGCTGCCATATAAATGTTAGGCGCCATTCGCTCAATTAATTATTATTCAATTAATCTTATTATTTAGTTTTAAAAATAAATCCTAACATATATTATTATGTATATAATACATTATGTAAATAATACATTTTTATTTCTTTTAAATTAAATTTGGTGATAGCTAAAATAAACGACAATCGTTTATTTTTACGATTTTGGGGGTAAAATTTTGATGGTTAAAATAAAGGAAAATTGTTTATTTTTAAGTTTTGGGAGTTAAATTTTTAATTGTCAAAATAATGGAAAATCTTTTATTTTTATGGATTTTCGGTAATTTTTTGATAGTCAAAAAAAAACGAACGTCGTTTATTTTAACGGATTAAGCAATTATTTTTTAATAGTTAAAATAAACGAAAGTACTTTGTTTTTATCGATATTTTTAGTTAATTTTTTAACAATTAAAAATAATTGGAAATTACTATTGTTTTAAACGAAAAATCAGTAGTCCTGTTTTTAACAACTTTTTCTATAGTTTTAATGTACAAATTCGTTTGTTTCTAACTATAAAATATTGTGAGTGTAACAATATTTTTATAAATGGCTAAAAATGTAAAAATATTTTAATAATTAATAAAAGTAAGTCGAAAAAAAAATTAAATTTATTTGCAATTCTTCCATAAATCTAATTTATTACACTATAACACACCAAAAAGGATGACCACTTGCGACATAGCATTTTTACATAATTTTGGCACGGGCAACATAAATCTATCAAAGGTTTTGGCACCGCATTTTTAGTTAACAACATAATTCAAGGATTCTTTGAACACACTGTTTTTAAGCAGGTACTTCAATATGATGCAATTGTATTCAAAGTGTTAACAATTTTTAATGATTTGGAAATCAACGGTACACAAGTAAAAAAATTGATATGGAGCATCATCAAATTATAATGAATAATATATAAATTACATATGCGATGAAATCAAATTTGATACGAATAATGAAAACATATAATTGTATCTAAAGTACATCAAATTGTATCGAATATGATACAATTGAATTGAATTGATTATATCCAATTCGATGCAATTTAATTAAGTTTTGTACAATTTGATGTATATTAAATGCAATTTCATCCGAATTTTGTCCCCATAAAAATTTTTGGGTTTTGTATAAAATTGTATCGAATTAGAATTCGATATTATTAGAAAAAAGTTGATACAAACAGATCTCAGTTTTTCTCAACAATTATATTAAATTATATCTAATTTCATACACCAATATATATGACTATTAGTATTTTTCAGGTTTTTTACGAAGGTGGAACTGTGGAGATTATTTCTACAATTTAACTCCGAACATTGTTGTTTTTTAGAAAAATTAGCTTTTCCCAGACTTTTAACTTTTTTACTATTAAAAAGTAATTATTTTTTTTTGATTTTTTTTCATCTTTATGAACTCTTAGCATATGTTAAACTTCTTATGCTAATTGTGGAGCAAAAGAAGATATTTTGCGAGAAGGGCTTAACTTTTTTTTTGTTAATTTTCATTAAAAGTATATAGCGTATTCTCCCGCTTGAGCTAAGGTCGTTCTTGTAAACTAAAATACAAATTTTGTAAATTAACGAATTATATAAATTTATCTAAAATCAAAATATTGTTGAAATGGCACCGCATATAAATGAATGGACCATATATAATCATATCTGAATTCAAAAAGTATTGCCCCTCATATATTTCTATATAATTTTGGATGGAACAATATATGAATTTATAAAAACTTTTAAAAAAAAAATGTTTTTAGTGTTGGTTCACATGAAGTTTTATATAATTATATGGGTGGTATGTCATAACGTCCAATGACATAATGTCCATGGACGTTATGTCACTCGAAAAGTGTCATAATGTCCATGGACTGTATGACAATTTGGAAAATGTCGTAATGTCCATGGACATTACGACGTTATTTTTTTGGATATTATGTCACTTTCAAATGTGCCATAGCGTCCAGACTTTTTAAAATAAAAAGATTAATAATATTTAGTATTTCAATAAAATTTTTTTAAACATTCTTTAGTAGTATATCTTTAACTTTATTTCGCGAAGCCGCTTGCCGCGTTCTACGGAGGAAAAAACCCCTAAGACTTGTTTTTACAAATTACTTGATGTCTTAAAAATATAAGATTTCAACGGATTCGACATCTGATTTGAAAAACAAGTTCTTAGGGGTTTTTTTTTCTCCGTATAACGCGGCAGGCGGCTTCGCGAAATAAAGTTTTTTCTGCGTGCCACACAAAGGAAACTTCAAAATTACTGATCTGTTTCCACAATGGAGTATAATGTTCATGGACCTTATGTCACCAAAAAGTGGCATAATGTCCATGGACTTTATGTCATTCCATTTGTGGACATAATGTCACATTGCAGAGTGTCATAAAGTCCATGGACAATATGACACTTTTCGAGTGACATAACGTCCATGGACATTATGTCATTGGACGTTATGTCATGCCACCATTATATGTACATTTATGTTGAATTATATACGATCACATATATAACTGTAGCGCATATATAACCTTATGTCACCCAAAAAGTGGCATAATGTCCATGGACTTTATGTCATTCCATTTGTGGACATAATGTCACATTGCAGAGTGTCATAGAGTCCATGGACAATATGACACTTTTCCAGTGATATAACGTCCATGGACATTATGTCATTGGACGTTATGTCATGCCACCATTATATGTACATTTATGTTGAATTATATACGAGCGCATATATAACTGTATGTTGTATAAAGTGTGATATAAAGGGTCCGACAAATAACTTTTTTTTTTTTGAACTCCTGAACCAATTGGACTTTGTATGGCGTCATACCAAGGTCTTTATGCAAAATTCGTCTCAATGATGTCTCCGAAATGTTCAATTGTTGAGAACGACGGTGAATTGATGTTGATGGCGCTTCACGCACACTTTCTGCCACAGCAGCAATATTCTCGGGTGTACGCACTGTTTTTGCCTTTTCACGCTTTGGTTTATCGATGAAGATGCCAGTTTCTTTCACTTTTTTCACAAGATAAAGAACATACGGACCATATTCGTTCAGCGGAAGGATACAACTAATTATCTGTCAATTCAGACATGAGCTAAGTGTTACCATTCACGAAATAAGCACTAGTTGAAAAAAAAAAACGTTAGATGGCGGACCCTTTATAATTAGGTATATTAAGTACAATGGCATATAGGACAATATAAAATAATATACTGCTGCCCCATATACAATTAGATACAAATAATACATACAATTAGATACAAATATTTATGCTTTAACAAATATGTTTATATGACTAAATAAATATGTGCATTTAAACGTTTAATTGTATAAAGTTATATATAATAATATACAATCTTTTTTACTTGGGTTGTCAAGTTTTACACTTTTGCATTTTTAATGTAAAATATTGTTTGTTGAAATGTTCAATTTAGGTATTATTTAAAAAAAAACAAAATCTTCCAACTAAAGAGCATGAACTAAAAAATGAGAAATTTCAAATTTCTTACAGAATCCTGAAAACATTATTGAGTATATAAACTAATTATTATTCTAAAATGAATTCTTAACATCCATAGATTTTAAAACTATAAACACTTAGGTTCGAAAACTAAACGCGCCATTTAAAATGTTTGCAATATTTGTGATCAATCTGGTAAAATTATGCGAAAACACAAAATTTTTGAAAAAAACATTAACCCTTTAAGTGCAGAAATAGCGACCAAGTTTGAATACAGAATATGTTTAGTGTACACTCAGGGAACTTCTGCTTTAAAAATATGTAGTTGTTCGGGTTGTAATACAGTTTCATTATTTTTAATGTAAATGTAAGTCATTTGTAGAACAAATAACATTTTTAACTAACCTTGTAGTTCATTTAAAAAAACAACTCACATCAAATTACTGTTTTATGATTTTACATTTATTTTTAACAGTTGTTTTTTGTTATTTAAAAAAATAAAAATAAATAAAAGTTTGTTTATTTTTTACTACCATGTGCTTCATTTTTACTGCAATTGTCAGTCATTTTTTGAACATTAAAAAACAAATGACAATGTTAGTTGAATTTAATGAAATGTAAGTCGTCCTTTTTTTAAATGAAATTTCATTTGTTTTTGACTACAATTGCTGTCGATTTTACCAACATAATTTCTTTCTACCAAGATGTGTTAAAAAAACTGCTTGATAAAAAATCCAAATATTACTTCAAAAATGTTTAAAGAATTTGATTTCACAGATAACTGAAGTGTTATGAAAAAAGTGCATTTTTTAAAACTTGTCGCTTATGCCCTTATTCACATGCTTTTATGGTTATAAATTTCGATTTTTTGAAAACTTGATGTGATAGAGCAATTTTTACTTTAGGTTTGCATTTGGCTTAAGCGCAGCAAAAAGCTCTAAAAAAAGTGAAGACTGATTTCAGGATGTGACCTTTAATCAGAGTTTGTGGCATTGATTATTTAAATTTCATTTTTTTTGTTTGTATTTTGCGGTTGTTATTTAAAAACATTCAATTATAAAAAAATTATTAATAAAATACATTCATTATATATTTATATTTAACAATAAAGAAAAAAAAACATAAAAAACTGAACAGAATTCTATATTGACTTTTATACTCTTTGATTGCAGCTCTTTTGTGTAAAAAAGAATTTTTAAAATTAGTCACGCGTTGCATATCAAATATCAATTTCATTGCAATTGACAACAGCTGAAACGAGTGTAAATTTAACTTCCTTTTTAGTTGATAACCTAAATTTAGGAAAATAAATTTATATCAACCCAGTTTTATATTTTTTAAACAACCGCATTAACCCTGAAATCTAACAAAATAATTTGTTGTCAGTTAGAAACTTCTCAAAAACAAAACCAAAATATTCTATGAATTTTATATATCACAGTTAAATCCAAAGATTGTATAGATCTCAAAGTCTTTGACATTTGCTGTCAGAGCACATAACTAACGAGAATGTGTTGGACATACGTCGTATACCTATAAAAAAAATATTTGCATGTGTATGCAAAAATCTGCTTATTGTCAAAACAAGAAGAAGAGTTTGAGATCTATGTGATCTATGTTTAAACGTTCCATATGAACAATTTCAAATATGCATTCCAAGTCTAATATCAGCTCAAATTTGTTGATGTCAGTATCAACAGCAACACTAACAGTTGGGTGTGATAACAAAAGGCATTCATTTAGAAACACATCACATCAACATGTTTATAGTGTATTCATACATATTAAAACTAAAATGAAAGTAAACTTATCCCTTCTTTAACAAGGTTGTTTTAAAGCATAAATCTGATCGCACTACTCTACTGCCAAAGAAACCTGGCTTCAAAGCATTTATTTTTTAATTGACCTTTGTACGCTGAATCCAAATCTGGCAATAATTGTTTCACTCACTTGCAGTTTTCGCTTTCTATATTTATTTACATCATTCACCACATTTTTGCGTATTCATACTAATTTTTCGAAATTGATGCTACGCAATAAGTTCAATCATGCAATAATATAAGTGCAATCATGTAAGCGATTGTATCAGTATATCTTACTGGTATTGCATGGAAGTTGAAAATTTTACTTTTATACTTATAAATTTTATGCATGTAAAAAATTTAAAAATTCTATTATTGTATATAAATTAGACATTTTAATGAACAAATTTTTTTTATTAAAATTGTATATCCATTGAAAATATCCTAAAATGTTAAAAAAAAATAACATTTTAATCCGTTTTCCTCATGCTTCAAATACCAGAGAAAACAATTTTCTTCAAATAAAAATATATTATTAACATTACTACTGAATAATTATAAACATTTTGCAGAATTGGTCTTTGTAATACATATTTTCTAATAGGTAAACTGAGTCAAAACTTTTTTTTCTCATCTGTAGTAGCTTTTGAGATATCTTGGTTTTTATATTTACACACACAGAACAGATTCGTTGTGATAACCGAATTTGTCACCAATCGAATTTTTTTATTCACATGTTCTATTATCACAATATTCGGTTGTAGATACAGGCATTTACAGTAACATCAACTTTACTATTGCAATGTAAAAAAATTGACCCAACCGAATTACTTTTGTACCCGCTATAGAATTTAACATCCAATTAATCAAAACACTGTTTCCATTGTTTTCTTAAACTTTTAATTGAATAATAAATAGAAAACAAAGTGAATAATAATTGCAATTAAATAAAAAAACTCAGTTTCATAATCTATGAACTTGTTCTCCTAGGAAACACATCTGATTTTGAGCACAGTTACACTCAATTTCATGTATTATTACGCAAATTCGGTAAATTTAAACATCAAAATGCGTAAAACTATTTTGATCACACTTTTATATAAATACAGTAATAAACAACAAAGTAGTATTATTTTGTTAAATAAAATTTTTAAGCACAAAGTTTGTAAATATACTAACTTATTATAAGTAATAAATATTTTGACATTTTTAAATTGAAAAAAATAAAAATAAAACAAATTAGTGAATATAGAATTAAAAGTGTTTGCAGTCTAATGCTATAAACACATAGACCACAGCAGACTGCAGAGCTACACGACTGCAAATGCCGTTGACTGCAATCGTCGCCGTGTGGTCAGCTACTTATTATTTTGGAAACGACAGCAGCATAGTAAACAGCTGATCACGATTCAATTTAAAAATATCAACATCTGTTTTTTATACAAATCAGGGATGTTAAAGTTGGTACAATTGTACTTTTTTTTGGTACATTTTGACCTTCTAAAGTACCGTGGTACTACCGCGACTCATTTGGTACAATTTAAAAATTTTTAATTTTTCCCCTTTTTGAATTTTTAGTATAGCAAACAAATTGTTATTGTGTCCTTTTTCATTGCATTTATTCGTTTTATGTAATGAGCTCTTAAAATATATGCGACTATATCCGCCAGATTTTACGATTTATCATCATTTTAAGGATTTTGAAGAATAAAGTTGGCAATTTTTTTTCTTTTAATATCGATTAAAAATTTACGACTTTTTACAAAATTTATCTGGCAGCTCTTACATATATTGACACTTGTTGCAGCCAACTTCACTTTTATTTTGAATTTATTAAAATTCTGAAGAAGTGAAAATTGATATATAGATATTAGTTATTCAAAAAAATTTGATTTTGGGATATCATCACTTTTTTAAAGGTTTTTGCATCAATCAAAATAATGGCGTTTTTATTTTTGGAAAATTCCATCTCCTTACCCGGCCTCTAGGCGCCTGAAAACGCGGATTTTGAGTGACGTTTTTAAAATAACCAAAACTGTTGAAAATTTAAAAAATTGCACTTGACTATTCGATTCTACAGGAAAAATCAAGTAGATAGGATTTTTCTTTACGCTTTTCTATTGTACCATACAGCTATTAGGTTGTCCAAAAAAGTAATTTTTTTTAAAAAATATTTTTTAATTTTTTTTAAACGCACAATGAACGTTTGGCTCCCTCTGAGGAAGATGGTGCAAACAGTTTTTTTTATCACAATCCGTTAAAAAGATATTCAACCATAAATCTTTATTTTTAACTGAATAAACATAATTTTTAGTTTTGCAATTTTTAAATTTTATTTATTGTTTTTATTTTTAATTAAAAAAACTCGTGCAATAGTAGCCATTTCCTTTACTTTTATTTAAATTTTCATTGTATATAATTTTTAATCACAAACATTTTTAATTTCCCAATTGTTATCTAAAATGAGTGATTTGCTAATATTAACTGAAAAACGAATCAGAAGAATTCCAGGTATTTCTATTATATTCTAAATTTAATATACATAATATGTATTACATATTGATATATTTACCCATTTTATACTTAGACGTGCGGTCGTGTACTAATTTAGATGTTTTATGCCGGTTTCTTACTGTCCGTAATCTAAATCGCAGTCAAGATTGCTTTGGAATAGCTTCAACTGTTGTTGCTGAAATTGAGGCCGATGTTGAAAAGTTTAATATCTTTCCTAAACAGCGGTATTACCTTCGTAGTAAAATATTAAAACTTAATGAAGACTTTCTCAGTGCTAAAAAAAATTTTCAACCAAAAAGATTAGTTCAAAAACAAAAAGTTATCAGATTCCGTGACCAGCTCCTTAATTTTTTTCCTTGTACCCAGAAATTTGAGCGAGCAGTGAAAAATCCAATTATTAAAGTATGTGCTGACATGAAAATGGAAGAAGATGATCTGCAAGTTGATTCTGATAACGAATGTATGGATCCAAATTGGTTGCTTAATGAAGCAAATTCAAGAGTTTCAAAGTTTGTCTTTATACGTCCAAAAATTTGTGGTCTGTTGGACAATCTGGGAATATCATCAAATTCTATGGCTCGCCTTTTCTTAGAGCTTAAACATCTAAATCACGTAGAAGGTAAGATATCATTTCCCACTATTTTAAGAAACCGAAATAAAAATCGTCAGGATTCACTAAAAAGACTTCAAGAATTCCAATTTCCCGACTTTTTAATTTTGCATTGGGATGGTAAACGAATGGAAGATAATAGTAAAAATATGGTGGAAAGATTGGTGATAAGCGTATCTGCCCCAAATGGGCTCCAAAATTGATTTCGTGCAATTTTATAGATGATGGTTCAGCAAAATCTATTGCGTTTGAACTAAAGGCACAATGTGATAATTTAAATATTACAAATAATATTGTGGGTCTATCTTATGACACTACAGCAGCAAATTCTGGTATTAAAGGTGGTGCAGCAGTGTTGTTTGAAAAGTCAATCAAGAAACAATTAAATCGCCGACCATGCCGACTTCACCAGAAGGAGCTATGTGTAGCTAATCCATTTAAAGAAGTGGTGATGAAAAGTGTTGGTGCCGGTATTCCTATATTTGGTCAATTTCGAAAATGGTTCAACCAAAATCGTGATTTGGAGATTACACCAGCGATCCACTCGAAAACAGCTAAGCCAATTCTTGAGAAAAATCTACAAACTTTAGTAGATTTTTATGTAACACAAACCAACATTAATCATCGAAGAGCAGATCACTTAGAAGTAGCGGAATTGGCCCTTGTACATTTAAATGCGAACCCCGGCTACAAAATAAAATCATGTGGAGCAGATCATCATGCCAGATGGCTCTCGAAAGTTATTTATATTTTTAAAATTATGCTTTTTAAAGATCATTTCAATATACCGAAAGCCTTAGTGGAACAATTTGAATCTATGCTTTTATATTTTATAACAATATATTTAAAGTATTGGTTTACTTGCGAGTCAACGATATATGCTCCAAAAAATGATTTGGATTTTTTGATGGAACTCGAAGAGTTCTCCAAAATTGAAGGAAAATATTTTTCCTTGATTGCCAATAGCGCAAAATCAACTCAATTAAGACACATGGATTATGTAAGTGAAGAAAATTCTATATTTGCAATTTTTGATGAAAGAATTTCTGTAGAAGAAAAAGAAAATTTGCGTATAAAGCTGTTAGGCAATAATAATCAAGATCAGTTTACACAGCTTTCAACAATTGATTCAAGTGTTAGTCTTTTTTCAAACGATTTAGAAGAATATAATAACAAAATATTCAATACGGTTACAGTGGAAGAAAGCACGGAAGATATTGTAAAGTTGATTAATGGTACTGATCAAATACTATATGAGAAAGATTTTATTGATGTCGTAGAATGCGAAGAAGTGGTCAGTAATATCGAAGATGCAACTAACAAGTTAACATATATTGATTCAGTTTTTTGGAAATCAACGTTTCATTATATTACTCTCCAGAGTTTAAAAACTCTTGTTAATTTTGGAATTAATATTTCATTTATGCTTTTTAAGGCCGATGAATGGCCAGCCCAAAAAAGTTTTAAGAATGCAATTAAAATAGCTGAAAATATACAATCAACAAGTATTTACACGGAACAACTTGTTGGTAAAATTTCAAGGCTGAATGATTCGTGTTTAGTGAAAAATAAAAACAATTTAAATGGTTTCGCTTTATCTGCGGTGGAAAAAAATTATTTGAATTAATATTTATTGTTGTTTTAAATAAATAATAAAATTTGTATAAGAATTACAAAACTATAAATTATTGTGTCTTCATTTAAGAATAATGATTTGGGGCTTAATATCTTTTTAACGAGTTGTGATAAAAAAAAATTTTTGTACCATCTTCCTCAGAGGTAGCCAAATATTCATTGAGCGTTTAAAAAAAAATCTAAAAAATATTTTTTAAAAAAAATTACTTTTTGGACAACCTAATAGCTGCATGGTACATTAGAAAAGCGTAAAGAAAAATCCTATCTTCTTCATTTTTCCTGTAGAATCGAATAGTCAAGTGCAATTTTATAAATTTTCAACAGTTTTGGTTATTTTAAAAACGTCACTCAAAATCCGCGTTTTCAGTCGCCTAGAGGCCGGGTAAGGAGATGGAATTTAGAAAAAAAAAGTACGCCATAATTGTTATTGATGCAAAAACCTTTAAAAAAGTGATAATATCCAAAGATCAGAAGCAAAAAATTATTTTTGAATAACTCTAATAGATATGGCATCACTTATAACATATGGGAAAACAGTGGACATTAGAGTGAGGTGAGTTTCTAAAAATAGAACTGTTGTGTTGTTGGAGTTGTACTTCTGAGATTATGTATGCAAGAACAAAAACACCGTGTATTGAATAAAACTAGTTTTAATCACAACAAAACTCGACCTAACTATAGCTCAGAGGGCTAAAGCGCTCTGTCTACCGTGTAGTGCGAGTGCATGTGGCATTAGAAATCAGTTTATCTATACCACGGTCAGTGATTGCACAGAAAAATTTCATATAGACGCAATCGAACAAATAAAAACATAACAAATATTACATTATTCAAAAATTCAAAAAAAAAAACAGGGTCACTGACGAACGTTCAATACCAGAAACTGCGCAGTCTGATTCAGAAAAAATTGAATATTTGCAATGTAGTTATGATTTTTAGAAAATACATTCATTCTTCTCTACCACGCCTTTCACAATTATATTAAATAAAATTGCATATTAATTATAGTATTAACTGCAATTGTCTGAAAAAGACGTTAAAATTCAAACTCAAACGAAAATTAAATTATTGTTAAGAAATGAAAGAAAATTCCAAACAATCTTATATATGTTTAATTTAGAACGAGCTCTCAACCTCCGTATATTTACAAAAATAAAGCAAATCAAACATATTAGCTAGGTTAATACTAGTATTTCGATCTGGTTAAAGATCTTATCAGAACCCAATGTTTTAGAAAAGTTATAGCCTCCATAATAGGCAGAACTTTAACAAAAAACCGATTAATCATTAATTTTGCTCCATTCTTGTCTTCTTAGTAAAAATATTACTTGAGCCAGAGTAAAAACTAAAATTTTTTTAACTGAAGTCGTTAAAAAATTAAAACGTTTGTAGTTTTTGGTCGGTAGTAGCCAATTTTCAAAATGAACTGAATGTCAATATGTTTCCAGACATTTCTAGTCGTTGCTGGAATTTTATCCATTCCACACTGGTCTGCAAATGTGGAAAGAGTTTTTTTCTTTTCAAAATATAATAAAAACTAAGGAAAGAAACAGACTACATTAGCCAACATTATCAAGTCTCATACAGACTAAGGATTGGTTAAGAGCGACAAATTTATGCTGCTATGATGTAGAAATTCGAAATAGTTTATTAACTAAACAAATAATTCCATGATTTGGTCTCATATATTCATAAGACTTTTTTATGCCTTATTTTATTCATACATACAATGTATGTTATTGGAAGGTTTTGTTTTTTTTTTCTGTACAAGAGAATTTTTATGTATTTTTTTTTTGTTGTTTTAATAAATTTTAAAAAAAATGGTACCGTCAACGTCCAAAAAGTACAATTTTTTTTGGATGATGGTACAAAATTGAAAACTCCATTTAACATCCCTGATACAAATGCATTTTTGTTTCAGTAGTGCCAATTACATCTTTTTTTTCTTTATTAAAATAGAACAACATGCTTGGTTGTAGACACGTATATAAAGTTCACTTAAAAATACAATTACTTATGTATAATACATTATTATAACGTGAAAATAAATTTATATAACCCCTCTTGAATATTAATGCAATTATACCATTTGATATTGCGACGTTTTTTGTGTTTAACAAAATAAAATATTTTTAAGCACTAATTTGTTACATATTTTGTTTTATTGACAACACTATTTTTGTTTTGCAGCCAACAAAAATAGAAATTAACCTAAGTTGACTACAGCGGCAAAAGTAGTCGGGTAGCCGTGTAGTTGTGTTGGTGCCAAAATAATCGTTTTCATATAAACGTGTGTATTTTATTTTTGACAGGCTGTAGTCGTGTAGCTGCAGTCGTCTATGTGTTTATAGCATAATTGTGGAAAATTTTTCTCAAAATATAAAATATGTACAGAGCTTTAAAGATTTAAATTCTTCATTCGATTTATTCAGTCGGTTTTTACTGAGTCGATTTAAAAATATCGCCAACATTTAAAAAATTTTCAAAATTGAAAAAATCGCCAAAAATCGCAAAAAATAAAAAAAAATTAAAAAAAAAAATCACCGAAAATTAAAAAAAAAAAAAAACGTTAAAATGAATAAAAACAAAAATGGATAAAATTAAAAAAATCTCCCAATTTAAAAAACGCTACAATTAAAAAAAATGCCAAAAATTAATCAAATCGCTAAAATTTAAATTAACCGCCAAAAATTAGAAAAATTCCTAAAAAAAAAAAAAAATATTTCAAAATAAAAAATAAACGCTAAAATTACAAAAAAAAAATGCCAAAAATTAAAAAAAAAAATCAAATTTAAAAGAAAACTAAAATTGAAAAAACGTAAGATATTGACGAGAAATTTAAAATAGTTGTAAATGTACATTTATCTTTATTAGTTTTCGAAACACAGGCGATGTTCCAAATAAATTCTCTTTTTGCTTTGCGATGCTTTGTTTTCAAGAAAAAACACGATCTAAGAACCTAGCCAATCAGGTCGAAATTTAGGACCGGTATTTGGGTTGAGTTTTGAACACCGGTGCAAACATTTTTCCAGTAGCTCTTCTATTTTTTGAGTTATGGACAGTTTTTATTTAGGCGCTTTTTAAAAGGTACATATTTCAAAAACTAATGGAGCTGGAGGAAAACTGGTTGCACCATTGTTCAAAACTCAACCTCATTTCCCCTACAACGATCTTAAATTTCGATTTGATTGGCTGGATTCGTATATCGCGTTTTTCTCGAAAAGTAAGCATCGCAGATAAAAAAGAGTATTTATTTTAAACATCGCTTATGTTTCAAAACCTAACAGAGATAAATAAATAGTGTCCGACCGAACTCATTTTTTTCTGACGAAGCCGAACTTCGGCCATAATATCAATGTTCGGCCGAAGCTGAAGCCGTACTTTTTGTTTTAATAAAAAAATCATAAAAAGTTCGGTAGTTCGGCCAAAATTTGGCCGAACACCGAGTTTGGCCGAACTTCACTTTTTAGCCGAACTCCGAAGCCGAATACTCGGTCGGACACTATAAATAAATGACACGGACAACTTTTTCCAATTTGAGCCATTTTTTTTTTTTTATCAATTATGGTGATTTTTTTAAATTTTTGGCGATTTTTTACTTCAGCCGTTTTTAAATTTTAAAGTTTTTTCACTTTGGCGATGTTTTTACTTTTAGCAATTTTTCTCATTTTTGGCGATATTTTTTATTTATGGCGTTTTTATTAAATTTTGGCAAATTTTAGTGATTTTTTTTTAATTTTGGAGATTTTTTAAAATTTTGTCGATTTTTTTCAATTAAGGTGATTTGTAAAATTTTTGACGATTGTTTCAATTTTGGAGATTGTTTTCATTTTAATGATATTTTTTCAGTTTCAACGATTTTTTTCAATTCTGGAGATGTTTGTCAGTTTCGCCGATTTCGGCAATTCCCGAATTGTAAATCGATTGAGTAAAATTATATTGAATTCCCAATTATTGAATTCGCAATGATTGAATTCAGAACGATTGGCTTCCCTACGATTCAATTCCCAATGATTAAATTCAATAATTGATAAAATCGAATGAGCTAAATTTATTGTATTCCCCACTAGTGAACTTCAAAGAATGAATTCGCTGCGATTGATTAAGAAACAAATCATTCGATATAAAAAAATCCGATTTGATTTTTTCAAAATAGAATTCAAACTTTGAATCTCTGTATATGTACAACCACTTATATACAAATATTTATTATTAAATTTATTATTATACAACACATTAATAAAACTATTTCTAAAAATGAATTTTTTGTTTTATTTGAAACATTTTTTGGGCTGTTTTTACAAGTAAAGCAAGTTTTTTTACTCAAAAATTCAGTGAAATTATTCATTTATTTCTAAATTTAATTACATTTTTACGCACTTGCATAGTACATTTACACACTTTTTGCTGACTAACTTACACGTAATGTGTGTATTGTTTTCCATTTACACACATAGAGTAAACAACTTATAGTAGGAGTACAGTTTCCTACTATAAGTTGGGTAAATTTCAACAGAAATTAATTTGAGTGTACAGATTGGTTTTCTGCAAAAAAAACTCATTTTAATCTCTTATTTTTTTGTTTTGAAAATAGTCTCCTGAGCTGAGGGTTTTCCACAAAAAATTGTCTTCAGAATCCTAAGATGTTTTTATGGACATTTACTAACTCGCAGATTCTGAGATAATTTTTTTAAAAATTCCAAGCTTATTTACGAGGAAAATAAAATAGAATCGTTTTCCTGTAGAAATTTACTTAGAAGCTGAGTGTGTACTATTTATTTACAATTCTTAAGAATCCGTAAATTAAATTAACAAAATGAAAGGGATTTTTACAATGATAGAACCCCTCCTACACTTAGAATACTATGTAGGTAAAGACCACTGCAAATGTAGATGAAAACAAATTCAATTTCACTTAAAGAAATGATGACTTACATTTCAGTAAATTCAACAAACATTGTCATTTGTTTTTCAATGTTCAAAACATGACTAACAATTAAAGTAAAAATGAACCACATGTTAGTAAAAAATACACAAACATTTATTTTTTTTATTTTTTTAAATAACAAAAAACAACTGTAAAAAATGAATGTAAAATCATAAAACAGACATTTGATGTGATTTGTTTTTTAAATGAACTACAAGGTTAGTAAAATATTTAATTTGTTCCACAAATGACTGACATTTACATTAAAAATAAAGAAACTGTATTACAACCCAAACAACTAAATTTTTGTAAAGCAGAAGTTTCCTGAGTGTATTAAAATAATATCAGCTTAAAAGGATTCCAAAATTTTTGACTTAGGTCATGTATGTATAAATTCAGTAAACTTTAAAAATATATAATTGAATTCAATTTAGAAACTTTTAGTCATAGCATGCAATATTAAGGTAAACCTTTTTTTAACTTTACAAAATCCATAAATCTGTGTCTTTAACATACACTTTCTATGTTCCTTCAAATTTTATCATATTTTTTTCTGTGAATTTTTAAAAAACTTTTTGTTTAAATAAACAAAGAAAGAATACTAAACAAATGACAAACAATCTTTGAAAAAAATAAAAAACGAAAACACCATATGTTGTAAAATATATAAAAATGCCATTATAAACACTTCAATATTTTCCATAAAAAAATAGAAGAAAAAACAATAAAAAATAATAAATGTATTATTTTATGACAAATCAAAGTATATAAAACTACTTGACCTTTAAATTTAAATAAATATTAAAAAATTACGACTATAGGGCACTTGAAATAATAAAAATCAATTTAATATTTAGATTAATATTTACACAAAAATAACAAAGAAATACATGCTGTTTAGAGTGTCCCGATAAATTGATTTCTGGCGTATGGATTGAAGTAATAACATTCAAAAGAGTTACGAGAAAAATAAAATCTTGAGGAAATCTTTCATTCCGCACCAGTGAATGAAAATAAATTTTTGGTGGAACTAATTCAGTTCACCGTTTATTTTTAAAGATGCTGATTTTTTGGCGAACTTGGGCTTAGAAGTTGAGCGTTAATGAGCCCGCTAAATTTCAATGCTTTTCGGAGCAATTGCATTCCAAATTTGACTTTAAAGCTAAAAAAAATATCTATCTTAATTTTACTAGTAGACCAAAATTAATAAAAAAAATTAGTTCTTTTTTGTACCCTCTACAGTGTATACTAGGGTGATCGATTATTCGAAATTTTTCGAAGTCCGGTTTTCGGAATAGTTTAAATTAAAAAAACCCAATTTCGGTTGCAGGAATTTGAAAATACCGGTTAACCGGATTTTAGATATTATACAATTATATTCAGAAATAGATTTCTTTTTCAAGTACTTTTTTTTTTAAATAGTATTTTTTTTGTGGAAAAGGTACTTTTTTTCAGGGTTCAGAAAAATACACACACTGAATAAAAACTTGTACTTAAATGTAAACACACACAGCTAAAAGCAACAAACACATATTTTTATTTTCATACCAATTATGGGTGTATCTAAATTTTGCGCATTTTATTACACAACAACGAGTGTTTATTGTTTTAATATTTGCTTGAGTACACGAACATGTATTGTTCACGTATTGTTTGATCGGAACATACTTCAACCACGCATGTTAGAGTGTAGCTATACTTTAAGTTCGTGATTTTGTAGGTGTAAAGCTAAAAAAAAGTACATAAACGATATACATTATCCATTAGAGATCGGAAAAATGTGATACACGTAAATAAAATCGACAATAATAGTTTTAACCAAATATATTTAAAAAAATAATTCATTATACGGAATTTATTAACCTACACTCAAAAAAAAAGTCTGTAATAACTGAAAATTTTGCAGTTATTACAGAAAATTTGTCTATTTTGAGCCCTGAGGCCAAATTTGCTAGTTTTAGCAAAACATGTCTGCTAAACGTTAGTAAAATGAAAATAGTTGAAAAATTTGTAAAGGTTACTAAATTTTGGTAAAGTTTTTTTTTTTTAGTGTAGGTTAATAAATTCCGTATAATGAATTATTTTTTTAAATAAATTTTGGTTGAAACAATTATTGTCGATTTTATTTACGTGTGTCACATTTTTCCGATCGCTAATGGATAATGTCTATCGTTCATGTACTTTTTTTTTTGGCTGTACACCTACAAGTTTACGAACTTAAAGTACACTCAAAAAAAAAAAGTTTGTAAAGTCAGCAAAAAATTTTGCTGAGTCAGCAAAATTTTAGTCAGGAGGATGCATGCAAAAAAGTTGCTAATGTCAGCAAAATCTTTTGCTGAAAATCAGGGAGCTGATTTTTAGCAACAAAATTTGTAGATTCAGCAAAAGTTTTGCTAACACTTAGTATATTAGAAATAAAAAAGCGTTGATAAAAATTAATAAATTTTTTGCTGATTTTAGTAGACTGAAAAAAACGCAAAAAATTTGTAGAAAAATTGTAAGTTAGTTAATTTATTTGCTGAAAATCATACAACATATTTTTGTGATTTCTTACAAGTAATTTACTATAATAACGAAATATAACAATTTTCTTTTTACCACATTGACGACATGAATTAATTTAATATCTGAATATATATAGAAATAAATATATATAACATAACAAAAATTTTCTTTCAATTACTTACATCAATGGTTGTCTAAATGATGCTATCTTTTAAAGGACGCAACTGCCGAAGATAATTATAGAAACGAAACGAAAAAATAAACAAAAACAAACCAAACGAAAAAAACAACCCTTTTTTGCAATAAGAAAAAGGAGCCATAAAAATCTACCTAAGATGTGTGTCTTTGTCTTTCGCTTCACTCTGTCTACATTTCTGTATATGGTTGTTCGCAATTTGACCACACTATTATTAATCTATAAGTTATATATAATATAAAAGTTTAAATAAATAAATATTTTATTTTGTCTTTTATTTAATTAATAGACAATCATTATTTTTAGCCGGTGACAATGCAAAATTTAAGTTGTTTTAATCCTCAATTTTGTTTTATGTATGAAAAAGAGATACAAAAACTTCCATTGTTGATTTTTTTATATGTCTTATTAGAGTTGTACTTTTTAGTATCATTTTCCTCTTCTCTACTACATCTTGATATGCCGCGACATCTACTTCATTCTGCGTATATCTTTCAATCTGGTTGCCGTCCACACTATTAATGTGCTTATCAGCACAATTTTTTTTTAGCAAAATTAATTAGTAAAACATTAGTATATTAGTAAAGCATTAGTATAATATAGTTAAGTGCTGAATAAGTATAACAAAAATTTTAGCTGAAAACACGATTTTAGCAAAAAATTTGGATAAAAAATAGTATACCTGATTTACAAGACGTTTTACTAACTTTTCTACTAACTTATTTTTTTGAGTGTATAGCTACACTCTAACATGTGTGGTTGAAGTATGTTCCGATCAAACAATACGTGAACTATACAAGTTCGTGTACTCAAGCAAATATTAAAACAATAAACAGTAGTGCCTTTGTAATAAAAGGCTCAAAATTTAGATACACACATAATTGATATGAAAATAAAAATATGTGTTGGTTGCTTTTAAACAGTACATTGTGTGTATCGTATGTATATTTTCTGAACTGTGCTTTTTTTGAAAAAAATACTTTTTTTTTGGAAAAACGGAAGACTTTTTATACTTTTTGAAATCCTCCGGTGGAATATCGTAAAATCACGTGATAGTGGAGGTCTCCTTTCCATTAGGAACATATATACCAAATTTCAAGTTCATTTTATATAGCTATGTAGATAAATATTCATTCGTAATAATGGTTAAATGTTTCGGTTACGTATGAGTGATTTTGGTAATTGTAACAACAATCATACGCATAGATGCCCAATAACGAAATTCAATTTAAATGTTCCCAGCAAACTGTTTTAGAAATAGTTTAGAGTTGAGTATTCTAATTCATAGATCATTTCGTTCATTTGAATTCATTCAACTAGTTCATTCTTTTAGTTCATATGTTTGTTGGACAATTTTTTTTAAATTATTCATATTTTTTTTTATATTATTCATATTTTTATTGCTTGTTTAACAAATCTGTACAGTGTAAGCGAAAATCCCAGATGACCGATTATAACTCATATTATGCGCATTCATTAAACAAATAATTGACCAATACAACAATATAAATAATCGAAATAAAATTGTACAAAAAACTTATGAGCTAAAAGATCGAACTAGTTCATCAATGAAGGCAAATGAACAAAATGAGCTACAATCTAGAATGTGAAACTCTAAAATAGTTTTACAAATCATATTGATCAGTAAAAGTATTACATTTTTTAATTTAATCAGTGAGCTGATTTTAAAGTTCATTTCATACCGTTATTTTATGATAAAGATAATTTCTTAAATGTTGAGTAACAGAATGAATGAAATTCGTGCAATTTTATTAGGATTTAACGCAATAAAATGTATTTCGTAGAAAAAAACCTTTAAAATGGCTATCATCGGGTTCCGATATGGGTATATATAAAAATATATAGTCATATATATAATTTCATATCACATCATATCTTAATTGATCCGAAAATGGCACACATAACCTTATCGCATGTGATCTCATGGGAGCTCATTTGATATAATTTCATCCGAAAAATGGATCTATCTAATTTCATCAAGTTATATATAATTTGAAACAATTTGATATAACTTTATAAAATCCTTTAAAATTGTTAATATTTTGTTTCACAATTCAAATAATAATTGAAATTTAAATATAAATCAATGGATTTTTAAACTTGATGTGATTTTAATTCGACTAATATGTGATGCCATAGACAATTATAACTGTATCATTTTACCAAAATCGCTGAAGTAAAAATTTGTGGTTTTAAGATATTACGGATTTTATCAAAATTTTTTTACCGTTTGATTTTTAAAAAAATAAAATTAAGTAACGTATAATAATTAATGTTAGTTAAAATATGATGACTAAGTGAGATATGAAACAAATGCAAATTAAGAAATTTTGAAGTTTTAAGTGATTAATTAAAATTTAGTTCTTAAATTTATTATAGCTTAAGTAGCTTAAGCTATAATAATGAAACAGAGTACTTTTTTTGACTTAAGTGACTGTAAAGTATTTTTTAAAACTTTTTTAAGTTTCTAAGAAAAAAAAAAAATTCTTAAGAGCTGTTAATTGTACACATAAATTTTGATAATTTGACTCACTTTTAATTAAGCTATTTTTTTTCAAATGATTTCTGCTTTAAAACAGATATGCTATTACATTTTTGTTTATAAAGTTTTAGGTATACGGAATTCCGAAATCTTGATTGGACGCATATATGCGTCCTATTGTGTACATCAATAATTAACAATTAAAACGATTTTCGCTTAAGTCGACATAAGCGATTTTGTTAAAATGACACATTATGTAAATTTAATCGAATTTTTTCTTGTTGCTACCATATATGTTTATATTTAATTATCAGAGAAGGTAAATTTATAATTTTTTGTATAATTGTTTCACTCTTTTGGATTTGCCAATTTTGAGCTTTAAAGGTACCAATACACTTTGTAATATTATTTCAAATATTATTGCCAGTATTATTGTCATTTTTATTATATTATTGTCATTTTGTCCTACACAGTGCAATAAGATGTACAATACTTTTGCACTAAATATGGCACCACTCTTTTGTTCTGTCGTGGAGGGATATACAAATTGCTCAATGTGACCAACACACTATAAAATATTTTTAACATTTCTTGGTTGCACAATAAAAATCAAAACCTTTTTGATTTTTTCCAATATATTGTACAAACTTCCAATATGACATACTCACTGGTAATATTTTGGACAATAGCAAAAGTTGCACAAGAATATTGCGTTGTGTATGGGTGGGTATCTTGAAAAGCGATTTTGTGATTATTATTGCTTTTTTGCGATTTTCTGACTAAAAATAATTTTGTTACTTATAAATATTATTTAATCTAGTGCTTTGTTTTAAGCTCAGCTTTTCTAAGTTTTTACTTTTGTTTCTTTACAATATTTTTTTGCTTTAAATACTTTGAATTTCAATTTGTTTGTCTTTTCTGATAATTATATATCAAAGCGATTGATTTTTATTATTTTTTGCTAATTTCTACCATATATGCACACAGGGAAATAAAGTGGCAACCGAAAAATGCTTGAAAAATGCATTTATTATAATAACAAAATTAATTGATACATTATTTAAAGTATTGTCCATCGTTAGCCACTACTTTTTCACATGTTTCTGGTTGCATATGGATTCCGCGACAAAACCGGAGCAGTTCGGTTTGAGGTAAAGAATAAATCAAGCCAATTTCTGATACCCAGTCCTAAAGTGAAACGTATTCCAGTAACGGGGTTCTGCATCGATCGAAACAAATGGGCTATAAGGCGGGTGAGCCAAAACTTCCCATCCACTGTTTTCCAAATAGTTTTTGACCGGTATTGCAACATGTGGCAGAGAGTTGTCATTATGGCCTCGTGTCTGCTCGAATATTCTGGTCGTTTGTCGTTGATTGCTCTCTTCAAGCGAATCAATTGTGTTCGGTACAGGTTCCCTGTTACCGTGTGACCGGATTTCAACAACTCATAATACAAAACACCCTTCTGATCCCACCAAATACAGAGCATTACCTTGGCGCCATGGATATACGGCTTCGGCGTTGATTTGGCTGGTTGACCGGGCTTTACATATGACTTTTAGCGCCTGGGGTTATGGTAGTGTATCCATTTTTCATCACCAGTAACACTACGATGCAAAAATCACTTCTTTTTGTAGCGTTCAAGCAGCATTTCCGACATACAAAATCGCCTTTCAACGTCTCTCAGCTTCAATTCATATGGGACCCAATTTACTTGCTTCTGAATGAATTCCAATGCTATTAAACGTAGGAAAAATGCTTCTTTGTGTGACTTCCAATGATAATGCAAGTCTTCTTGCGTTTGACAATATTATTCGTGGAGTAATGGTTCCAATTCCTCATCTTCAAATTTTTTCGGCTGACCTTCTTCTGTGTCGAAATCACCACTTTTTACTCGCGCAAACCATCGTTCACAAGTATTTTGAGTTGGTGCATGTTGACCGTGAGCTTCTACCAACAATCGATAACTTTCAGTAGCCGTTTGCTTCAAATGAAAGAAGGTTATCAGACGTTCCCACAAAACATTTTTTTTAGCAACAAAATTCGACATTTTTATAACGATTGAAAACAATTTTTGTTAACACTTCGGCGTCTATCGAATACTGAATTATAATGACAGATGTTTAACCTCCAAAATACCATATTTGTATTATTGACACAAACCATATGTGATACTTATGCCATATGTTGTCCAAATCGACATTATTAACTTGTATACCCAATAATTATATATAAAATGATAGATACGTCTACATTGACGTATATATGATCTCATATTTAGCTATATCAAGTATATATGAAGAGATAAAAATATCAACTTATATGTTACATCAGATATAATGATATATAGCGCTATATGAGAAATATTCGAAAAAATAAGTATGAGATGTAAATACGATATACGTTACATATGGCCATATATCAACTCTTTTCTTCTGGTAAATATTTTCTAAAAATTGCTAAATATTTTTTTTTTGTCTAAGTAAATTTTTTTAAACTTAACACATTTGCGGACAGTTCATTTTCGCATGCTCTTTAAGTAGGATAAAAGCTATATTTTCGGAATTACTGAATATAATTAATCCTAGACTGGAGCAAAACTATTCCAATTAAGAAACAAATTTGAATTATGAGAAGTTCTTTAATTATTTAATAATTGTCCACAAATGAATTAAATATATGTGATCAATTTTTTTATAACCAAACATCATTTCCCCTCATTTCGCAGTGTTGTGATATTTGATATGCACACGTTTTACAGGACACAACTTTTTCCTATACCTTAACCCTAGTTAGAACGTATTACACTTTTTCGATTTTTGCTGGGTTGTTTCTATATTATTTCTCAGTAGAGTATTGTTTAAGAATTTTAAATAATTCATTGAACTTTTTGTTTATCATTTCAGCTCATCGGCCACAGAACTAATATCGCGACGTGGTGTATTTTCCCGACATCATTATGGTTCAGTTGATCAGGTATGTTAAAAGAATTGTCGAAAATAAACAGTTAGGCTTTAAATAAAAAAAAAAATAATAATTCACTGCAGTTCAGCACCAAACTTAGTTCATTAAAAAGAGCCTGTACAACTAAATTTTGGTTGACAGTTGTAGTTCAATTAACTACGAATTAAGCTACATGAACAGATGTATTAAGTTAAATCAAAAAAAATCTGGATCTGAACAGATGCAACTCCATATTTATTACCGGTAATAAAAGTAGTTAATAAATTATACTTTACAGGTTCGGAGTAACAATTTCTGTTTAATTCCTCCCTTAGTTTGCAAGATATAAGCTTTTTTCATTATATACAAAAAAAAAAAAAAAAAAACGATAAGAAAACAACGGGATCTACAAATGAGACTGATAGCGGCGTTTAAATTAACTATTTATTGTGGTTTAAATTAACTGGCAAATTTGTAAATTTGAGAATCACGAATTGCTAAATCTGAAGTTGAAAAATTAGTTCTAATTCAGATCAAATTTGTTTTTGTGGTGAAATAAAATATCTTAGAACTTTAGCTTAATAACTTATTTAATCGTAATCAACAAAAGAAATTAGTTCAACTGAATAAGAACCTGTTTAACAGACTTTTGTAACACGCGCGGAACCAGGAAAATGTTTTTCCGATATAATTTTATATGATTATATTTATCATCACATATAACTAAACATCACATCACTTCTTATCTAATCCGAAAAAAAAAATTATATTGTTTTAGAGATCAGTACTTTTTATTTTAATCCAATTAAGTACTACTTGTAAGTCATTTATAAAACATTTAAATATTAAATTTAAAAAATAACGTTAAATATAAAAATGTGCACTCACAAGAACTTTTCCATCAAAAATCAACAGTTATTTGAAAGTACAGTTGTTTCAATTGAATATAGAGTTAAATTACCAAAGAAATATATTTTTAACTTTCTGTCTGTTATTCTATAAACCAAATAACCAAAAACACGGACTTTCCGTAGTAGTTAAAATATTCAGTTAAAATTTTATTTTTAAAACAAAAAGTAGTTATATTATATTGAATATTAAAATAAACGAAAACAATCTATTGTTTTTATGGATTTTGTTAATTAATTTTTCAACAGTTAAAAATAAACTAAAAAATACAATTGTTTAGACGAAACGTTAGTAGTCCTCTTTTTAACTGATTTTCAGTTAATTTAATGTGTACAGTTCAGTAGTAGTCTTTACGGAAAAAATATTGTGTGTGTATGCTTTTTATGAACCTGAGATTGGAATATATAATAAATTTAAAACGCTAGGTAAAATACAAAAAAAAAAACATTTAACCACGAAGAAATAAAAATTTTTGATTGCAATATTTTAAAGTAGAATACTTGCAGACTTATTTAAGAGCAGAAATAAACAGTAAACGTTACACATTCTTGTTATACAAAATAATAAAGAAAATAATAAATAACTGCACGGTCGGTATTATGGATCAATACGATATATTTTTTATTAAGGATAAATCTCCCTATTTAGTATATAAATTTCAGGTTGTTCAAAACAGCCATTTTGTTAACCTAGAAACAGGATCAGTTGTAAAAAGTATATTGCCTATACCATCTATACTATTTTATTTTAAAAATTGAAAATTTAGAATCCATTACGCATGTTATAAGAGTGTCTCGTTAGTATATTATATTATATACACTTATACAAATCCATGCGTAATATTACGAAAAAAATGCCAAAATAACAAAATTTTATGTACACCCTAAAAAATTATTGTAAATTTACTACTATAAACCGAGTAAAGTTTCATATATTATTACGCAAATTCGGTAAATTTATACATAAAAATGCGTAAAACTATTTTGCGCACACTTTTATATACAATAATACCCACTTACAGTATTTTTTACCAATTATGTGTTTACAATTAAACACATTATGCCTAAAAGTAGTATTTTTTTGTTAAATAAAATTTTTACGCACAAAGTTAGTAAATATACTAACTTATAATAGTAATAAATATTTTGACATTTTTAAATTGAAAAAAAATGAAACAAATTAAAAAAAGCCTAAAAAATCTAAAAAATTTAATTTATTGAGAACTTTAATGAAAAAAAAAATTATAACTGTAGTATTTGTGATAGTGTTTAGTTTATAGTTTATTTCCAAGTGTTTGCAGCCTAATTGTGGAAAAATATTTTCAAAATACAATATATGTACAGAGCTTTACAGAATAAAATTCTTCATTCGGTCGGTTTTTACTCAATCGATTTAAAAATATCGCCAATATTGAAAAAAAATTGCCAAAATTTAAAAAATCGATAAAAATCGATAAAATTGAAAAAATTAAAAACAAAAAAAAAATTAAAATTAATAAAAAAAATCGCTAAAATTAAAAAAGTCTTCAAATTAAAAAAAGCTTTTATTAGGGATTTTTGAATTTTATTCATCGTCTTCTTAGACAGTGTGCAATTAATACTATAATTAATATGCACATATTTTCAATTGTTTGAGATAGGCGTGGTAGAGAAGATTAAGCATACTTTTCTAAAAATCATAACTACATTGTAAATTTTTATTGAATTAGAATGCGCAGTTTCTGGTAACACAACCTTCATCAGTAATCCTTTCGACAATACTGTAATTATTTGTTATGGTTTTTATTGTTTGATTGCATCTATATGAAATGTTTATTTATTAAATGCAATCCTGACCGTGGCTTGAACCTGCTTTCTTTGCCACATGCACTTCGCACTACACTTTAGACAGGCGCTTTAACCACTTGATCTAAAGTCAGGTCGATTTTTGCTGTGGCTTAAAACCAGTTTCAATTACACGGGGTCGATTTTACATTTAATTGTAATTGCAGAAAGCTACCATTTAAAGAAAATCGCCAAAAATCAAAGAAAAATCGCTAATATTTAAAAAAATCGCAAAAAATTAGAAGAATTAAAAGAAAATCTGCAAAAATTAAAAAAAAATCGCCAAAAGTTAGAAAAATAGCTAAAAATTAAAAAAAAATATATAAATTAAAAATAAAAAATTGCAAAAGAAAAATAAATCGCCAAAAATAAAAAAAAATTTTCAAATTGGAAAGAAAGCTTAAATTAAAAAATGAAAAATATTGCCAAGAAACTTAAAATAGTTGTAAATGTATCTTTATTAGTATTCGAAACACAGGCGATGTTCCCAATAAATTCTCTTTTTGCTTTGCAATACTTTGTTTTAGAGAAAAACGCGATCTAAGAAATTTAGAACCGGCATAGGTCTTGAGTTTTGAGCACCGGTGCAAACATTTTCCAGTAGCTCTTTTATTTTTTGAGTTATGGACGGTTTTTATTTAGTCAATTTTTAAAAGGTACGTATTTTGAAAACTAATGGAGCTGGAGGAAAAATGGTTGCACCATTGTTCAAAACTCAACCCCATTACCCCTTCAACGATCCTAAATTTTGATTTGATTGGCTGGATTCGTAACTCGCGATGTTTCCACTTTTAGCAATGTGATGTTTTTAGCGATGTTTTCACTTTTAGCAATTTTTCTCATTTTTGGCGATATTTTTTACTTGTAGGGATTTTTTTTAGTTTTGGTGATTTTTCAATTTTGGCATATTTTAGAGATTTTTTTTTTTAATTTTGGAAATTTTTTTAAAGTGTGTCGATTTTTTCAATTTAACTGATTTTTTACATTTTTGGAGATTGTTTTAAATTTTTGGGGCTTTTTTTCATTTTAACGATATTTTCTAAATTTTAGCGTTTTTTTCAATTCTGGCGGTGTTTTTCAGTTTCGCCGATTTTAGGAAATTGTAAATCGATTGAGTAAAAAATAGATTGAATTCCCAATTATTCAATTCGCAATGATTGAATTCCCAACAATTGACTTCCCAATGATTGAATTCAATAATTGATAATATCGAATTAGCTAAATTGATTGAATTTCCCACTAGTGAATTCCAAAGAATGAATTCTCGGCGATTGATTAAGAAAAAAATCATTCCATTTAAAAAAATCCGATCTGATTTTTTCAAAATAGAATTCAATCTTTGAAGCTCTGTATATGTACAACCACTTATATACAAATATTTATTATTAAATTTATTATTATACAAAATATTAATAAAACTCTTTCTAAAAATTAATTTTTTGTTTCATTTGAAAAATTTTTTGGGCTGTTATTCTTTCTTCCCGCAAGGTAAAGATACGCATTTTTAGGTGGTTTTTACGCATATAAAAATGTATTTTTACGCATTTTATTCGTATATTTACAAGTAAAGCATGTTTTTTTACCCAAAAATTCAGTAAAACTATTCATTTATTTCTAAATTTAATTACATTTTTACGCACTTGCTTAGTACATTTACAAACATTTTTTATTGACCAACTTTCACGTATTGTGTGTTTTGTTTTCATTGTATGTAATAGAGTAAATTTACCCAACTTTTAGTAGGAGTATATTTTCCTACTATAAGTTGGGTAAATTTCAACAGAAATTAATTAGAGTGTAATATAAACGAAAATGTTGTACATTTTACGAAAAGTTTTTCTAATTTTGACAATAATTTCGTATTTTTATGCATATATTATTATGAGTGTATACTATAATATACTATATTAACTATATACTTCATATTTCGTAAATAAACCATTTAGAATTTAATTTTAATTTAACATAGCACAATCACAAAATTTATTAAAAAAATATTTCAAAACACATTAAAAAAAAAAAACTTTAAATATTAAAATCGTTCAAGTTAAATGTCACTAAAGTTACCACAAAAAAAATTAATGAAATGGGGGAAAAAAAATTTAAGTAAAATAATATGTATTGAATTTATTTCATCCATTAAATAATTATTATATTATATTTGTGTTTTATTAATATTGACTATTAAAACTAAATACAAATGTCCTTAACGAATGAAATAATATTATTTAAGAGGATTAGCATAAGCGAAGTGAAGTGAATAATATTGAAAAGAGAAGTTCGTTATTTAACACATTAGAGTATATAAAGGGTGGTTAAATTGTAAGGGCCGATGTTGAATGTGAACCACACCTAAACGCCAAGTTTTTTTCCGAATTTTATTTGACATTTCTCTATTTCAGACTTACTCAATTTGAACCATGGAGAGATACACAATCCAACAACGTGTTAAAGTTATCCAGACTTATTATGAAAATGGGCGTTCAAATCAAAATGCATATCGTGCACTTCGTGATTTTTTTTGGTCAATTTGATAGTCCAAATGTGCGTACAATCGCAAAAATCGTGGAAAAATTCGAGCAAACCGGGTATGTAGAAGATGTGAGAACACCAGTGCATGCTCGTACAGCTCGTACTGCAGAAAATATTGCTGTTCGCGATAGTGTGGCTGAAGAGCCGTCCACCTCAACTCGTCGTCGTGCCCAACAATTGCACCTCTCACGCTCGTCGTTGATGAACATTATGCATAAAGACTTGCATTTACACGCTTACAAGGTGCAATTGGCTCAAGAACTAAAGCCTCTTGACCATTCCAAACGTCGTGAATGGGCAGAATGGTGGCAAGAAATGGCAACAGTGGATGATCAATTTTCGAAGAAAATCATCTTCAGTGATGAGGCACATTTTCACCTCAGTGGATTCGTCAATAAACAGAATTGCCGCATTTGGGCGAATGAGAATCCAAGAGTGATTGTCGAAAAACCAATGCACCCACAAAGAGTGACTGTTTGGTGCGGTTTATGGGCTGGCGGCATCATCGGGCCGTATTTTTTCCAAAATGAGGCCGGTCAGGCAGTTACTGTGAATGGTGTTCGCTATCGTGAGATGATAACGAACTTTTTATGGCCCGAATTGGAAGATATGGATGTGGACGATATGTGGTTTCAGCAGGACGGAGCCACTTGAAACACAGCTAACGAAACAATGGCTATTTTGCGCAACAAATTCAATGGCCGTGTTATCTCACGTAATGGCGATGTCAATTGGCCGCCAAGATCATGTGATTTGACACCGTTGGACTTTTTTCTTTGGGGTTATTTGAAAGAAAAGGTGTACGTCGATAAGTCAGCAACAATTTAAGAGCTAAAGGATGAGATAATTCGGCACATTAAAGGCATAGAACCTCCATTATGCCTCAGCGTCATCGAAAATTTGGACCATCGGATGGAGGTGTGCCGCCGTGGTCACGGCGCCCATTTGGCCGATATTTTGTTCCATACATAATTGAGTAATACCAATATATCATAATAAAATAAAATTACAATAATTTCCTAAATAGTTTGTGTTTTATTCAAAATCAACATCGGCCCTTGAAATTTAACACCCTTTACATGTGAAGGGGAAAGAAACTAAACCAAATACATTACATAGAAACAAAAATTAATAGGGGAAATTATGAAGTTTAACTTCGAAAATTTATATTGGCATTTAACACTGTTAAAACATTTGCGCCTGTGTGTGTAATAACAACAACAAAACCAAAAAATCGCATTCTTGGCTGCTTGCGTCAGGAAACGATAGTGGTGTACGCTGCGTACAATGCTTCACAATCTATCTTTATGAATCCATTCAACAGTGGATTGATATTATCTCAGAGAGGGGTAATCATGATGACAGAAATTAAAATTATGAAGGGGTAGTAAGATGTGTTACTGAGTTCAAAATTAATCTAGTTCGAATGTGGGACAGAGTCAGTTGTTAATTTAGTGCATAAAAGTGACAAAGATAGCTATAGACATAAACATAAATAGAAGAAGTTAATAAAAAAAAAAAACGTTAGGGTGACTCGGTGACCACAAATTCAAATATAAATTATAATAACTAAATAATAATAACTAATAATAACTATTAAATTATATAAAGAAAAATTAATTCAAACAATAAAAGTTAGTCAAACTTAATGTATAAAGATTAAATATTTAAAGTTCAAGAATTTGAATAAAATAAATTTAAAATAACTACGTTAATCCTTTCGCGGACACGTCGGCATAAGCCGACACTACGAATGGCTTATATTCGACACGTCGGTATATGCCGATATAAAAAAAAATCGTATATAAACACGTCGGACATAGGCAACGGCAACTGCATTGGTTTTGTATGTTGAAGCATATTGTGTGCCACTCCAGAAGCAGTCAGATTCAGATCAGTGTATGTCGACATATTAAAATTTTTTTGTTTTTAGTAAAAATTTAATATTCAATAAACCACAAACCCAAAACTGAAATCCGAATTCAATTATCTGTTTTATAAGCCAAATAAATGCATGTGTCATTCTGCTAACATTTCCTAATTTTCGTGTGTCCGCGAAAGGGTTAAAAGAAATATTACAAAAAAATTTATAAAATTAATTATTTTAACTATGAACTTAATTTGGATTATAAAATTACTTTAAATTCGCGTTTTAAATTGTATATGATAATTGTTAAATGTTCCGGGAAACAAAATAATGGCACTGGTTTGGAACTCCCATATATGGGAATACACTCAGGGAACTTCTGCTTTAAAAATATGTAGTTGTTGGAATTGTAATACAGTTTCATTATTTTTAATGTAAATGTAAGTCATTTGTAGAACAAATAAAATTTTTAACTAACCTTGTAGTTCATTTTAAAAAACAACTCACATCAAATGACTGTTTTATGATTTTACATTCATTTTTTACAGTTGTTTTTTGTTATTTAAAAAAATAAAAAAAAAAAATGTTTGGTTTATTTTTTACTACCATGTGGTTCATTTTTACTACAATTGTTAGTCATTTTATGAACAATAAAAAACAAATGACAATGTTAGTTGAATTTAATGAAATGTAAGTCGTCCTTTTTTTAAATGAAATTTCATTTGTTTTTGACTACAATTGCTGTCGTCTTTACCAACATAATTTCCTAAGTGTATAACTCACATAAATGGGAATGTGATTCAAATTCTATTTTAGAGCTTCTGGATCTTGTGCAATGGAGGGATGCTTATCAGCGAAAATAAAATATAACTCGCATACATATATGGGAATATAATCCCCATACAAGGGCAGGTGCTTCAAAGTCTATTTTAGGACTTCTGGATCGTGTGTTACGGAGGACGTTGATGCTTATCAGCGACAGTAGGGTTTCAAACTCTATTGACTCGTTAGAGCATCGTCGGAATTTGTGTTGTATGCATTGTTCTATAGATATTACCACGGGAAGTGTTCTGCTAAGAGAAGTCGACCGGCTTTCTATTAGTTCTATCCGCTTGTCAAGTATATCTCATCCATTTGATGTCTATAACGCGGAAAATCGTACAACGCATTACCGAGAAAATTCGTTTTTCAATCGCACTAGCCGTATGTGAATCGTCCCCCTTCGGAGGTCTTCCCTGCAACTTACAATGTACAAAAATTTAAGTCAAATAACCACAAACACTACTCCCTCTTTCCTCCTCCACGCAACCTATTTCCCTGATATCAACACAATGTAATCGATTAGTTGGGTATCCTCTTAGTGTTGGTTCAACGTACAAAAAAAAAATCCCTTGATCTCTTTTGGTATTGGTTTAAAATAAAATTAAAACAACCATTTGCACTCAATCACTATATTTTCTCCTTCTCCTTATGCTCCCCATTATACATTTAACAAATTTCCTTGATCGTCTCACATATCCAAAAGATAGCATTTCGATATTAAAATTTACCGTGCCATACACGATCCCAAAAAGATTCGAGAAAAAAATCGTTTTATGTAGGAGCAATTCCATATGAAAACGATCAAAATTGGCAAATTTTTGGACGACCCCTCTCCGATTTTAAAATAAATAGTCTCAATCGATTGCCAGCAAAAAATAATGTACCTACATATTTTTTTTTTGTTTTATAGTGACTGGTTTAGTGGTGGTGTGCACCACTGTCATGTGACAAAATTGAAGAATTCTTCATAAGGGACCTCATTGAAAGTTGTTTTAAAAAAAACTACTAAAGCGATCGATAGTCGAGTGATAGCTCGTTGGAAAGGTATTGAATCAGGCTTTAATTGAAAAATAAAATTTTCCAAATTTTTCTTGTTAAATAATTAAAAATAATTCAATTATAAAAAATATAAAAACAATGAGAACAAGGTGGTCTCTTAAATGCTCTTCTCCTGTCCAAACAAGGAGTCGGGCCCCATTTTTTTATTGCTGATTCTTAAAGCAAAAATTATGAGGAATCCAAAAAAAATAAAATTAGCCGGAAAATTTAGGAGCTTCTGTGGAAAATCGGAAAATTTAATTTTCATGGGAAAAAAGGTAAATTTCTGAGAAAAATTAGGAAAATTTTATTTCAGTTAAAGCCTGATTCAATACCTTTCCAACGAGCTATCACTCGTTGCGATCGCTTTAGTAGTTTTTTTTAAAACAACTTTCAATGAGGTCCCTTATGAAGAATTCTTCAATTTTGTCACATGACTGTGGTGCACACCACCAATAAACCAGTCACTATAAAAAAAAAAAATATGTGGGTACATTATTTTTTGCTGGGCAATCGATTGAGACTATTTATTTTAAAATCGGAGAGGGGTCGTCCAAAAGGTGATCGATTTCATATGGAATTGATCGTAGGTAAAATTTTTTTTACCAAATTTTAGGTGTCCAAACTTTTTGACTGCTACAAATGTAATGAGAACTAAGAGGCAAAATATGTCAAAATATGTTTTCAAAGCCTGCCTGATTATATGAAAAGTGTTACGAAAATAAATACATTTAACAAAATTGTAGCTGCAACATAAATCGACATCACAAGGCATGATTGGAGGTACCAAGCATAAAATACGCCAAATAGAAGATCGCGCTTCGATGGCTCTCTATAAAAAGTGAACTAATAATATATAGTCTATACTGTGTTATCAGATGAAATCATGATATTGATTTTTATCTCATTTTTAAAATTTATAAAATATAAAATGAATTTAAGAGCAATTGATTTCGGCAAACAATATTTATCTGAATATGTGTCTTAAGTGAATATGTAACCTATGCCAACTAAGTAAATAGACAAAATTCAAATAATAATTACTGCAAGGTAGGCATGTTTTCTTTCCAAAATGCATGTCAATAAAATCTTATATTATAAGCATTATTGTAAATATTCAAAAGTGAAAAAAATTTAAATAAAAGTGATTGAACAAATCAGTTTAAGAATAAAACATTTATGTTTAGAACTAGTTTTAATTTAAAAAAAAAAGAAAATAATTATTTATTTGGTCAATTTCAATATCAAGTGGTTGTCACTCAATAAAATTTTGGTTACAAGCTTTCAACACAAGACTGCAATTTCAATCAAAGCATTAAATGTCACAAACAAAAATAAATAATTGTATTAAAAAAAAAATCCACAAAAATAAATTCAAGACAACAAATTTAAAATTAAACATGTTTACAAAAAAATATATAAAAATCAAAAAAATTAATATCCAAGAAACATCAGTAGCTATGCATCAAGAAGATATTTGATTTTTGTTCTAAATTTAAAAATAGTGGTGTTCGAAGAAGAATATCAAAATGCATATGTATGTATTTGTCTTTACAAATTTTTTTTAACAGTTTGTTTGGAATTCCAACAACCAGTCTGAGAAAACCGAATATATATTATATATTTATATATGTATATATATTTCCAACAATGCGGAAATAGATACACAGAAACAATTATTGTAAAAAAATATCAATTAAACTTTTGGTTGATTCCAAACTCACTTTTAATTAAAAGTTTAACAATATGTATTAAATGTTTAATTGAAAATAAATTTGGTGCACACAAAATTTCCAGTTCTTATGTCCGTTAATAACAACAAAGTGAAAAAATGACAGAATTTTAAAACTTCTATGGAAATAAAGAGACATTAAATTTTGTATGCCTTAGGGAAAGTAATAAAATTTCCACATCGCCCTTTTACAAAATCACTAAAAGCAACAACTATGCTATATAAATAATTATTGACGACAAATCTTCCTTCTATAGAAAATGTTTGGTGGGATCTGCAGGGCAATTCTTTAACTTTTTAACGACAAAATTCGGTAGCTATTTTTATTTATTTATTTAAGTCTATGGATACAATATCCTTACAGACTAGCATATAAAAATTAAGATATTTAAAATAAATTATTTAACAAAATTTTAAATTGGGAGTGAGAAACACTTATGCCTAATTTATTACAATAAATATTAAATAATCTCATAGATCTATTTAGTGGTTCACTTAATGCATATTCAGTTGAGTGTATATCAATACGAAAATATTTACTTATATTTCTAAAACTTCTTGGTGGAACATATATTGAAATTAACTCTAATAGCTCAGGAGAATCAATAACACCAAAAATAATACCATGTAAAAATGTTAAATTAGCAATAAAGTTAAAGTTAAATTGTCAAAATTCTATCAAAAACTGACAGCTTAACTTCCGCATTTTGTTGTTAAAAAGTTAGAGAATTGCCCTACTGACGATTTGTATTTAATCGTTAAATCATATTGTACCAATTACGAGTACACTTGGAATACTATATAGATAGGTAAAGACGACTGTAAATGTAGTTAAAAACAAATGAAATTTCACTTAAAGAAAGGACGACTTACATTTCAGTAAATGCAACTAACATTGTCATTTGTTTTTTAATGCTCAAAAATTAACCACAATTGTAGTAAAAATAGTAGTAAAAAATTAACAAACATTTATTTTTTTTATTTATTTAAATTACAAAAAACAACTGTAAAAAATAAATGTTAAATCATAAAACAGTCATTTGATGTGGGTTGTTTTTTTTTTAAATGAACTACAAGGTTTGTTGACTGACATTTACATTAAAAATAAAGAAACTGTATTACAACCTAAACAACCTAAACAAAGCAGAAGTTCCCTGAGTGTACATACACTGATAATAATCCATGCATAAAAATACCAATAAATTTCAAAATAACAAAAACTTTCGTAAAATAAACCAATATGTGTTCATTTTACGAAAGTTTTTGTTGTTTTGACATTATTTTCGTATTTTTAGCATGGATTATTATGAGTGTACACTCACAACTTAAAGTAAATTAATATATACAGGTTAAGAGCATATTGCAGACATTAATTTTGTATGTGTATTACATTTTTTTTAGTTTCTTAATTAATAATAGTTCTGTCAAAGTGTCAAAATATAAATTTTAAAATTTTTGCATACAATTTTTCAACACAAAAAGTAACAAAAAATATGTGTACTTATGTATGAATAAAATCTGTTTTAGCAATCTTTTCAAATTCGTGTTAGCAATCTATCATATGAATGCTGATAAATAGGAGAGAGGGAGTATACTACCCAGAAAAATCTCAGTAATATGTTGGTATGATAACTGGTTTTTCCACCCAAAACTTGTAGAAAAATTTAAAATTTTAATTTAATACCCAATATAAAAAAAAATTATATTTAAAAAATAAAAACACTTATTACATGTACCCAATCTTATTACCGCTTAATAGGAAGTTTTGTTGGGTTCGCAAAAACTAGTGACATTGACATTTTTTATTACACTTCTATGTATAACAAGAAAAGTGAGACATATGTACAATAGAGCGTCTCAAGTTGTATGGAAACGTAATTCGTGCAATGTGTACCCCCCTCAAAATGAACATTGGTATTTTTTATGATAACATCTAAAATATTTCGGCTCTAGCTTTGACCTCTCATGAGCTGGACCATTTAGAAAAAGGGTCCATTTTTGCATGTTTAGTTAATTTAAGAATCTGTTTAATTACCGACATATACAATATGGGTATCATAAGAAAGGCTTTTTAAGGCGCGTCCAACTGTATATACAATTTGTCTAAGAACGATCATGCATGTCATTTTTTTTTTTTAAGGATATTCTGTAAAAAAAAAACGGTTTTTGAATTTTTTGATCAGGGTTGTTTGTAATAAATATGCCAAATTAACATATTTTAATCTTTAGTCGATTTAATTAAATACGGGTCTCAGCTTTTTTTGAAATTCGTGCTAGTTCGCGTTTTGACAAAAATGCAATGGGGTGGTAACTCTTTGTTTTAAATAGGGCAATATGGGTATCAAATTTTTTCTTTTGCCAAGTACATCATCTTTGTATGTAAATAATTTAAATTCTTTGCACCCACTTTAAAGAAATTCTTTGCACCCACTTTAAAGAAAAAATAAAATATATTATGCTCTATCTCGAAATGTATACATGATATTAATATGAAATTTTTACACAATATATAGCATGATATATCTAATAAATCTGCTTCATTAACTCAAAAATCGCATTTTTTGACTTATGACAGTATTGAAGTAAATGAGCGATATGTACACTTGACTATCAGACACTTGTATGGAAAAATAAAAGTATGTTCCGATTATTTCTGCACAATCTTGCTTTTGTTACTTTTATCAAAATATACGTGCGTACCAAAAATTGGCTCAATCGGGAAATATACAGAGGTCGCTATAAAATTCGACTTTTGGGTTTCGTCCCTAATACCAAAAACTTTTATTTTACCATACAAATCCAATAGCTGGGAAAAATCTTAAAACGACAAAATAATGCTTATTCGATTAGTTATCAATAAATAAAACTTATTTTTTATTCGATTAATATTTTTCATATAAATTAAGCTAAAAATATAAAATTGTTGCTGAGTTCAATTGGGTGCACTTTGATAGTTATTGTGTTTGCTCTTTGACTGCAAAAAAAATTTCTTTCTTGTCATTTAATTTCAGCATTTTGGTCTCTTGCATCTAAAAAAACAGTATAATTTAACTTGATTTAAATTGAACCGCACATGAACAGTGAAAATGAAAAGCAGTAACGTTGAAACTGGAGTCAGAGTTTTGAAAAAGTTCAAAAATGCACTAGAACATTTTAGTGGTAGAAATTATTATGCTACAGGGTTTATCAGTCCGCATACGATAAATCCAACAAATTTTTTCAGGGTATTTCATTAAAAAATTGAAAACATAAGATTAAAATAAAATTTTTAAATTTGACAAAAATCATTTTTACTGGGTCATCAAGTAGATTCCATAATATTTTTTTTAAATAAATCTTGGTTGTCATAATTCATGGCATTTAATCTAGAAAAAAAAATCTAAAGATATGGCAAAACCTGGGGGTGAATATCATTGTTAATATATATAGATAAAATCCTCTGTTCCAGATTTTCTTTGAAATGCTAAAATATTTTCTAAAAATTATGTCAACATAACAGATTATATCCTTATTTATTATTTCTAATTACTAATGAGCAAAACATTTCATTTTGGCGGGACATTTCCAGGATTTTCATATTATACCTTGCAAATGGCAAACATATTTTTAACACTATTTTATTGTTAATAATGAATTTTAATTTTCACGCAGTCCGCTTTAAAATCATGTTAAATACTGTTTAAAATTATATTATAAAATTTGGCAGCAAGCTGGATTTTGGCTTGACAACATCAACATTTTGTAAACAAAGCAAAACAATTAATAAAATAACCTCAAACTGAAAATTTTTTAAAAAGCTATTAATTTTTTGCGAAAAACAAAATCTGCAGCGATTAATTTTGTTGAAAAATGTGTTTTTTTTTTTTCGGGAAGACTTTTTGGAAGCACTATATTTCATTTTGTCCTTCTGGTCACCATATCGCCGGAAACAAAAATATGTAACTGGATAATGATTTCTATAAAAAAATGCCAGTTTATTGGGTTTTAAGTATACATGATCAATATTATTTATCCATCTATCAAAAACCAACCAATCAGAATATTTTATTTTTAAATACTTTGTTCTGATTGGTTGAATTAAAAAAAATTATCAATAATATTGGTGCATATTTTAATTTCAACCAAAATTGTTTCTGCTGCTTTGCGGACTTTTTATGTCTGACATTTATTCTTCTTAATTTTAAGTAAGTCAATTAAAAACATTTTTTTTCGTTTTTCGTTTCAAATCAAAATTTGATATTTGAATAAGTTACACGGTACGAATTAAATGCCCAAATTTAGTCATGAAATTGTAACTTTTACCATACCTTCCATAAGTAATACCTTTCAATATAACTCTGTAATGTAGTATGGAGCTTATCCCCACGTCTAGTTTTAAGAAACGTCATAAGTAATACTTTTCAATACAACGCTGCAATATAGTATGGAGCGTCTCTCCACTCACGCGGCTAGTTTTAAGTTTGGTCAGTTTTTCAAGTTAATAAAGCGAAGCACACGTTCACATAAGTGAACAGCAGAAATTAATTAAATAAACTCTTTTAATTAAATAAAAAGGCCCACATAGTGAGTAATAAGTAAAAAGAACACATAGTGCGTAAAAACTAATACGTTCTAACAAGAAACGTAACTAATAGTTAAAATATGCATGAAACGCCCTCTGGCGGTGGTCGTAGGTAAAAATAAAGATCAGAAATGAATTTCTCGACCCCAAAAACCACCCATATACACATAAAAAAGATAATAAAAAATAAAAAATCGAATTTTGAATCAAAATGATGTTATAGGGAAAAATTCATTTTTTGAAAAGTGGGAGACTCGAAAATCAAGATAGACCTATGGTTCCTTCACCAAAGTTGCTTAGAATTGTCCATTGAATCATCCCAGGGGCGGCTCTAATCGACAAAAAATTTGGCCCGCCCTATTTCAGGTATATTGTAAATTCAATATAAGCATAAAGTCGAGACTAAAATTGATAAAGAACTTTTTGAATAGAGTCAAAATTGACAATAGCGGTCATATACGTCAATGTAAACCAGCCCAAAGAACTAAAAATTACAGATATCAAGACCTGCTCTAAAATAACAAAAACCACTTAAAATCGTGTAGATCAAGATAAGCCGACTGAATTTTATGATGCCAATAAGACCTAAAGAGGATTTCCATTTTATTAAGCAACAGCAATTTAAAAATTTAATGCAAATTCTTTAATTTAATTTCGCTATACTTTTTAAAGTTTTTTAATATTCAAGTTTGTTATAACTTTTATTAAAAATAAAAATTAAGTTTTTTTCGACCTTTAATTGTGCAATGAAAATGAAAATTAGTCAAGTTCGACGCCATACTCTATATTTATTCATTAGGATATTGTCCTAACAAATAATCTATAGAGTTTTTTGTTTTCAAATTTATTATTTGAAAGCGGTAACAATCCCATGCCAAACATCAAACATTCATATGAACTAGTTTACTCACTACATGAGAACTAATATACATATGAGTTTGAAGTTAAAGATTATAACCATTGATCAAAAAGTAAATTGAAAACTTTTTTGATGTGCAAGGTCCACCTCTGGTGGATATTCAATACGCGTTTTTTGTTTTTCTCTCCTTTTTATATTTTGTTTAGTTTGTAAACAAAACAGGGAAAGTAAACTAGGCGGTACTTTGCCTTTTATACAAGTTTGTTATAATTTTTATTAAAAATAAACATTATGTTTTTTTCGACCTTTAATTTTTTAATATTTATATCAAAAATATTAGTCGACTAAATATATTAATATTGTCAATAATAATTTATCGAATATTGATTATTCTGTCGATTTTAGAATTTTCCTAGCTTTTGCCTGTTTTTATTAAAATTCAAATAACTTTGGTGAGCCCAAATGAATTTCGTCCACTGTATTGCGTGCAATTACTAGTGTTTCAGCGTTATTGTATTTGTTTATTCACAGTCGGAAATATGAATGTGTATTATTGTTTTACAGTGTATTTATATAATTTTGGTATTATTAATACTATTCCCACCCCTTTATTTGATCTTAACTAGTTCTAAATTCATAAAATTCATATGGACCCATCCGTCTCTATTATTATATAATGTTTTCTGAAGGCAGGACTAAAAAGAATAATAATTAATTAAAATATATTTAGTTCAAGTGTAGTTATTGCCGATGAGTTTGAACTTTTTTAATTAGTTTTGCCTCCTAAATTCGAATCTGAAGTCAAAACCGTTCCGCTGGCTCGCCTTTCCGAGTTATCAACCTTTCTCTTTTTAACCCTCGTACCCGACAAAAAATGTTTTATTGGTCAATATTGCGGATATGTCTTTAAAACTTATTTTATTTTCTATGCATTTAAATCCTACATAAATTTAGTTATAATTTGAGTAAAACTATGTCGGGAAATGTGCAAAGGTATTTTGGAAACCCGTAGCGGTCTCGAAAATGGTATTTTTTTGGAATTGTACCTACCCACAACACTCAGAACTGTTAAACAAATTTTAAATATTAGAAGCATGTTTACAATAAATAAAACAAGGGGTCAAACTTGGAAATCCAATTAGTAGATGAAGAAATATGTGGAAAATAGTTTTGAACCAACATTTTTTTTTTTGAAGTACACAGTCCTATATTTCTGGATGTTGGTTTAATTTCGGCATTTTGTTTTCAGATTCATGTGAAATATTGACCGATTTGGTTAAAATTTTGATCAAGCATTACTGACCACTATATAGGGCTGCCTTGTGGAGCTCTTAAATTCGACAGTCTTTGTATTTGAGCCGCCCTAATGTACTAGTAGCAAAATATATATATGGGTTAGGCCGGGTAGATTTGTATGGATGCAAAAAAATCGCTCAACGTTCAAGAAAAATCGTATTCTAGGGATCAAAATAAGAAACTTTGCCGAAGGAACCATAAAACGAATTCTGATGTCCCGACTTTTGACCCGTAAGGTCAAATTTTGAAAAATTCCACTTTGACCCATTTAGAGTGCCCCAATCGAATCCAACCCAATCGAATACAATTTATACATTCATCTGCTAGAGCGTCTTCCGGAGAAGAAATAGAGACCCTAATCTTGGAAAGACTCCTCCTACTTTCTGAAATATCTCTATCCCGAGATTTGTACATTTTGCTATAAAAACACGGCTAAAAAGGCCTCTTCCAACTTAAATTTTAACCCCTTAACGGTCACCTAGAATGATGATTTATGCATTAATCTGCTAGCGCGTCTCCCGCAGAAGAAGCAGCTCCCATAATCTTATAGATATTCCTCCTACTTTCTGAAATATCAAAGTGGGCTTTTTCAAAATTTTACCCTACGGGTCAAAAGTCGGGACATCAGAATTCGTTTTAGAGGTATGGTTCCTTCGGCAAAGTTTCTTATTTTGATCCCTAGAATACGATTTTTCTTGAACGTTGAGCGATTTTTAAATCGACCCGCCCTAATATGGATGTATATTAAATCATTTTTGCGTATGCTTATATATTAGGCGTATAATATAATATATATCCTTTATAACTACTGTCCGTAGTGAATAAATGTATATCGAAAAAAGCTTTTAAAACAATAAATATTTAAAAGTAACTACAACTGAATTATAGTTTGAAAGCCATGTTCTTATTCAAACAATTTTATAGACTTTATACAAAAGACTTAATATTTGCATGCAATAGTATCGGTTATTTTACAAACACTTTTTCTGATAATATTTAATATTTTTTTCTACTTAGTTGTGTCATATTTTATTACATTTGTCTTATAAAAGACTAGTCACAGTTGATTTCATTGTGGGACCGATAATTTCATTATATACCTATTACAAATGTAGTGATATACTCATATGTTGGTATGTGACAATATGTTAACGTTCATTTTCAAGGGGGATTACATTTTCATACATTAAATCTCAAAAAAAAAATTAAAGAGAAGGTATCCGAAAAAACTAAATTTCACTGTTAAGTTTGATATAATTTTTATTAAAAATAAATATTATGTATTTTTCGACCTTTAATTGTGCAATGAAAATGAAAATTATTCAAGTTCGAGGCCATACTCTATATTTCTTTATTAGGATATTGCCATAACAAATAATCTATAGAGTTTTTTGTTTTCAAATTTATTATTTGACCCTTTCTGGAATGTATTGATAGATCTATTTCGAGAATTTTTTAGCTTCCCATCATCAGAACACGTTTTGAAAGAGGTAACAATCCCATGCCAAATTCATATAAACTAGTTTACTCACTAGATGAGACCTAATATATGAGCTCGAAGTTAACGATTATTCGACAGACGTTTTAGTTTAAACATTGTCGATAAAATGTACTCTTTATTACATATGAAATCTCAATTATATGAATTGTAAAGTAAATAGTAAAGTTTATGTAAAAAAGTAAATTATTATTATTATATTATTATTAAGTTAAAGATTATCACCATTGATCAAAAAATAAATTGAAAACTTGTTTGTTATGTGCAAGGTCCACCTTTGGTGAATATTCAATACACAATTTTTTGTTTTTTGTCCCCTTTTTATTTTTTGTTTTGTCTATAAACAAAAACAGGAGGAGTAAACTAGACTGTATTTTGTCTTTTATACAAGTTTGATATAACTTTTATTGAAAATAGAAATTATGTTTTTTTCGACATTCAATTATGCATATAAAATCATTACCATATAAGTGGTTATATAAGTACATATTTGGTAATGGAAATCACTTACAGTTATCATTACAAATTTCATTACTAATATATGGGGATGATGCTCAAAGTAGTGACATATCATTACTAAACACCTAACGAAGAATCGAAAAATATGTGGTTACCTGAGCCCCGGAAGGCTAGTTGGTAGTGTGCTGGCTTATCAGTGCGGGGGTCGTGGGTTCGATTCCCACCAGAGGCACTGGTCTGTTTTCGCTACAACGCGCCGAAAGCCATAGCAGCTAGTGCTCATTTAGGGTAATAGTATATAATTTGTAATTATATGATTATTAATTAATAAAATAAAAAAAAAAATAAAATGTGGTTGCCTATATGCTTACACTCAAAGTATGTCATGTAGAGAAAAACGAAAGTGTATTTCGTTAAAATAATTATGTGCATTACACGGAAATATTGTGCATATTAATAAATTTTCGTAATTCCGATTGTAACTTCAAATTCGTATATTAAGAAAATGGATAAATATTAAGAACACAATTTTGTAGATAAAACATTACTATGCTTTGGTAAATTATACAAAACTTTCGTATGTTTATGTTTGGTATCTCAATTTTTTTCTTTTTGTCTCAGTACTTTTAATTTTAAGTTATTTCGTAAATAAGAAACTTATTAAAATAACGAATTTTGCATAAATAGCACAACATTTTGTAATTTTTTTTGGATCAATCTCGCACACCCGCAATTATTGTAACAAAAAAACCGAAAAGACTTTTGCTACGAGTATAAAAACTCGTGTTAAAACAAGAAGTGTTTTCTTACAATATTTTTTAGCTATTAATTGTTAATAAAAAATTATATTCATGTGTGAATGGTACAATAAGGGGTGATTGATATAATAAGGGCATACCTCCTGATAAATTAGCGTCTGAAATATGAAATAAAACAATTCAGGGTGAGTACTTTTCCAGTTGATTATAAAATATTTAATGTAATCACTTTTATTATGTAAATCAAAGACAAGCAATTGCACTTTAAGACTTTGACGTCCACAAAATCTTTTACATAAAAGAAGCCCTTCTGATAAGCTGGCGTCTGCAATGCTAATCAATACAAATCACGGTGAGTACCTTTCAAATTGATTATAAAATTTAAATTTTAAAACTTTTTTAATTTTAATAGAAATCGAAGACAGTAATTAGGTACTTTAAAGCTCCAAGTATCCCTGACATATTTTTTCATAAGTTAATGTGTTTACTTTACTTGTAAGATTTCTGGCAAATAAAATAATTTTATTTTCGTTCAATAACCAAAATTTATCAATATTTCGAAAATTTTTTGTCTCCGCAAATCAACAAAACATTTCGGAAATCCAGAAATTTTTTCGTTTATTTATTATACAGGTTTATTCAGTCACGAGACGCCGAATTTCGCAAGCGTATTCCTTGGCTCATTTCATGAAAATATGTCCACTACGACCATCCCTGAAAATGCAAGTTTGCGAATGGCAGTAGGGTAAAATTGCTAACTTCTGAACCAGTGGTCGGATTTTTTTAGTTTTTGGGCTTGTTGGAAAAGTCTTACGGAAACCTCGTTCCGACCACTCGTTTAGAAGTTTGCAATTTTACCCTCCTACCCTCCGACCACCAATCCGAAAATTTTCAAACCGCTGCCATTTCGCAATCTTGAATTTTCGAGGGTCGTCGTAGTGGACATATTTTCATGAAAAGAGCCAAGCAATACGCTGGTGAAATTCGGCGGGTCGTGACTGAATCACCCTGTACACAGAAAAAACTAAAAAAGTGTTTTTAACCTAACTAGTTGAGTTAAATAGATGATGTTTACAATTTAACACTTTAAGGCACGAAGAATGTTGATGAAGGCCGTTGCGGGCTAGAAAGTTAACTCCATTCATGCAGGTGTCAAATAACATTTTCTAATTGTTTTTTCTGTTAATTAAAGTAAATTATCACAAATAAAATTATAATTTTTCTGTTAATATGGAAAAATATTCATGATCTTTAACCGAACTAACCAACAACTCACATTTATTTATATATTTAAAAGTCAATTAAAATATTAATTGATTCAATTAAATATTTGTTTAGAAACAAATTAAATTCAAATCAAATCTTTAATTAGATATTTTTGGTTGATAATTTTTTCTGTGTATACAATATTTTAATTGTACAACAAACTTTTCGTAAATAAACAAAAATATCCTAAATATTACAAATAAAATATACGAACAATTTACGAAATGACATAAGTTCATTTTACGAAATATTTTGTTTCGGTAAAGCAACTAATATCATCTTAAAATTAAATTTTTGCTAAAAATTATAGATTGCTGATTTCAGAAGTTCAATTTTTTTTTTTTTCATCAACAAAAAATATAAAATAAAAAACGATAAAAAGTTCATATATTAATATGTTACGTTCAGTTAACTGAAATTTAGCTCAAATATAGTTTTAGTTTTAGCAAAATATTTCACTATTTTTTTTTATCAGTGTAGAAATTATGCATAGAAACTTCACTCATAATAAAACTTAGTTTAAAATTCTGTTAAACGGGTTATAATGCAGTTGAAATAATTTTTGTTACTGCTCTCGGTCAAATCAGTTATTTAGCTAAAGTTCTTATTTATTTTGTTTTACAACAAGATCAAACTTTATTAGTATTTGAACTAATTAAACCTAAAATTGATTAGTTCGTGATCCTTAAAATTATAAAATTTTCTAGTTACTTTAAACTACAATTTTTTTCAAACAAAAACTTTTATTGGTCTCCGCTATCAATCTCACTTCCAGAAGTCGTTTTTTCTCTTATTTTTTTATAATCATAAATTAGGCTTTAGCTCGGAAACTAATCGAGATAGAGCAATATGCCTCTGGTCAGATCCGGGGAAAACATTTTAGCAGAATTTTTCTGTTCATTTAGCTTAAAAATTTAGTTGATGTAGCTTAATTCTTAGTTAATTGAACAACTTGATACAACTGTCAACTTAAGTTTAGTTCGTCTAAAATTTAGTTCAATTTAACGGACTGTGATTCTCAACTTTATTAAAAATTCTGCTGTTGAAAATTCAGGTACTATTTTCTGTTGTGGTGGCTGAATTTTCAACTATTTGTACGTTAATTTTTTATGAGTGTATGCATAAAAAGCTGTTACTCTGAAACAAAAAAAATTCATTCTAGCCACAGAATTTGAAAATTATCTACGATGCCTAAAAATCACAATCTCTGATAATAATAACATGCTCTCAGAACTGAAGTCTGTTCGGTAGCACCTCTAGATTTCTTTAAAATTAGGGTATACGATAGAGGAGAAGTAAGTACCCAGTAAATAAATCTGCTTACATGCAAGCAGCTTTGTAAGGGAGTATGCTGAAAATAATCCTTACAAACCTGCTTACATATGCCATGATTTTTATATGGCGAATTCCCACTTGGAAGCATTACTTTTTCAGCGCTTATAAAAAGCAGCGATTTCATATGTTTCAGTAAAATCACATTTCATGTCTACATTATTACGATTAAAAGTAATAATATGAATATACATAATTCTACATAAAATTCTACAGATATAAGTTTTTTGTTGTTAAAATTTTTGACATATAATATAATTGTTTTATTTTTTTGCCGCTCCACGTGCTATCAGCGCATTTGTTTTATCCTGCTTCCAAAACCACGAAAATTTTTTACTGGGTAATATAATATTGGAAAGAAACAAAACTGAACAAAAGCATATTTAAGGAAAAATGGGTTTTAAAGTTTTTGTTCGAAACTTTTTATTGTTTTTGTACCTCCAAATAAAAAGGTCATCCAACTAACTTTCATTTGATACCAAATTTGAATATTGTTTCTTTGAAGAAGATTGAAATAACGCAAATAACGGAAAATTGGGTTATTTTTGGACCCAAATTTTAACATTTAACCGTTAAATAGGACAGCTTAATAGTCATACTTATCTATTTTTTCCCCTCTATCACATATCCTAATTTTATGGCAATCGTAGGAAACCAGAAAAGTTTTTAAAAAAATGTTTAAGAATTCAAGATTTTTCTTATATATTAGGTTAAAACAAGTTTTGGGGAACCTTCCCCGTTTATTCAGGCATTATATTACATTCCATATCATATATATATATTACGTGAGATAAGCTATATTAAATGAATTGATTTAGGAATATATTCATTTGGTATAAATGCTTTTATTTTCATTACAATTTACTACCGGAACAGGTGTTCTATGCCGTTTTTCATTTAACCGAATTATGATTAATTTCCCCCATATGATAAGTAAGTATTAATTTATTAATGGTAATTTTTGTTTTCCTTTTAGTTGCCACAATCTGAATTGGATGGTATTGATCCAAATTTCAAACGTTTTCGCGTTGAAAATGGAGAATCATTAGCTGAAAAAGATGAGGTTAGTATAAAAATAACAAATATAATATTTTTAATAAACTTTATATTACAAACCATAAACCATTTACATATACTCAGTAGAGCGATTCACTTTGTATGGAGAAAAGTAAGTGTCCCCATGAAAAAGTTCTTAAGTTTGTTTTATGACGATTCCTAAAAAAATTATGTCTAGCGGCCGTTCATGAGCTGGACATTTAAAAAAAACAAAATTTTTTAATATTTTTTTTCTGTTTCCACTTTTTCCTACTACAATATAAAAATAATGTAAATCATGTGGAAGCTTTTTTGTAGACTCGTCCAACCCTGTATATGACATTTACGAGCATGCATTATACACATGAGATATTCAGTGAAATATGTTTTTTTTTTGACGGGTTCGAAATAAAAATGCTATCATTTTGTAATCACATCAACATATTTTAATCACTATTTGACTTAAAAGAGATTATACACTCAGAATACTATGTATGTAAAGACCACTGAAAATATAGTTAAAAACAAATGAAATTTCACTTAAAGAAAGGACGACTTACATTTCAGTAAATTCATCTAACATTGTCATTTGTTTTTCATTGTTCAAAAAATTACTAACAATTGTAGTAAAAATTAACCACATATGTTAGCAAAAAATAAACAAACATTTATTTTTTTTATTGTTTTAAATAAAAAAAAACTACTCTAAAAAAATGAATGTAAAATCATAAAACAGTCATTTGATGTGGTTTGTTTTTTTAAATGAACTGCAAGGTTAGTAAACAATTTAATTGGTTCTACAAATGACTGACATTTACATTAAAAATAAAGAAACTGTATTACAACCCAAACAGCTATATATTTTTAAAGCAGAAGTTCCCTGAGTGTATAATAATTTCTTTTTATATTCGTGCTAGTTCGCGATCCAAAAACATGGCGGATTAGAAACAAAGTTTTTTTAATATAGACAATATGGGTATACAACTTTTTCCTTCCCAAGTACATTAGAGTTATGTGAAAATAAAATTTAATTTACCACACACAGAGGAATAAAGTGCCAACCGAATTGAGAGGTGTATTTTAATAGCAAGAACTTATAAACTTAGTTATTGCAACGATATTTACGTTACATTTCAGAATATTTTGGATGTTGCTGCTAAAATTCCGTTGAAATAACCGAACTTTGCTGTGAAAACTAATGTTTAGTTTTACCAACCCTCTGATTATCGTAATAACCGAATTTGAGTCGTAGTAACGAAGTTTCGGTTGGGAAATAGCAAAATGTTTCTTTGTGTGCATGTTTGGCACAGTTTACACTCAAATGAATGTTTTGCAGGACATTCGAAAGACATTTTTTTATACAACAACCACTTATTTATTTTTTGCTCTGAGAGTCTTAAATCTTGAAAATAATAAAAACATGAAAAAAATTAAAGTATATCATGCAAAAAATTTAAAAAAATATAAGATAAATAGTGTGTTTAAAAATCATCGAATATAGTGTGTATAAAATCATCGAAACTGCCCAGGTAGAAATTTGGGATGGTACAAAAAACGAAGAGTTTTCAAAACGTTTGTTTTTGATGGTACTAAAATAAAAGCGTTTCCAAAGCGATAATTGCAAATAATACGAAAAAAAGCATTTAAAAAACATTATTTTGGATTGCTATTCGAACGATCGGACAAAGTATTTTAGGAATACTTTTTATACAAAACTTACAAATATTTGTGAAATAAAAACACTGTAAAAACATTGGTTCAAAGCGTTTTTCCAACGTTTGTAAAAAGTACTTTAGAAGTTCTTATCGTACAAAATTTACAACGGTTTATAAAATAAAACCAATGTAAAACCATTGCGTTAAAGCGTTTTTCTAACATTTGCCAATAGTACTTTAGAAATACTTTTTTTTTTACAAAATATTTTACTGATTAAAAAACAACACTGTCATAAGGGGTCTATCTATATGCGAACTCGGTTTCTTATGCAATTTTTATATATGCTTTTCTCTTCATGAACCGAGTTCAATAAATCACTCAATATGGCCAGCCCATAATGTAGCGACTCTATAAAGTGTATAGTCCTTGTATATCTTTTATAAAGCACTATATTTTGAGGACAGATAAAGCAATATTTTAGAGGAGTTTTTCAAAACTTAATAAAACGCTAGTTAAACTATTTAAAATTACAATGTTTTGTTACTTTATTTATATTATTTTAATCATATTTTACATGTTTCATTATTTGTGGTATTTATGAACAATTTATAAAGATCTTTATAATTTGTCTTTCGAGCGTTTTGACAATGTTCAAAATTACAACCCTCAAAGCGGTTATCATTTGGGTCGTTTTAATAACGCTTAATAACTGTAAGCCAAAATGTTCTGCAAATACTTATTTAACGATTGAAAAAGCATTTCAAAAATTTTGTTTTGCAATGTTTTGAGAACGTTATAAAATACCATCCTCAGACCGTAAATTTGGGTTATCATTTTGCACATTCTCAAAACGCTTTAAATTTGTAATTTGGTATGTTCTGAAAACGCCTGTACCATCATGAAAAATGCTTTTAAAACGTTTTAAAGATTGTATTTTTCTACCTGGCTGGTATCACAACACACAACAGAACATTTTGAAAAATTTTCATGTTCACCTTTAGTTTATACCGCACTCTGGAAATTAAAATAAATTTTTAAAGATAAATATGGGCAATAGGAGTTTTAAAATTTTTCTTTTGCCAAGTATACGAGTATTAAAGTTGTATGAAAATAAAAAAAAGTGACTTAAAATATTTATTTTAATTTCCCGAGCACAGTGGAGACTGTATTAAATTTGGGAAATTCAAATTTTTTTACATAACTTTAATAAAAATTGTGATACCCATCCGCCAAATTCTTGGTAAATCGCGAACTAGCACGAATATGAAAAAAAAGAAATATTATATGAACTCTTTTAAGTCAAATATTGATTAAAATTTGTTGATTTGATTACAAAATAGTTACATTTTTATGCAAAAAATGTAAAAAAGAATAATTAACTGAATATCAAATGTGCATAGTACAGTCTTCAGAAAACCTTTCATATGATGTGTATTACTTGCATATAAAGGCTCTTTCAATAAGGACTTGTCAACTTTTTTTTTAAATAAAACGCAAACCATTTGAGATAATGCTCTTAAAGTTGCGGTCACCGACTCCGAATACATTTTTATAATTTACACACGTTGTTCATTCGTGTACTTTACCATGATGAAAATGTTGAGTTTACTGAAAAAAAGGAAAGTAACAGTTAGATGATCAGTGAAATAGTGCGTTCACAAATTATATTCAAAGTTGTCAAGTACCTATTGGAAAACCCTTTATATTGCAGACATCGGGGGCGTCAATTACAGTTATCAATCATTCTCGTGTAAAATTTGTCATATTATAAATAATATCAGAACACTTCTTTGGAAATTTTCCATTTTGTCAATACCAGACATGGGATAAAGTACCTATATTTATGTGTATTTTATTACAGGCCAATTAATTTTTTACGTCTAATTACATGTAATTGGTGTAATTGAGTAATTGTCTTGTAATTAAATACCCAGATGTTTTTACTAACCCCCATGTATGGTATTAAAATTTTGACAAATTTTCTAAGGAAGCGCTTAAGGCCACAAGTGTGGGCGTAGGTCTAAAATTATCAATGATATTAAAAAAAATCACAATTGAATGATTGTGAAACGTAATTGACGTCGCCCATTTCTGATATATTGTAGTGGGAAAAAGTGGAAAAATTGGTAAAAAAATTGGTAAAAAAAATTACTTTTTAAAAATCAGTCCTGCTCATGAAATGCCGCAGCTAGACACAACATATTTTGGGAATCATCATAAGACAAACTAAGGCTCATTTTCAAGGGTAAACTTTTTTACATTTTTCTGTGAATCGCTCTAATATTCATTCATTTAAGTTTGTATGTAGTCCAAAAAGTATTTTTTGAAACACATACATGACAACAATGATAACTACTGTGAGCGACTTTATTTACTATATTTCCCCTGTATATGTACTTATAAAAACTGTATGTATGTACTTTATTATGAATTATTTTTATCAATCATAATTTTTTTAGTATGAATGAATAAACAAATTTACGAGTAGTTGAATAAAAAAGTCAACGTTGAATATGACCCAACGTAATTTTACAGACAAGGATTTTATATTGAATGAATGAAAATTGTTGACAAAAAAAGAAAATTAAAATAAAGAGAAGAGAAGAGAAGAAAAGAAAAGAAAAGAAAAGGAATATTATTAAAAAACCACTATAGAAAATGCACTCATATAACAAATTCGGTTGTCTCAATACAATTTCATCCAACGGAATTGATTCGGCTGCTGCAATCTAGTAAATTCGGTTGTTACAACTGAGTTTGGTTGTTGTAACCGAATTGGGGGTTGTGACAACTGAATTCGGTTGCGACAACTGAATTCGGTTGTGACTGCCGACTTAACGAGGTTGCAGCAACCAAATCGTGCAAAAATATAAAATTATACCAACAACAACTATGAATTTTAACAAACACCTTAGACCAGAGATGCTCTGAAAGACTTAATACTTCTTTAAGGTCTCAAAATGTTCAATCCCATTAACTGAATTAAAATTTTCTGTGGGTATCTAATAATGTGTTAGTTAACTTCTTAGTTAGACCAGATATGCTATGAAGGACTTAATATTTTTTTTAAGGTTTAAATATTTTAATTTATGTCCCGATTAGTGATGATCCGGTTAACACATTAATGGCACGTCATAGATCGGCTGGAGATTTTTCAACTAAACTTTGCAGATATATAGAACCATGTTTTAGTAAGAAATTAGTATATTTTTTTTTTTGCATTAAAGCCCCTCTATTGGAAATATTAGCAACCAACGTTGAACATTTGACTGCATGGAAATCCTAGACGGTTGAAGGCATTTTAAAGTGTATAATTTTGTGAACAATAATTTTGGGATACGTATTTTCTGTAAACTTGTCTTCCATTTAGCTAGTAGTATTATTGAGAAAAAATTAAGTCTCGACTTTAATTTGATTGAATTTATGAAAATTTTCCTTTGAATAGACATTTTGGATTAATATCGCTGAAAATCCATGGTTTTTGTCACAAACTGAACTAAATATACAATCAAATCAAGTAAACAAAAATTTTCTTTAATGTATATTAATTGGTATCCAAAGCTTTTATCAATTGTAATAGATAAGATTTTCAAAAAACTAATGGTGAATATCGATGAAATCAGGGCATTAAGTAACCCTCATAATACAAATACGCTGTGTCCGGGAAAATACCGAGAGATTATTTTTTTATAAAACTGCCTCAGTGTGTCCGATAATGGAATGAAACATTGGTGCAGAAGGGAACGATATGTACTGAAACGGGGAACGAGTGCAATCGGAACACTTAATACATATGTATTATAGGTATTATTGCAAAAATTTCTTTCGTTTTGCTATATCTCGATTTGTTTGGGAGATACTAACCATTTTATAAAATGGCGAGATAGGGTAAGTCCGGGAAAGTTTCCGCAATATTAATTTTTTATGAAACAGCCACAGGGCTGTTTCATAAAAAATTAATAGAATGGAGCATTCGTCTAAAATCAAACGATACGGAATGAGTCGGGGAACGACTGGAATCGGAACACGTAACACATTTGAATTATCGGAACGTATTAGGGTAATTAAGTTTTCCAAAAATTTTGTTCGTTTTGCGATATCTCGCTTAGTTTTCGAGATTCTAGCCATTTTATAAAATGGCGATTTTTTAAAATGGCAAATATCTAGGAAACTAAGCGAGATTGGGCAATATGGACAAAATAAATTTTCTAAACGTAGTATTAATACACCATTATAATATAAATGGGCTAGATCCGGGAAAAATCCCGAGTGATACATTTTTATATAACAGTCACAGGGTGATTTATTTATTTATTTTTTTTTTTACTTATTTACGTGATAATACAAATAAACATACTCGCATAATAAAAGGTTAGTTCCTAGTTCCATTTCGTTTCCCGTTTTTGGTGTTACAATTCCTTTCGATCTCCGTTCCATTCCTATGTAAAGCAATTTGCACTCCCCTTTTTTTTTGTAAACAAATCACTTGTAATTAGTTTTTTAGGCATTAGTGTGATTTCATTAGCATTAGTAGGACAAATGCTTATGCCAAAACATGTCATTACAATTAAATGTTATTGCAATTTTTTGTCATTTCATTTCAATACTAATGAAAAAATCCCAAGTATGATTAAATTAATATACATTTGTGCTATTTTAACAAACATGGAAATATTTTTAATCCAAACTAACCAGAATGCTGTTAGAATGTTACGATAATTCAAGGATCATAAACATTGCCAAATTCTTATTATGATAATATTGGGATTATTTATAAACCATTTAACGATCATTATGATAAAAAATATTTTCTTTAAAATTTAATACTCATCTCAACCATATTTTTTCGTTGCGTGAGCGAACTAATTACAATTTTTTTTTTTTATTTTTAAAAAGTCAGAATTTTTTTTTTTAATGAGTTAACTTCAATGTATTTTTTTGTATTTTACGCAAAATATTATGAAATATCTACGCAAAATATTATGTAGATCTCTTATATGTAAATGTGATAAATATTATCTTAACGCAAGTTATTTAGTCACGATATACACTTTAAGGAAGGAAATTATCATGACTTTAACAAATTTGTTTTGAAAGTGTCAAAATGAATATGATATTAATAATTCCCACTAGAAAACTTAGTTAAAAGAAAGTTACTGCAAAGACCCGACTACATACGAAGTGTACTAAATATTTCTAACAATTGACATAATTTGAACATATTTACAAAAAGTAAGAAAATTATTTTTATATAAAATATATAACATTTTTAGCTAATTTTAACAAATACCTACTATAAATATTTTGAAAAAAATTTTTACTCATAGTTCTCAGTTTTCCTACCGGTACTTATTTAATAATAGTACGTAAATGTGTATGTCAAAAAGAAAAACTTTGTAATGACTGTGAAAAGTTAAGATGATCCACACAATCAAGTTACTTGATAAAAAAAGTTTTGCAACATGTTAGAACAAGTTTCAGTTAACTATTTACTTGCAAATAAACAAATAACTTAAAGTCAAAGTAAAAGAAACCACAAGTTTTTATATTAATTCAAATTATTTAGAAATATCAACTCTATCACTACTAGTCAGACCTGAAATTTGAAAGTTTATGTGGTTTACGGCAATAATATATCATTCATTCTTTGCAAAAACATGAACAAATTAACATTTTTTGACCTTATGTCATCCGATTTCATTTACATTGTTCTCTATGCAACATTTAAAACATATTCATAGTCAGTTTTTAAAATTTTAAAAAAAATTGTACATTTTTCACGGTTTGAACAATTATGAAAATTCAAAAAATCTCAAAAGTATGTAATTTTGAAGAGCCATAAATTGCCCTTGAGAATGAGGCTTCAAAGGCAGGGTTAAAGAAGAGAAAGGTCATGCGGTGCAACACCCTTAACACCACTAAATTCTTGGCAGCATACTAACAAAAACTGGCGGCTGCCGTGATGATATAGCCTTTCGAATCTCAAAGGCTAACCAGTCATTTGTTATCTTACGACCTGTATGGAAATCTACTGCCATCACGAAACGTAATAAAATCAGCATATTTAACTCCTGTGTAAAGTCAGTCCTCCTATAGGGTTGCGAATCATGGAACACAACATCTCACAATATAAACGCGATCCAGGTAGTCATAAACCGCTGTCTGCGAAGAATATTAAAAATATTTTGGCCCAATACCATTTCCAATACGCAACTATGGGAGAAAACATACCAACGCCCAATCCACATTGATATTCTTCATCGTAAATGGCGCTGGATTGGTCACACGCTCCGCAGACCACAGAATGACACACCAAAAGCTGCTGTAGATTGGAATCCCCATGGAAATACACGAAGAGTTGGACTCCCATCTCACACCTGGAGACAGCAACTTGAGCTTGAAATTAATCAAAGCGGCCTAAGCTGGAAAGAGATAAAACATCTTGCATCAAGAAGAACCGAATAGAACGATTTCGTTGTGGCCCTTTGTTCCTCTTAAGGAACCATAGGACATTATATATATATATATTCGAGAGTTTTTACCCGATTTCTCTACTTCGAAAATCACTTAATTACCACATTGGTCTTCTTTCACACTAAGTAAAATAAATATATTAAAAAAAAAATGGAGTTTGGATGTAAATGCAATTTTTAGATGCATTTTCGAAATTGTTCTTCCCCTTCAAAATTTTTTCTTTCATAAATATGAGAAATATTTTCCCTGAGACGAGGGTCCATGCAGTATTTATAATTCGTTTGAGGCTTCTTATTTCCTCTATTAACAGCCATATATTGTATGAAATCATTTTTTAGTCTGGTTTGGTTGGTGCCCTACATTGAGAGAATTACCTTAACTTCAGTTATGAATTTATTCATTGCTTTAATGAAAATTGTTACGGGAACTCGTCAATTGAAAATTTCCATAGAATCTATGAAACCGGTTTCATTGAGTCAATGATTATGAAATTTTTGTACGATTGATGAAAATCTTTATAAAACGAATAAATCATTCCTTCAATGAATCGTTTATAGATTTTATTATACAGTTTCATACAATTCCTTGAGTTAATAAAACTGTTCAAGAATATCTTAAAACATGCATTGAAACTAAGCCAATGAACCGCTTCATATGATTTTTTAAACAATTTCATAGAAATCCAAAATTAATAAAAGGCTAAATTGAAATAATAAAGCACTTCATAAAACATGTTGAACACTTGAGAGTTAAATCTTAAAACTGAGTTTTGAAATTTATGAAATTTAATAAAATTATAAAATTTTATGAAAAACCAAAAAAACTAAATCTTTGATTTTTTTTTAATATTTGATTATGCTTCCCACATTTAAAAATGATGTATAAGATTAAGACAGAACTGTATTGGTGCTTTTTTAAATGTGTTTTATTACAGATATTTCTCAAAATTAAAATTCAATCGGGTGATATGACAATACTGTCAAGAATGTTAACCCCTCGTTCTGCCAACGCATAACCGACCGTCACTGACGGTTTGCTAACACTCTGCCGATTGTACTTTTCTGCCTGAGAAGTGATGTATTCTAAAGGTACATGTAAAAAATTTGGTTCTTCTTTTCGTTGCACATTTTTTATTAACGAAATCATGAAAACTGAGAAATGTTAACTCAAACCGAGACAATAAACTCTATGAGAATCTTTTTGTCTGCCTTAGTGAATAAACTGACTGATCTGGTAACCCTAATTATAAAATCAAACTATTTCAAAAACAACAATTTTATATATCGATATACTTTGTATGTCAGTACATGCATGTGTGTTTGTTGTATTACAATTTTTAAAAAAAAACAACATATGAATATCCCAACTAACTGTGTTTGTGAGAAGAGCCATGGTATGCTAATTGATCAAAAATGTTTTCATTTTTGTATTAAAAATACAAAAATTGTTTTTTTCGGATTTTCTATATTTTTATGTTGTACAAATTATCTTTTCCTATTGCAGACAACTCAAGATTTGGGTGATGCCAATGAAACAAATGTATTGCTTATCATGAAGATGATCAAAGTTTTTTAAAATGAACAAATAAAATCTAATATGACAATATCATATTAGATTTTTGGACTTGAGGTAGAACAATATTCTAACTAAATATATGAAAACTTAAAAATGTTAAAAGAAAATCCTGAATTATCAAAAGTTTCTTGTTATTTGACAATAAATCACATCTGAATTAGTATATTATTAATCTTGGGAACAAACTAAAATACCTTTTCCTGAAAAACAATTTATTTTTGGATAAATTTTCTCTGTTTATGACCAAATAGTGCTATAATGTTAAAATTTATGCCAATATTTAAATTTTCTTTTAATTTATGAAGAGATAATTTAAGAAATCGAATAAATTTTTTTATAGAAGCTATTAAATTTTCTGAAAACATTTTATGAGAAATTTCTTAATATAAATAAATTCTTAATAAAATAAAATTCTTCATACGAAACAAATTCTATGATATTGTTTCATTAATATCATGAAGTATTATTCAATCAGTGTAGGTGTTGTTGGACGCTGTGGGAAAATATATTTTAGATAGCAATTTTTAGGCGAATTTCTGTAACAAGAAGGTGATGTTCTTAAGCCACATCGGCGCAACGTCTGTTGTGTACATTCAGCAGTGAACCACGCCATTTTCTACTTATCGCAACACGATCAATTTGGATTCCGGTATGAAGATCGAGAGATACCCACGTCATTTTGTGTAACCGCTTGTGGGGAAAAATTGTGCAGCCAATATGCAGCCAAATGCAGCCATGTTTACCCATTACATATTCTAAGTTTGTGTTATCAGAACCTAATTTTGCATTGAAATCACCGATGAGCAACATAATATCGCTCAGTGGTATGTTCTTAATAGCTAATTCGCCACTGCCAGGCCATCATGGCTGACATAAACTGAAAAAGAGTAGTTTGTATTCTCTGAACTCTTTGTATACCTGGTTCAATTTTGTTGGGTCCAATAGCGTTCGTATATTCCATGTTCCGAATCGTGTCCAAGATTTAAAGCTGAAGGACGTCAACAGGTTGGAATCAGTTTAAACTTCATTTTCAAATGTGGCGGTTTCTGTAATCCATTGATTTTAAAATTGAACCGTTTTTTGGCCGATCGCATCTGAGTCTGGTACCGAGATTGCCAGTTGAAGTATCCATACATACTTTTGGATCAGACCCTTGCGATTGGAACTTGGTTACTTAGGTGGCGTTAATAGCACGCCACTACAAGGATCATTGGCAACGCGGAATTTAGTGGGAACTCGAAAACCCTCTGAGACTCTCCCCTTTATAGCCGCTAACTATCAGGGACTGCTAATAGGAGTTACTCCATTATCTGCAACGTGTGACGCGTCCGGTAGCACTCAGCTTTGCTACCCACAGGCACATAATATGTCATTTAGTAGCATAAAAATTATATTAAATGATTTATTATCCGCAGCTGGGTGGATAATAAGTCATCTAGTTTATCCAATAATGATCTGTAGATCGTTTTTGTAGATGTATATCGCTCTTGGTTGATCTACCTGTTGATTTTGGGTAAAATGTGTCCACGTATCTATAATTATGTTTTATCGTGTTTGATCAATATTTTTTTTTTATAAAATAAAAACTTCTCAATTAATTAAAAAAAAAAAGAAAAAGAGTCAAATCAAAATGTTAAGTAAAAGTGTTATTTAAATGATTATTTTATGAAAAATAATTTGTATAAAAATTACATTGAAGCATTAATGTTGTCAATACACAAAAAAAGCGCTTCTCATTACCTACGACGGCATGTATTTATTGCTTCTTAGAGTACAAGAAGGAAGCGCTTTTAACCTGCTAAAAAGAAAAAAACCAAGTGAGACATCGCTAATAAAAATCATACCTCCTGAAATTGTTTCGAAAGCGCTCGGTAACCAAATAATATCTTCTAGAACTGCTTCTGGGTGAGCACTATTTTTGCTGGGTATACTCTTTTATTTGTCCAAGCCGATTTTTTCACATAGTAATTTTCGAAAAAGAATATCGCCTAGATGAAACAATATACAACTTGATGAGAACATTTTGGATAGATTTGGTATTACCATATCGCACACCTAGTTCAAAAGTGACTCAACTCAAAATTTTTCAATTTTCAGAAATCGAAAAAAAATATTTGCTACTTTATACCAATTGAAACATAAAGAAAGATATAACTGTTTGTTAGCAACAGTTAACAACAACAAAATAAACTGATATTTTTGTTATATATAAACAAGCGTATTGTGCATAGTTTAAGCATATAAACCGGAAAAATTTAAAATTTGAGTTAAGTCACTTTTGAACTAGGCGTGCGATATGGTTATTATTTGCTTATTTGGGCTAAACAACTTTTCTAAGTTAAGAGATAACATTGCACTATGTTCTTATTATTGACAAATAGACTTTAAATTACCCAAAATGTAAAAACTTCGATAATGGAGAGAATATCTGCAAAACGATTAATACTCTCGAGATGGCCTGCGTTGCCATTCTGTAGCTTATTTAGTATGAAAATATGGTGACTATAAGATTAATTTTTTATTAAGACTATCTCCTGCTCTATTATTACACATACGTTTGGTTACATTCGGTCCAATAATTATGAAGTTGCATATTAAAACCCACGTTTGCGAGCTACAAACTACAGTGCCTTTATATTAATTTACTCAGTGCACATTTAAAATGTTCCAAGTGTATGTATAAAACATAATCTAAATTATATGATACGTTTTTCTTTAACAAAAATTTGGGGTTTTTTATGTGCAATAAATGTTTTTTCTGTAGGACAATATTGTCCCCGAGGAAGGAAAGCGTAAATATATTTTAGGATGATATAAAGTTAAATGTGAAAGAAGACAACCGTTGGAATCGAGTGCTTTTTGAATTAGATAAATCCGACAACAACTTCCGAATATATGGCTCTTCAAGCTTAGATATACTCAGGGAACTTCTGCTTTAAAAATATGTAGTTTTTTTTGGGTTTCTTTATTTATAATGTTAATGTCAGTCATTTGTAGAGCAAATTACATTTTTTACTAACCTTGTAGTTGATTTAAAAAAACGAAGTGACTGTTTATGATTTTACATTAATTTTTTAGTTGTTTTTTGTTATTTAAAAAAATAAAAAAATAAATGTTTGTTTATTTTTAATAACATATGTGGTTCATTTTTACTACAATTGTTAGACATTTTTTAAACAGTAAAAACAAATGAAAAATGTTAGTTGAATTTAGTGAAATGATAGTCGTCCTTTCTTCAAGTGAAATTTCATTTGTTTTTGACTACATTTGCTGTCGTCTTTACTTACACTAAGGAGTGTACTTTTAGAATTTTTTGAATTTTCTTCATATTTTGTGATATTTCAAAGAATGAATGATATATTAAACTGTTTTCTTATTTTTATTTTTAACTCTAAAAGTAATGGTGGTGATACCTTTTTCATTTTCTCTTTTAAAGTACATTAGTAAGAAGTGACAAAAAAACTGTAGTGAAAGACTTATTGTTGTCAACATTTAAAGTCTTGACAATAAATTTAAATATAAATTTATATTTCTTTAAGAAAAAATATATATTTTTTTTATATTAAAATATAACAAAATTTATTGTATGTAAGTTGTGTGGCATAGTAGAAAAAAAGGTTTTTTATTTGTTTAGGATAAGTGAATGAGATTCTATAGAAATTCAAATTAACAACAATAATTACATTAAAAATGAATGCTTTATGTAATAAAAATTGATTTCTTCTTTAAACACTATGAAGGACATTCTAAGTTATATTAATCAATGAATATATGTTTTATTAAATATTTTATCCTAAAATAGGGATACTAGGCAAATGCTAATATAAATTACTTAAAACCACATTTTTGGTTTTAACGATTAAATGCATGTTTTAAAAAGAAATGGAAAAAATATATTAAAATCTACTAGTGAATTGAACATTTTAGACTCAATTTTTTATTTGTTGTAAATGTGACCATTATAAAAAACTAATGATTCAGCATAATATTTTTTTTTTATTTGTAATCATGACATTTTATTTTTAAATATTAAAAAGAAACACTGAATACACACAATTTGTCTTTAATTTTACAAATTGTGGAAAAATCTTTAATATAATTTAAAGTTGAAAAGACTTTTAGAATAAAGTAGTTTGTTTTTTTATTTATGTATCAAACCCCCACCCCCACCCAAGGCTCCAGGCATTTAGTTTAGTTTGTTAATCCGTTTAAGCGTTTGTTAGATAACAAATTTTTCATCGGACAATAAAGGTATCCCCAACTAACCAATTTTTTGTGTAGTGATTTGGGTGGGTTTTGAAGGAGATAAGCTTTAGCATTATCATACATAATAAATTGTTCAAACGGCTGTTTAACATATGGTTGATAAACATTCGTAGTTCAATATAGAATTATGTTTTACACAACTCTACGTAAAACTTCGCTTTCTGCGACATATCCTGATTATATCTACCACACTATGACATCATAAATATCCCCCTACTAAAACCTTTCCACCCTTATAAAGTTTTTCAAACATTAAAAATCATTGCTCAGCATAGGCAGACAGCAATTGTATTTTTTAAAATTGATTACACGGTGCTACAGTGAAAATGTGCTTAAGTAGCGTTCTAGTGCAGGTTGTAGGTCTGGTTTAGTAGATTCATCATCAATTTTTGTAAAGCGTGTTTATTTTAGAATGTCACAACTTTGAGTTGGCATCACTGCTTTATTACTGCCACCCATTTAACAGCTGATAGTTGCTTTTTGTTTAGTTTGCTTTGAAATTTCATTACGAATCAACTTACACCAAAGCACCATTGGATTATTTTCTTTGGGGTTATGTTAAGTCGCTTGTCTACGTCGATAAACCACAAACAATTGAACACCTGGAAATCAACATTGGAAGAGTTATCGGTGAAATACGGCCGCAAATGCTGCGAAAAGTAGTTGAAAATTGGTGTTCCAGATAGCGCCTTTTACGCGCCAGCCATGGCGGCCACATCGCAGAAATCAAATTTAAACGTTAATTTCATAAAATTTTCTTTCCAATAAAGCCCGTTTCATTGATATTAAAAATACATTTCCTTGTTTTATTATGATTTAAACTTGTGTCACTCAATAAAAAACACCCGATATATTTTAATATTTTTTTTAATGAACTACAGTTCTAGTCAAAACTGAAGTTTCTTCTACAAATGACTGTGTATTCACTTTAAACTAAACAAACAACTACAAATACTTACAGCAGAAGTTCCCTGAGTATGAGTAACTAAAATTTTAGCAAAACATTTTCTGAGAAGTTGTATATTTATTTTACAAGAAGTTTTACTAACTTATTTTTTTTGAGTGTACACTTTTTGACATAAGAGAACCCAAAATTCCTCAACTGGTGGACTGGAGGATTGGCGTATATCGGTACAAAAGATATGTTTTTTAGCTGAAAGCCATTCTAATTATTAATGTAAACGTCAGCGTTTACAGCCGTAGCTTTTGAATTCTGGATACCTTTCGCCGAAATGGCTGCCCTCTCTAGTACTTTTGCTTCAAACTTCGCTTTGGCCGAACACCGTACCTTGTTTTTTTTTTCAAGTCATCAGAATAAAATCAAGAATTAATACTTCCGTTTTTCGAAGCAAAAGAAATGCAATTTTCATCATTCAAAATTATTTAAAAATATTTTTTCATGATATTTTTTCTTAGTTGTCTGCATTTTGTTAGTATTTCTGCCAATTGTTTTTTGAGATAGGCGTGGTAGAGAAGATTAAGCATACTTTTCTAAAAATCATAACTACATTGTAAATTTTTTATTTTATTTTTTACTATATATGGGTACTGTATTCCTCTGGGGGTGTTTCATGTGGTGGGGTGCAATAACGCCTTATGAAATAAGGCCTTTAAGGCTTTATTTCACTTCCAATTGAGAAATAAGGCCTTTATTGGGAAAAGTGCTTTATTGCACTTTGAAAGTGACATAAGGCCTTTATTGAAATTTAGCCAATGGTGCAATAAAGCCTTTATTTTGTATTTTTTGATTCTTTTGTTACACAGTTCAGTTTTTCTGCGTGGCGGCCTGCGGCCGATCTTAGGGGTTTTCTCCTCCATAGGACGCGGCAGGTGGCTTCGCTGAATACAGTTTTCCTGCGCGCGTCTCATTATCTTCCCTAGTGTGACGCGCGCAGGGAAACTTTATTCAGCGAAGCCACCTGCCGCGTCCCATGGAGGAGAAAACCCCTAAGAGCGGCCGAAGGCCGCAACGCAGAAAAACTTTATAAAGCAAAGATTTTCAATATTGTTGCAGTTAAATTTTTTGTTGAATTATTAATGTTCTATTAATTTTTGCTTATCATCATATTTGCAAAAATGTGTAATGATTAAAGTGATTTTTTTTCATTTTGGTGGGATTTATTTCGTTTCCAGAAGTGGGATTAATTATTAATGTTCTATTAATTTTTGTTAATATGAAATTTTTTTATAATTGTTCAATAAAATATAAGAAGAATAAGAATAAGAAATTTTATTGCTTCATTTAAAAAAAAATTTAAGTGAAATAAGACCTTTACGGCTTTATTTCACTTTCAAAGTGCAATAAAACCTTTTTGGAAATAGGCCGTATTTCGTAAGGCGTTATTGCACCCCATCGTTTCATGTTCATTTGGGGTAAGGTTTTTCGAAGTGTTTCCTGGGAAACGCGAAATTTTCTGGCCAATTTACCATTTCATGCGCCAATTTGAAAAATATATTTTTACAATTTAACAAGCTCAGCTGCGGTAAATTTTTGGACGTCCTTTTTTTTTTTGTCCCGGTTGATGCCACTCCATTTTCAAACCATTTGAATGTGGAATATATTGTGCTATGTGGAACTTGTTCCTTAAGGAAATTATGTTACACTCGTTTTAAGGATGCCGTCCAAGCATATAGACATTTTTTCATAAACTGCCTTGTTCAACCACTTTCGTTTTGAATTTTTTTCACATTTGAATATTTACAACAATGCTAATAATATAAAATTTTATTGACATGCATTTTGAAAAGAAAACATGCCTACTTAATAATTTATATTTGAATTTTGTCCATTTACTTAGTTGGCATAAGTTATGCGATGCGGATAGTTTCTATGTCGTGTTTATTATTCTTTTTTGTGTATTAGAAAGAAGATCAATCAGTTCTCGTTTGATAACAAATGTTTGGCTTCCGGTTGCTGGATTTCAGTTAGCATTACCCAGGGTGCACCTCGTGGAGGCTAAGTACACTCAAAAAAATAGTTAGTAAAGTCAACAAAAAATTTAGCTGAGTCAGCAAAATATTTTGCTGAAAATCAGCGAGCTGGTTTTTAGCAGCAATATTAGTAGATTCAGCAAAAGTTTTACTAACACTTAGTGGATTAGCTATTAAAATACCCTTGCAAAAAGTTAATAAATTTTTTGCTGAATATTAGTAGACTGAAAAAAACTCAAAGAATTTATAGAAAAATTATACTTTAGTTAATATATTTATACAAAATATAAAAATGTTTATACTCCCGAATTAACGACATGAATTAATGTAATATCTAAAAAAATAGAAATCATTATATATAACATAAACAAAATTATGTTTCAACTACTTACATTGTCTCAATGATGCTATACTTTAAAGGAACGCAAATGCTGCAGATAATTATAGAAACGAAACGAAAAAATAACAAAATATATCATATACATACAGTGAACTCTCAAAAACGTTAACTAATTTTTGCAAGGGGTGTTCGCGTTTCTGATTTTACTACAGAATTGATCCACTTAGAGTAAATTATATTCCAAGTACTTCAGAACCCATCATTATGTTGATTATTTAACAAAAAAAATAAAATATACAAAGTTTTTGAATATTTTTCTCCTGAAAAATTCTGAAATTCAAACATACATGTTTTGAAATTTTTTTTAAACATTCAGACACTTGCCTATAGAAAAATATTAACACTTTCAGAAATTTTTCGTATTACAAAACTTTCTATTTCTGGGACTTTTTTTAATAGACCAAATTCAGAATCTAAGACAATTTTTGCATACCCAAATTACTGATTTTAATACATTTTTGATATATAACAGCTCTTAATTTCTAATACATTTACTATAAAAATAACTGCTAATTCCATTTAAATTTAATTTTATACGTTTTAAAACAATTTTTTTATAAAAAATTTTTAAATTCGGAGATACAGGAAAAGGTTTGATGAGTTTATTTGTTCACGTTAGAAAAGGTGTTTACTATAAGAACGTGGTGAAATTATTATTCGGGAATTACCCAAATAACTAAAATATTGAAGAAATAGAAACATTTCTTATAAAAAAAATGTGTTCACGTTTTAGAGCTATTGAACTTTGTTCACATTTTGGAATAGTCAATGTAAAAAAAGTGTTCATGTTTCTGGGACGTTCATGTTACTGGATGTTCACGTCTCCGCGAGTCCACTGTCCAAACCCTTTTTTTGCAATAAGAAAAACGAAACATAAAAATCTAACTAAGATGTGTGTCTTTGTCTTTCGCTTTAGTCTGTCTACCTACTGTATATTTGTTTGCAATTTGATCACACCAGATTATTAATCTCTATAAACATTTGGTTTACAAATACACATTTAATCTTTATTAAATTAAATTATTTTATTTTGTCTTTTATTTAATAAATAGACAATTACTTTCACAAGCCGGTGACAACGCAAAATTTTAATTGTTTCAATATACAATTTTGTTTTGTGTCTGAAAAACAGATACAAAATTCTTATATTTTTGGTTTTTTTTATATGTCTTACTAGAGTTGTACTTTTTAGTATCATTTTCCTAGTCAGTACTACATCTTGACATGCCGCGACATCTAAGTCATTCATTAATGTGCTAATCAGCACTATTTTTTTAGCAAAATAAAATAGTAAAGCATTAGTATGATATTAGTAAAACATTAGTTCAAAACAGTATAGTAAGTATAACTTAAATTTTAGCCGAAAACATAATTTTAGCAAAATATTTGCTGAAAAATTGTATATCTGATTTACAAGACGTTTTACTAACTTTTCTACTAATTTATTTTTTTGAGTGTATTTACAACCCAAAATATTTTTTTTTACTCGTGACTTTATTAACCTTTCCTTTTTTTTTTTGGTTTGAGTGGGGGGATGTCTATTTTCCCATCCTCCTTGGATCTGCACCTGATTTGGATAATATTCGATTCAAAAGTTATACTCAGCCTTCATATCGTATTACGATACTTAAAAAACAATTATCTGTCCATGGCGTATAATTGTTATCTATACATTCAATATCCATGCATTAAGTATACGTCGTGTAGGCCCTGCCAAAACTTGTTTGTGTCAAATATTTTGATGATGATGAAATTTTCTAAAAAAGTCAAATTGAATTCAATGCTTAACATCAAACTTTAAGAAATATGTGTGAAAAGCTTTTTAATTTCCAATAAATATACTGTCACAAATTCTTACATACATATTATTTATTACAAAATGATAAATATAAAACTCACGTAAACATAATCTCATCTAAGTTTAATTTTTAATATTAAACTTAAAATTAAATGTACATAAAGAATGCTCATGAAAAAGTTTTACATTTTTTATTCATCATAACTTTATGTAATGAAAAGCTACAAATACGATGTTTACATCAAATCAAGCTCAAAGCTTTAAAAATATAAAAAAATAGAAAATATTTGGAATCAATTGCGAGACTTAGCGAATTTTGTTTTTTTTTTTTTGTTAAAAGGGACCATTACTGGTTTTGCACACTTTATTTTTGTCGTTTTTTTTTTCAATAAAAATCTAAAAACTAATATTTCTTTTAACATATTTCGTTACCATTACTTGGACCCAATATTTTAGGTTCGTTGTAATTCTGGGAGGTTATAGACTTACGACTCTATTTGAAACTATTTCGTAATGTTTTTTTTTTTAATATTTGTACATATTTGTTGAAATAACAAATCAAAACTAAACTGAGCAATAATAATACAATTAAATTAAAAAAAAATAGCGGTGAAATCAATTAAATATTACGTAAAATTTATGAATGGGTGATCACCATACAACCAGCAAAAAAAAAACTTGTCCGCCATTTTAACAAATTGCTTAGTAAATGTAGTTTTTTTTTTTTTTTTTTTTTTTTTTTTTTTAAAAAAAAAGAGAAGCAACACTCAGGAAATTCTTCCTATTAATTATTGTGTTGCTTTCTTTGGAAAGGGGATAGTGAAGAGATGAAAGGTGGTGAAAGATGAAGGGCTTCAAACATGACAACACTGTAATTGCGCGAGTAGATAAGTCTTAGAACAGTTGTTGCTCGCCACCTGATGTAGGGTTGGCGAATTTATTCAAGCTTTTGTTTCATAGCCCTGATTCATTATTTTACTTCGGTGGGGTTAAGTGCTATGGGAACACCGAAGGTGGGCGCAGCGATACATATAAGTGACAGAAAACTCATACATATTATTTTTCTAAATTGATGTTGTCGTCACCGGGAATCGAACCCGGGACCAACTGTGTAACAGTCCAATGCGCTAACCATTACACCACAAAGCCCACAAAACGAAATATCGTCAAATGTATTAAGAGAAATTAGCCATTAACAAATTTTTTTAATCAAATTGAATAATTATTTTGTTGTTTTGACACTGCGCTTTATTTAGTTTAACAATGCGCTTTATTTAATCTATTCGTATTTTGTCGGTTTATTATTAATTTTTAATTTTATATTTCTTTATGTTTTATATTTCACAAATTTAAATTCTTAATAATACGAGGGCGGATCAACAAGTCCGTGACTTTTTGAATGAAACACCGTTTTTTTGGAAAAAAAAAATATTTTTCAACGTAATCTAATTTTAGCTCAATATTCTAAGTCCAACGTTTCTACAATTTTTGTATCAATTCCAAAAAATAGGATTTTTCGAGCTCCGTAAAATAGGCATTTCTTGGCCATATGTGGTCGTTTTTTTTTTAAATCCTTGTTAAATCGGCCTAATAAGTTGGCATAATATTCGCAGTTTATTGTTTTTCCCTTTTGAAGGTAATCGATGTGAATTATCCCGCGTGCATCACAAAAAAAGGTTGGCATCACCTTATTGGCCGACAAACTTACCTTGTGCTTTTTCGGAGCCGGTTCACCCGGAGGAACCCATTGTTTAGAGCGCTGCTTGGTTTTCGGAGAGTTGTAATGGATCCATGTTTCACCCACAGTTACAAACCGCCGCAAAAATTCATTCGAATTGCTGTTAAACAACTCCAAACAATCCTTTGAAGTTGTCACACGATTACGTTTGTGGTCAAAAGAGAGCAAACGCGGCACCCATCTTGCAGACAGCTTTCTTAAACCCAACTGATCATTTAAAATCGAAACCACACCGCCATATGAAATGTCTATTGCATCAACAATCTCACGCACTTTTACTCTTCGATCGGCCAACACCATATCGTGGATTTTTTTCGACATTTTCGGGTGTATTGACCTCAATTGGCCATCCACAACGTTCAGCGTCATTTGTACTTGTGCGACCATAACGAAAGTCAGTAAAATAATTTTTTTACTATTGAAATTGATTGTGCAGAGTCCCCATAATATTTATCAAGCTTTTCCTTGGTTTGGTTGACGGTTTTTTTTTTCGCAAAAAATAATGTTTAATGAGCACTCGAAATTTACTTTTTTCCACTTTTAAAAAAATCCATGTATGTTTTGAACATCTGTGAACAGTATGTTTTAAACATCTGTGAACAGCAGTAAATGACAGAACTTGTTGCATTTCATATAACTACGAGGGAAGTTTGAAAATTCATGGACTTATTGAACCGCCCTCGTATATGTCTTTAGATACTCGTAATATATTAAAAAAATATATTAAGGCACCAGGAGAAGATCGTGTTCCATATGAATTTCTAAAAAATGCCCCAGATGAGTTATTAGATGAAGTGGTAAACTGCAGCAATGTTCTATATGATAGTGGTAAAATAGATGCCTCTTTTATACGAAGCGTAATATTTCCTATACACAAAAAAGGTGACAACACAGACCCAAGTAACTATCGTGGCATATCCTTTATGAATTGCCTACCAAAGGTAATGATGGGCCTGATTACGGATAGGCTAACGAGATGGACGGAAAGAAATAATGTTTTAAACAAATATCAAGCAGGATTTCGTAAAAATTACTCCACTGTCGATAATATCTACAACTTGTCTTCCATTGTGCACATAAACTTTGCAAAAGATAAGAAAACGTATGCATTCTTCGTGGACTTTAAGGCAGCTTTCGATAAAGTGTCTCGTAAAGCATTAGTTTATAAACTGCACACAATAGGTGTATCATCGAAGATGGTTAAGTTTATCGAAAATGTATACAGCAATACAGAGTCTGTGGTATGGACTGGTAACGATCTCTCTGAAAGTTTTAACACAGAGTCAGGTGTAAAACAGGGATGTTTACTTTCGCCAATTTTATTTGCTATCTATCTTAATGATTTGCATAATCATTTGGGAGGTGGAATACAATTGGACAACCTAAATATACGTTTACTCCTATATGCAGACGATATAGGGATTCTTGCGGACGATGTTCAGGTGTTGCAGAAAATGATTTACAGGCTCGAAGAATATTGCAAAATGTGGAATGTTGAGTTGAATTTAAACAAGTCCGAAATCATGGTGTTTAGAAAAGGAGGCAGATTAGCGAATAACGAAAAATGGCTTTTTAATGGGAATGAAGTAAAAGTAACGTCCGAATACTGTTACCTGGGGGTAACACTGACACCAACAATGATTTTTAGAAAGCATGTGGAAAAGAGAAACGTATTAGCAAAAAATAGTATTAATATTATATGGAATAATTTTCTAAGCAAATCAAATGTGTCTCTTAAATCTAAATGGAAATTGTTTTTGGCAGTATGTAGACCAATCCAAACATACGGAGCGCAAGTATGGGGTTTCTCGCTTTTTGAAGAAGTAGATAAGCTACAAGTATATTTTATTAAAAAATTACTTCGACTTCCGAGCTTTACACCAACATACGCAATAATGTTAGAATTTGGAATTGAACATGGACATCTTTTTACTCTTGATTTACATCTAAGATATGTCATCAGAACACTATTTAATTACAATGAAGAACGCCTGCCACATAAGCTAACTAGGAAACTGCTACATCATAATCTTTTATGGGTAAATACACTCAACACACTAGGAGCAGAGTATAATATTAATTGGACAGAAAATCTTGCCACTAAAACCCAATGGAATAGAATAGAAACAATCTTTTACAAGCTTTGAAAAATAAATATTACGTACAACTTTTAATAAGGAAATTGCAAACCAATAGAATTTATAAAAATTTGGACCCAACAGTCGGTCAAAATTACTTGACTGAGGTCAGAAATAGAGAAGAAATAATGTGGTTCTTTAAGCTTAGGTGTGATTTAATCAAGCTGAATGCCACCAGATATCAAAGTAATCAAAATAATGTGTCGCTTTTATGTTCAATATGCAACATGGGTGAAGACGAAAACTTATTACATTTTTTGGGCCGCTGTACAGCATTTAGGGAATTTAGAATATTTTATTTCGGAAAAGTTTTACTTGAAGAAGATGAAGTTTTAAATACACTTGATGGTAAAATAATAGGATGGAGGGCATTAGCCAATTTTATAAAATATTGTATAAATTATAGAACAATGCTTATACAAGAATTTAATTATTAAAAATTTATAATAAAATATAATATTTTTGCACAACATTATATAATTTAATATAGCCGACCGACGACACTATGTCATGGTCTAATGTTAAAATAATATTTTTTAAACTTTGTATTATATATATTGCTAAATATTGAAAATAAAGAAAAAATACTACTACTACTATATTAAAAAAAACAAGAATTTGATAAAAAAAAAAAATATAAAAAATAGTAAAATTAAAAAGTATGTACCCAAACCCCAATTTTTAAAAGCACAGATTTTATAGGTAGCCGTGAGTTTAATAGCTTGCCTCAAAATTTAAAAAAAGAAATTAGAATTTCTGTCTTTAAAAAATTACTAAAAGAACACATTTTGCAACATTTAAATGAACTTTTAATATAATATTTTTTTTATTAATTATTATTTTCTTCACAAATGAATTTGTTTCAACAAATGTAAATTTTTAGTATTATTAATTCTTGCCAACTCGCCTCAATAATGCCTATAAGGCGCTGAGGCAAAATAAATTAAAAAAAAATTACATTTACAAAATACATTAATTAATTTAATACTTAAATTAAAAATAATTAATTACATTTTTTATATTTATAAAAATAGTTGTCTTCACTATTACGGATGATCACTTATATAAAAAAATAAAGTGGTGACAGTAATAAAAGTTTAGAATTTACATAAAACAGTATTAAATTACATAAATTTATTTAAAAATAATTAATATACACACACTTAACGATTCACTACAATTCACTGGGATTAATAATTCACAAATCTTATGTAAAAATAAAATTTGACATAATTTTATAAATTTTTACAACTTATACAAATGACATTCACACGCTAACTTGAGTAATGACGTCACAAGACTTAAAGCACGCCAAATTATTTTCTGCAGCTATAAAGCTTCATCAAATTAACATATTTTGAACAAATTAACTTTACTGCCTTTTTTATAAATTTGTCTGGAATTAACAAATGGAATTTGTTTATTTAAATAACGAAAATTTATCGAAACGACAATTGCTTCGTAAAGCGATACCATTTTTTTGGTTTTACAAAAATTCACATCAATTTCAATAAAATAATTGTTGTTTTAACAATAAATTTTGTCAAAAGTTAACAAAAAGTGTATGTTGATTTAACTTACGACTTTTGGTTCAGTGTATAAAGTATTTCGAATTTAAAAACCAAGAATTTGTTTTAAGCAATATATACTACTAAAAAAAGGTGGTAAAGTCAGCAGCAAATTTTCTGCGATTATCTTTGCAGAAAAATCGCTAATATCAGCAAAACAATTTTTTAATTAACTGAATTTTTTTTTAGTGTAAGTTTAAATTATTGTCTGTCCTACGTACGTTGCGCTTCTACAAATCAATCATTACTACAGCTTCATTGTCAGGGTCAGATTTATTTTCTTAATTTCTCAACATATTTGTCTTTGAATATTCAATTTAGATATACTTTAGTTAGTAAGTTTTAAACAGTACTCCATAAGCTTACAAGTGCAGTATCCCGAGCCTAACACGCAGATTATAATGAACTTCGAATATGTTGCAAAGGAGCAAACAAAAGAGACACGTGATTTTTTTTAGCTGCTTAATCTCACATTTAAGGGTTAAAAAGTAGGGTTGAAAATTACTTTTTTTGTATGAAAACTTGTATTAAATTTATGAAAACTAGATTTATTTATACGCAGGTTTAAAGTACTCAAGAAAAGAAAAATTTTGATACTCATATTTCCTATATAGTGGACCCAAACTTGCCACATTTTTAAATTATTTGAAATATGGGGACAAAAAAGGCTCTTCGGGAAAACTCACATAAAAACCGAACGGTTTGGTATATCGAAAAAAGCTCAGACAAGCGCTTGATTAAATTAAATAGGCATTGTTATGCATCATTTTTAGCTCAATAGATCTAAAATTCCTTAATAAAAATCCAGATTTAATATTATTCAATACACACTTTCTTTTGAATAACAAAAATACTTGAAACTCTTTAAGCATAACTTGTATACCAGTTAATGTGTCTTCAAAAGCCCGTTCATTTGATACGAAACTTGTCTATAGTTACTTTTAATAGAACGAAATAAACCGAAAAAGTGAAATGGCGTAATTTTTGACCCCATTTTGTAATGCCTAAACATGAGATTGGGCAGCTAAAAAATACGAGTCCCTCAAAGTTCATTAAGATCTGCCGGTCCGGGACGGGCCGGGATACCTCAATTGGTAGTTGAAATCTGATTTTCCGAATGGTTTACGAGAATCAAAGTTTAAAATTGGTCAACTTTCATAATAAAATAATTATTTACACTCTTGCTGATTGATCCTTAAGTTCAATCCCTACTTCGTTTTGTAACCACAATTAATAAAAGTGAGCTAAGTTTTTAATAAAAATTAAGTTTTGCGAATAATAAAATTAATGTAAAAATTTTTATTGAAGATTTCACTGCCAAGGAGGAAATTTGTTATTTTGAAATATTTTGCCATTGCGTAGCTGCTTTTTTGTCTAGAAGACACCTTATAGAAAATCTTTTGAGGTTTCGAGATTTGAATAAACTTTAAGAGCTTTCGGTTCTATTAAAAGTCTATAGCAACAAATGATTTTTTTTTAAATCTGTTCAAACCCAATTTGGTCCCCTTTAGGCTAAAATTCAAAAATTCACTCCAATACGATTCCAATTTAAATTTTTTGAATGTTTGTTAATAAGGTTTTTAACTTTTCATTTCACAAAGTTGTGATGAAAACAAAATATAAACATGTGCGCCCCGGTAGGCTAGTTGGTAGCGTGCTGGCTTATCAGTGCGGGGGTCGTGGGTTCGATTCCCACCAGAGACACTGGCCTGCCATAGTAGCTAGTGCTCGGTTAGTGTAATAGTATATAATTTGTAATTATATGATTATTAATTAATAAATAAAATAAAATACAAACATTTGTTCGTAAGCAGTCTTTATTACGTGTCATTACCACATGATACATGCATTTTCAAAGAATTTTAAATAGGTATACTTAACATTTATAAGACTAATTTTAAAATGAAATTAAATACCTAAAAAAAATACCTACAAGTTTAAGATAATTGGAAATATATTAAAATGCCTATTTTAAAGTCATGTGTGTGTATGTGTGTGTTTCAAATTTAACACAAACAAATTGTTGAAATTTTTGTGACTTTTTTCTCTTACTATTTTAACACAAATACACACGTTGGCTAGTAAGGACAATGATGTGTGTTTAAATTATTTTGACATTTGATTGATTACAACTGACAACAAATTAAGGCTCACAACTACATCATGCTGTATATTTCATGTTGAGTTTCAATTTTATATTTAATTTTGTCTTTTCATTTCTTTTCAATCTATTTTGTTGCAGGTATTTGGTTCGCCTAGTGCTCCAATATTGGAAAATCCAGAACATCAGACACGTTGGTATTTCAAATATTTTTTGGGCAAATGTAAGTAGTGTGTGTATATTTTAAAAGAAATGGCAATACAAAAAATGAAATCAATGATTTTTATAGTACCGCATGTACATAAACATATCCTTAAATGGACTTCTTAAAATTGGCAAACTTACAACATCTGACCATTAGCTAAATTTTGTAAAATTAAAAAGAATCTGTTCTTTATTTATAAACTTGTTAGTAGAATTTTTTTTTAATGTTTACTTTAGATATGCCTCCTGTGTGCGTAATATGATGTAGGGAGCCTGAACCTATAGGGTGTATTCGCTGGCAGCACAAAATACCAATTTCTGGTCGCAGTGCATAGTGCCACTATAATCTAATCTAATCTAAATGTTTTCATCAAAGTTTGCATATCTTTCAGTAAAATATAATTTTAATTGGATTAAACTGCTATTATCTTTATTTTTATTTACAAAATCTTGAAACCTTAGTTTCTGTTTTCTGTTTCTATTTATTTCTATTTATTTATTTAAGTCTATGGATACAATATCCTTACAGACAAGGCAGACTGGCCTAATGACAAAAAAATACCCTTTAAAAATAATTTAGATTACGACTACAAGATTGTAAATCTTTTAAATTGCTCAAACATACACTAACAATAGGTTTTAGGGAGGGAATTTAATGTATTTTTGATTAAATTTATAATCTCATTTATATATTTGTATTTAAAATTTTTTTTTATGTCGCATATTAGTATGCAATTTTTTCTTTTTTAAAATTTTTGTACCAATTTTAAGTCTTAATTTATCTCACTCTCTTTTGGCTCTGCTTCAAATCTGGTGAAGAAAAAATTACATATCTCCAGTTACCTATGAGTTATCCTCAATTTTTTTTTTTGGTATATATAAATTGAGTGCATATATTTGCAACTGTGAGACGTGCAGTTATCGCCATTTCGCGAAAATCGCGATTATGCAAAAATTTAATATTTTAAGCTTTAAGTATGTACTTAAGCGGTATATGCGATTATTTTTAGGGAAAGGTTTGCAAAAAATGTGTGTGTCAGTTTTCAATTATACAAAAAAGAATTGAAATAATCATGCTTACATAGGAGAGAACAAAAAATGTTAGCAAAGTTTTTGCAATTTATAAAATTTTTCTGTGAGCAATAAATCTAAATAAATCTATTAAGTAATTAAGAATTATAAGCATTAGATTAATTTTTATAAAATTTAAGTTAAAAAATACATTTGGTATGACAGCATCACCCTTTCACGGTCTTTTGGTAAGGTATACAATATTGATCAAATTATTTTAATCAAATTTATACACTTTGGAAATGTTAAGGTATACAATATTGAGCAATCAAATGTGTGTACAAACATAAGAAAAACTATAATCAAATGTGTATTTAAATTTAGTTGAAAATAATTCAATAAAAGAGGTATACATTTTTAATTGAATTAGGACTTTTCGTTGTTGATGGAAAAAATAATTGAATCGGCTATTTTTGTGATTGAAATGAGTTTTTATTTTTTTGTGTGTACCTACACAGTGGTACTTATTAGTCACATACACTTTGTATGCATAAAATTAATTTTTTTATCCAAACATTACTATATTTTTTGTTAAATAAAACCGAATGTTTCATATTTTTAAAAATATATTAAATTTTACAAATTTGATATAATTTTTATTAAAAATAAAAATTATGTTTTTTCGACCTTTGATGGTGCAATGAAACTGAAAATTATTAAAGTTCATACTCTATATTTCTTTATTAGGATATTGTTCTAACAAATACTCTATAGTGTTTTTATTTTCAAATTTATTAATTGACCACTTTCAGGAATGTGTTAATAGATAGAATTTTCTAGGTTACCATCATCAGAAAGTGACAATGCCATGCAAAACATCAATCATTCATATAACATAGTTTTCCCACTAAATGATAACTAATATATGAGCTGGAAGTTAAAGATTACACAGGTCAACAGCAAAAAAAGGCTTGACTAACCACTATATAGATTTGATGCATCATGGCTGCCTAAGTACAAAAATGGTAAAATTTTTCAATTCTATGGATAATTTTTTTTTTAAAAATTTTTTAAGTAAAATTGACAATATTTTGAGACATTTCTCCACTTATGTTGTCATAACTCAAAAACAACTAGTCCGATTTTGTCAAATTAAATTTACAAAAATTAAGGTTTACAATATCTTTAAAGAACGTGTACAAATTTTTTTAATGCGATCAATAGTTTCAAAGTTTTTTTTTTTTATTAAAATTTATTAAAATTAATATCTTAACCTATTGTTATCACACAATTTACAGAGTTTTAGTTATTTACTTAACTTTTCATCTTAAAAATAATATTTTATATTACAGTATACAGAATTTGAAAAAGGAAAAGTATTTGTTTCAGAGGAAACTTAATTGTAAAAACCCCTGATTTATGTATTTTTGAAGACAATAGTATTTGTCAATTAAATAAATTTAGATATAAATAATTATTTTCGTAAACACGTTTAAATTTTATGATATAAAAGAAAGTGTTGAACAAAATCCCCACACATGCGTACAAACAAAAAGGGTTATTTGTATACATATAGGACATTCATTCATATAAGTTAGATATAAGCGGATTTTCAGATAAACCACTTGAAATTAATTCTATCACGTATTATCCTAATATTGTTGCGGTTGTGAAGTATTCTGGTGGAGAAATGCCATGGTAGATTTAGCATCATTTTTAGCAATTTGTTTTGACAAATTTGTAGCTTTTTAACATGCGATGCAGCGCAAACACCCCATACTGGGCATGCGTATAGAATAATTGATTGAAAAACTACCTTGGCTAAAATAATTTTGTTTTCATGGCTTAAGGGGGATCCACGCCTTATGAGTGGATATAACATATTTTTAGCTAAGTTGAATTTTTCAATTTGTTTTTTAATATGTAGATCAAATATAAGTTTTCTATCCATGTACACTCCTAAATACTTAACATTGTCACTCCATGGTATAAATGTGTCATTAATTTTCAATTGGGTGGTGGGATAAAAACAAGCTCTGCGTTTTCGAGTAAAAAATACAGCTTGAGTTTTTTCCTCATTAATTTTAATTCTCCATTTTTGAAAATAAGCTACCAAGTTTTCTAATGCGCATTGTAATTTAGTCACTGTAATTTGACCAAATTCATGCGAAAAAAATAGGCAAGTGTCGTCAGCAAATGTAGCGCAATTACAACCATTAAGATTTGGCATATCTGAACAATACAAAATATATAAAATTGGCCCTAAAACTGAGCCTTGTGGCACTCCAGCTGGGATTTCTAGGAGATCAGAATACTTTTCATTTAGACTAACACAAAACAGTCTGTTTTTTACAAATGATTCGATAATTCTGATAAGATAAAGCGGAAAATTAAATTGAATCATCTTGTACAATAACCCGTTGTACCATACGGAATCGAACGCTTTTTCGATGTCCAAGGTAACTAAAATTGTAGAACTTTTATTTTTAAAACCGGTATTTATGTGGTTATATAACCGCTTTATTTGATGGGTTGTGCTGTGAAATGGTCTAAAGCCAAACTGATTTTGTGGAACAATGCTATGTTGATCCATAAATTTTGAGATATTATTTTTTAGAACCTTTTCAAGAACTTTACTAAGGCTGCTAAGTAAACTTATTGGGCGGTAACTACTAACTAAATTTGATGGTTTATTTGGCTTAACAATCGGAATTACTTTAGCCGTTTTCCAAATTTTTGGAAAATATTGGATCTTTAAACAGCAATTTATTATATAGCAGAAATACACAACAGCAGAATTAGGTAATTGCTTTAACAATAAATTTTTTACCCCATCAATACCAGCTGCTTTTCGGGGTTTTAATTCCTTAATAATTGATTTAATTTCATTTGTGGTTACAAAATCGCTTGGATCTGTTGCAATAGCAAGAGAGGAAAATTGTTGATTAACGCCATCAACCATTGAAGCATGCGCTTGATTCCCTAAATCCTTTGAAATTTGATGGTTTTTCAAAAAATTAAAAGCCAGTTGATTCACCTTTTCTTCATCGCTATAGTGTGCAGTCGCGTTTTCTACTAATGGTGGTATAAATAATTTTTTCTTCCTAAGGCATTTCGCTATGTTCCAAAATGGTTTTGATGCCTTATCTAGATCTTTTATTTTATTATTCCATGTTAAATTTCTAAGTTTAGATATTTCGTAACGAATTTTAGCACAATATTTGTTCATATTGACAAGGTCTGCTGTGTGTCGATATCTCATCCATTGCCGTCTATAATAATTTCGAGTAATTATTAGTTGTTTAATATGGGGTGTTATTAACTCCGATTTAAATTCTGATTTTATTTTTGGAATTGCGACATCCGCTGCATTTAAAATGCTGTTAGTTAAAATTTCTACACTAAGATCAATTGCATTACAATTTGTTGTATTACTTATATTACATGGTAAATGAGAGACTGATTTATGAACAGAATCTTTAAAAAGTCCCCAATTTGCTCTTTTGTAGTTGAAAAATAAACGTTCGTTTTCTGAGGCACTTAGAGCAAGTTTGTAAGAAACAGGTAAGTGATCAGAACCTAAAGAATTTATGGTTTTGGGATTCGTAATATATTGTGGAACATTTGAAATAACTATATCTAAAATGGAAGGCATTTTATTTCTAGAAGTAGGAATGTATGTGGGTGTACTGGGGTGTAAAATATTATAAGGAAGTATAGATACTGTATCGGATAAAATATTACCCCAGGCATTTGCTCTATTACACATCCAATTTCTGTGTCTGCTGTTCAAATCCCCGCAGATTATAACATTTCTATCGGTTTTAAGGAGTTTTCTTATATCTTTTCTAAAAATGCCCTGGGATTGAGAATTTGACTCGCCTCCAGGGAAATAAACTGAAAACAAATTTATTTCCATCCCATCTGAAGTTTTCAAACATATTCCTACATTTTCAATTTTATTTGTTTTAACAAATAAAGGTTTAAAATTCGATATATTTTTTTTTATAAGTATTGCTACTCCTCCACCAGTCCGATCAGCACGATCACAACGAACACAATAATATCCCATTTGGGGAATATTTACATTGTTAGTTAACCAAGTTTCTGTTAAAAAACATAAATCTATGTTGTTCGTATTCAAAAAATCATAAAGTTCTAAATATTTATTTCTAATGCTTCTACAATTCCAAAAGATTATATTTAATTGTGTAGTAGTTGCCATTATATCTTATATATTATACAAATATTTAGTTGCTAATTGTGTGATAACATAAAATTGTTCATCTTTTGATTTACAAGATTTTAATTTGTTTACTACATCTAAAGTCAGCTGACTTATCTCTTCTACTGTAAAGAGTTCATTTGATGTTTGAGTATTGCTTCTTTTATTATTGTTTTGGGATCGTGGCCATATCAATGTGTTATTCTCAAATCTAGTATTAGAGTTTGGAAGATGAGGAAATTCATTGTTCTCCAATGTATTGAAATTTGTTACATTATTGTTATTTCTGATTTGGTACATTCTATTACCACGACTTGGATAACGATTGTTTTTACGTTGAATATTTTCTCTTATATCAAGAAATGATGCTCTTACTGGACATGTAATGTCAGTTGCCGTATGCGCGTTGTTGCAATTTGCACATTTAACTTTGTTTTTTTCATTACAATCTTTGGTTTTGTGTCTACCAGAGCAATGAGCACATTTTGTTTTAATAGAGCACCCTTTTTCACCATGTCCAAACATTTGACAATTGTGACATTGAATTGGTTTGTTTTTAATCTTTCTTTGGTAATCCCATCGAATTATCATATGAAAAAGAGATTTGACGTTTTTTTTTAAGTCATGAAGTTTAACTGTTCCGTTTGCAAAAGAGACAATATAAAGAGTATCAACATAATTGTTGTATTTCTTTTCGACTTTTTTAACTTCTGTGCAATTGTACTTAAGAGCAACTAGTTGTTTTTTTACTTCATCCTCCGATTTGCCTTCAAGGCCAAATAAGACAAACTTGAATGGTTTATCATGCTTTGATTGATGAATAAAAAATTGGCAATTATGTTCTTTTAAAATAGTAACAATAATGTTGAAAGTGTCTTTAGTTTCACAAATTATTTTAATTCCAATTGAAATCTTTTTAATGCAGTATTTAGTCATACCAGAATTTTTAAACATTTTATGAAAACATTCACTATTATGTGAAAGCACTTTTATAGGTGAAATAAATTCTTTTTTGGTGTTTTGCACTTGAGTGTCTGTGTTTTCAGCATTTTCAGAATCATCTTCAGCCAATGCTTGCAAAGGTGTCCAATAATTAGACTTCCGCATTTTACTGCCAGAAGAATTTTCTGAGGACCTTAAGTCCTCAGATTTAACTGGAGCTTTTCGTTTATGAATTTTGATCGTTTTTTTGTTTTTGTTTTTTTTTTTTTTTCGTTTTGTTAAGCGAAAGAAAAAACACGTCATTCACAGCTGACAGTCGTCAGAGAACTGTAGTTTCAAAGTTATGAAACAAATTGTTAGCAAAAAAAAAACAAAATGCTAAAAAAAAAAATAAATTTGAAAAACAAAAATCTGGAAAAAATCGAAAACTGCAAAAAATATTACTTTTTATTTTTTTGTAGTAAAGCGACATATCATGCGAATTAAACTAGATATGGATCATAAAAATCGATGCATGCTTTACATTTTTATTTACAATTAATTGAAGGTATCGCATATTTACAAGCACTGTAGAAAATTGTACCTACTATATAATGAAAATGCAGAACATAAAAACTCAGGTGCATTTTACGACACGCATTTTGGCAAAACCCCTTTGGGAAAAACCTCTATGACATTTTTATGATTCTAATAATTAAAAAAAAATAAGTAATAAACAAAAGATTGTTTAATTTTTACGATTGCGGTAGGATAGTAATAAAACGCTCATAAATGTGCGTGTACGCTGAAGTGCTCTTATTTTCCGTTAGCTACCTGTAACGGATGATTTTTTTTTTTCATAAAAGTCCTTAATGTTTTTTAGGATTCTTGGGAATAATAAAAAATTTGCAGCACACACAACCTGTATCCACACAAAGGGTTATCCCAAATTATAGTATCAGTATTTATAAGGTCTCCTTGACCCTTTTTATTTCATCCAAGAAGTGTTTGCGATAACGCAAACATCATTTAATACCTACACAAAAATTAGAGTCATACAGCTTAGAAGTTAAAAACAATTTTCAAATATTAATAAAAATGAGCCAGAAAGCCAGAACATTTTTATGTAAAAACGATCCAGATTTATTTTGTTATGTGTGCGGCCAATATATTACCGGGAAAAAACGGAAGTGCTTCTTAACTTCATTGCAAAAGTCATATCAAGATTGCTATAATATCTATCCGCACAATTTGAACCAGCATTGGACACCGAGTACTATATGCATTCCATGTCGATTGAATTTATCTATGAAGTCTTCTAACGTAAAGTAAGTATAAATTAATAGATTTGGAATATTTTATAATTACAATATTTCTTAATTAAAATTTGAATTCTTCATATTCCTGGTTTCAATTTTTTTTTTCATTTTACAGACGACACTTGGAAATTTTGAAGCCTATGCTATGGAGAGAAACAGCGAACCACGCATCCGAGTGTTATTTTTGTTTAAGTACAAAAAGCGGTTTTGGAAAACATATGCGATGGTCTTACCCCACGAGGTCTGCTGATGGGTTTACACTTGCAGTTCTACATTCACAAGAAATAGAATATGCTCAAGATCGGGGTGCAAGCTGTCGTCATGTGCTTTCATCTTCACCAGGACACTCAACCTCCAGTATGTCTTACCAATCAGATATGTCAGATCCAGCACTACCATCTACAGCTGAAAATGACGAGTTCATCCCACACAAACATTTCTCGCCGAGACCATGGAATCAAGATCAGCTTAATGATGTAATTAGAGACCTTGGATTGTCGAAAAGATCTTCTGAATTACTTGCGTCCCGGATGAAAGAAACAGGTCTCATAACTAAAGAAACTAAAGTTTCGTATTACCGTACTCGAGAAAAAGACTTACTTCAGTATTTTGCTGAAGAGGATGACTTTGTGTACTGCACAGATATTTCTGGTTTGATGACTGCCATGGGCTTACAGAGATATGATTCAAACGAATGGCGTTTATTTATCGACTCATCAAAACGCAGCTTGAAGTGTGTCCTTTTGCATAATGGAAATAAATTTCACTCCTTGCCGATCGCACATTCAACCAAAGTAAAAGAAGAATACTCTGTAATTGCATTGGTCATGAAGAAGATAAAGTATGATGAACATAAGTGGGTAATTTGTGTTGATCTTAAGATGGTAAATTTCCTCTTAGGCCAACAAAGCGGCTTTACAAAATATCCTTGTTTTATATGTTTATGGGACAGCAGAGCTAAAACAGAACATTGGAAGAGAAAACAATGGCCTTCTAGGGAAACACTAGTTCCAGGTACGCCAAATGTTATAAATGTGGCTCTAGTGCCCCGAGATCGCATCATATTACCCCCTCTTCACATTAAACTTGGTCTGATGAAACAATATGTTAAAGCACTTAACAAAGATAGTGAATGTTTCCAGTATATTTCAAGGAAGTTTCCCAATCTAAGTATGGAAAAGCTGAAAGCAGGCATATTTGATGGCCCACAAATTCGCAAATTGGTGAACGATACTGAATTTGGCAGTTCAATGTCAGAAATTGAGAAGAATGCATGGGATTCGTTTGTATGGGTTATTCAAAATTTCTTAGGAAATAACAAGGGTGATGATTACGTTGCGCACGTTGAAGAGATGTTAACTCACTTCCAGAATCTTGGATGCAACATGAGCATCAAAGTACACTACCTGCACAGTCACTTAGATCGTTTTCCTGAAAATCTAGGAGACTTGAGTGAAGAACAGGGCGAACGATTCCACCAAGATATCCGGACAATGGAGGAACGATACCAGGGTCGCAGGGATGCACACATGATGGCTGATTTTTGCTGGAGTATTCAGAGTAACACTTCGTTATTCAACAATAGTAGAAAATCGACTAAAAGAAAATTTCAGAGTTTGTAGTTTATAATACATATTTATTTATTTATTTTCTTGTTTTTATTTATTATAATAAATGTGAATAATAAAATATAAATTTTCTACTATTTAATTTATTTATTTATTTACATTTAAGCTCATCCAACACAAATGTCTTTCCGAAGAATAGAATCAGTATATTCTAGGTAGGGTTTTGCCAAAAAATACACGAATGTTACTATGTAACGCATTTTTGATGTGAAAATTTGTACATAGCATGGGGAAAATGTTTTCAAAATTCAATCAATCGAAAGAAGAACATTAACTACTCAATTTTATGTATATCAGACAAAAAACTAAAATTTGGTGAAAATGAGCGAATTCACTTAATTGTGAATAAATTCGAAAAAAATCAATCGATTTTTATGATCGATATCTCATTTTGTTCCTATTACATGTGGCTTTGCAATAAAGCAATAAATCTGAACGATTTTTGCCGTTTTCGATTTTTTATGATTTTTTTAAAACAAAAAAATTTGCTATTTTCACGTAAAAAAAATATTTTTTCCCTCAATTTTTTATTATAACTCCGAAACTACTGAGCCGATTGAAACGCAATATATTAACGGATTAAAGGCTATGTAAATTTCAGTTTTTCTAAATTTATTTGAATAATATCGGACTAATTTTTTTTTTAGTTATCATTAATTATGTGGAGAAACGTCTAAAAAAATTTATAATTTTACTTAAAATTTTAAAAAAAAAAAACCTCTCCATAGAATTTCAAAATTGAACCATATTTGTACTACTGGGACCACAATACATCAAAATTGTATAGTGGTTTTCAAAGCCCCTAAAATTTTTTCAAAATTGTTGCCTTGTGTTATCACCATTGATCAAAAATAAATTGAAAACTTGTTCGTTATGTTTAAGCTCTACCTTTGGTAGATATAAATACAATACACGCTTTGTGGTTTTATTATAATTTATATTTTCACACTTGCTGTTTTTTTTTCATTTTCATATTAAACTTTTTTCTAAACAAATTGTTTTGCAAATATTTCTGGAAATATTCAACGGCATATGTAGAACATCTCTTGTTTACGCTATATGTAAAAAAAAAAACAAATCTGTTACCTGCGGTGAAATCTGGCAGCATTAATTTTAAAAATTAGAATTTTGTTGTTCCTTAGAGTATCCTGAAAACATCATTGAACTAAAAAAACATTATTATATTGAAATTATTGGCGCATGTCAACACTTTCCAAAAATGTATTGAATTTTAAAAACGAATGAAAAAATAAAGATTTTTTAAAATGTTTATAAAAAGCGTGTACACAATTATAACTTCATATCTAAAAATGACAAAATTAGAGTTAACGCCTAAAATTAAACATTGCAATCTCAAAATTTGATAAAAAAAAAATTAATTTTGATTGTAGTGATATGTAGCGAAGTTTATCCTTTTACCCTAAAATGAACCCATTTGGTTTTGGACACATATCTTTCCAAGGATTACGCAAATCTTTTAGAATATTTTCTAATAGATTACCTAATTTTTTCATAAAATTTTAGAATAAGTCAAATATTCGACTCTAGATTGGATATTTAAAAAAAAGACATAACCTACCATTACTAATTAATGGTATTCAATCCGCGCTCTATAGTTTCTGCAGATTGTTTTCATATACGAACAAAATTGAATCTATTTAAGCAAAAAAGTGTCCAAAATACATTTTTGCCTTCTTTTGTTGGATTTGTCACGTGACATTTTTAGAAACTAAAAGTCAGCTTGGTTTTATATTATTTAAATGTCAGAGACTTCAAAACGTCTAAAATTGTTTTTTACTGCTTACAGGAGTAACGAAATTGAAGTTTAACCTGTAAAGATGTTACATTAAAAACAACAAAAAAATTTTATAAAAATATTATTATCTAGAGTCGAGAAGCTGATTTTAATAATTTTTTAAAGCAGAATCGAGAACTTCGAAATATTTTTTATATTTGATGTAATTTTTGACAAAAGGCGTAACTAATTTTTAATTCACGCAAAGCAGTGTTTTTCGAGTCTTTTTAAAAACGGCTTAGCTCACGCGATATTGTCGCTAGAGCCGAAATATTTTAGGAGTCATCATAAAACATGCTAGTCTTTATTTACAGGGTGGTGTATCTTGAATTTTTGTTTAAATGCTCAATATGAGGCATTCTACTAAATATATTCAAGGGGTGCATTTTAATGCCTTGCTCGAACAAGGGTATAAAATCCAAAAACCAAAATGTTCAAGATATGTAAAAAACATAGGTCAAACAATTGAGTTTTGATAATTTTGTTGTAGCTATTTTACAAATATGGGCCACCCGTACATGTGTACAAAATTTCATTTAAAAATATTAAGCGAAAGTAGCAAACAAATACTCTTTTAAGCTTTTAAGAAGGTTTTCTTTTTTAAATTATAATTAAAAATTCCATATTTCTTTCTAATTAGTTATTCTCTTGGGTTTTCGAAGCACTATATGTAAATTCATAAACGGTAGATTGCGCACAAAATATAAAACATGCATACAATAATATAAAAAGATTATAGAGTCAGCAAAACATTTTGCCGAGTCAGCAAAATCTTAGTCAGTAGGGTGCTTGCAAAAAATTGCTAATGTCAGCAAAACCTTTTGAGGTGATTTTTACCAACAGAATTAGTGGACTCAGAATATTTTTGCTAACACTTAGTTGATTAAAGATTAAAATTTCCTTGCTAAAAGTTAATAAAATGTTTGCTGAATTTTAGTAGACTGAAAAAAACTCAAACAATTTTTACAAAATTAATATTTTAGTCAATTCATTTGACGAAAATCTTAAACATTTTTGTAGAGATTTTTTTTTTAATAATTTACAATACATTACAAAATATAAAAATGTTCATACTCCCATATTGACGACATGAATTAATTTAAAATCTGAAAATGTAAAAAAATAATTATATATAACTTAAACAAAGATATTTTTCAACTACTTACATCAACGGTTATCTAAATGATTTCATTTTTCAAATTAAGACAACAGCTGTTATTCTAGAAACAAGACAAAAATATTACATATCCAACCCTTCTTTTGCAAATAAAGTTAGCAAAATAAAAAATTACGAAAGATGCGTGACTTTTCTTTTCTCTTTAGTCTGTCCACCTGAGCATATCTTTGCTTGCAATTTGACCACACTAGCATAATAATCACTATAAACATTTAGTTTACACATTTAATTTTAATCAAGTTTGTTATAATTTTTATTAAAAATAAAAATTATGTTTTTTTTCGACCTTTAATTGTGCAATGAAATGAAATTATAATTAAATGAAAATGAAAATTATTAAAGTTCGAGGCCATACTCTATATTTCTTCATTAGGATATTGTCCTAACAAATACTCTACAGAGTTTTTTGTTTTCAAATTTATTATTTGACCCCTTCAGGAATGTGTTGATAGATCTATTTCGGGAATTTTCTAGGTTCCCATCATCAGAACACGTTTTGAAAGCGGTAACAATCCCATGCCAAACATCAAACATTCATATGAACTAGTTTACTCACTACATGAGAACTAATATACATATGAGTTTGAAGTTAAAGATTATAACACATCAAACAAGTTTTCAATTTATTTTTTGATCAATGGTTATAATCTCTTGCGTTTTCGTCATTAGAATGATTTGTGCCAGCCATCAAAATCATTCCAATGAACGCATAAATTTCGTTGATTGTCGTGTCTTTCCACTTCAACTGACGTCTATTGGGATTCGCTTCATTGTACGCATTATATGTGGCATGCGCTTTTCTATTTGTGTGGCGCACTATTATTTCCACCATTTCCACTGTGAGGTATTATTTGAAACACTGCAAAGGCGTCATATTTTCAGTAATCCGCGCTAGACCACAGCGGTCTCTGAATATATTGTGGCTTCTCACTTGTTGGCAACTACTTGGTGTTCGCTGCCATTGTGTGCCGTCACGTGCAGTCATGTAGTCTGCTGGGTTTGTTGTTGGTGCATCTTCTTGCATATCATCATCTTCACTTTCGTCATCAAAGAAAATTTACTCTGGTGCGTCAATAGCAGCTGCAATTTCGTTTGCGTTGTCAACATTCAAATCTTCATTCTCTGATTCCGAAACTTCTCCAGTATAGGACACATTTCTTGATTTTAGTAGGTTGATTTGTAAGTGTATTACAAATAATTGAATTTGTTATAAAATTTGTATAAAAAAAAAACATTTTATATCTTTAAAAATCTTTTAATTTCTTAAAGTTTAGAATGTTAAAATTCCCTACTAGAAAAATCTTTAAGGTTACGCTACTTAAAAAAAATATAAACAGAAAATTTAAGATCCTTTAACTTATTCTTCTTTTGAAATATTAGCTAATACCAAAATCCTTGCTAGAATTTTTTTTGTTGCCATTTGCTGTATTAAAACTAAAAAGTATATAAAATTTGCATTGTTTTAGTTCTTTTTATATTTTTTAAAACTTTTCTTTTAATATTTAATATCTTTTTGTACTTTCTTTTCAACAGTACATCAAAACTACGTGGGCATTGATGCAGAGAAAAGTCCATATTTCTTGTCGGTGGTTTCACATGATTCTGGAAATCAAGGTGCACCCATGTATCGTGCCATATTATTTCGTAAACAGGTAAATGTGAAAAAATATATGTTTTTATTTAAAACCTTTATACAAATTTCAAAAACAAACACAACTAATATTAACGTTCGTTTTGGAACACAGTGGGATTTATCACAAAATTTTTGGAATTAATCGGCTATTTCTTAATTAGTGGGCCGATTGCAATGAAATTTGGAACATGCATAAGTGTCGTAATATCGAGTTTAAGTTTTGATGTTTTACCGCCGAGACCCTCTCAGCGCACAGTGGGATAAATAACAAAATTTGTGGAAATAATTCGGCCATTTGTTAACTTGTGGTCCGATTGCAATGAAATTTGGAACATGCAGAAAAGACATTAAATGGAGTTTAAGTTTTGATTTTGAACCTTCCCATCCGATTTTCAAAAAATTAACATATTAGTAAAGATGAACAAAAAACATGCTTACATGTGTGGGTTACCTCCAATAGTTTCCGAGATATTCCGATTTGAAAATGTGAAATTCCAAATTTTGTCCGACTCAGGTCCAAAGTTTTTCGAATATCGGGAGAAAATCGGGACTAATTTTCGTTTTAAAATAACGGTTATTTAGCCAATAAAATTGTTGATTGAATAAAATAAAATTAGTTCAATATCTTGTTTCAGTCAAAAATTACTTTAGTTTAAAGTAGAAATTAAAAAAAAGTAAATTTTTTATTTTTTATTTTCCCCAAAAAGCACCAAACTTCTTATCGCTCCAGACAAATATTTTTCTTCTGAACATATAAAGTATGTATACTTTTCTGGAAGGTCTTTTTATACAAATTCGAGTTGTGGTAAAAAAAATTTTGATTTGTAAATACTTTTCCACCCGTCCGTTCCAAAATTGCCATATTTTTGAGGTAAATATCAACTTTAACTCACAGCTAAAATTTGTGCACGCCTCCAATTGGGTAGTGGAAACCGGTTTTAGATACTCCAACAGATACCTAATGACGACATGGCAGCAAAAAACGAAAAAAAAAATCCCATTTTTGGAAATTTTTTTGTTATTTGTAGGAATTGTGGGATTGTTTTCAGAAAATCATAATTTCTGAAATTTGTTTCGATTTGTTGACCTTAAAGTCTAGTTAAATCCAAAAAATCATTGGATTATGTCTATTAATAAATATTTTATTGAATAGTGAAAATTTCATTTAAGCAAAAACTGAAATTTTTACCTTCATATTTGGATTACCCAAGTTTTTGTTTTACCAAGATGGCTAAATTCAACCTTTTTTAAAAAATCTCAATCTACAGGTAATTTTCTTTTCAACGATACCAAACACTGGTATGTTATGTTCATAACTCCAAAACAGAAAATCTTCAAAAGTTAGCCCTTATTCATATATTTCTTCTAATGTGTCCTCGTATTCACATCGTACATAATTGGGACAGGTAAAATGGGTTTTATGAAGTTCTTCATTAATGATATTAAAGATTTTGTGGGCCCACCCAAAGATACGTGTTTTATGATTGCTATTTTAAATATACCCTCTCTTTTTATATTTTATGGGCCTTAGTATTTGAAGACCCAGTTACCTGGGTTATGATAGCTAATATTTGTACCTAATATTTGTATATAAATATGAATTGGTTTAGTTTTAAGTTCATAAAAAACTCGTCAATTATGGTAATAACAGTAAATCATGAAGCATTGAGCTTAACTTTGTGGGACAACTCAAAACTACACAGAAGGTTAACGTTGTAGTTGCATCAATTGAATCTTCACATCACACTAAATTGGACACTGCAGAAATATCTAAAATTGACAATTTTATTAAATTATTTGATAAAATAAATTTCGATTTCGTCCCGCTATTCGCAAAAACAGTGGACCTGAGTCGGTCCAATTTTGAATTGGAGATAACCCAATGGCATGTTTTATGCTAGTCTCTAACATTAGATTACAAATATGTTAACTTTTTGAAAATCGGATGAGAAATAAAAAAAAAAAAAATGGCGAGCACTCAAAATTGTTATCCAAAAAGTATCCTACTTTGGGAAGCCATATTGCCGCCCATGGAGGGGTCTGGGAGGTCAAACATCAAAACTTTAACTCGACATTACGTCCCTTAAGCCCGTTTTACATTTCATTGCAATCGGACCACTAAGTTAGAACTTTCCAACTTTTTTCCAAAAATTTTGTGATATATCCCACTTAAATGTAGGTACATTTTTATTTTTGTTTCAACTTCTATAAATAAAACTTCATGTTCATAAAATATACGATTGTGTTGCTTTATGTGTGTTATTTTTTATGTTTTTCTTTTAAATTACACATAAACGAAAAATAATACAGAAAATATAAAATATTATAAAGTTTATCACATATATTTCGTAATCCTCTTTTAAAATTCTACACAAAAAAACCCCAATGTGATGGTTTTTGATAAAGAAAAATTTAAGACATTTAATATAAAAAAACGTTAGCAATTAAAAAGATTAAATAGCATACCAATCTAAACAAAGTACATGAGGAAGGCTAAAAAATTAATTAAAAAACTTTAGATAAAACAAGTGTAAAACACGTTACGTATAAGTAATATTAATGTAATAAAAAATTAATCATACTCAATCGATACACACAAATTGTTTGTTTAAAACATAGCTGTTAAATTTTGATTACGATTAGTAAGAGTATATAAGTCAGCGACTTTCTAAATAAAACACAGTTTATTTTGCAAAAAAAAATAAAAAATTTTCAACATAATCTCCTTTTAGCTCAATACACTGAGTCCAACGTTTCTCCAACTTTTGTATCCCTTTCAAAAAATTGGATTTTTCGAGGTCCATAAAATATGCATTTGTTTGATCAATAATTTTATCGTTGGAGCTAAATCTCTTCTCACCGAACCATTTCTTTAGGTTTGGAAATAGGAAATAGTCACTGGAGGCTAAATCCGGAGAATATGGCGGATGAGGTACAAATTCGAATTCATGGAATTTTGTCATTGAGACTGCTTACTAGACTGGTCGCATCTTGTATGGGATTTTTTTTTTGAAATTTGATTGCTTGTGCTGCTTAAAATATGAGGTTTGGTGTAAGAAATCATGTCCTAATTTTTCAGCTCAATCCGACAGTGCCTAGTCGTGCCTAGTTCGGCCCAAAGTTTAGAAAACGGTATACAAGGCGAAAAAGTCACTTTTTTTTAGTTTTTGTAAAATTTCTTAAATGTCGTAAAAGTTTTTACTCAAGAAGGTAAATTAGTCAAAATGAAGATATAATTATGTTTTTAAAAAGGTATAAAAACACAAAATCGGTTAAAAACTAGCCCAGTAATAAATAATGCCCCAGACCACTAAGGTGGCAATTATTACTTGACCGAGAAATTCGAGCACACATTTAAAAAAATTTTTAAATTGATTACTGAAATATATTTTTTTTAATTTGTTGTTGATTTTTATTTGACCTTTCAATTATTATTTTTGTTGAAATAAATATTCGGGCTCGAGGTCTAAGTTTTTTATATATGCTTTTATTTATAATATCAATTACAGATTCAATATTTCGCCTTTTCGTTGAAAGGCATCCTCAGGAATAGCAATTAAATTATAAAACACAAAGCTACTGTTGTGTATTCACCATCGTGTGCTTTAATACAACTATGGGTCTTTTTGACAGCAAGAGCATCTAAGGGCTTATTTAGTCCAAATTATATGTTAAATGATTAATGTACAGGTCTAAGCCAGGTTTGTAAAAAAAAAATGAATTTAAATACTTTTTGTTCAAATATGTTTAAATTCTCGCAGTAACTTCTTTGACCTTAATGCGGCTCGGCAAGGGTTAACGTTGTTTAATATGTCCAAAACTTTTGTCACAGAATCTTCAAATATTGTGTTATTATATTTTACATCACGTTTATTAAAATTCGAAAATAGTAAAAAAATCTTCAACGTTTTTTGTAAATTGAAATATATAAGTGTGGGGTCTCTTGGGGCCTCTGGTCCACATGGGTTAATGATGTCCAAAATTTTTTATTCTCAACCTTAAGTCATGATGATAAACAAAAACAACAAACGGTACAAAAGTAGCTAATTTTCGATTTTAAATATTTTATGACAACAAATAAGGCAAAAATTACCAAAAAACACAATTTCCTCGAAATTTGCAAAAATTAAATCGTTGCCCTACCCAAGTGTGAAAGGGGATATTTTTAAAATTTTTTATTTTCGATCTTTAACATGTTCTAAACAAGTCACTGGAGTCCAAATCTCAATTTTTGCGATTTTGTTGAAGAAATTTTTTTAAAATTTGAAATTGGAGATTTGAAAAACACCCCAAAAATTTTGTCCGTTTTTGACATCACATTAGGACAGGTTAACGCCATCCAAAAAAAAAAAGTTCTTCTACATCCCACAAATTTGAGTCCTTTAAGTAAAAAAAATATATTTCAGTAATCAATTTAAAAAAAATTTTTAAATGTGTGCTCGAATTTCTCGGTCAAGTAATAATTGCCACCTTAGTCGTCTAGGGCATTATTTATTACTGGGCTATTTTTTAACCGATTTTGTGTTTTTATACCTTTTTAAAAACATAATTATATCTTCATTTTGATTAATTTACATTCTTGAGTAAAAACTTTTACGACATTTAAAAAATTTTACAAAAACTAAAAAAAAGTGACTTTTTCGCCTTGTATACCGTTTTCTAAACTTTGGGCCCAACTAGGCACGACTAGGCACTGTCGGATTGAGCTGAAAAATTAGGAAATGATTTCTTACACCAAACCTTATATTTTAAGTAGCGCCAGCAATCAAATTTCAAAAAAAAATATAATTACGACCAGTCTACTGCACACGTGTGCACTCGTGCATTATCTTAATGAAAAATAACTCTTTTCTCGTTAAATCGGCCCAATAAGTCGGCATGATATTCGCCGTTTAATGTTTTTCCCTTTTGAAGGTAATCGATGTGGAGTATCCCGCGTGCATACCAAGAAACTGTTGCCATCGCATCATTGACCGACAAACTCACTTTGGCCTTCTTCGGAGCCGGTTTGCCCGGAGAAACCCATTGTTTAGATTGCTGCTTGGTCTCCGGAGTATTGTAATGGATCCATGTTCCATCTACAGTTAAAAAACGCCGTCAAAACTCATTCGAATTGCGGCTAAACAACTCCAAACAATCCTTTGAAGTTGCCACACGATTACGTTTATGGTCAATTAAGACCAAACGCGGAACCCATCATGCAGACATTTTTCTTAAACCCAACTGATCATTTAAAATCGAAACCACACTGCCATATTAAATCCCTATGGCATCAAAAATCTTACGCACTTTTACTCTTAGATCGGCCAACACCATATCGTGGATTTTTTCGACATTTTTAGGTGTATTGGCCGTCCAGAAAGTTCAGTGTCATTTGTACTTGTGCGACCACAACGAAAGTCAGCAAAACACTTGTTTACCATTGAAAAGGATGTTGCAGAGTCCACATAGTATTTATCAAGCTTTTCCTTGGTTTGATTGACGGTTTTTTTTTCACAAAAGATAATGTTTAATGAGCACTCGAAATTCAATTTTTTCCATTTTTAAAAAAATCCACGAAGTTGTATGCTTTGCTCAGCCATTAAACGCAAAGTAAATGACGGAACTTGCTCAAAATTTGACAGAAGTCTATTAACCGGTGGTACTTGATGGGAGCTGTGTTGCATTTCATATAACTACTAGGGAAGTTCGAATAGTCACGGACTTATTGAGCCGCCCTCGTACAAAGAGAGAGACTAAATATCCCACGCCTCTCAGCAACATAATACCGAACTCGGGCAAGCAAATGAAAACATGTTTTTTACACAAAAAAATAATTGCAACATGTTGAAAAAAAAATCGTTGCTTAAACTTTATAAAAACGACAGAAAATAATGTAAAACTCTTCAATTGCCCAACTTTTTTTTTCTTTTTATTTGATAAAATACATTTCGGAACTCCGGAATTTTTTATTTATTTTGTGTTTCATTATTAATTTTGAATGAAAAATGAATATAAGAAAACTATTGAATTTATTCGAGATACTTGAGTAATTTTAAAATCTAACTCGATTACTCGAGTAAGTTAAAAACCTCAAAATCGAATTACTCGTTTACTCGAACAAAACGAAAGCCGAGTAATTTGAATACCCTAGTTAGACATACTAAAATGTTTTAACTGAATTTTATTCGTTGGAATTAGTCACAAAATAAATATTTTTGAGACCAAAAAAAAAGAGAAACTTAGAAATTTTTCTCATAAATTAAGTAAGCCGTGATTACTTTTTACTGGCTTTGATTTGACTGTAAGTACGGATTACTAAATATACATATTAAAATTTTGGATCTTCCTTTTATTGTAGATCTTTTTTTAGCGAAATCGTGAAAAAGAGTAAAATTTCAACTTTAAATGCATGTATAGGGAAAATGATCGCACCTTTCAAACCGTGTAATATAAACAACTAAGAAGCATAGTTTATACTATTTGAATGTTGTAAAAAAGTAGCGGCTTTTTTTCAACTTTTTAAATTTTTGCAAAAAGTTTATCAAAAAAATGTAATTACCTACAAAAACTTGATTGCAAATATTTCTTTAACTATAACTAATTTTAAAATTCTAAGGCCATGTTGGTGATAAGCGATCAAAGTCTTTTAAAAATTATTGATTGCATCTTTAATGTATCATCTTTATCTGATTTTGTTGAACTGTGTTATTATTCAAAACCATGATAAAAATTAATTTAAACTTTTAAATTTCTGCAACATATTTCCATTTGCTCGGTGCGAGTTTACGAACAAATACAAGGAGAGAGACTTGAGACTTGAGAGAGACTGAGGTGGATAGAAACCTACTGATTATATTACATTTTAAAAATAACTGTAATGATTATGTAATTCTCTATACAAGATTTCTGATTACTAATTGATTACGATTACAAATCGAAAAGTAATCAAGATTACTATAGATTAATATAAAAAAAAAAAATCAAAAGTAATCAAAAACATAATGTTTTGAAAGATTACTTTTGATTTTTATTTATTAAATATACTTTCAACATAAAAAAAATTCTAAACGAATAAATCAAAATTAGATGTTTTTAAAGCACACAGAGAAGAATTTAGTTCTTTGCCAACTGAAATGCGGTTACTACTACTCAAATTCAGTTATTACGAATTTCAGACGGTTGACACAACTTAACATTAGTTTTCACATCAAAGTTTAGTAAATTCAACAAAATTTTATTAGCAACACCCAAAATATTCAAAAATCTAATATACAGTAGTGGTCAAAACATTTGGAACTGAGATCTCATTTGTTATTTTCATTGATTTATTTTCTTCAAATCACACTTAGTTACTAAAATTAATTGTTTCCATATTCTTCATACATTGTTTTATGTTAAACAAATAAAAAAAATTAATTCCGTTAAATTAAAACAACAAAACAATTATTAATAATAGATATATTCAAACTGCAGATGTTCAAAACATTTGCAACTCTCATTATTCTTACTCTTAACGAAACAATTTATACTAACAAATGCTAGGATATAAAGGTAATCGTATTACTTTTTAATATTACATTCAGGCCGTTACATTTTTTAAACAAATTTATTATAATTATTGTTCTTTAATAGTTGTAATAAGATGTTGGAAGCATAAACATCGTAAGAACAATTTTTGTAAAAAAAGACAGGAAATAAATACAATTCAGATTTTAAATCAAAAGTTTTAAATGATTTTCAAAATGGACTTTCCCAAAAAGAAATTTCTATAAAGTACTCCGTTCCAAAATCAACGATTTGCCGCATTGTTAATAGTGGTAACATCCACACAACTCATAAAAGTGGAAGACCCCGTATTACAACTGTAAGAGAAGATCGGAAAATCAAGAATTTTTTTCCGAAATATCCCAAAGCAGTTCCCAGAGAAGCTAAAACTGAACTTTTAATATATACCAGTCTTCCCACCATTAAAAGAAGAGCCCGAGAATATGGTCTTAGAAATTATAGATGCACAAAAAAACCGTTTGGGTCGGAAAAAAAACCGAAAAGCTCGGCTTGACTTTGCACGCACCAATTTGAACTGGACTCAACAGCAATGGAAAAATGTATTGTGGTCAGATGAGTCTAAATTCAACCACAGGGGATCAGATGGAAGAGCCAATGTTCGAAGACCACGAGGAGAAAAGTTTAATCCCAGATACACAACCGCCACAGTGAGGCATGGAGGTGGAAACATTATGGTGTGGGGGTGTTTTTCAGGAAATGGGATTGGCCCAAATTAACCGCATTACTAGCAAAATGACGGCCACAATCTATAGAGATCTTTTGAGTTCAGTTATGCTTCCGTATGCTGAATGGGAAATGCCATTCTCATGGACCTTCCAGCACGACAACGACCCAAAACACACTGCGGGAAAATGGAATTAATATCATGTCTCCCGATCTCAACCCGATTGAGAATATGCTGATGATTGTAAAACGGAATATCAACAATAAAGTATTCCGAAATGGTGATGAACTTTTCATCGAGTTGGAGAAGCAGTGGAATGAAATTTCTGACGATTACATTAAAAAGCTCATTGTCTCAATGGCTAAGAGATGTTCAGAAGTTATAAAAAATAATGGCTACGCTACAAAATACTGAGCGTTAAAACCATTGTTTGTATTTCCTGTTAATTACTTTAAGAGTTGCAAATGTTTTGAACACTGGACTATCGACTTATTTTGTTAAAATTACTTTTTCTTATTTTTGAGAAGTTATGAATAATTTTTTTTGTATTTGTAAAATAATATGCTATAACTGAATTTAATAAAAAAAAACAAAAACTTATACCACAAATCTTTTTGAGAAAAAAAAAAATTATAATTACTTAAACCATGATTTCAGCTGCAAATGTTTTGAACACCACTATATTTACAGTGCACCAACTGAATTTATAAGTTGTTACCATTAATATACACTTCTACATTCAGTTGGCACTTTATATCTCTATGTATATAAAAAAAAATTATATATCGGCTATTCCATGATAGATCGGCCAAAATCTGACCTTGGGTTTTCCAATTTAAATTATATTTTGCACGCAGAATCTTTAATGGGTCACTTAAAGATAGGGGTTTTTTTTGCCGAAATTAACTGGTTTTAGTTACACGTAACTTTCTTCTTTTTTTTTAATACAAAATATGGAAAAAGTGGAAAATTTTCAACATTCGTAATTTAAACATCGGATCAGGGTGAATGCAATAACCCCCACTGAAATAACCCCAACCGCCAAAATGAAATAAGCCCCACCAAATTTATAAAAAATTTAAAGTGGGGCTTATCTCCTTTTTGGTGGGCAAAGTTTCATTTTAATACGTGGGTATTATTTCATTTTATTACCCACCACATTTGGTGAGGGTTAATTCATTTTCATTGGTGGGGATTAATTCATATTGGTGGGGTTTAATTCATTTTAATTCTAATATCAATTCTTGGTTTTTAAATTAATTCCTACTTTTACAGTACTAGTTTTATTTTGTAAAGGTGGACTAATTCCTACTTTTACAGTACTACAGCACTTTACGTAAACGAATACGTTATTTCAATTTAAAAAAACACATTTCTTCTTATTAAAAATCCATTCGTGCCCATATCACCAGGTTCCTTAGTTGGTAAAAAACTAATAATTTGCCCTTTTACAGAATGTTGACATAAAGGTGTATCCATATTTTAGAAGGACACGGTGGGGTCCAATAACACCAACTGAAATAAAACAAAAATGGAAATGAAGTCAAATTCACAGGTTGACTTTATTTCCAACAAAAATGGAAATAAAACCAAGTTGGCTATATTTCCTTTTAAAGAATATCGTGTTATCCAATTTAAATCAATATTCCATTTATTTAATCTCAACGTGAAAAAAAAATAAAAAAAAAAAATGTTTATTGTTTTGTGCCGCGGGCAGGAAAACTTTATTGAGCGAAGCCACCTGCCGCGTCCTACAGGAGGACAAAACCCCTAAGAACGGCCGCAGGCCGCCACACAGAAAAACTTAAGCTTGCGAAGCCATATTTCATTATTTGCCACATGAAGTTTTTGTAAAAGTTTTATTTTATAAAATAAAAATATAAATAATGTAAAGTGGGGCTTATCTCATTTTCGGTGGGCAAAGTTTCATTTTAATACGTGGGTATTATTTCATTTTAATGTCCACAAAATTTGGTGGGGGGCTAATTCATTTTCATTGGTGGGGAATAATTCATTTTGGTGGGAATTAATTCATTTTGGTGGGCACAAATTCGGTGGGGCTTATTTCATTTTCGGTGGGCACAAATTCAGTGGGGCTTATTTCATTTCGACGGTGGGGGTTATTTCAGTGGGGGTTATTTCATGCACCCATCGGATCATTGTTATTTAAAAATATTGGAATGTTAACCATCTCTGCTATTATACGTCGGATTAATTTTTTCTACAATTTGGCGCTGTCGCGCCTACATTGTTTTTGAGAAATAAGCAAAATGTACAATTTTTAATACTTTTAAAATTTAAGATAAGTCAAATAAGATGTTTTAGGGGTGAATTGGTGCGATTTGGGCAAAAACAAAAAGGAAAATTTTTCACAAAATTAAAGAAAATCTAATACCGACATGTAACTGCCTTTGTAGAGTGCAAAAGAAAAAAACGTCAAAAAAAATAATAATAAAAAGCTTATAATTAATTTCCAATGTTGCCAAATCATTATAAAATAACATTACAATTTCCAGCCGATTTCACAATCTTATTGTCAATTAAAAAACTTTTGATTTCCATTTTCAAAAATTATAATGAGCGAACAATTACAAATGGTACAAACATCGGAAATTAAAAAAAATCTCTTATAGGTGTTCCCCTTTCAGATTTGGACGAGGAAGTACCTGAACGTGACCATAAAAACATTCAGCGTTCGTGATAGTACTTGCGTTGAATTTTTTGTGTGATTGTTTCTTGTTGGATATGCTCTAAAATGTCATTTGAAATTTCTGAAAAAAATATTCGAAAATTATTACATACAAATGATTGTAAATTACACAGGTCAACAGCAAAAAAAGGCTTGACTAACCACTATATAGATTTGATGCATCATGGCTGCCTAAGTACAAAAATGGTAAAATTTTTCAATTCTATGGATAATTTTTTTTTTAAAAATTTTTTAAGTAAAATTGACAATATTTTGAGACATTTCTCCACTTATGTTGTCATAACTCAAAAACAACTAGTCCGATTTTGTCAAATTAAATTTACAAAAATTAAGGTTTACAATATCTTTAAAGAACGTGTACAAATTTTTTTAATGCGATCAATAGTTTCAAAGTTATGAAACAAATTGTTAGCAAAAAAAAAAAAAATGCTAAAAAAAAAAAAATTTGAAAAACAAAAATCTGGAAAAAATCGAAAACTGCAAAAAATATTACTTTTTATTTTTTTGTAGTAAAGCTACATATCATGCGAATTAAACTAGATATGGATCATAAAAATCGATGCATGCTTTACATTTTTATTTACAATTAATTGAAGGTATCGCATATTTACAAGCACTGTAGAAAATTGTACCTACTATATAATGAAAATGCAGAACATAAAAACTCAGGTGCATTTTACGACACGCATTTTGGCAAAACCCGTTTGGGAAAAACCTCTATGACATTTTTATGATTCTAATAATTAAAAAAAAATAAGTAATAAACAAAAGATTGTTTAATTTTTACGATTGCGGTAGGATAGTAATAAAACGCTCATAAATGTGCTTGTACGCTGAAGTGCTCTTATTTTCCGTTAGCTACCCGTAACGGATGATTTTTTTTTTTCATAAAAGTCCTTAATGTTTTTTAGGATTCTTGGGAATAATAAAAAATTTGCAGCACACACAAACTGTATCCACACAAAGGGTTATCCCAAATTATAGTATCAGTATTTATAAGATCTCCTTGACCCTTTTTATTTCATTCAAGAAGTGTTTGCGATAACGCAAACATCATTTAATACCTACACAAAAATTAGAGTCATACAGCTTAGAAGTTAAAAACAATTTTCAAATATTAATAAAAATGAGCCAGAAAGCCAGAACATTTTTATGTAAAAACGATCCAGATTTATTTTGTTATGTGTGCGGCCAATATATCACCGGGAAAAAACGGAAGTGCTTCTTAACTTCATTGCAAAAGTCATATCAAGATTGCTATAATATCTATCCGCACAATTTGAACCAGCATTGGACACCGAGTACTATATGCATTCCATGTCGATTGAATTTATCTATGAAGTCTTCTAACGTAAAGTAAGTATAAATTAATAGATTTGGAATATTTTATAATTACAATATTTCTTAATTAAAATTTGAATTCTTCATATTCCTGGTTTCAATTTTTTTTTTCATTTTACAGACGACACTTGGAAATTTTGAAGCCTATGCTATGGAGAGAAACAGCGAACCACGCATCCGAGTGTTATTTTTGTTTAAGTACAAAAAGCGGTTTTGGAAAACATATGCGATGGTCTTACCCCACGAGGTCTGCTGATGGGTTTACACTTGCAGTTCTACATTCACAAGAAATAGAATATGCTCAAGATCGGGGTGCAAGCTGTCGTCATGTGCTTTCATCTTCACCAGGACACTCAACCTCCAGTATGTCTTACCAATCAGATATGTCAGATCCAGCACTACCATCTACAGCTGAAAATGACGAGTTCATCCCACACAAACATTTCTCGCCGAGACCATGGAATCAAGATCAGCTTAATGATGTAATTAGAGACCTTGGATTGTCGAAAAGATCTTCTGAATTACTTGCGTCCCGGATGAAAGAAACAGGTCTCATAACTAAAGAAACTAAAGTTTCGTATTACCGTACTCGAGAAAAAGACTTACTTCAGTATTTTGCTGAAGAGGATGACTTTGTGTACTGCACAGATATTTCTGGTTTGATGACTGCCATGGGCTTACAGAGATATGATTCAAACGAATGGCGTTTATTTATCGACTCATCAAAACGCAGCTTGAAGTGTGTCCTTTTGCATAATGGAAATAAATTTCACTCCTTGCCGATCGCACATTCAACCAAAGTAAAAGAAGAATACTCTGTAATTGCATTGGTCATGAAGAAGATAAAGTATGATGAACATAAGTGGGTAATTTGTGTTGATCTTAAGATGGTAAATTTCCTCTTAGGCCAACAAAGCGGCTTTACAAAATATCCTTGTTTTATATGTTTATGGGACAGCAGAGCTAAAACAGAACATTGGAAGAGAAAACAATGGCCTTCTAGGGAAACACTAGTTCCAGGTACGCCAAATGTTATAAATGTGGCTCTAGTGCCCCGAGATCGCATCATATTACCCCCTCTTCACATTAAACTTGGTCTGATGAAACAATATGTTAAAGCACTTAACAAAGATAGTGAATGTTTCCAGTATATTTCAAGGAAGTTTCCCAATCTAAGTATGGAAAAGCTGAAAGCAGGCATATTTGATGGCCCACAAATTCGCAAATTGGTGAACGATACTGAATTTGGCAGTTCAATGTCAGAAATTGAGAAGAATGCATGGGATTCGTTTGTATGGGTTATTCAAAATTTCTTAGGAAATAACAAGGGTGATGATTACGTTGCGCACGTTGAAGAGATGTTAACTCACTTCCAGAATCTTGGATGCAACATGAGCATCAAAGTACACTACCTGCACAGTCACTTAGATCGTTTTCCTGAAAATCTAGGAGACTTGAGTGAAGAACAGGGCGAACGATTCCACCAAGATATCCGGACAATGGAGGAACGATACCAGGGTCGCAGGGATGCACACATGATGGCTGATTTTTGCTGGAGTATTCAGAGTAACACTTCGTTATTCAACAATAGTAGAAAATCGACTAAAAGAAAATTTCAGAGTTTGTAGTTTATAATACATATTTATTTATTTATTTTCTTGTTTTTATTTATTATAATAAATGTGAATAATAAAATATAAATTTTCTACTATTTAATTTATTTATTTATTTACATTTAAGCTCATCCAACACAAATGTCTTTCCGAAGAATAGAATCAGTATATTCTAGGTAGGGTTTTGCCAAAAAATACACGAATGTTACTATGTAACGCATTTTTGATGTGAAAATTTGTACATAGCATGGGGAAAATGTTTTCAAAATTCAATCAATCGAAAGAAGAACATTAACTACTCAATTTTATGTATATCAGACAAAAAACTAAAATTTGGTGAAAATGAGCGAATTCACTTAATTGTGAATAAATTCGAAAAAAATCAATCGATTTTTATGATCGATATCTCATTTTGTTCCTATTACATGTGGCTTTGCGATAAAGCAATAAATCTGAACGATTTTTGCCGTTTTCGATTTTTTATGATTTTTTTAAAACAAAAAAATTTGCTATTTTCACGTAAAAAAAATATTTTTCCCTCAATTTTTTATTATAACTCCGAAACTACTGAGCCGATTGAAACGCAATATATTAACGGATTAAAGGCTATGTAAATTTCAGTTTTTCTAAATTTATTTGAATAATATCGGACTAATTTTTTTTAGTTATCATTAATTATGTGGAGAAACGTCTAAAAAAATTTATAATTTTACTTAAAAATTTTTAAAAAAAAAACCTCTCCATAGAATTTCAAAATTGAACCATATTTGTACTACTGGGACCACAATACATCAAAATTGTATAGTGGTTTTCAAAGCCCCTAAAATTTTTTCAAAATTGTTGCCTTGTGTTATTAGCTACAAATCTAAGAAAAAAACATTTTCGATAAGTTTTCATAGTAAAAATTTAGAAATTACATAGTTAACTTGGTTTATTTTTTTCACGTATTTCGGGACCGTGAGTTATCGCGATTAATTTTTCTTTGAAAACAAAAAAAAAAAAAAAAAACAAAGCCATACATGAGTAAGAGTTTTTTTTATCGCAAATAATGATAATAAAAACAATAAATAGCGCAAACAATTACTTTCAATTGCATATAAAATAAATTAAGAAAATTGGATAATCGATAAAAAACAATCTTATAAAAGTTAAGAAAACAAATAACTAAAAGCAAATACTGATTAAATTACATTAAAAGTGTTTGTCACTGTATTTTTAATGGAATTCAATACGAGTGAATACAATAGATTATAAAAATAATCAGAAAGAACGGTAAGTAATCCTTGAAAGTAATCGGATTATTTTTTGATTATATATGATTCTTTTTGATTATTTTATCGTAATTACAAGTATCTCTGATTACACACTGCTACAAAAAAAAAAAACACTTTTTGTCAGAACTTGAAAACCGACCTAGGTGAGGACATACAAAAACCGTTTTCAAAAATTTTAAAACACCCTCAAAATTTTGAGTTATTTTCAAAAAACTGTTTTAGGGTAGGTCGTAGTACATCTAACTCACACATTTTTTGACCGATTTCAAAGTTTTAAACGGTTTTGGAAAGGCAAAGAATTAAGCTTTCATGATGTGTATTCATAAAATATATATTTCAAGAAATTAGGTAAGTGTTTATCAAAAGTTTCTCATTTTTTTTATTTTTTTTTCCTAATTTTTCAAATTCAACATTTTTTTCTATGAAAACCTACATTTTTTTGCACTGTATTTTAAAGACAATTTTATATAGAAAAAAACGAGATTATTTGTTAAAATCGGTTTATATTTGCAAAAGTTACTAAACTTTTTCTAAAGCAAACATTTTGGGATTGCAGACTTTTCTTTTGGTAAACCACTGGACTTACCTTAGTTAACATGTATGAAAAGTTGAATAACTTTTACGATTTTCATCCGATTTGAAAAATGAAAACCATGTTTTGTTAAGAACTAAATTTGCTTTATAAGTCACTATAAATTTTAATAAGCTTCCATATTGAATTAAGCAATGAAAAGCTACTAAAATCAAAAAAGTTTATAATTTTCGTTTTTTTTTCTAGATATTCTTAACAAAAACAATACTTATAAGCTACAAATGTATCAAAAAATGCACGTCATTTTAAAGCGTAATCAGTTTTCTTTCCAAACCCGTTAAACAAATTTAAATCCCACAAAAACTGATTTAGTTACAGGCCGATAAGTTGACGAACATCACTGAAAACGGTTTTTCTGAAATTTTTTTACACAATTTGTAATGTACTCAACAAGACCTATTATCCACGCAAGGTCGTTTTCCAAGTTTTTTTTCACTGTAGCACCGTGTTATGTTTAGATTATTTGTAATCGTAATCAATTAGTAATCGTAATCGATCATTACTTCACTTCTAGAAAAAAAAGTAATCAAATTACTAATCATTACGATTGCTAATCATTGCAATTAGAACACTATGTAAGTAAAGACCACTGCAAATGTAGTTAAAACTAAATGATATTTTACTTAAAGAAAAGACGACCTACATTTCATTAAATTCAAATAATATTGTCATTTGGTTTTTAATGTTCAAAAAATTTACCGCAAGTGTAATAAAAATGAACCACATATGCAGTAAAAAAAACAAACTTTTATATGTTTTATTTTTTAAATGCAAAACAAATGTACTGTACAAATTGAATGCAAAATCATAATACAGTAATTTGTTGTGGTTTGTTTTTTTAAATGAACTACATATGTAGTCAGAAATAAAATGTCTTCTACAAATGACTGCTTTTTCATTTAAAATTAAAGACTACTGTATTACAGCACAAACAACTGCAAATTTTTACAGCAGAAGTTCACTGAGTGTACTTAACAGCTATGGTTTAAAACCTTTTAATAAATTTTATGCTTTGTAAATTTTAAAATTGAAAAAAAAAGTTTTAATGACTTTGTGTTAGTTAAAAACTATTCACTAGTTTTCAAAAGTCTAGTCTAAAACCTAATATAAACAAAAACTTTTTAACCCAAATAATATTGAAACTTTTCTTTTGTTATAACCAGGGACAGGAAGATCATGCAAATGCATGTTTTTTTTTTTTAAAGTCTGGGTAAACAAAATATCATTGCGAATCAAAGAGTTTGTGTTAAAGTGGTATAACTGCATATTTTTGAGTATTTGGGTTAAATACATATTTTTATTGCATATTGCCTACTTATTTTGCTTTAAATTCATATTTATATTTCATTTTTATATTGTTCTTAGGTTTTCGTAAAACATCACTTTAATTATTATTTTATATTTGACCAACTAAAGGCTAGACTAGAAAGGAGCCAACCTGCCCTTTTAAGTGTTATCTTAAATCTTATTTGCAAACTTGTAGTACTTGTTGTAAGAGATACAGGTTTTAGTGGTATACGTATTTTTTAAGTACGTCTAAAGAGAATATATTAAACAATACAAATTGAATTTAAATTATAATTAAAATGACTTAAACACATGAAGATATATAATTTAGAAAACTTGCAAGTGCATATTTTTTGCTTTTTAGTGCATTTTTTAAGATTTTTCATGAATATTATAGGTGCCCAAAACACTATTTTTAAATGCATGCAGTTTCTGTCCCTGGTTATAACAAACGTAACCTTCTATATTTGTGAATTATAACTCAAAACTTGCAACCATGAATTCTAAACTCAAATACAAACGAACTTATGAACTTCTAAATTTGACATATAATTGCCATAACACATACACGAACATAACTTTTGCATTGCCTTGTTCTACACGTTTCGACATAAACGTAGAAACAATTTTAATGGCAATTTTTAGAGAGGTTGCATAGCAATGTATTTAAGGCCAAAACAACCAACTACAACAGCAATAATACTTAACCAGCAACAATCGCATTCATGTTTTAAAACTCCACTTTCAAAGAGTCATTGAAAACCATGCATATACATTTGTTTTGTATTTATTTGTGCGTCATACATGGGTAAAATTCATTGACATGCGAACTCTATTATGTGGATTTGGATAAAATTTGTATATAAGATAGAGGAGGCGAAAGTAATAAAAAATTTATTTATACCTGCTCAATCGGAATTTTAGCTTTTGTACTTCAACTTGGGCTATTTTTGACCCAGCATTTTAACCCTTAAGCATGAAATTGGGCTTTTAAAAGGCTACTCAATCTTAAAAGAATGTTCTCTATTGTGGCCTATTCCCTAAAGCGTACCATTCGTTGTATTCCATATTGTGGTTTAAATATGGCGCGCTTGATTTCCGCTTTCACTATTTTAAACAGATTTCGACTTGAATGCAAACTATTTTCTTGTTAGCACAAACAAATTTTGTTCGGATTAAGATCATATTATAGAATACCAAATGGAAATTGATAATTACTTTTCTACCACATATAGAGAAAAAACTTTGAAAAAAAACAGATTTCTTTTCTTTCAAACTTCGTTAAAATTTGGCACTCATAACTTTTACACTAACAAGGAAATACAATAGTGAACACGCAGATTTGAATTAAACTTGGTTATGTTGTAAATGAACAGAATAACCTAGAAAAAATAAATATAATTTTTTCTAGGTGTGCAATATTAAATTTGGGGTTTAAAAAGTAGTGTCAACAATTACCCAATTTGTCGTTCCTTTAATATATTTCTTGTATACGCTATAATATGATTTGCAAATTGGGTATCAAAAGAAAAAGAATTTTAAAGAAATGCAAGATACATGTCTTGCATGTCTTACCATTTTCGTTATTAAGCAAAAATATTTTTTGGCCACATTTGAATGGAAAGTTATTGGTTTGAGTATAAATTCATATATAATAATGATTATATTATTTAATGAGGTGGTGTTTAGGATTTTTCCAATGTTCGGAATCATAGGAATTTAATCGTGTACGACTTTAATCATATTTTCCCTATGAGCTTTTATAACATATATTTTAAATATTTCAAGTAAGTCGCATCCCTGGGCCCACAGCATAGGCAATGTGGACGTCCACATTTATTTTCATGAATACTTTAATATTGCATGCAAAAAATTAAGATTTCTTATACTCTAGACATGTTGTTATACAAACCGTTGTAAGTTTATCCCACAAACGTGAGATTTCGCACCTAAAATTTCATTCCTCTTCAATATTTGTTTGTTCTCAACAGCATATCCAAGTTAGATAAAAATCTGCGGCTTCACCAGTACGTGGTATCCTTGTAATTTTTACCTTGTAATTTCTGCCTTCATGGATTCGCAAAGATATTTTGTTTACCCTGTTCTGAGACTTAAGAAAAAAAAAAAATAATTTGCACGAACTTCCGGTCAATGATGATAAGCATCCATATAATTTACTAAAACTTTAAAATTAAATTTAAAACATTTAATATTTTAAGGTATCTATGCGAGTACATGCAGATATTAATTAATAAGGAAAAATTTTGAAAAATTTTATTTTAATAACGTTCCCTTCAGTGGACCTTTGATTTAAGAATTAATTCACATCTAAAAGTCGAAAAATTAAATAAATAGCTTGAAACCTACAAGAGTTCTATTATTACTTTTATTTTTTTGCTCGTGTTTTTTAACTTTCAGATCCAAACTAATACAAAATGGAATCAATAGAGTTGGTAAATACATTCACTGAAAAATTAATTTCAATGTTGCAGCTTGGTGAAAAGTTATATGGTGGTTTTCAAGTGAAACCAAAATTTTCCGATTTTCAAACTTTTGCAGTTTTTTCCATGGGGCGTTTGCGCCGTTAAATAGATTATAGTTTTGAGAATAGTATTTGAAAAATGGTGTTATTTTATATATTTGGAAGTAAAAAAAACTTGATGTCAGCGCACCAATTACTCGATACGATTATCACAAACTTTTCTTCAAATATAAAAAGCACCTCCTATTCAAAAAGACATTTTAAAAATTTTTAAAGCAAACATTTTATGAACTTTTAAAAAATTTAGCAAAGTTTAATTATTTTTTTTTCACATACTTTTATGAAAAAACATGGCTTGAGTACAAATATATGTGTCTAGAGTGAATCCTTATGACGGACTTAATTGATAAAGTGCAAAAAAGTTAAACTTTTTTCTTTCATAGCGGCTACAGCGGCAGTTTTTTTCCAAAAACATTTCGGTTATAAATCCGACAAAACTTACATCAAATAAAATATTTTAGTGGGGCTAATACTAAAATCGAAAAGGCTTCAAAAAAAGGCCTCAAATAAAATTTTCAATTTTATGAATGTGAAAATATTTAATATGATTTCCTGCAAATAAGTAACCCTAAACCCAACTAAATATCATTAAGTCGGCCAAAGATTTGCCAAAATTATCGCGGTTTTCTTTTTAAAGTCCTATCGTATAACGACAAAAAAATATTTGAGTGAATTTTTTAATTTATTGGTGGTGCAATATATACTTTAAATGCGAAAATGTAATAAGATCTATAAATTAATGTAGCTTTTATTCAATCTGAACAAAAATTTAATAATTTGTATTTGCCCGAAACTTAAAACCGCCATAATTTTTGAGCCGTTATAGATAACGCGAATGGATTTAGCATGCTTAAATATCTGATAACATACACACTAAACGTTGTTCATGTCAAACAAAAAAAATATTTTCGAAAATATTTTACCTCAAAGTGACGTCAAATTTAAAGTTCTCCATATGTAAATCATTTGCTTTTAATACTTCATTTAAATCGGTTTGTATTTGAAAATCAACGATTGGACTACAGTGCGTATGATTATTGCACATGAATATATTTTTGCAATATCACTCATACGCCTTAGATATCATAAATTACTTTAAGTTCGATCGCTTTGTTTCTGAACTAAAGTAAAATACTGCTAACCAGGAAACTACACAGTGGTAAACCCGCAGATTTTAATGAAACTTATACAAAAAATTATTAGACACGTATTTTTTTAGGAGCACAATCTCAGTGAAATAAAAAATTTACCAATTTGAGAATTTTTTAAATATATTCTAATAGAGACCAGTAAGCTACACTATTGGACAAAATAAAGTGCAATTATATTATTGTTGTGTTTCGTAAAGGAAAACTTATCGAAAATAGTATCGAATATTAAAAATATGACTAAGTTTATTTATTTTATACACAATGCGATACAAAAAGCTACAAATCATACATATTTGACTTTAGATTTTTCAACATGCAAACCAAAAATGAAGAAGGTACAACATTTTGTTGGACAAAATAAAGTGCAAATTTTATATTTTGTATTTAAAATCCTAAAATAAGATAAAAAAAAATACTATTATGGTTTTTTGTCACATATTATGTATTAAATATGACTTCTAGAAGTATTTTTTGGACATATAGAATATTTCCTTTTTTTTAGTAATTTTGGTGGTTATTGCTTTAACTTGATATAAATTTTTCTAAAATTATTTTAGCAACTTTGCCCCCTTTTCGTCTAATTATTAATACCAATTATGAAAAAAACATTTATATGAATTCTTAATAAGAGCTCTGACCTGAGAAATCCAGTTAAAAGTTATATTTTACGCTTAGAGCATTTCTCGCGAGGTTGCGGTCAGCATACTGTTGTAGATTTAAGACAACTTAACTCAATTTCTCATCGAAATTGTCAAACTTTAATTCCGAAATTGGCATCAAAGGATTTATAATTATTTTCAAGTCATTTTCGGCTCGACTCTCTCCGGACAAACCCCTTCTGCGAACGAAAATGACTCCCAATACGTATAACTTATTGCTGCGTGATTAATAATATTGCTGAAGATTTCGCATTTCCATTATAGAAAGATTTAATTTCGAAAAAATCATAATTTCTACTTTTAATAGTTAGAATTTGTTTCAAAATACCACTACCGATTTAAATAAAATAAAAACATTGTCAGATAAGTTCCATTAAGAATGGATTGCTCTAAGGTCAGATGTCCTTATAATTGCTATGCAGTAAAAAACTTAGTTTGGGTGCCATTATCGTCTACAATAGAGCAGTTTTCGGTGGGATTTGAATTGAAAACTACTTAAAAATAATAAATTATTATTTTAAATATATTTAACAAAGAAAATGTTCAAATTGGGTTGAGAAAATTTGCTCTAGTGCTCTAAACCTCCAGCAGGGTACTAGCTGCATCCTCATGGAAATAACTATTTTAAGGGTAAACTAACTTTTAAACTGAATTTTTTTAGCTCAAAACACTTATTTAATAATTAATAATTGTGGCAATAGCCACAAATGTTTTTAAAGAAATTTATTTTATATGTTCAAAAAATACTTGTAGATATCATACTTAACACAAAATATATGATAATAAACTAAAACAGTATTTCTTTTAACTTATTTTAAGTTTTCAAATACAATTTATAAAATTTGCACTTTACTTTGTCAAACAAAATTCTGTACCTTCTTCATTTTTGGTTGGCATGTAGAAAAATCCTAGGTCAAATATGTACACACAGAAAAAAAAGTAGCTATTTGCCAACTGAAATTCGGTTACTACGATTCAAATTCGGTTATTAAGAATTTCAGACATTTGGCACAACTTTATATTAGTTTTCTCAACAAAGTTCGGTTAATTCAACAGAATTTTAGTAGCAACACCCAACATGTTTAGAAATCGATTGTAAATCTCGTTGTACTAACTGAATTTAAAAGTTGTTACTATTAATATACACTTTTCAATTCGGTTGGCACTTTATTTCTCTGTGTGTATGATTTGTAGTTTTTTGTATCGTTTTGTGTATAAAATAAATAAATTTAGTCAAATTTTTAATATTCAAAAATTATATAAAAATTTTTTCTTCACGAAAGCCAACAGTAATGTAAAGGGTTCGCCATCTAACTTTTTGTTTTTTTCAATTAGAGCTTATTTCGTGAATGGTAACACTTAGCTCATGTCTGATTTGACAGATAATTAGTTTTATTCTTCCGCTGAACGAATCTGGTCCGTATGTTCGTTATCTTGTGAAAAAAGTGAAATAAACTGGCATCCTCATCGATAAACCAAAGCGTGAAAAGCCAAAAACAGTGCGTACATCCGAGAATATTGCTGCTGTGGCAGAAAGTGTGCGTGAAGCGCCATCAACATCAATTCACAGTCGTTCTCAACAATTGAACATTTCGGAGACACAATTTAGACGAATTTTGCATAAAGACCTTGGTATGACGCCATACAAAGTCCAATTGGTTCAGGAGTTCAAAAAAAAAAAGTTATTTGGCGGACCCTTTAGTTGCAATTTATTTTTCCCAATAGTGTATATAAAAGCAGGGTAGAAAATGAAAGGTAATTTCAAGGCTCCTCGAACGGTATATAAAACATGTCCGTGCATATCCGAGCATTTATGTTACTAAAAAAATATTTCGAATACCGAGTTTTTATGGAAAGCTGTATTTGGTTAAGTTCAAATTAATATATAATAATACTTATTTATTTTTTTCTAAGCTTCTTCCATTTTCCTAATGCTCCGGATTTGATACGACTTTTATTGAAGAGCTTTTATACTAATTCTTTTTAATATTTTAAACATATGTCCACCCTATCTACACAACATAGTCAATATGGGTTTAAAATTGTGTTTTTCTTGAGTATTTTCATGCTGATTAATTCCATACAAAAGTATAAAACAAATCGAAGTTCCGACCTAGACCCACTTAATTTTATACCAAACTTGGTGTGTAAGGCAAGTGTTATATGTGTATGACAGCAGTCAAGGTTTGGTTTGCTTTGGTTGTGGAAACATTGTGATAAAATATATGAAAAAAAATCGGAAATTTTGAATTGTCAGGTTTGAGATCATAATTAAAATGTTACTATCATAAATAGAAAACACCTTTTGTTAATATCCGAAATATGCCCAAGGAGTTGGTCTATATCTGATGTATTAGGATTTTGAATAGTCCATTTAAATACCTATTGAAGATACACATTAGGGAACATTTTCTTATTTATTGTGTGCTCTATATCACATATCAAAATGTTATGGGAATCTTTGCTTCTTTGTGGGACTGTGGTAATGCCTTCTAAAATCCTTGCAGTTTTGAAGATTTTAAAAAGCAATTCTCCAAGCTTTCTTCCCAAGAATGATGCGCATGACTACACTGCGTTGCAAAACTATAATTACACATTAACTTCACTAAATTTCGTAAAAAACAATTGAAGCGTTTAACTAGCATAAATGTAAAAACCAATGAACAATTTATAATGTTAACAAAAAAAAAAAACACTCATTTATACACCACAAGAACTTTTCCATAAAAAATCAACAGTTGTTTAAAAGTTTAATCGGTAAAGTTGTTTCAATGGAATATAGAGTTAAATTACCAAAGAAATATATTTTTCAACTTTCTGTCTGTTATTCAATAAGTAAAATAAACAAAAAAAAAAAGGACTTTCCGCAGTAGTTAAAATATTCAGTTAAAATTTTGTATTTAAAACAAAAAGTTGTTATATTATATTGAGTATTAAAACACATGACACATGACATGTACTGATGCATTGTCTTGTTGGAAAACGAATTCTTCTTCGTTGCTATTTTCAATAAATGCACAAATTTCTCTTCTAATACTGTAATGTACGCAGAAGAATTCATTCTGGTGCTTGGAAATGCCAAATCAACCATACCATTGAAACAAACAGCCGCAAACCATTAAGGATACGCCTTCGAAATTTCTTTTTGAGGAATATCAGTTCTGCTTACATACACTCAGGGAACTTCTGCTTTAAAAATATGTAGTTGTTTGGGTTGTAATACAGTTTCATTATTTTAATGTAAATGTAAGTCATTTGTAGAAAATTTTTAACTAACTTTTAGTTCATTTAAAAAAAAAAAACAAACCACGGCAATTTTACATTCATTTTTTACAGTTGTTTTTTGTTATTTAAAAAAATAAGAATAAATAAATGTTTGTTTACTTTTTACTACCATGTGGTTCATTTTTACTACAATTGTTAGTCATACGACAATGTTAGTTAATGAAATGTAAGTCGTCCTTTTTTTAAATGAAATTTCATTTGTTTTTGACTACAATTGCTGTCGTCTTTACCAACATAATTTCCTAAGCGTAGGTCTCTCCAATAGTTGTTACAACTATCTCAACCATTAAAATTTAAGTTTTTCTCATCAGAAAAAATCAACATTACCAGAAATTTATATTTAAACAGTCCAACCAATAAAAACGATTACTGGCTTACCTTTTGCCAGTAGATTTGTAAATTCTTTCTCGCGAATTCTAGTGGAGCAGTTTTGTATCGGGGTAATAAACTTGGCACAGACGTCAGCTTTTGGTGAATAATTCTCTGAGAATCCTTTAAAAGCCTACTTATGATTGATTTGGACACATTTACCTTACACTCATCGATTATCTGATTTAGACTCTTCATTGTGTTGCTGGAACAGTTGATTTTTTTACGCCGGTCCATATCCATATATATTATTCGACCCGACTGTTTTATTTTTACCATATGCACTCAGGTTATTTGCAACATTTGTGACAAACACTTGTGAACGGTTTATTTTTCTAGCAATTTTCCGAAAATTTAAGCCACTTTTTAAATAGGCTAAAATTTTTCCTTTTTCAAAATCACTTACAAGAGGCTTTCCCGATGGGTTCTGTCCAATCTTAATGAAATTTGAATATGTGACAAAGAAAAAAAAAAAATTGACACATATTTTTTTTTAATATCAATTCTTGGTGTTAAAAAGAGATGTAAATACGAGTAATTGCCCAATTTTTCGTTTTTGCGGCTTATGTCAAATTGCTTCAGACGAATTTTAGACAAATGGGGTACCAAATGAAGACGTATTCACTGGTAAACGAAACAACTTTAAAGTATTTTTGTTATTGACAAAATGTGTTTTAAATGATATTAAGTCCAGCATTTCGCTAAAAAAATTATAGTTGGATTTAGCTAATAAATATGCATAATAATATTTATAAACTTTACGACATTCGAAATTGTTTGACCTTAAAACGACTTTTCCCGAAGTGCTTTTTAAGCTGTATTTTAAATATTTTGAATAAATGGTAGCCCTTCAATACTGTATAGGCAATATTGGTACACCGATTTTTGTTATTTCAAGTACGTCAAAGATGCGTTTAAAAAAATCTGAATATCATTAGTTCCAGACATATTTCCAAAAATGGATTAACTATTAACATTAAACATGATTGGGCCACTAAAAAAATAAGAGTCGCTTATTTTTTTGTTTCTTATTTGCATATCCAAATTTCATTAAGATCGGAGAGACTCCTATTGCATTTCTTTGCAAATTCATCAAAATTGAATAATAAAAAAAAATAATTCTTTAATTTGTCTTCATTTTCTTTATTTCTTTGTTTACCGTTATATGTAATTATAGTTATGAAAGACTAACAAAATATTTATTTTATTTTATTATTTAATAATCATATACATAATTACAAATTATATACTATTACCCTAACCGAGCACTAGCTACCATGGCCTTCGGCGCATTGTAGCGAAAACAAACAAGTGCCTCTGGACGGAATCGAACCCACTACCCCCGCACTGATAAGCTAGCACGCTACCAACTAGCCTACCGGGGCGCACATTAACAAAATATTAATACAGAATATTTCTATTAAATCAATTAAGTAATCTTTTAAAATTTACACAACTATAGATCAGTTTCTACACTCTTAAAAACAATTATAAGTTATTCAAGGCCATACTCTATATTTCTTTATTATGATATTGTCCTAACAAATAATCTATAGAGTTTTTTTTCAAATTTATTAATTGACCCTTATATTTATTAGTTCTCATTTAGTGAGAAAACTAGTTTATATGAATACTTGATGTTTTTCATGGGATTGTTACCTCTTTCAAAACGTGTTCTGATGATGGGAACCTAGAAAATTCCCGAAATAGATTTATCAACACATTCCTGAAAGGGTAAATTAATAAATTTGAAAACAAAAACTCTATAGATTATTATTATTATTATCATAATAAAGAAATATAGAGCATGACCTCAAACTTGAGTAATTTTCATTTTAATTGCACAATTAAAGGTCGGAAAAACATAATTTTTGTTTTTAATAAAAAAATGTTTGTAATATTAGATTATTCATTTTCATTGAAAAAAAATCCTTTGTAATTACAGTTATGCAACGCAGTGTAATTACAAAGTGTGGTAAGCTTATGGGTGTGGTAAGCTTATGATCTACAATTGGTAGTAAATGCCAACCATACTGAAAGTAAAAGCAAGTACTACAACTCATACAAGTTATTATTGTTAAAAAAAAAGATAATTGTAGTTATCTGCAATCATATACACGAAAGCAAAGTGTAATTCTAAATCACTTATGTGTAATTCTAAGTTACAGACAAACATAGGTAAATAAAACCTGAAAATAAAATTTTAAATAAAAAAATAATAGAGAAAAATAAACGGAACTAAAAATCAGTATTTGAAATTGTAATTCAAAATTGAGAACTAATGGAAAATTACATTGATTCACAAAGAAATTCAATGAATCAGAAGTCAAAAAAGAAAAATTATTGCCAAGTTAATTACTTTTCTCTATTGTAGTACTTAAATTTCATAATACATTTATACACATTTAAATATTATTCATACTAGACTCTTCGAAAAGCTTTATTATATTTATGAAAACCTAGACAAATATACTTCAGCAATGAAAAAAATCCATTTTGATATATACTTAAAAAATAAGTTAGTAGAAAAGTTAGTAAAACAAATTTTTTACTAAAATTATGTTTTAAACTAAAAATTTAGTTATACTTATTCAGCACTTAAGTGTTTTGAACTAATGTTTTACTAATATGATACTAATGTTTTACTAATTTATTTTGCTAAAAAAAATTGCACATCAATAGTGTGAACGACAACCAGACTGAAAGATATACTCAGAATGAATTAGATGTCGCGGCATGTCACGATGTAGAAGTGACGAGGAAAATTTTACTAAAAAGTACAACTCTAGTTAGACATAATATAAAAAACTCAGCCATGGAAGACTTTTGTATCTGTTTTTCATACACAAAACAAAATTGTGAATTAAAACAACTTAAATTTTAAGTCGTCACCGGCTTAAATAAAAGACAAAATAAAATATTTAAATTTAATAAAGATTAAATGTGTATTTGTAAACTAAATGATTATATATATTAATAATCTTGTGTAGTCAAATTGCAAACAATATATTTTTGCAAGCAAAAAGGGTTGTATATGTTATATTTTGTTATTCTTTCGTTTCGTTTCTATAATTTTCTGCGGCATTTGCATTCCTTTAAAAGATATCATCATTTAGACAATAATTGATGTAAGTAGTTCAAAGATAATTTCGTTTATGTTATATATAATTATTTCTATTGTTTACATTAATTCATATCGTCAATTTGGGGGTATGAACATTTTTATATTTTGTAACGTATTTTAAATTATTTTAAAAAGAGTCACAAAAAATAGTTTTATGATTTTCAGCAAATTAATTAACTAAAATATAATTTTTCTACAAATTTTTTGATTTTTTTTTCAGTCTACTAATTTTCAGCAAAAATGTTATTAATTTTTAGCAGGGGTTTTTTCATTTCTAATCTACTAAGTGTTAGCAAAACTTTTGCTGAATCTACTAATTTTGATGCTAAAACCCAGCTCGCTGATTTTTAGTAAAAGATTTTGCTGACATTAGCAATTTTTTTGACTAAAATTTTGTTGACTCATCAAAATTTTTTGCTGACTTTTCTAACTTTTTTATTTGAGTGTACTTCAGATATTGGCCATTTCCACTTTTCTACTTTTTTCTGTGTTTGAATACTACTATATGTCAAAAATAGCTATTCATCAAAATCAGCTCATGTACAAAATCCTTCTTCGATTTTTTTGTAGGATCAATTTCAGGCATCGATCAACAAGGGTTAATATTTTTTAATACTAATGATTTATTACTTTGAAAATTTTACTTAATCAAGAACTAAATTTGTTTTCAGTTGGCTAATTTAAACAAAATTCAGTTCAAACCATCATTTTTATTATGTGCGACAATTTTGACATGGGTTGACGATGAGCCAGTTATTTAATATTTCGGAATTAAGTTAGTTTAATCTAACAAAACAATTTACAGTTTATTCTTAAAATTTTTTTTATCAAAAATAATGACTTCCCTCCAAATCCGCCAAAATTAAAACGGTCCACACGCTACGCGGATAGAGGATTGGGCTCCCTTCAGTATTACTTTTTTTTTTTAAATCCCCATGATGTGTGCCAAGGAAGCGACCAATATCAGTTTGTTAAATGTAATCTTTAAATTTTTTAAAATTATTTATTCGCAATTGGAGCTGTGAAAATAATGCAAAATTTTAGCCAGTTTTTTGGTTTAGTGTAGTTAAGCGTTAACAATTTTATTGAAACCAAATATTTTTTTTCTGAGTTGTCGGGATTAAATAAGTTTCAAACAAATGTTTGTGTTTTTTACAGTTATATTAGTTTTTTGTTTTTATATACATCGAGATTAATTGTATGTTATTTTCAATTTATAACGAGCTTTCAACCTCCGTATATTTACAAAAATAAAGCAAATCAAACTTGATACTAGTATTTCGATCTGGCTAAAGATCTCAATTTTTTTTTTTTTTTGTATGTTTTAATAAAAAAATTATTTTTATGAAAATATGTCTTTTTTAAAAATCGGGAAAATTTTGAAATTCTGAAAGCAACCCCTACATTTTTTTCGAAAACTTTGAAAAAATTAGATAGTTTTTTTCATGAATCTTAGTCTAACTCAGGGTTGTTCTTTTTAAAATTCTACATTTTGTTTTTTTTTTTTAAGAATCAGCCTACCACTACATGTGAGAATTAGGAAAATTTTCTAACTTTTTTAGAATGGGGCTACCATATTATACTGTGGCTCGAATAAAGTTAATCTACAAAAGTAGTAGTTTAATCAATTTTGATTTTTTGTTTGTCTATTCAATCATATTATTCCATATTTAGCAATATGCCAAAATCGACTTTTTGCGAAAAAGAACTTTTTTATTGTTGAAAATGGTTCTTTAGGGTATCAGAAGCAACTTTTGTTCCGTGACTTTTTTATAATTCCGTTATTTACAAAATTACCGTTATTTTTAGGTTCTTGAAGAAAATCAAAATTTTGACCGTTAAATTTCCAGAATTCGACCAAATGTTGTTTGGATACTTTGTACAAAATCATATGGCGAGTACTTTTGCAGAACATATGAACTCAAAATATTTGCAAATACAGGGTGTTTTGATGCATTTTTTAAAAGAAATGAATTTTACGCCATCTAGCGGCAATAATTTGTACTAACAAAATTCAAAAATTAGAAAGGTAATTGAATACCTTTCCAACAAAAAAAACAAACTTGAAAATCGGATGAAAAATAACCGAATGAGAAAGAAAAGATCTATAAGATAATGAGATAGTACCAAATTTATATTAAAATATGTATGTAAATTTTATTAAATTGATCATTAAAGTTTACATTTTTAGTTTTGCGAAAAAAATTCTAGTTATTTTACTAGAATTGTATTGTTGGGTTTTTCTGTAATTTACAAGGACAGTCCACAAAGTGAACCTACCCGGTTTCTCTGTAAATTTGACTTATTGTTAGTTAAAATTTTTTTTTATTTCTTTATATAAGATCAAGTCTGGTTTATTACGAAAAAAATAAGAGGTTTTTTAATAAAATCTGTCAAAAATTTTAAAAGTAACATGGATTTAAACAAACACTTTTTAACATGGTCAAATTTACAAATTAGGTAAGTTCACTTTGCGGACTTTGCTTGTAAATTACATGAAAACCCAACGATATAATTCAATTCTTATGGCGGCATCGCATTCAGGAGGTCATAATACATAAGGATTGGTGGGTCTGGTTTCTGGGTCAGAACCTTTTTATATTTTTGTGAGGCTGTGTAATTCATAAGCACGCAAAGGTGACGGCTAAAATATCTACTGCCGCTTTATCGCAATAGTAAATGAAATATATGTATATTTACTTATCACATGGAAAGGAATTTTGTTTCCCAAAGTGAAAACAGTGTCTATGTTCTTAATAACTAATGTATAACTAATTTCAGTAGCATAAATTTACGTTTTTTTAAAAATGCACCCTGTTTTTTTTAATCAATTAATAAAATTTGTCGAAAATAGGCTGTACTGTTTGTAATACGGCACAAATTCGGCTGAATATTATGCCTTGGGAGACAACATTTGATGACTAAAATATCTAAAATTCTGCCGTGGTGCTTGAAGATAACATTCCTACTTCAAAAGTTATAAGTGAATGAAGGTCAAAAAACCCCATTTTTTTCATTTTTTTCGCCTTTTTTTTACATTTTCCTAATTTTCTTGTAAACGAAAAATGCGATCGCCAAGCACCACGGCAGAATTTTAGATTTTAATGTCATTAACAACTGTGTTGCATGGCAAGCCATAATATTCAGCCCAATTTGTGCCGCGCTAAATGTTAGAAGTAGTATTTTCTTACTTCCAAATTTTGTTGTTGCCACTTTGTTTTTTTCAGTGTATTATTCCAACAAAAACCAAAAATGGAAGATTACTACCCAAACTAACTATTCAACACATAAAAACATTGATTTTGCAGCTATTAACATAAATAATGCGTTAAATTCATAAAAAGTCAAAAAATCCAAGTTTTAAGGGCCACCCTAAATATCCGTTTTAGGACAAGTGAGGGGCATTCTAATAAGCAAGTAGGGTACCTGACTCTACCCCCGAAACATATAAAATCATTCGGGATTAATAGCTTGAAAATTAAAAAGTTGTTTTTTTTGGCATATTGCTATCCATATTATTCATAAAGTTCTTGCTTTTTGCTTGCCCCTTTTTAAAGAGATAATTGTATAATTAAGCTAACTGGGTTATTCGTTAACATACGTTTGGATTAAATATTCATTTTGGGAGAGATAAGAAATAAATTTTAGGTATTTAATTTTTAATGACAATATGGGGAATGATAAATTGAATTATGATCCTTAATTCATAAACAGGCAATTTTTAAAATTATATTATATTTTAAAAGGATTTTAATGACATTTTGAAATGGTTTATATATATGTCTATTAAAAAAAAATATAAAGAAGGCAATTACACCAATCCCTCGATTTACATGATATTCTGCTTATACGATTTTTTTAAAGCTTGTGTAAATCGAGGGATATTTAAATTGACTCGATTTATACGATTTTATTCAATTTTGTTATTTTTTTCGTAATAAAAAAAAACTTACAGCCGAAGCTACACTCGATGTCTTGCGCCCTGTGTTTGAAGATCGCATTATCAGCCGCAGAGCTGATGTCGTTTGGCCACCTCGGAGCTGCGATTTGACACTGTTGGACTATTATTTGTGGGGTGCCGTCAAAGATAAGTGTTACGCCAACAAGCCAGAGACAATTGACGCTTTAAAGGACAATATTCGTGAAGCCATTGGTGAAATACAGCTGCACACAATCGATAATGTGATTAAAAATTGGACCGATTGTGTAGGCTACTGCATGGCCAGCCGAGGCAGCCATTTGAATGAAATTATTTTCCATTATTAAGCGGAGGGATTGTACTTTCAAATAAAAAAAGAAATTTGAGAAAATATGCAGTAGTTTTTTTTTATAGCATTATCAAAAAAAAAAAGTTATTTGGCGGACCCTTTTTAATATAAATGTATATGATTTTTTTTTTCACATCTAATTTTAAAATACATTGATTTATATTAAAATTTTCATTATTATTTGAAAAGTGAAACAAAATAAAGGGTGTCCCAAGAAGAGCGCAATTTTTAAATTTTAAATAAAACAGATATTAAAAAAAAAATCGTGAAACTTTATTATATCGTAAAGTAGACAGAATGAGGTTATGTATGGAACAATATATCGTGCAGATGACTCCCGCGGCTTTGCTGGCATGCACGCGATCTTTTAATGAAATTTTCAATGACGGTTTTGCATGAATGCTGCGGTATTTCATTAATGCAGCGTCCAATTTCCTCTTTTAAGGCTTGAGTCGTCGTCGGCTTATTCGCGTAAACCATCGACTTCAAAAAACCCCAAAGAAAAAAATCTAATGTTTTTAAATCGCACGATCTAGGCGGCCAATTCTGATCTCCAAAACGCGAAATAACACGACCGGGAAATGACTGATGCAGCAATTGAATTGTTTCTCTGGCTGTATGACATGTGGCGCCGTCTTGTTGGAACCACATGCCCTCCACATTCATTTCTTCAATTCTAGGCAAGAAAAAACTGGTTATCATTTCACGATACCGAACACCGGTGTCGAATTGAGGTGGATGGATTTTGAGCGACATCATCACGTACAGCTGCGACATTTTCGGTCGATCGACCTGGTCGATGGCGCGTTGTTGTCTTTACATCACTAACAGACCCAGTTTCGGCAAATTTATACATTAATCTCTTTACAGTTGACTCTTATGAAGCATTATTGTGACCCCAAATTGATCGCAATTTGCGAACTGTAGCCGCAAAACTTTCACCATTTTGGTAAAACAATTTCACAATGAGAATGCGTTGTTCATTCGTGTAGCGCTCCATTTTTACTAACCTCGTACCTTCTACTAGCAAACAATAACAATTGTTCAAATGTCAAACAATGACACTTCGAATGCTGCCAGATTTAAAAATTGCTTTCTTCTTAGGACACCCTTTATTAGCGCGGATTTCCGAACAATTTTAAAGGATTTTTCGAAGTTATATCAAAGTGTATCAAATTATATATAACTTGATCAAACTAGATAGACCCATTTTTCGGATCAAATTATTTTATTTTTTATTTTATTAATTAATAATCATATAATTACAAATTATATACTATTACCCTAACCGAGCACTGGCTACTATGGCCTTCGGCGCGTTGTAGCGAAAACAGACCAGTGCCTCTGGTGGGAATCGAACCCACGACCCCCGCACTGATAAGCCAGCACGCTACCAACTAGCCTAACGGGGCGCACTCTAAGAAAATATTAACAATTTCAAATGCATTGTAATGATAAGAAGTAAATTTTAAATGTCTTCTCAACTATTGGAGAAGAACATTTTCAGGAAAATTAAAAAAATTGGCTTTTAAATTTAAAAAAGAAGCACTGTTGCCTGTAACCTATCTATACTTAAGACAAAAACGAAAACGTTTATAGAAACATTTTTTGTAATAATTTCTAATTTAGAGACACAACATGTGGTCAAATTATACTAAAAACTTAACACCCAGAAAACAGACTCAGTTGTGGTCACCGAATTTGTTGTGAATCGAATTCTTTCGGATACGGCAATTATGGTAATGTTTAATTATATTTTTAGAAGTGAAAGCTAATATTTCTTTTGTCTAACCCAATATTACATTCCAAATAAATATTATTACGTTCCACAAAATTTTATTGAATTTAAAAATTTTTTTTTAATTTTTTTGGTATTGAACCGTGGCCATCAGATTAGTGGCCCTCTGTCCAACTGATTGCACCATTATCACTTTTAATTTGCATTGCCTTATTTGCTATTCAAACATTTGAATATTTTATTTTATTAAAAAAAATCTTTTTGTGTTTGTCTTTTCCGAGATTTGAACCCGGAAGTTCGGAGTACAAGGCAAACTCTATACCCACTACACAACAAACACTTATAAATGTTGAATGCTAAATTTGAATTTAAATATTTTGTTAGGAAAACGAACATTGTCTCAAATTCGTTTACCAATACTAATCATTAGTTTCTTCTGTAAACAATACAATCCACAAAACGAAAATCTAATTTAGCGGCATATTTGATTGTGAATACCGAATTTGCAGTATACACTTTGGATTATCTACAATTAAAAAGAAAATAAAAAATTGCCAGAAGGTACTATTTCTGTTGTATTACCACAAAAAAAAAGGTTTCTTCTACCGTACACAAATACTGAAAGAATTTTGTTTGAAAAGTTCATTGGAAATACCAATGATTGAATAAATAGAATGCTTTTTAGTTCCTGTTCCCTCTTTTTAAATTCCAGTACAGTATTTTTGCTTTATTAATCGATTATGGATAGTTGCAAATAAAATATCATCGTATCGAATAAGGTTTAATGGTTTCGACCGAATTCCAACCAATCCCTTTTCTGGGTGAAGCTTTACTTTAATATTAATTTCTAGGAATATTAAAGTGAGTAAAGCTTATGTATTTAATGAATTAAATAAAAAATGAGTAAGACCGCTATTTTGCTAACGTATATTTTTGATTTTTTTTATAGAAAAACTATAGAATTAAAGAACAAAAATCATCAGAAAATCTTTTCTGTATATAGAAAATATGTTTTTTCTAAAAGTTTATGAAACATTTACCTTAAAAACCTTTTCCTATTTTAGAGATTAAAATCCATTTACGTACTAAAGAAATGTACTCCCAAATGAAACCTGCTGAAGAGAATTCAGTGAAAATGTATTTATAAAATCGGGAAATTCTTTAAATAGCATAAAGTGAAATCAAAAATAAGAAAACTTGAAAAATATTCCTGTAAATTGACAAGGAGTAAAAAGCGAAAATCAGCTCCCCTAAACAAACCATTTCGAAATTCAGTATTGTATAACAGGATTCAAGAGGTCTATTTAGTGGCCAAACAAATAATAAATATTAATAATACATGTCATATCTCTACACACAGAGAAAAAAAGTGCCAACCGAATCGAAAAGTGTATTTTATTGGTAGCAACCAATAATTACGGTTAGCACAACCATATTTAAATTTGATTTGTGGATGTTTTGGGTGTTGCAACTATTCTTTAGTTGTATTAATCAAATTTTGTTGTGAAAACCAATACTCAGTTGTTCGAACCAATTTCAGTCATAGTAACCGAATTTGAGTAGCAGTAACTGAATTTTAGTTGTCAAATGGCTATATTTTTTTCTGTGTGTGGTATCACAAATTTTGCCCAAATTTAAATTTTTTCTTTGCCAAACATTTCGACAAAATTTAGTTTTTTTTTTCATTTGCTGTCAAATGATGTGAATTTAAAGGAAAAATAAATTGTGTGATTAAAAAAAGTTTTGCAACTCGATTTCTAAATTTTGTTGGCTGTCATTATTTGAATTATTGGACAAATAGTTCTACAAAAAAATAGCACAGTCCTCATATGAGGACTGTGGGCCTTAATGGGTTAAGGAAAGAAAGTAAAAATAAATAACTAAATATTATTTAATTTTGATTTTTTTAAGTAAATTGGATATTTTGTTCAGTTTTTCTCGTTAGTTTATTGTTATTTCCTATAAAATACTTTATAATATGAGAAATATGTAATTTTCTTTTTCGATTTACACGATTTATCATGTCAAGCGAGGATGGTTGTATTTATATGTGGTTGCAAAACATATACATTAACATATAGTATAGTAATAATAATTGGTGGCGTATACTCTATTTTTTTCGATTTAGCAAAATTTATATCACTCATACGTAAAAAAAAACCTGCACTTTGAAAACACTCATAGAAATTTCACTACGAACTTTAAAATCGAAAATATTCTGTTTATTTAAATAGGAAATGGTGTTAAAAACAACTAATCATTGTTGTAAGTACCTTGTGAAAAATGGACCAGTTACACTGGCATGGTCACGTGACTGGAACTATGTGTGTACGAACCTGTTCTAGTTTCAGTTCTGTAACATGAAAGTGACCGGTACTTTTAACATGGGTTTGTCATAGAATGTGGCAATTGCTATCTTTGGAGCACCTTGTGATGTGGCGAATAACTTGGCGAAGATATATTATCACCGTACCGACTGAAATGAATACGCTACGAGACAAATTAGTATAACCTCTCACTTCTTATTCACCAGGTGTCATATTATGTACGGGTTGCTAAATAGTCCGTGCGGAACCACCTGTTCAAAAAACCTTCAAAAAGTCAAAACAAAAATCAATTTTAATATAAGCTACACAACCAAACTCTATAACAATACATTCACTATAACAATTTAAGTTTTCAAAATATGGACGTAGCTCATTAAGGCGTACATAAATATTCTAATGATTACAAAACGTATTGCTGAATTTTATAGCCAGTAAACAAACTTTTTGGTTGGAGCCAATTATTTTATTTACACCAATTATATTTTCAGGGCAATGCATTTAAAAATTGTAATACAATAATTGGTTTTCAGGTAAACTCAGTGTAGGTACACTCAGAATATTATGTAGTTTACTGTTTGTAGTTGAATAAAAATGTTTTCAGTTGCGTTAAAAATAAAATAATAAATAAATGTTTTTTTTTTAACTTTTTTATACATTTATTAAAACTAGTTTATTACCATTATCCGATTTTTTTTTAGTTTAATTTATTGTTTTCTTTATATAAAGTTTCATACAAACATGGAATATTGTCCTTTATTTGTTTGTATGTTATAATTGTTATAACAAATATAAATTATTTTTTTCCAAAAAAATATTCAAAAACTTTGTGTATGTTTTTTTATTAAAATGGTTTGTTTATATACAAAATAATTTCAATTGAAATGACAAGATATTGGAAAAGCTAACACAAATATTTGTGTGTATAAGTTTTGTAGCAAAAAAACAAAGAAAAACAAAAAACTGAACTAAGTTGAAATAAGTGAACATAACTTTTATTTTTCCTGATTTGTGGTTAAAATTTGAACTTTTATTTTTAACTTAATATTCATTTATTTATATTTACTTGTTAGTTATTTAACCGATATATAACAATAAATAACGAGAAATATTTGATTTAAATGAAAAGTAAGTAGACCGCCTTTTAAGTGCTTTATCAATTATGTTAAATTACATTTTCAGTTAATTTGAACTACAAACTATTTTCAGTGTATAATTTATATATACATATATATTATGAAAACCATTACAATATTAATAGAATGAAAAAAAAATTTGAGTTGTTATATAGACCACTGAACTTATTGTAAAAGAATACTGTCAAAACGCTTTTGAAACGCTGGTGAAGCGTCTCAAAATAGTGGTCTCCCAATAACTTATTTGTTTAATTTTTACTACCACTGCAAAATGATAAAATGTGGCCAAAACTAAAAAAAAAAATTTTTGGATTTTTTTGTAACTTTGATGGCAAACGAAAATTCATATGCCCAAACAAAAGAATCAGCCACCTTTGTTATTGTAAGTGGGTTATATATTAAATTTAATGATACATTAAAGTTGCAAATTTTCTTATATCGATTTCCTTATTAAAAAATTTAATTTTCAAACGCCTAGGGATTACCTACCTGATTTTAGTTTTTTTTATAAAATTATATATATATCAAAATTATTTTCAATTTAATCATTGTTTGGCGATTTTATTTCGACAATGTATTTCCATTATTTATTTAATCCTAAGAATTGCCTTTTTAAGAAATAAAAAAAAAAGTTAAACAACAATATTTTAATAAGTTCAAGAACATTCTTGGGACTTCTTGAGGGTTGGGGCTTTACGTTATTTGATAATACTTAATGTATATTAATGAGCACCATACATTTGAGCTGCCTTTTTTTTAGCCATTTATTTAACTGGAAGCATTTTTGTGGCATCATGTATTGCAAATAAATTATTGGTAGAGGCATCACAAAAGTACAAAAATGCACAGGAAATGTACTATGTACATTACGAATTTTGGAATTTTATCAAAATTGGTCCATGTACTATGACAATACATATGCAAATTAAAAATTTATTTGATTGTAATATATTCCTGAAAATCATTAATTTTTTTATGGTTTATCATTGTATTGAAGTGATCGTATTAACAATCATTTTTAAGGTGAAAATCATGCGATAGGAAAAGTACATATTACTTTTTTTAGGGTTGCCGCATAAAAATGTGGCAACTCCATGAAAAAATTCGCTTGCATTTCTCCCTAAAACGAATTATTATTTTAGTCACCAACAATTTATATCGAACTAAGTTCAAATAATAAAATGATCACAGAAAATCTATGAAAACCTGAAAAAGTTTATACTTTTACACATAACTTCTGAATATATGGATCAAATTTGATAATTTTGGATTTCAGGCTTCAGGCGGTATTTGTAAATAGTTTGCCAAAATATCAGACAAATTGTAATACACGTTAGTGCATCTTCATTGCATTTTACTTGTCCATTTTAATATGGTCAACCCCTGTGTATATTGCAACCAAATTAAGGAGACTGACATTCCTGCAGCATTATTCATGCACCATCAATTAACAAACGCTATTTACATCAATTAACAAAGAAGTTATAGAGTATAGATTTTACCACTGTGCACTGGCTGTTACTGTCTGTTTACTTTTACACTCGAAAAAATGTATTAGCTTTAAAATGACAATGTACATAACTATTTTCGCCTACGACTACTTTTATTTTGTTTAAGAGTTAAGAATGAAATTGAAAAATTTAACGATTTTGGAGAGTAATTTTTAGCAATCTTAGATATGATGTTAAAAAATAGACTTTTTTTTACTAGTTTTTATTATATATCTTTATAAAAATAAGGATCAGCAACAAAATAGCACAAATTTAATGTATAACTTATAAAGCAGAGTAACAAAATAATATATATAGGGTGGAAGGGGTGGTTTCGCCAATGGGGCACATATGATTTTCCCCTGATCTTCGCTGCATTTAAAAGAGTTATTAAATATTCCTTTTCATAATTTGTGCAGTTATTGATCATATTTCATGCCACTAAATTTTACATTTGTACTTAACACGTGCTCGATGACGGACATGTTTTTGTGTTTTTTGAATTGCAAAAAAAAAAAATTATTATAGAGTTAGTATATTATGGATAACTTTTTCATTGTGTGTATTAAAACAAAATACATTTTAAGATGTCGAAGCGTTGATATTCATTTACTATATAAACACGAATTTTTTTAAAATTTAATCGTAAAAAGTGCAAAAAAATTAAATTATATGAGCGGTTGAGCATGGGGCACATACGCCTTATTTTCTGGGGGTTGTAAGACTTTATAAGACGTATCGTTATATTAATTAGTTCCATAGTTATATGTGTTGCACCGGTCAGACGTAATTTACATTTAACAAATTCGAAGGAAATAAACTTATTTTAAATATATCTTACTTTATGATTATTTAATACAAAATCTAAGCTGTCCACTAGAACCGTTATATTTCTAGCTGAGAAATGTGCAACATCAAATTGTCGAATTTATCCCATGGGTGGGGCAGTTAAACCGATTTCAGTTATTTTGGAAATCTTAAAAAAATTCTATAAGGAATAAGGATAATTTATGTTTAAAACATACAAATTATTTATTTTTCCAAAAAAAAAAATCTTCGGATGAAAACAAGTAGCGAATGCTTACCCCTCTAGTCTACTTTTAAAAAATAATTTAGTAGAAAAGTTAGTAAAACGTTTTGTAAATCAAATATACTATTTTTGAGCAAATTGTTTGCTAAAATGTTGTTTTCAGCTAAAATTTTAGTAATACTTATTCAGCACTTAACCCTTTTGAACTAATGCTTTACTAATATTGGACTAATGTTTCAGTAATTTTTTTTGTCAAAAAAATTGTGCTGATTAGCACATTAATAGTGTAGACGACAACCAGATGGAAAGATATACGCAGAATGAATTAGATGTCGCTGCATGCCGAGATGTAGTAATGACGAGAAAAATTATACTAAAAAGTACCACGCTACGAGTAGTAAGACATATAAAATATCAACAATGGAAGATTTTTGTATCTGGTTTTCATACATAAAACAAAATTGTGGATTGAAACAACTTTAATTTTTTGTTGTCACCGGCGTGTGAAAGTAATTGTACATTAATTAAATAAACTACAAAATAAAACATTAAAATTTAAGAAAGATTAAATTGTGTATTTGCAGACCAAATGTTTATAGAGATGAATAATCTAGCGTGGTCAAATTGCAAACAAATATACAACAGGTAGACAGACTAAAGCGAAAGCCAAAGACACTCATCTTAGGTAGAATTTTATGTTTCCTTCTTATTATGGCAAAAAAGGGTTGTATAGTATATGTTATATTTTGCTATTTTTTAGTTTCGTTTCTGCGACATTTACGTTCCTTTAAAAGATAGCATCATTAAGAAAACCATCGATGTAAATAGTTGGAAGATAATTTTGTTTACGTTATATATAATTATATATATTTTTTTAGATATTACATTAATTCATGTCGTCATTTTGGGAGTATGAGCATTTTAATATTTTGTAACGTATTGTAAATTATGTTTAAAAGAATCACATAAATAAAGTACAGTTTTTCTACAAATTTTTAGAGTTCTTTTCAGTCTACTAATAATCAGCAAAAATTTTATGAATTTTTAGCAAGGGTTTTTAATTTCTAATCCACTAAGTGTTAGCAAAACTTTTGCTGAATCTACTAATTTTGTTGCTAAGAGTCAGCGAGCTGATTTGACATTAGCAATTTTTCTGCAAGCACCCTCCTGACTAAGCTTTTGCTAACTCAGAAAAATTTTTTGCTGACTTTACTAATTTTTTTTTGAGTATAGTCAATTTAAATTTTATACCCAAAGAAATTCTCACAAATCATCAATTACTTACACATCAAAAATCGTTACCAAATCGATATCTTAACAAGATATTTCGAAACCAATACGCAAAAGTTTTGCAATTTTAATTTATATTCTTGTAGAATGTTTAAGGTTTTTGATTAAGTTGTGCAAAAAATCATATTCTGGATACATATTTCTAGTTTGTTGGTAGCAATATTTTATGTGTAAAATCGCCAAGAAAATCGCCATTCGCTTGAAAAGTCTACATAACATTCGCACATCGCCATTTCGAAAATTAAATGGCAAAACCAGTTTTAAAATGGCAACGTTTGGCGAGAAATCGCCAAATCTGACAACCCTGGGCACCATATAAACAGATTCTTATTAAGTTATTTTGAACCAGTGCGTCAGTTTTACTGTCACAATATCAGTACATATAAAATGAATTCAGTATAATGTCCACTTTGTTGCAGTCAAGGTACTAAATCCTTTGGCACTAACTGTCATGTTTTAATCCACCGTTAACGACTTTGAGCCAATTCAATGACCAGTAACAACTTCAACTGCAACTGCCTTAGTTGCTTCAGTACACTTTGATGTTATATTACTTTTTCGCCAGTTACATGATATATCTGGTTTCAACCAGTCAAGTTTTAGCCACCATTACTATAGTCACGTGATTGGTCATTTCACTCAAATTAACACTTTTTGTTATAACACAATTTTGGTTTCACCAGTTTCGTGACGTGCCACCCAATTATATATTACAGAATTGTCATTTTGGATCAATCGACACTTCATTTCCAGTAGGGTAGTTTCTACTCTTTACTGTGTCTCAATAATAATTATTTTAAAAATGTATGATTCCACCCCCTGAAAGCTTGCCCAAGTTCATGACAAGACAAATATAACGTTGTTTATGAATTTAACAAGTTATATGCGTATTAAAAACAAAACTAAAAATGTTGGGCTATAACATGAACTCCTCTATTCAGCTGATGTGTTTCGCCAACATGGTTGTTGTTGACAAAATATTTACTTAAGTTGCTAATTATGATCATTAACATTGTTTGTGAATGACATTGTTTTGAAAACAAAAAGTAGAAAATATTATAAAACCCGTCAACCATTTGACAGAGGTATCAAAAGCTGCATTCTTTTAATGGCGCAATTAAGAAAAAGTCATAATATTTAATATGATTATTATTATATGTGTTCACGGTATTAGTGTGAATGATATCCAAGTAAGAACGAGGGCGATCGCAATTTATACGAGTAAATAAATATGTATATACACAGAACCATGATTCTACTCGGTATGTCAGGGCCGGTTGTACCCTGGCATAACATCAATCGGGTGTAACGTATGCAATCAAATTGGTGTCAAAATGAATCTTAATTGAAGAAAACTTTTAAATTTTATTTTTTTTTCATCACACTTTTCAACTAATGTTAATGTTGACACCAAGAGTATTTAGGAGTTAATTTAGTTCAGAATATCTTTTGTGCAGGTTTATAATTTTCGTTCAAATATATATAAAATCCCGCAGTCTCCACCTTTAATTCCTATGCGGCACTGCACGCGTCAACGTTGTTCAATTTGGCCAAAATTTGGCAAAAAAAAAAGCACGACATCCTCACATATTGCGTCATAATACTTCAAATCAAGTTTCTTAAAATTCAATAATAGCAAGCAAATCTTCGTAAGTTATTCGTAAAATGAATTTAATAAGTCGAGGGTCATTTTGTGATGCAGGAACATGTGGGTCAATCTTGTGCAAACTATTTAAACAACCTTGAGAATTTATGATAAAATAAAACTACAAAAGGTGCAAAAGTAGCTAATTTTATATTTATTCTATGACAAGAAATTAGTAGTGTCCGACCGAACAGTTCGGCCAGAAACTGCATTTGGTCTGTATTCGGTATTTTAAAGCATTATGGACAAATTTGGCGGATGGAAAACTGTTTATTGGGCTGATTAGATGCTATTTTGACAGTCGAATTTGAAGAAAAGTCTGTAGTTAAGCAATGAATTCACTGTTCGGCCCCAGAAAGTTCGACCAAATTGAAAATAGTTTAACTTTATAGCTAAACTTCGGCTTTTCTCTCAAATTTTATACACAAAATCGAATTAAATCGGCTCAACAAACATGTTTCCAATACCAAAATTTGTCATCATTGCCTCAAGATATCAAAAAACCGACAAAATATAGGTTTTTGGCCGAACTGTTCGGTCGTACACTAGAAATTAGCCTTGTTATTACCAAAAAACACAATTTCCTCGAAATACGCAAAAGTCAATTTGCTGCCCTATCCAAGTGACTGGGAGGATATTTTTAAATTTGTTTATTTTTATTCTCTGAGATGTATTCAACAAATCCATGAGTTCAAATCACAATTTCTTCGATTTTGGTGAAGAAAATTTTTTAATATTTGAAATTGGAGATTTGAAGTATATCCCAAAAATATTTGACATCACCTAAGGACAGGTTAACGATGTTTCAATTGAAGAGTTCCAGTGACAATTCATAGATCTATTGCAAAATTCATTGATATCATGCAGATAATTCTCTCAGTGTAACAACTTTAAGCACAAAATCTAAAATTATTAAAGTTTCATGAATTTAGTATAAAAAGAAGAATTGCGTTTAAGTTCTGCTAACAACAGTTATGACTTGTCGTTTTCTTTGTTACTTGCTACTGGCTAGCAAAATTGATACTGTATCTTGTGCAACTCAATGACAAGAATGATTTAAAAACTTTGCTTTTAAAGTATCAAAAATGTTTCTTCAAACATCAAAAAGGATTAATATTAAAATAAAAAAAAATAAATAAACTTTTGAGAGTAAACTAAAAAAGTTTGATGAATTTTATAAAATTTATGTTCGTAGAATTTAAATGAAAATTGCAAATTTAATAAGCTAGACGAACTAAATTTAAAGGGTAACTTGTTTGTGGGTAACAAGGACCGGTCTTAAGTCAGACTTTCTATATGAAAAGAAAGGCTTACATTAAGATTTTTTTATTTATTAAAATTTTTTATTTCATATTTCGATCGTGTGAACGAAAAATTCGTATGTAGAAATAAAAAAAATACATCTTGATAAACAAACTCCTTGCGCAATATATTAATTTTTTTAAATGCCTTTTTATTTCTATTTTTTAAATGTCTTTTTCGAAAAAACAACGTATTGAAAATCCGATCAATAGGTTTTTTTTGCTAAAGAACTTTTTTAGTCATTTTACACTTAATAAATGCTCAGATTTGTCTTTTTTCTTATGTTCCAAAACGTTTTAATCGATTGCGAAATTGGATGATAAATTCTGCAGAAATGGTAGAATTTAGTAAAACCTGTCTAAAAACACGGATTTACTTGTTAATGATGAACATTTTTCAACCAATTTGATATCCGAATGTTAATCAATTTCTTTTATGTATTTATCATAAAAAACAAACACAAAATATTTGATTTTCAAAATTTGATGTATAAAAAACCGCTTTTAAACATGCAAAACTTTAATGCAAAGCTGGGGATACCATTACAATCATCGTGGCGGAAGTATTTGGATCAATGGTCGGTACTCTTGTTTTATATTTCGAGTTGCGCAGTCTAATTAAATCACTAAGTCATGTTATGTAAACTAATTTTTTTATATCAGGTAGTGTGTTTTCCGTTATATTTATTTAACCTCAGTCAGACATTTGATTAAAACATGAATACTATTTAGTATTTAACAATTTTCTTTAATCAGTAGGATTTCATGTTAGGGTTATAACATTTTTTTTTAGCAAATTTTAAAAAGTACAACCGCGTAGGTCTGGGAAAAATATTAATAAACACAATAAAGTTTTCAACATTTTACTCATAATTATAGTGATGTTCGGTATGTACTGATATAAATACACTGTGCTGCACTGCAAAATCACTATACAAGTGGCTTAGTGTAGGTTGTAAGTCTAGCTAAGTGTATTACAAAACTGGTTTGAGAAGTTGCTTCAAAGTTTCGAAATAACGAGGAAAGAGTGATTTTGCGACTGACGCATTTAAACATTTCTAACTCACTAACTGTTAATCAATTTTGAATTTCAAATACTTTTCTCAAAACTTAATTGCATTAAACGTCGCAAAAAACCTGTGGAAAAATCTTCGAAAGTTTAAAAATAAGAATACTTTGGTTTCCCTTGCAAACCACCATACAACTTTTCACCAAGCTGCAACATTGCGCACAGAGAAAAATTTAGCGATTTGCCAACTGAAATTCGTTTACTTCAAATTTCAGACGGCTGGCACAAATCAACATTAGTTTTCACAACAAAGTTCGGTTAATTCAACTGAATTTTAGTTGCAACACCCAAAATATTGAGAAATCTAATGTTAAAATCGTTGTACAAACTGAATTTATAAGTTGTTACCATTAATATACAATTTTCCTTTCGGTTGGCACTTTATTTCTCTGTGTGTGCAATTAATTTTTCAGTGAATATCTTTCCCAAGTCTAATGAGTTCATTTTGTATTGGTTTGGATCTGAAAGTTAAAAACCATAAACAAAAAAAGTAAATTAAATAAAAAAAAACTCTTATAAGTTATAATAATCAACATATATGCATTCATTTATGAACTCATTCATGCTCATATATGAAGTAAATCGAGGTCATACATGCCCACATACCATCATATGGGATACATATAAGTTCATATGTGGTCATATATGCAAATACTACCTCAACTTTCGTTAATAAATACATATGAATATTCACATATGAAAATGTATGCATATGAATGATTATATATGTAAATATTACCTCAATTTTCGTTAATACATACACATGAACATATATAATTACACATATGCACATGTATGAATCATTTATGAACACATATGAATCGTGTATGGATGCATGGGGACATGTATGAAGCATGTATGGATCCATATATGTCTATTTTGAAAAAGGACTTTTAAATTCCCATCGATTCTTTTGCAGAAGACGTGTCAACGTGAAATTGTGGACGTTATAGCTTTTAAATATTGTCTACCTAGCCCACCACTCCTCTCAATTCATAAAACATTAAGAAATAAGACGAATCTAATGTCGGTTTCAAAAAGTGCGGAAAATTTTTGAAGTAGATCATATATACTTTCTTTACGCAGCGCCACAAAATTGACCCCTAAAATGGAGAACAAGAATACCGGCCACGCTGATTTGAATGGCGTACCCTGTTTTTTTACTTATGGGCCATAATATTTTTTTTTTTTTGCAAATTTTCATTAAATTTTAGCATGTTTTAACGCAGTTTTTTATACATAAAATTTTCAAAATCAAAGATTTTATCTTAGTTTTTTATGGTAAATGTGAACATATAAATCATAAATCATATATCCAAATTTCATTAAGATCGGAGAGAACCCATCGGAATTATCCCCTTGTGAGTCACAAATTTTGAAATGCGTGAGTCGCAAAAATTGTTCTCTTGCCGTTATCTCGAAAATTTGGAGGTATATTTAAACTTCTCAAACCTTTAATACACTCAGATATACTTCCAACCCAAACTAGGTCACTTGAAAAGTTATTGCAATTTTTTTATTTTTTAGCACCGTGTTATCAATAAAAAAACATTTTCTCACCATAACTTTGAAATTTTAAATTTAAATGATACTATATAAAAAAAATTACTATTTAAAAAAACTTTTAGAAATTGGCTTCGTTGAGGAAAACACTTTTTGTCCCGAATTAACTCAAAAACCTGATATTTATTACCAGTACAATATTGTCCATAATTTGGTCATTTGTAAATTTTTTGCAACAAAAAAGTTATAACCCTACACATACATATAACATTATGTTGATTTGCTTCACATATTTTGTATTTCCACAAAACTACCATAAAACGTTTACGTTTTATTGTTCCAATTTAACTAATCCTTCTTGTTTGTCAACCACGTAATCCACCTCAGGAATCAATGTCATATGGTTGTTAAAACGGAAGTGAAACATGATGTTGTTCTGTTGTTTTTAATGTTTAATTCATGTTGACGATTGAATATTGAATACTACTACTTCAACCTCTTTTCGGTAATGACTTTTCATAAAAACTGCAGAGTATAAGGTAGAACTTTATGAGAATTTAAAAACGGAAGAATAAAAAAAAAATGTGTGAATTATTTGAGCAATGAAAAAAAAAAAACGAAATATTTATTTTCAAATAAATTAAACTGCCAAAAAATGTGCACCTGCAATTGTAACATCCATTTAAAACAAAACAAAATACAACAATTTCCTGTTAACACACACGAATATTTATAATATAACATTTAGAAGTTCAATAAATTTTTACACCTTTACCTCGATTTATATAAACTAATTTATTTATCTCAATACTTAATACATTAAGAATTATTGAAAGAATTGCAATTTATAAAATTTTTTAAACAAAAATTTAAATCATCTCCTACAAAACTATTGTGTTAATCGAGGTATAGATGTGTAGTACTAAATTTATTACGTTTTCTTTTTCAGGGTACTCAAAAGATTGCATTACCTTATCAAGCCAATCAAAAACTTACAGTTAAACAAATCCTAACACACTTCAGTGGCATCGATGCATCAACGATGAAGAATCCTAAAGAAATATTTTCAGCAGACATACAGAAGGATCTTTTGCTATTGGAAGAGCAAGAGGGTTCAGTTAATTTTAAATTTGGTGTTGTCTATATGAAACCACGCCAATGTTGTGATGATGAAATGTTAAGTAATCGTAAGTACTTCTCAAAAATTATAGAACTTAATTTGTTTCCAGTGCGTATACTTTATTTGAAGACTACACTCAGAAGATAATGTTTTTTTTTTTTTTTTACTACTTTATTTTTTGTACTACTTTTTAGCACAATTATGCTTATTTTAGTATCATTATTGACTATTCTCATTTTAAAAATTACTGAATTTTGTAGTAATATTTGTTATTTTTGAAAACCAGTTGCTAAAGTTATGAGTGTAGGCTAATAATATTATACGTACCATATTAACATTAGTACAATAACACATACTTGGCTAAAAAAGCTTTCCGGTATAGTTAGTTGATTTTAAATATTTATCCACGATTTACAGTATGCGAAAAAACAAATTCGTGAACAAAAATTGTTGCAATTTTTTTTTTTTAATTTTGTTTGGATTTTTTTTTTACGAAGATATGAAAATTTAAAAGAAAAACATTTCTAATATATTTGCAATTTTATTCAGTATTAAAAAAATTTGCACATAATGGCGTAACGCAAAAAAAAAATTTCTGGTAAAAATGTAATCCACGATTTACATGTTGTAAACAAACAAAGTGCTATATAAAAAAACAGTTGCAGTATTTTTTTTTTACGAAAATATGAAAAAAAATATTTTAAAAACGTTGGGTTGACAAACTCAAGTGCGCAAAAAATGGCATATTTTCTAACAGTTTAGGTTCTGCCACCAAAGTGCCAACTTAAACTTATTATTTTAATATTGCAATTAAATTTAAAATGATTTCAACTAAAACTATATTATTATTACGGCAAGGAATTTCATGTAACTAAAAAAAGAAAATATGTGACTTCAGCCAAAAATTACAAACATGCACTTAAAACATGAAAAATATGCACTTAAAAAATCAAGGTTTAAAAACATAAAAATCAAGGTTTAAAAACATAAATGAGGAAATAATCTTACGCTTTTTTCCGTTAATGCAATATTTTAAAATGACCAAATGATTTTGCATAAATGAAAATTAAAAAATGCATCCAAATTATATTTTTTTTACAAATTAAGAAAACCACTTAAAATAAATGGAAAATATGCACAAATTTTCTTTAAAAAGAGCAAAATATGCATTAGAAAAGCACATATCACAAAAATAGCACACGAAGCCTTAGTAGCTAGTGCTCGGTTAGGGTAATTGTATATAATTTGTAATTATATTAATTATTTAATAAAATAAAAAAAAATAAAAAATATACATTCAAAGGTAAAGTATTCAAAACATACACTTTTGCCAAAATATGCAACTACAAGTCAATGCCACTTTGATCTTAATATGTTTATTCGAAAAATAGTTAGTCTATATAAGAGATGTCACAAATAGTGTATTCAGCACATTACCGAATATTCGGAATTATGTTAAAGCCAAATACCGGGTATTCATCTAATAGCACCTTAATACATTTTCATACAAATGTCATATAAAAGTACACTGTTCTTTAGATATAGACAGAATTAAATAAAATAATAAAACTTTCTTAGTTTGATAAAATCAACACCAACAGCCGTGCTTGACAAAGAAATTTAAGTGCCAGCCATTTAGTTCTTTAAAGTTCAAAACTAACTCTTTTTGTATTCATTACAGTGTTGTCTACCTGTACGTATGATTATTATTAATTAATATACGCCTTCGTATCGATTAAGAGCTTGTTAATATGTATATTAGGGTGACAATGAAATGTATGGGCAAATTTTTTTTCACAATAATAAAGAATATCGCGCAGATTATTGTGCCACTTGGTCTAAAACTCACATGCTGAAAATTTGAGCCAAATCAGATAACTCGATCAAGTGCACCTTTGAGGTCAAAGTTCAAATTTTGGTAAATTCAGTATATTTAGCTGTAATGGAGCTAAAATAATGCTTTTTATATTTGAATTATACCCAACTCTGAGCGGATTACTGTGCCACATAGTCTAAAGTGTGCATTATGCAAAAATTAGGCAAATCGGATAACTCTAAGAAGTGCACGTGAGGTCGAAGTTCAAATTTTGAGAAATTCCTTCTATGTTACTATAATTGTTCTAAAATTATCGCTTTTTTACGTATGTTGACTAAAATTGTTCCCAAAATTGACATCTTAAGTATTTTAAAAAATATTCAGAAATATTTTTGGTAAATTTAACCCTTTTGTGATACGCGGGTCAAAATTACCCATTTTCCTTAATTAGCCTTAAATCCATTTTTTTTTCAGTGTAAAACATAAATTTTAAAACACAAAACCATTCTTTTTAACTGACAGGTTTACCCTACTGTGCTTCGGTTGTCACAATGACCCATTAAAAACTAAACTTCAAAACCAATATTGAAAAAAAGTTATATGTGAATGTTTTTTCGTAAAGAAGCAAATGTCCTTTAGTTTTATTTTGATAAAATTATGTTTTTAATATTAATAAAGTAAATGTCCTTTTGCAATAAGTTTTATTAAATGTACTCATTTCATGAATTAGCATGTTTTGTATACTGCTGTCGATAGTTTTGAACAACCTGAAAAGAAACACAATAATTATTTAAATTAGTTAACTTTAAAAATATCTATTTTTTGAATAAATATTGCCGCTGTTCTTCGTCTTTTGTGATTTTTTCATGATAATCTTCAACAAGCTTAATACCTCGCTCGGCGCAGTCATTTACAATCTCTAGTTTTTGAATAATATCTTTTCCTTTTCTATATTCTTCACAATATTTCCAGGTACTAGAGTCCTGTTGTAAAAAATTCATTGAAATTTGGAATCTCTTCAAAAGTTTTTTCGTAATTTTAGAGACTAGTTCTATCAAAATTGATAAATTATATTAAGCAAAAAAAGTTTTACGATTTTCTTGTTTAATTAAAAACTTTTTCAAAATTCTTTCTCCTTCCTCTAACTCTTCATCTTCCATCAACGTCAACATTTTTTCGGTCATTTTGGTTTTAGTTTCTAGGTCTATTCTATCATCGAATAAAATGAATGCAACACATTCATCATTAAGTTAATACAGGTGATTAATAAACTTAGATTTGGCTCTATCTGCAATTTGTACATTTATTTTTGAATAATTTTCCAAATTTCTCAAAAATACTAAGTCGTTTAAGGGAGCTTGCTCGGCTTTATCTGAATGGAACCAGGAAAACGCGTAACACTTTATAATAAAGCCTGAACTTCAACTAGACTATTTATTTCCAATTCTGTAATTTCTGGTAATTGATTGCGAAATAACAATATCTTATGGCAATATATTCCCTTAGCCATCCATCTGGCTAAATGAAGAGCACCTGGTTTAAAAAATGTTATGCCACTAGGAGGACTTCCACCAAGAAATATAATTATTAGTTCCAGGAACTCTTTGTAGTCATTACGAGGAAGGTCCTCTTTAATTTTTTTATTTGCTAAATCTAAAATTTTAGCGCATTCATCACCTAATATTTATTTTATTCGAGGTATCGTTATTCCCGTCAAATATTCATCCATTTTCACGTTTGACGATTGCATTTTGAATTTTTTAAATAAACTTACTTCTGGACCAGTCGAAGCACATATTTTTGTTTCATTGAAAACAGCTGCTAGAATTATTTCAAATACATGGTGTCTGCAACCTAGGAACAGAATGTCTCTTCTTATCTTTTTTCTAAAATATTGCAAGCCCCTTTAAATTTGCCGGAGTTTGAGGCGGTTGGCGGTTGTTTGTATCTACGCTAACAGATAACATCATAATTTGCGGGGTTGATGTCTAACAGGTAACTTACAGGGCGGTTCTTTTATTTTAATTCGTAACGGAAACAAAACTTTTAAAATGGGTAGTTTTGACCTTTATAGCTAAAAAGGGTTAATATTTCAATTTCAAAATAATTTTCGTGTTTTAGGATTGATTAAATTTTTTTTTAAATATTTAGTTTGAAGTTAATTCAAGAACAAGTGTTAATTTGACCTCCGTATCACAAAAGGGTTAAATTTACTGAAAATATTTCTGAATATTTTTTAAAATACTTAAGATGTCAATTTTGGGAACAATTTTAGTCAACATACGTAAAAAAGCGATAATTTTAGAACAATTATAGTAACATAGAAGGAATTTCTCAAAATTTGAACTTCGACCTCACGTGCACTTCTTAGAGTTATCCGATTTGCCTAATGTTTGCATAATGCACACTTTAGACTATGTGGCACAGTAATCCGCTCAGAGTTGGGTATAATTCAAATATAAAAAGCATTATTTTAGCTCCATTACAGCTAAATATACTGAATTTCCCAAAATTTGAACTTTGACCTCAAAGGTGCACTTGATCGAGTTATCCGATTTGGCTCAAATTTTCAGCATGTGAGTTTTAGACCAAGTGGCACAATACTCTGCGCGATATTCTTTATTATTGTGAAAAAAAATTTGCCCATACATTTCATTGTCACCCTAATATACATATTAACAAGCTCTTAATCGATACGAAGGCGTATGATTAATATTAATTAATAATAATCATACGTACATTTAGACAATACAATGAATACAAAAATAGTTAGTTTTGAACTTTAAAGAACTAAATGCCTGGCACTTAAATTTCTTTGTCAAATATTTCAAATATTTTTCTTTAAAACGTCAAGCACGGCTGTTTGTGTTGATTTTATCAAACTAAGAAAGTTTTATTATTTTATTTAATTCTGTCTGTATCTAATAGTTTACTTTTATATGACATTTGTATGAAAATGTATTAAGGAGCTATTCGATGAATACCCGGTTTTTGGCTTTAACATAATTCCGAATATTCGGTAATGTGCTGAATACACTATTTCTGACATCTCTAATATAGACTAACTATTTTTGGCAAAAGTGTATGTTTTTGAATACTTTATCTTTGAATGCATATTTTTTATTTTTTTTTTATTTTATTAAATAATTAATATAATTACAAATTATATACAATTACCCTAACCGAGCACTAGCTACTAAGGCTTCGTGTGCTATTTTTGTGATATGTGCTTTTCTAATGCATATTTTGCTCTTTTTAAAGAAAATTTGTGCATATTTTCCATTTATTTTAAGTGGTTTTCATAATATGTAAAAAAAATATAATTCGGATGCATTTTTTAATTTTCATTTATGCAAAATCATTTTGTCATTTTAAAATATTGCATTAACGGAAAAAAGCGTAAGATTATTTCCTCATTTATGTTTTTAAACCTTGATTTTTATGTTTTTAAACCTTGATTTTTTAAGTGCATATTTTTCATGTTTTAAGTGCATGTTTGTAATTTTTGGCTGAAGTCACATATTTTCTTTTTTTAGTTACATGAAATTCCTTGCCGTAATAATAATAAAGTTTTAGTTTAAATCATTTTAAATTTAATTGCAATATTAAAATAATAAGTATAAGTTAGCACTTTGGTGGCAGAACCTAAACTGTTAGAAAATATGCCATTTTTGCGCACTTGAGTTTGTCAACCCAATGTTTCTAAAATATTTTTGTGCAATTTTTTTATGAAAAATTCCCTGGGATATATATATTCCATTGCTCACCAATGGTCAAAACTAGTGAACAAATACCTTACACCAGTTATTGAGAATGACGTACCAAGTTTATTTATATTATCCTGTTTACGTCATATGACACATGTTTTTTAATTATTTTGCTATGCGAAACACGAATATGTAAAAATAGCTGTGTCGTACATCGAGTTTTGACTGTAGTCCTAAAATATCGCTTTAATACTATATTTTAAAATAGCTAAAGGATGAAACAAGTTTGAATACACAACTTGGAATCTGGAGATACAAATCTATTAATATCATTTTATAAATTAAATCGAACAAAAATTGCTTATTTTTCAATACACACAAAAAATAAAAAAAAAAAAAACTGAAGAAAAACCTACTCTTTTATACCAGTGTAGTGCAGTAAATTAGTTCCAAATATCTCAATGTATCTTGAAATGTGAAGGATTGGATCATGTCCTACAAAAATTTGTATCCCCTATATCCAATGGCGTTCGAGAAACTATGTACGAAAAATTATGAAAAAAATATAAATATTTTTTAATTTGGGGTCAGCCTATTCGGCTCTGAATATTGGTCCAAGTGCTTGGTATAGTATAAAAGCAACATTATTTAAATCTGTTTTTATAATTTTTGCACTATTTATTTTTTATTTCACATTTCCACATTTAATCCATATCCATGGGTGTCCCGGTATAGGATTATCCATGTTAACCAAACATACTTTTACTAATTTAAATTTGTTCAAAATAAGTTAATTGAAAAGGTCTAGAACTATCAATATCAATATCTCTAAAATTCAAATAAGATCAACTCATTGCCCTCAAAAAAAAAAAGAATGATTAGAAATGGCGAAATTCGAAAATGTTATTAAAAGTCAATAACTTTAATGTAAATTCTTTTTACTCTCTAAATTTAAATGTTTTCATAGTTTTTAAAATATTTTTAGTTAATTCCGTAGATAATATTAAATAAATAAATTAATTTTTTGCCAACAATTTAAAAGCATGTACGTACACTCAAAAAAATAAGTTACTAGAAAAATTAGTAAAATGTCTTGTAAATAAATTATACTATTTCTCAGAAATTTTTTTGCTGTGTTGTGTTTTCAGCTTAAAATTTAGTTGTACTTATTCAGAACTTAACAGTTTTCAACTTATATTTTACTAATCTTTTACTAATGCTTTACTGATTTATTTTGCTAAAAAAATTGTGCTCATTATTAGCGTGGACGAAAACCAGATTGGAAGATATACACAGAATGAAGTAGATGTCCCGCCATATCAATATCTAGTAGAGACGAGAAAAATTATACTAAAAATTACCTTTGGTAGATATACAATACACGCCTTTTGTTTTTATTCTCATTTTTTTATACACTTGTTTTGTTTTATTTAAAAACAAGATGTAAATAATTTTTATTAAAAATATATTATATATTATTATATATATATATATATATTTTTCTATTAGGATATTGTTTTAAATAAAACAAAACAAGTGTATATTTACCAAAGGTTAATACCAAAATTTTTTTTTGAGTGTGAAAAACGTGAACAAAAATGGATAGTAGAGACGAGGAAAATAATACTTAAAAGTACCTTTGCTAGATATACAATACACGCTTTTTGTTTTTATTCTCCTTTTTTTACACTTGTTTTGTTTTATTTAATTACAAGATGTAAGCACTAAGACCGTACTCTGTCTTTTTTACATGTTTGAAATAGTTTTTATTAAAATTAAAAATTGTGTTTCTTCGACCTTTAATTGTGCAATGAAAATGAAAATTACTCTATATTTCTCTATTAGGATGTTCTTTTAAATAAAACAAAACAAGTGTAAAAATAAAAAGGAGAATAAAAACAAACAGCGTGTATTGTATATTAACCAAAGGTTAATATGTTTTTCGCTGAAAGCTCAATTTAGGCAGAAAAAAAAATTGCTGTAAGTCAGTTAAATATTTTAAACAGACGTTTAACAAAATTGTTACCAAACTTTTTTTGAGCGTGATAAACATGAACAAAAATGGATACGGAAAAATACTATGATTAAATCTTCCAGCTAGATACAAGCTAGCCTATTTGTAAAGCCAGAAAGAAATAAAATGGCTAGAAAATTAATAAATTGACAAATTTGGACTGCAATGATTAGCAAGACGTTTTATTATTTTTTCAGGCTCTCATTTGACAATTTTTTTAATTTAAATATTTTTTTTTGGTTTTTTTATTTAGAAAAAAACTAAAAAGGATCTTTTAAAATTATGTATACTTAGTTTTAAGTGTCAACATTTAAATTTTTTGTACTTTTTTTTTAAATTGTTACAAAAAATTTAATATATCTGCAATACAAAGTGATTAAAAAAAATAAAAAAAAACGGAAAACCGGTTTTTCAAATATGAGTTTTTTTTAAGTATTCGAAAACCAGGTTTTCAAATAAGGCGAATATTTGACAAATCTAATCACTAGTCGGCAAGATGTTTAAGGCATGTTTAAAGCATTTCCATCAACACCCACTAACAAACATTTTAAGAATTCATCATATGAAAATAATAAACAAAACTAACAGGTTTTTAGGCTTTTGTTAAATTGTTTTCTAAGATTACTTTCTTTTTTTTTTGGAATTGTCACTTTTGCGTTAATGACTTTTTTTGTTGTTAACATTTATGAATACATAGCTTGTGCAAAAATTATAAGAAACATTTCACTTCAATTTTAAGTCAAGAAGTGGCACAAGCTTAAACGGCTTTTTAGACATATTAAACAAGACATGACATACTTTCTCTACTAGCTTTTTGTTTGTGGATATATTTTTATTTTGACTTCAGCTTAATTTTAGGGGTCCTTAAATTAAAAAGGAAAATGTTTATATGTATGCCCCCTCCCCCTCCTACCCAGGAAGAAATGGTCGGGAAAATAAAATTTTTGAATTTTTTCTCAACCCATTTTTACTAGTAAAACATTCGAATAAATGCTGTATGTGATTTTGTTCTGGTCATTACATGAAGCTACTTGGCAAATTTCGAGATTCTAGCATTGGTAGTTTACGAGATACAAGTTCATTAAAAAAATCGGACTTTTTTAACAAATATACCCAGTAAAAACATGGTAATGACTAATAATTATTTTATACATTACTCTTGAATGATTATTTATTACCTTCTGCATTACTTTAAATAATAACATAATGGGTTGGGAATAAAAAACTTATAATGAATGCCTCTAATACAAAAAATAATTGGCTTATAATATGTTATTCATCTTATAACTTCCAGTCAAAATATAATGATAAAGCATTTTCCGGAAATCTATTTCAAGACTCTTTATACTTCGTCTTTGCGTAAGCTAAAGGGTTAGGTATTATTTTTGGTATATTTTAAACGAATTTACATAGAAGAATAACTCTTAGAAGAATAATTCAATATTTTAAACTATCAAATGGTATATGCCTCGGTGGCTTAGGCAATAGAGCAGTCGTCTGTTAATCTAACGACTCCATGTTGTAAAAAAATTAATAAATTTTTTTTTTTAATTCTTAATTGTTTTCAAAATCTCTTTTTAGACCCATTATTTGTTTCCTTCTGGTAGTGGCATATTATGCTTATGCAGTTCGTAGTTACGTAAGGCTGCCAGTAATTAGATTAGACTAAAGTGGCACTATGCACCGCGACCAGAAGTTGGTATTTTGTGCTGCCAACGAATACACGCTATAGGTTCAGGCTCCCTACGAAGCCAACTATCCTACCAGGTATACAATTCCAAACGTCCGATGGCATCACTATTCGACCACCAAAATAACGCACCCTCATGTCGGAGAGCCTCGGACATTTGCAGAGAACATGCTCTGAGGTCTCGTGTTCCAATTCACAAAACCTGCACGTATCCGTAGACGATCGTCACATCTTGTACAATTGATACCTAAGGCCAAAGGCTGCCAGTAATGCATAACTTATTACTTTCAGGACATTTCAAGGTTTGAATTATAATAAAAAGGGTAATAGGTCCAAACAGTCGAGTTTAGGTAACTACACACAGAAAAAAGTTTTCCAGTTGCAACCGAATTTTTTTCCAACTGAATTTTTGTGGTACTATTTTGTGATAGTACCTATTAATAAATTTTAATACTGTTGTAACAACCGGCATTTATTAACAAATTTCGAATTTTCATTGTAACAATTGAATGTTTTATTATTATGGACTATAATATTCTATAAATAAATTCGCATACGTTCAACTCAATTTTATTTTATTAATAAAAAAATTATATGCCTCGGTCTGGGCTCGAACTGGCGATCTTCCGTTTATCAGGCAAGTACCTCTAGCATAAACCCAATTTAAATATGTGTTTTTAAACTTAAACATTGAATACTTTCTATTTTTAAATTTAAATATTTGGCTAAAAATAGATTGTATGTACAATAGAAATTCGGATGTTAATCTCAATATTTTATGAGAGTTACCAAAACTATAGAAAAATTAATATTTTTTTAAAATTATGATGTGAGCAAGATTACTCAAGTTCATATGTTTTTTGTTAAAAAAAAACAGTGCAATGTTTATTTATTACTCAAAAAGTTTTTGCCCGCTAACTTATAGCAGACTTTATCTTCTGACAGGTCCTTACATGTTTCATTTCGCGTCACCGAAAATCATCAGAGAACCAATGTAGAATGGCTAGAATATTCTACCCAATTTTTGAAGGAAAAAGATCAACGCTTTACCCGTATTGTTTTATTTACCCGATGAGAAGTAAATAAACATCGCACGGTTTTTTTGTTTAACAAAAAACAAATGATCTTGGACTTGAATAATCTTGCTCACATCATAATAAAAGATCGAAAAATAAACTTTTGGTTTTAATTTTTTAAAATTTAAAAGTAAAACACCATTTTAAAATTATTTTATTAACAAAAATTCAAATCTTTGTTTAAATTTGTATGTCTAAAAATAGATTTGTATGTACAATAGAAATTCGGTTGCTGATCTCAATATTTTATAAGAGTTACCAAAAAAAATGTATGTATTATTTTAAAGTTATTTTATTTAAAAACTCTTATGCCCCGAACTGGAATCGAACCGGTGACCTTTTGTTTGCCAGGCAATTGCATAACCTCTGGCCTAAACCCAATTAGAATTTGTATTTTCAAATTTCTACCTTGAATATTTTTTTTCTTTCAAGGTTAACTACCAATGTCTAAAAATAGATTTGTATGTAAAACAGAAATTGGCTTGCTAATCTTAATGTTTTATTAGAGTTACCAAAACTATTAAAAAACTTTATATTACTTAAAATTGCTAACGAAAATTTATATTTTAGATAGAGGGATTGTTTTGTTGAAGGCAAAAATAATATTCGATTTTAACTGCAAATATTTTATTCAAGGGATAAAGTCTACAAAAAGTGTTTGGTTGTTGATGATAATGTAGAAGATAATATATTTTCTATATTGATAAGGAAAACCAATAGTTTGAATGATGTGACTGTGTTTTGGTTAATTTTATATATTTTCTGTTTACAATAGTTTGATTTTTAGGTACTTACAATTAAAATTATTGTATAATAATTAAATTCTGTTGGTTACAAGGAAATTCCAATCAATTTATTCTCTGTGTGGTAGACTCATTATTGGAATTGACTGAAAACCAGATTTCCATGTTTTTGAAACACATTTGTCGATTTTTTTCGATAAATTTTTTATGTAAATCTTTTTTTGTACTATATTTAGTACATTTTTTCTGATTTTTATCCATAACTGTGTATAAAATTAACATTTATTATAATAATAATTAACATATATTATTTTGAAAATTTTAAAAGCAGTTTTCTTAAATACAGCGGAGTAAACCTCGGATTTTGAATAAATGTATTTTTTAGCAACAGCAGTGGCTTTAAAGTGAGGTATCATTGCATCATGTAACTTAAACCGTTAAAAAGTTATGGACGGTTATGTACTACTACTTCTGTTAAATTTTAGATTTTGAAACACTTTAGAACTAACAACCCAGAACTTGTACAAGTGTGGTTAAAATTTGAAGGGGGAATAAGGTGAAAATTGTATATTTTTTTTGATGGTTTTATATGGAATGAGTCAAACTAATTAGGCATAGATCCAGGGGTAGGGAAAATAGGACATTTTCATATACACCAACCCCGCCCATTTTTTGAATTTTTGAATACACAAATGTGAAAAGAGTTTAAAAAGTAAAGTAAAAACACTCTAATTTTCCTGCCAAAAACCTTTTTCTGGATCCGCGCCTGCTATTAATGACAAATCTATTTTTGGGTACTCTATTTTTTTTATGAAATTCCGTATACTTTTCTACCACAGCGTATTTTCTAATGCTACATCTTATAACAATTTCATCTTTTTTGCTTTTATTTTGCAGAGGAAGCCAGCCAAGACTTTGAAGATTTCTTGGATGTTTTAGGTGAGCGTGTACGTCTTAAAGGCTGGGATCGCTTTCGTGGTGGTTTAGATATAAAAGGTAAGAAAATAACTAAAGAGACAAACAAATATGTTAACAATACTCTAGAAGAGTAAGGGAAATGAAAATTACTTTTATTTTGTTTTCTTAATAATTCCCCCACGATTACCGTTTTATTTAGTTTTTCCTTTTTAATTTCTAAATGGACTCTTAAGCTGTTCTTAAGTATATAGTAGGGTGTCCCTTAAAAATAAATTTTCCATTTCACATCCCAGTTTTATTGCAACTGATTCAAACTAGAAGAAATTGATTTCTTTTGGAAAACGTTAACCCGTGCCGAATTTCAGCCGAAAATTACCTATTTTGTATATTGTTTTTAAATACCCAAAACTTGAAATTTTAAAAAAAGTAATTAAATTACTGCTTTAGATATCGAATTCTCACATCATCCAATTAAATAATCCATCTTTAGCCTGGATTCAAAAATAAACCACTAATTTGATAAAAATTAAAAAACATGTTTTTTGTTGAGTCTGTTTTAAACATTTTTATAAATGCCTAATTTGGAGATGTCGATTGCTATTTTTATGATTAGTTGCAAATAAAGAAAAGTTAATTTAAATAATTATAAATCGTGCCGATGTGTGGCTAGACTAATTTATTGAACATTTTATGAAAATTTATCAAAAATTGAACAAAATTAGATTTTTTTTAACAACGTTTGCAAAATTTTGGGAAAAATATTATGCTTCAAATTTATTATAAAAATGATTAACCGTTATTGGCCTTTGGATAAAAAATACCATGAAACGTATTTCCCGTTATGACTACAAAATTGAAAAGCTTTTAAATTGATAAAAAAAAATGTCAACTTGATACAAATATTTGTTTTATGCAATTTGATCCATATAGGGTTAACGTTTTCACTTTTGGCCAAAGAAAATCCCACTAGGAAATTTATAGAATGACTTGTTTCAGCTTTAGATTACTTTGAATTGAATATGTTGTAAAGGGTATTAAACTAACAAACAAGATCAATTCTTTGTCGAACAAACGTTAAGGGTAAAAGGGGTATTTACAAATATTTCCAGTTTCCTTTAATTTCTTTTTTCACAATTATTTCAAATAAACTTCACAAAACTGGGTATCAAATTAAAAGTATTTTAAAGATCTATCTAATGCAGTAGTTCCCAAACGGTGGTCCGCGGATCCCCATTAGTCCGTAGAAATATTTCAGGGTGCCCGCGAAAAGTTCCAACAAAATGAAAGCTTAAAACTAGTTTTAAAAAATTTCACAGTATTTTAACAATTTTATTTATAATTCAAATTATTAATTCAATTGAAAATTTTTTTGGAGCTTCTATTGGGAGCTCAAATTGCCTTTCACTTATAATAGGCAATTATTACAATTGGGCGCCATCATATTCTTACTGATTGATTTTATAATATATTCTATTAACAATTTTTTAAAGCCTAAAGGTACGAAACAGTTATGACTGTATTCTCCATGTGTTGTTGAATTTTATTGTTAAAAGTAGTCTTAAGACAGTATAAAATATAAAGAGGGTATAAAATATAAAAACCAAATTTTCAGAAGAGGTAAAAAACGTGGGAAAGGGTCAAAAAATTGAGATTTCATATATTTTTTGCTGCTTTTCTACAAATGTAGGCCATGTAGACCTGTATACAAACATTTAATTAAAAAATATTAAGCAGAATTAGCAAAAACTTGCACATGAAAATTTTCCTCAGGAAATTTTATTTGTATTTTCATAGATTTTGTAAGTACCCTTGCAGCAAAATGCAATCGGCACAGTGCTGGCAAAGCGTCGACAACGGTCGGTTATGCGTTGGCAGAACGTGTGATTAACAAATCTGATCTAAAGATTTACCAAACAAATTTAAATGGGCGTATATTTATTTGTTTATCATGGGGTCATTTTGGACACCACCTTTTAAAGGTGCGACAAAGATTTGCGCGTGTTCGTTAGTTTAGTACTTTTTATCGCATATTAATATGTAATAAATATCTGAAAGAAATTATTCTTATTACTTATTTATTTATTTAAGTCTATGGATACAATATCCTTACAGACTAACATAAAAAAATTGAGATATTTAAAATAAATTATTTAGCAAAATTTTAAATTGGGAGTGAGAAACCCTTATGTCTAACTTATTACAATATATATTAAATAATCTCATAGATCTATTTAGTGGTTCATTTAATGCATATTCAGTTGCGTGTATATCAATATGAAAAAATTTACTTATATTTCTAAAACTTCTTGGTGGAACATATATTGAAATTAACTCTAATAGCTCAGGAGAATCAATAACACCACAAATAATACCATGTAAAAAAGTTAAATTAGCAATAATACGACGAGATTCCAGAGTTTTGAGAGAAATAAACTCACATTTATCTGCGTAAGACGGGCTAGAAAAAGAATATTTCGACGTCTATGAAAAGACATACTATAACATTTAAACCCTTACAATTTGACCAATGAACTAGATTATTCAAGTCCTCCTGAAGGTCGATAACGTCCCTTGCAGAAAAAATTGGCTTTAAATTGTTGATATCATCAGCATACATTAAAAATTTTGAACTTTTAAAGCAATCGCTAATGTCATTTATAAAAATATTAAATAATAAAGGATCAATGATGCTGCCCTGTGGAATACCTGACGTTGGTATAAAATAGTCCGAACAAATTCCATCAACAGATACTATTGCGATTCTGCCAATCAAATAATGACGGAACCAACTAAGAATATTTGAATGGATGCCAATCTTGGAAAGCTTATATAATAAAAGTTCATGTGTGACTAGGTCAAAAGCCTTGGCGAAATCGGTGTAAATTGTGTAAATTTGAACACCTTTTTCAAAACAAGAGATGCAAAAAAGTTTATCAAACACGATGTGCTCAAAAATTTTAGCAATATTGATTAATTTGGAAATAGGACGGTAATTAGCAACACTACTCCTACTACCATTTTTAAGAATTGGGAAAATAGTCGTAAATTTCCATTTCTGAATGAAATAACCAGCTCGTAAAGATTTATTAAAAATTATTTTGAGGGGTAAAATAAATGAAGAAAAGCATTTCTTAAGAAGAAAGGCTGAAAGGCATGTAAATTTACTTGTGGGTATTTTTTGATCAAAAATGGAATCTTAACCCTATGTTAACAAACTTTTTTGTGAGAAAATGTTTTTTTTGATCAATTTAAAAGCTTGTAGTCATAATTAAAATTACGTTTCATGAGACTTTTAGTTCTCAGGCTATTAGGATAAAGACAGTTATAGTCTAGTCAAATATTAAAGGTGTTATTTTTCTGAAAATTATGAAAACTGTGATGAAAACATTCAAATTTGGTTGAAATTTTTTCAACATATTAAATTTTCCAAGACATTTTCAATTACTATTCAATTTTAATACAAAAATTTGTTCATTGGAATTAGAGATGGGCACGTGAGCAGAATTTTGCATGATTCGCGTGAGTGTGAACGTGAGTGAGTGTAAGTGTGAGTAGAACAAATTATTCGTGAGAGAGTGTGCTTGCCCAATTTTTGTTTTTTAAATTTTCTTTAATTTTATTTAATTTTTCGCCGATAAAATGTTTTTGCATTTTTGAAATACAAAATAAATGACAAACTTACACACAAAGAAGTAAAGTGCCAACTAAATTGAAAAGTGTATTTTAATGGTAACAACTCATATCTTCAGTATGTATATTTACATTACATTTCTGAATATTTGGGTGTTGCAACTAAAATTCAAATGAATTAACCGAACTTTGTTGTGAAAACTAATGTTGACTAAAATTCGTAATAAACGAATTTGAGTCGAAGTAACCGAGTTTCAGTTGGCCACAGCAAAATTTTTCTCTGCATGAACATATTCATCCCAATTTTAAGTTAAACATTCGTAATTTACCTTAAATTTTACATTTTATTTTTTTCTTGTAAAAATTTGTTTCGAGAATTTGCTTACTTCGCCTAAATCACGTGATTCTGCGTAAAATCTCAATTTACTCATGTGAGCATGAGTAGTGAAAGAATGGGGTGAATAATGTTAATATATAGAAACCGCGATATTTCAATCCTGCAAATTAGAAAAAAAGCAAGTTCATGCATTAAATTAGGCTTTAGCAATTTTTTTTTTCTTCCACAGTGTAATTTGTGGTAGAAAACTTTTTGGATATAAAAAAAGAAATTGTGTGGTAAAGAAGCATTAAAGTGGTGACAAAACTATTTTTGTGATGAAAGAAAAATAATTAGAGGTGAAAAAAATGTTAGGTGTTTGTCAAATATTTTTCTCCTCTCCGTCTGGTGAAAAAATATGACATACTATATTATACACCAGACGCTGCCATGAAATCGTACTAAGATACATATTTTGTATGGAAATTTAAGAGGTACCTTTACATTTTCAATCATAACTTTTGAACCGTTGGACCACATTAGCTAGTTTTCAATACCAAACTTTTCGCGAAAGTGTCCATCAATCTGGGTTAAAATGAGCAGACAGACGGACATCGCTCAATTGTCTTAAAATTTAATCAAAATCAAGAATATATTTACATACTTTGGGGGTCTAAGATCAATATTTCGACACTTTACAAACGGAATCGCAAACACATCACAGTGTGTGGAGGGTATAACATCGCAGAATGTGGAGGACATAAACATATTGCCTAATTTGGTTTAAGCATACATAGGTCTATTAAAAAGCCAAGGGTTTTTTGTTGTCGAGTAGTATTTTTACAAAAAAAAAAAAAACACTTCGTAGCATTTTTATCGAATTTGTGCGTCATTTTCCACTTAATCCTAAAGTGGGTTAATTATATTCGATGTAGTCAGAATTTCTTATCTAAATAATTTTGAGTATACATTTTAAAAGAATAAATGAAATGAAAATTGAAATTGAAATTTTAAAAAATTTCGAATTTTAGGAATTAAAAAAAATATTTTCGAAAATGGGTCATTTTTGCTAAAAGACGGCACTGGATAACGTTTTCCAATAAAAATAAAAATAAGTCTATTTCTGCCACTTGAAAACACTTACAATAAATCTGGGGGATTAATGAATAAAAATCGACAAATCGTTTTTTAAGGGACATCCTGGTATATCGTCACCTAAAATGTAAAAGGGCGTAACTAACATATTTACTTTTTTACAGGAAAAGCAAAACACAACCAAAAATATTTTAACAATATCGTTAATAAAGCTGATAGTTTTAATAATAGAACCAAAGAATTTTGTGCAGAAATGTAGTTCGATGCAGTGCTACGTAATCACTCAACCCAACTTCAATATCTTAAAGGGCAACCAAAAAATGCGCGATAACAAAAACATATAATTTTCGCTCTTAATGTATAAAACCGTAATCTTTGATTAGGTCCAAATTTTTGTGTAGGCCTGCAGTTATGCCAAATGCAACATTATCATCAATAAAACCGGTTTTGGAAATATTGTTAGTTATGTCCTTTTGTATTTTAGGTGGTTTTGTGTTTTTGTTGAACCCAGAGTAAAGAACAATATATGTTATTTTAGAAGAAGGCCATTTTATGCTCTTACTCTTGTAGTTTGAGTGGTCTCAAAAATATGTTATTAATTTTATCTTTCCACTAAGTTTGGTCTTGTGTGCTTCTTTTTCTGATTTCTTCTGTTATATTCTTTAGTTTGGGTTCGTTTTAATGCTATTTAATACTTGTTTATTATTCAGGTGATATGACTGGCAAATATTCTGTGTATACTTTATATGAGGGTCATGAAATTATGTTTCATGTTTCCACACTTTTGCCCTTTTCTAAGGATAATCGACAACAGGTGAGTTATACATAATAAGTTTACATTGCGAGTACTTAAGTAAAATTTTAATGAGTTGTAAATAATAAAATTTAAACGGACATAATAATGGTTTTTAAGTTTTAGTAAAAAAGAAAGAAAGGTTTAAATATTCTGAATTTAGATTTTAAGATACAAATTCTTAGATTTGTGCTATTTTTATAAGTATAAATCATTTAAAACGTCTGTAAGTCCCATGTTGGGCGCCATGTAATGAATTGATATACTTTTTAAGAAAATATGTATTGAGTGGAATTGTGTTTTTTTTTCTTGCACTTTAATTTAATTTCTTTAATTTTTCTCCAGGTGGAACGTAAACGTCATATAGGAAATGATATTGTTAATATAGTATTCATAGATCAAAGTACTGCAGCTAATGTTGATACCGTATTACCAACCATGTTTGATCCCACATGGATTAAAAGCCAATTTACACGTAAGTCCTATATCCCTTAAATATTAACTTTAGTATATGTTTAAACTTATATCTTACCCAATTTATAGATATTTTTGCAGTTGTTACAAAAACTGAACAAACTTATCGTTTGGCAATGTTTTGTGATGAAAATGTGCCACCCTTTGGTCCAACACTACCAAACCCACCAGAATTTACAGTAAGTATAAAGTAAAAACGAGCAAAAGGAAAGGGATAAAACCCTTGTAACCCACAAACACACTCAAAAAAGAAAAACATATTTATGAATGAAATGTTGACCCGCATACACATAAAATATTGATTATTATGAAAAACAAAATTTAACCCGACCTCATATGTCATATGCTTTGTTTTTTTTAATATGCATTTAACACAAATTTAACCAGATACTATGTATGGAGTTAAATTAAAAAAATAATAATAAAAACAAACACAAAGTAATTATTGTTAATAGGTTAACAAACAACAGAATTTATTCTGTACATATGTTGCTTTCCAAGCCAATTGTCCAGCTAAAAGAAAATGTATATAACAGTATTTTTTCTCCTATAACAGTCAAAAGAAAAATGGAACGACTTTTTAAAAATTTCAAAAAAAAGGGGAAAAGTAGGCGTGGTTAAATATTAAAAAATTTTGTTCTCATTTTTATTTAACCGAATTTTGAAAATGCTAGAACTTTGAATATAGAATCATTACAGAAAGCCTATTCTCCACTTCCGATTAATCTCCTAATTGGTATGACAAAACAATTTGTTTATCTTTTTTTAATTCCGTATCGTTCGCGTTGTATCGCTGCTTAAAGTTGGTATTTTTTAAGGGAATTATAAAAATACATTTTGTTCAAATGTTCGTAATTATTGAACGCTTCGATTTCAATAATTAATATCTTATATCAAAGCTTATTTTGTCTTCTCTGAGATATGTTAATCTTGATATATGAAATAAACTTCAAAATGTCCTTGCTTCGCGAATATCTCAAAATCCACCTCTCTTTTTTCATTAATTTTTTGTTTGTAGATTAACTTATATATCCTTTAAAACATATAACAAAGTCAGATGTTTTCAATAAAAAATAAAAATATTATAAAATTTTTTTTTAAAACTTTTGATACTTTTCGTGTTTTGGACGACATTCATATAAATTTTTTTTACACTGCTTCTAATTTGTTTCTTCAATTATTCAGTGCATTTGGCCTACAAAACTTTTTCGTTCACTTTTGGGCATAAAAAAACCCATAAGTTCTCACTCAATTGGACGTGCTTTTGGGACGTTTGGAGGATTTACGTATTTCGGTACAAAAGGTTTGTTTTCTGCATTAAGCCATTTTAAAATTTGTTTGGCATAAAATAATATGTCGTCTTTATAGTGTCTCTATCTGATAAATTTTTCCAGTTTTACTAAACATTTATGTAAACATTAATTATGTAAACATCCGCATTTACAGCCATTACTTTCGAATCCTGGATGTAAAGTTGTGATATACCTTCTGCCGAAATGGTCCAAACTTCGCTTTTCTCAAATACTGTACCTTGCCGGAAGTTTTTTGAAGTCATCAGAATAAAATCCAGAATTAATACTTCCGTTCTTAAAAGCAAAAAAGTATTTTTCATTATCCTAAATTATTTGAACATTTTAAACAAATTATTTGAATTTTTTCCTGCACTCAGGGAATTTCTGCTTTTAAAAATATGTAGTTGTTTGGGCTGTAATACATTTTCTTTATTTTTAATGTAAATGTCAGACATTTGTAGAACAAATTAAACTTCTTACTAACCTTGTTCGTTTAAAAAAACAAACCACGTTATATGACTGTTTTATGATTTTACATTAATTTTTTACAATAGTTTTTTGTTATTTAAAAAAATAAATGCTTGTTTATTTTTAACTAACATGTGGTTCATTTTTACTACAATTTCAGTTCATTTATTGAACATTAATAAACAAATGACAATGTTAGTTGAATTTACTGAAATGTAAGTCGTCCATTTTTTAACTGAAATTTCATTTGTTTTTAACTACATTTGTAGTGGTCTTTACCTATATAGTTTGGAAGTGTGGTTGTTTGCATTTTGTTAGTATTTCTGCAAATTCTTTTTTACTATAATCGGGTCAGTCTTCCTCTGATAGTATTTCACGTTCATTTGGAGTAAGTTTTTCGAATTGTTTCCTTTGCGAAATTTTTACGATTTTATGCCCCAATTTGATTAACCGCCTGTTTTTTTTTTCAATTTGGACATCCTTTCTTATCTAGGTTGATGCCACTCCATTTTCAAACCGTTTGAATGTGGAGTATATTGTGCTACTTGGTACTTGTTCCTTAAGAAAATGATGAAACACTTTGTTTTTAGGATACCGTCCAAGCATGTCTTAGAAATTTTTCCTTAAACTGTTTTTTTCAACCACTTTCATTTTGAATTCGTTTACTTTTGAATATTAACAATAGTGATTGTATGTATGCTGCACATGTAAATAATATTTTATATCTTAATGAGAATGTGGTTGAAAATACTCGATTTGTTGTACTTGGCGACTTCAATTTAACTGATATTGTCTGGTCTAATTTTAATGGTACTTTTTTACCAACTAATGTTAATAAGGATTTTGAAATCAACGTCATTGACTCATGTTTTGAATTGGATCTTATTCAGATCAATAATATTTGTAATAATCTAAATAATATATTGGATCTGGTATTCGTCAATTCTGATGCAAAATACTATATCTATGAGTGTTTACAACCATTTTCTTCAAAAACAATACATCATACTGCTTTAGTTATTGAATTAGAGTGTTATAATTACTTACGTAGTAAAAATTCAACGTCTGCTAAACAATTTAATTTTAAGTTTTGTGATTTTGATGCATTAAATTCTGTTTTAAGTAATGTCAATTGGGACAATATTTTGAATGGTAACTGTACGGATGTATCATATGATTTGTTTTTGGATACCTTTTTGAGTATTTGTTTTCAAAATATTCCTCTTAAGAGGGAAAATTCTTTAACACATCCCTGGTACACTAAGGGTTTAAGAAATTTAAAAAATCAAAGAAATAAACTTCATAAGCGCTATAATTTAACTGGCTGTACTGAGGTAAAACAACAGTATCTTCAACGTCAAAAAGAATTTAATTTTCTTAATAAATTTTTGTATAAGCAATATTTGCTTAAAGTTGAAAATGACATTAAGTCTAATCCTAAATCACTTTGGACATTTATTCGGTCTAAGAAACAGAATACTGGCATTCCATCTTCAATGGTTTATGGGAATCTTAAAACTGATAAATCTGATGATATTGTAAATTTTTTTGCGAATTATTTCAGGTCAAATTTTGCCGCTGATAATGATAATTTAATATTTGATGCAACTTTATTTAGGAATTTGTACCCTTTTTCTGATATTAATTTGGGAATTGTTTCAGTATCTAAAGATGAGGTTTTACAGGCTATTTTAGATGTAAAGGATTCATACTGTTCTGATGCTGATGGTTTGTGTGCTTTCTTGTTAAAGAAATGCTGCTTTTCAATTTCATATCCGTTAATGAATATTTTTAATAAATCTTTAATGGAAGGTATTTTTATTGATCGTTGGAAATATACTATAATTTCTCCAATATTTAAATCTGGCCGTAAGGAGGATGTGACTAATTACAGGTCAATCTCTAAGTTAACAATAATTTCAAAACTTTTTGAACATGTGATATATAATAGATTATATTTTGCAACTAAATCTCTTATAATTCCACAACAGCATGGATTTCGTAGTGGAAGATCCACAATTTCGAATCTAATGGTGTTTACTGATTATTGTATGTCGCAGTTTGAAGTTTCTTCACAAGTTGATGCAATTTATATGGATTTATCAAAAGCTTTTGCTAAATTGTCACATAAGATTTTATTAGAAAAGTTGTCAAGCTTGGGCATTCATTCGGCTTTTTATAGTTGGTTTTCTTCCTATTTACATAATCGGGAATGTGTTGTGAAGATAGATGACTACGAATCGTCACCTTATATTCAAACTTCTGGTGTGCCACAAGGGAGTGTATTGGGCCCTTTATTGTTCAATATCTTCATAAATGATGTATTTACATGTTTTAAATATTCTCAGTTTCTACTCTATGCTGATGATATGAAAGTGTTTTCAAGAGTTGGTAGTTTGAATGATGCATTAAATTTACAAATTGATCTTGATAATCTAAATATATGGTGTTTTCATAATAAATTGAATTTTAATATGAACAAGTGTTTTCATATGTCATATGCAAGAATCCGTAATCCTATACAAACTTCTTATAGAATTGGTGCTAATTTAGTTAAATCTGTTAATGAAGTTGAAGACTTAGGAATAGTATTTGATTATAAGATGACATTTTTGCCGCATATGGAAAAAATGATTCCCAAAGTTTACTCTACTTTTGCTTTTATTAGAAGAAATTGTAATGATTTTTCAGATCCCTATACCTTGAAATTGTTATATACTTCTTATGTCAGGTCTAAATTAGAATATGGTGCAATAATTTGGAGCCCTCATGCAGATATTCATATTAAACGTATTGAAAAAATACAGAAAAAATTTATTAAATTTGCATTACCCGCATTTGAATTTTGTTTATCCAGTTCCTACATATGAAGTCCGTTGCATGCATCTTGGTTTAGAAACGTTAGAAACTCGGCGTAGGATTCAATCAATGCTATTCTTATTTGATTTAATAAATGGTAGTATTGATTGCTCCAGTCTCTTGGAGAAAATTCCGTTCAATGTACCCAGTAGACATCTTCGTCACGATGATTTGTGTTTTGAAATTTGTCATCGTTCTAATTATATCTTGAATAGTCCTCTAATTAGGACAATTAGAGAATTCAATTTATTAAATGTAAATCAAATTGTAGAATTTAATACATCAAAATCCAATTTTAAAAATTTTTTGCTATTTAATTCTGTAAAATTATAGTAGTTATTTTAATAATTAAATAATTATTTAATTTTTTTAAATTAATTTAATTAAAATTAAGATATTCTTAGTCTGTAAGGAACTATGTTCTATAGACATTAAATAAATAAATAAATAAATAAATAATATAATATTGTATTGACATGCATTTTGAAAAATTTTTTACCTATAGTAGAATAAAAAAAATGATTTTTAAATACATAAAAAATATACTTTTGACTAACAATTCCTAATAAAATCCCCATAGTACTATGATATAAAAAAAAATTAATTGTTGTTCACAATAGTCACAAAAGTAAACTTTGGCATTCATTGCATGCCTATGTTTTGACTTTTTGCAAAAGCACTAATATCGACTTACGAAAATTGTTGACGCATTTTGTAGTCAATTAATATACATCAAATCAAATTTTCTCAAAGTTTTGGTTAATTCTGCTTGACAAACTAATTTATTTAATTTGTAATTTTTGACGTTTTACTTTAGCGATAATTTGTTAGGACAATATCCTAATAACCAAATATGAAGTATGTGCTCGAACTTGAATAATTTTCAATTGCATTGCAGAATTAAAGGGCGAAAAAACATAATTTTTAGTTTTAAAAAAATTATATCAAACTTATATGTTGTTTTGTCCAAAAAAATCTAAAAAAAAAACAAAAATAGCCATAAACTAATTTTTGTATGCATATAACAAGTTAAAAATTCAATTGAAAATTCAAAAATGTTCATTATTTCAATGATTTTTTTTTATGAAGTTATGAAAATTTACTTAAAAATGCATGCATAATATTAACAACATCCATAAATTTTTATGCAGTTAATTTAATTTTTTTAGTTCTCCCATTTTCTGAAAAATTAAAAATGTTGTGCAATTTATTTTTTGACTCATAGCAGAACAAATACTGTTAGTTTGGCAATTCTGCGACATAATATTTTTTATCTGGGAGTTACGATTGGAATGCAGCATACGTTTGATTTGTGTTGTGAGTATGTTGAATAAAAAATGTGTATATTGTAGTATAGCGTTATATTAAACCAAAGAGGCCCATCAACAGAATTGTTTATAAATTATTATAAAATCTATCAAACAAAGCCAAATCTAAAATCGAGTTTCAAATAAAATATTTATAAATTCAATTAAAAGTTTAATTGATTTCGGTAATATTAAGTAATTTGTAGTATCACTTAAAATAATTTGCAGCTGTTTAACTTAATTAGTTTCAATTAACATTTTAATCATATCTATTAAAAAATTTATTTAATATTGTGTTTAATTAAACAAAAACAATTTTGTAGATACTATTAAAACTTTATTTAAAATTACAAAAAATCGATAAAAAAAAAAAATAATTATAAAATCAAAAAATATTGCTTAATTTATAAAAAAATCATAAATATTTTGATGTTTTTCGACCTTCATATTTTAATTTAAAAAATTTATGAATAATTAATCAAGGTAACAATTTTTGAAATTAAAAAAATCTCTAAAATTTTAAATAATTACAAGAAAATGCAATATATAAAAAAATCACCAAAATTAAAAAAATTGCCCAACTTTAAAGAAGTTATTAAAATTGAATAAAACGCTGAAACTAAATAAATAAAAAAATCGCCAAAAATTTATCAAAAATTTAACAAAAAAAATTTGAAATTGAAATATATTTTAAAAATTTATAAAAATTACCAAAATTGAAAAAAAAGATAAATGCCCAATTATATATTAATTATTTTTTAAAATTATTTATTTTGATGATCTTTTTCCATTTTAACGATGATTTTAATTTTTGGCGTTTTTTTTTCATTCAGTGTTGCCGGTTTTTTTTTTCAATTTTTATAATTTTTTTAATTCTATCGGTTATTTTCTTTTTGACAATTTTTGTTTAATTTTTTTTTTTTAATTTTTGGAGATTTTTATAATTTATCATTTTTTTTAATTTCGGCATTCTTTCCAATTTGTTGTCATTTTGGGTTATAAAAACACTAAAGTGTGCACTCAACACTAAAGTCATTTCCTAGTGCACTCAACACTAAAGTCATTTCCAATAAAATATTTAAAAGATATTTTTAAACTTTTGATTGAAAGTGTGTTTCAAATCAAAAAAAAAAAAGTTTTATTGAAATTTTATTCACACTAAATTTTTCTTTGAAATAAATTATACTTCTACATAGACATTTACAAACCATTTCATGAAGCAACTTCAAAATAAAAGTTTTTATCATTCAGTAACCAGAATTTGTTGTCAATCAAAGCATTAAATTAAAACAACCGAATTTATTAATGTTGACTACAAACTTTATATTAAAGCAATTAAAATTATGTAAAAAAAACAAATTACTTTTTTCTTGACCATAACATTTTGCTGCAAAACCGAACTCCACAATTGAAAACTAATTTTTTTCAAAGCTCGATGCGTTTTGCATTTTTTGTGACGATATAGTACAATTAAATAATGAAACAGCTTTTACAATTTGAACTCATTAAAATCCATGTTTCTCCGCTTCTTCATCGTCTGCATAACCACATGCGGTAATTAATGAGCACATGCCACTTATTATGGTACATGCTAACCATACTTTATATCACCATTTGTCATACCAGGCGCAAAAAATAATTAACCGCAACCACTTCTTAAAAATTTTGTGTTTCATATCTGCCACTATTTTGTATTATGCATTCATGCCAACTATATTCGAAAACTACATTAAATATTTATAGATTCTTATTTTTGAGTAACTTAACTATTTTGACTATATATTGATCAAGCTACTTTTTTACAGTAAAATTGCAGAACAAATCTTATTTAATGCGCTACATATCTATTGAACACAATTCATAAACATCCATAAATTTTAGAGTCGTTTTTCAAAAAAAGTATATCAAGCATCGACGAAGGGAGTCGACCAATAAAATCAGCATAGATAAAACATATAGGATTGGTTAATACAAAAGTAAAACATTTTATGTAATGATATTTAAATTTAATAACATTTTTAGTCAACTGAATTTTTGTGGTTCCACGTACAATCGCTATTATTAAATTTGAATACTATTGCAACAACCGACATGTATTTACAAATTTCGAATTTTTATTGTAACAATTGAATATTTTATGTTTATAGACTATAATATTCTATAAATAGATTCACATGCGTTCGACAAAATTTATTTTATTAATAAAAAAATTTTAATATGATTTTTTAAATTTAAATATGTTTTTTTAAATAACTTAAATATATTTTTTTCTTTTATTTCAACCTTGAATATTTTTTAGTTCCAATTTTAAATATTTGTCTAAAAATAGATTTTTATGGACAACAGAAATTCGGTTGCTAATCTCCATATTTTATTACATTTAAAGAAACTATAAAAAAAATATTTATATTAGTTTAAAATTATTTTATTAATAAACAATTCTCTTGCCGCGAAGTAGACTCGATCCGGCGACCTCCTGCTTGTCCAGCAATTAATTTACCTCTAGCCTAAACCCAATTTGTATTTTCCAATTTCAACCTTTTTTTGTTTGTTTCAATTTTAAATATGTATGTCTAAAAATAGACTTGTATGTACCATAGAAATTCGGGTGCTGATCTCAATATTTTAGTAGAGATACCAAAATTATAACAAATTTAATATATTGTTTTAAAATTATTGTATTAACAAAAAATTCTTATGTCGCGAACTGGACTCGAATCGGTGACATTCTGCTTGTCAGGCAATTACTTTACCTCTAGCCCAAACCCAATTTTAATTTGTATATTCAAATTTCCACCTTCAATATTTTTTTCTTTAAAGTTGAAATATGAATGTCTAAAAATAAATTTGTATGTAGAACATAAATTGGGTTGCTAATATTATTACTTTATTAGAATTACTAAAACTATTAAAAAACTTTATCTTATTTTAAAATTGGTAACGAAAACTAGTATTTTAGATAGAGTGATGGTATTTTTTTTTGCAGGCGAAAATAATATTCAATTTTACCTGCAAATATTTTATTCAAGGATAAAATCTCCCGAAAGTGGTTGGTTGTGTTTTGGTTAATTTTATATATTTTCTGTTTACAATATAGTTTAATTATTCAGATGATGATTTTTAAGTACTTATAATTAAAGTTATTGAATAATAAGTTTGATAATAAGTTTGAATAAAAATTATGTTTTTTTCCGACCTTTAATTGTGCAATGCAAATGAAAATTATTCAAGTTCGAGGCCATACTCTATATTTCTAATTATATTATATCAAACTTGTATAAAAGACAAAGTACGGTCTTGTTTACTACTCCCCCTGTACATTTTGTTTTTATACAAAACAAGTGTACAAATAAAAAGGCAAAAAAAAAACAAAAACGTGTATTGAATATCTACCAAAGGTAGAACCTACCCACAACAAACAAGTTTTCAATTTATTTTTTGATCAATGGTGAGAATCTGTAACTTCGAGCTCATATATTAGTTCTCATTTAGTGATAAAACTAGTTTATATGAATGCTTGATGTTTTGCATGGGATTGTCACCTCTTTCAAAACATGTTCTGATGAGGGAACCTAGGAAATTCCCGAAATATATCTATCAACACATTCCTGAAAGTGGTCAATTAATAAATTTGAGAACAAAAACTCTATAGATTATTTGTTAGGACAACATCCTAATAAATAAATATAGAGAATGGCCTCGAACTTGAATAATTTTCATATTCATTGCGTTATTGAATAATGATTAAATTTTGTTGGTTATAACGGAATTGCAACCAATTTATTCTCTGTTTGTTAAAAACAGCTGAAACTTTATTTAGTCAAACTTTTATGTATTTAAAAAAATTGGACATAGTTTATTAAATACATTTAGAAAACTTTGTAACTAAAGACCACTGCAAATATAGTTAAAAACAAATGAAATTTCATTTAAAGAAAGGACGACTTACATTTCAGTAAATTCAACTAACATTGTCATTTGTTTTTTAATGTTCAAAAGTGAACCACAATTGTACTAAAAATGAGCCACAATGTTAGTAAAAAATAAACAAACATTTATTTGTTTTATTTTGTTGAAATAGCAAAAAAACGAATGTAAAATCATAAAACAGTCATTTGCCGTGGTTTGATTTTTTTAAACGAACTACAAGGTTAGTAAAAAATTTAATTTGTTCTACAAATGACTGACAATTACATTAAAAATAAAGAAACTGTATTACAACCCAAACAACTACATATTTTTAACGCAGAAGTTCCCTGCGTGTACCTTCAAACTATCTTCTACTCCACATCCACAATAAGGACAGTTGTACCTTTCCACATTATTTGCAATGGTATCTGTTTGCAATTTTAGTACGCACTCATTGCATACTTTTAAATGCTTGCACGCTTAAAAAAAAATATATCGAGAATCTTATCTGCACAACCGACAAAGTTCAAGAACGAAAATGGGTTTTTTCTTCCTCCTCTTCGGTATCAATATTATTCCCTTCTACATCTTCATTTTATTTGGCCCATACGCATTCTATTAAGAAATGCGGCGTCATTGATTTTGGCTTTCTGTAGCAGTAGGTTCCTTCTTCTATTTTATTGATTTTGTAACAGTAGTAAAACCCTTACTCAGCATTCCCAGTATGACCCATTTTGACCGCCTAGCTCAGAGACGTCAGGGAGGGATCGACCGATCACATGGAAAGAGGTCTTTTTTGGTCGGTTCCACCATTTCGGCAATCACTTCAAACTCACGGGTTTTAAAAAACTCCTTATTTCTACTAGAATTAAACAACTTAAAAAACCGGTCCCGTGACAGGTCCCATCACAGTGAAACGGTTACGCACTTTCCCGCAGGAAAATACGTACACACGTTTACCTGCTGCATTACAAAAAAATAAAATATAAATGACTACCAAAATAGGTAGTTATTCGTATGCTAATAAGAAATTAAAAAAATTGTGGTTATAAGTGTGTAAATAATATTGCTTACCGTTATACTTATCAGTAATTAAAAGATAAGTTGATGACACTAAGGCGTTATTTCTGTATTTAAATAAGTAGCCGCGCGTAAGCTTGACTGCTTAAAAAGACGACTTCGTCAAACAAATACAACTGACTGACGCGAAATTATAATGTGCTAGGATATATATTTTCATTATATAACCACTTACAGTGGGGAGCATTTGTGAGTGCATGTAGGTACTTTTTACACCTAAAGATTTAGGTCGAAAAATATTTGACACTAGAACTAAATTATGTATTTCTAAAGGTACAAGGTACGCTGAATCAAAATCTGGCCTTAAGGAAATAAGTTATCTTAAAAATTGAAAAACTGAAAAAATAGTAAGAGTAGTGTGTTCAGTTGCCGTTACAAGTATTATGAAAAATACATTTCCAGGAACGTGAAAAATCGGAGCATTTTGATCAAAAAATACAATTTTCTCGTTAATATAGCTCGAACGCCTGATGTCGGAGAGTGAATCTAAGGCTAAGAAAAGTATAATTTAGTTCTAGTGTCAAACATTTTTTGACCTGAATCTTTAGGTGTAAAAAGTACTTACATGTACTCACAAGTGCTCCAGACTGTATGTTAGGGCGGGTCGATTTAAAAATGGCTCAACGTTCAAGGAAAATCGCATTCTAGGGATCAAAATAAGAAACTTTGCCGAAGGAACCATACCTCTAAAACGAATTCTGATGTCCCGACTTTTGACCCGTAGGGTGAAATTTTGAAAAAGCCCACTTTGATATTTTAGAAAGTAGGAGGAATCTCTCCAAGATTATGGGAGCCACTTCTTCTCCGGGAGACGCGCTAGCAGATAAATGCATAAATCATCATTCTAGGTGACCGTTAAGGGGCTAAAATTTAAGTTTAAAGAGGGCCTTTTTAGCCGTGTTTTTATAGCAAAATGTACAAATCTCGGGATAGAGATATTTCAGAAAGTAGGAGGAGTCTTTCCAAGATCAGGGTCTCTATTTCTTCTCCGGAAGACGCTCTAGCAGATGAGTGTATAAATTATATTCGATTGGGTTGGATTCGATTATGGCACTCTAAATGGGTCAAAGTGGGATTTTTCAAAATTTGACCATACGGGTCAAAAGTCGGGACATCAGAATTCGTTTTAGAGGCATGGTTCCTTTGGCAAAGTTTCTTATTTTGATCCCTAGAATACGATTTTCCTTGAACGTTGAGCGATTTTTTTGCCTCCATACAAATCGACCCGGCCTACTGTATGTATTAATGACAGTTTTTGCTGGGAAGCATTACTGCCTGAAAAAATCGATTTTGATTTAGTTGTTAGTTAAGGGATTTTGCATTCCATTATGCAATTGATATTAAATATTTTAATAATTCATATAAATCAAATATTTATTTAATCCCTTTTAATATAAACCTGTTATTCAATTAAACTTTACTCTTTTTCAGGATGTTAATTTGTTTCGTGAATTTTTACTTGTCAAGTTAATTAATGCCGAAAAGGCCACCTTTCAAACACCAATATTTTCACAAAAACGTGAGCGTACATTGGAAATGCTTATTAAAGATTTACATGAAGACTATATTGGCGATAGTAAATTGGTAAGTGTATGGGAAATATATTGATAAATTAAACATACATTCATTCAACCATACAATATAAAATATTCACATTCTCAACCGTAATATTTTACATACTCAAGATATCAATGCCTTGAAGCTTAAGTAAATCTCAGTTATTAAAAATATGTATAAGTATGGAAAAAGAAAGAATGAAAAGATTTTTAGTATGAACTATGTACCATAAGTGTTTGGAATTTTAAAGAACTTTACCCAGTGTAGAAACTGTAATAATATGCCATTACTTTTCTGACTACAAGTAATGATACCAGCTTACTCTTTGCATTACTTTAAAACTAATAAGAAGGACATGATAGTTTTCTCATTATACACATAATAAGGTTCTTACTAATAACTAGTTAATTTTATCATTATATCAATACAAAAGAAAATGCGTAACCCATAAGTACTTATTTTTATCATTATTTTAAATAAAAAGTAATGATCCAAAAATTTGTTTTAAATCTATTTGTAGTCTCATTATTTTTTCACTTAGAGTAAGTACATATACAACTATTTATTTTTGATTTTTGTGTAGAAACGGTAACGACATGTCATTACTTTACTCACTACCAGTAATGACACCAGCTTACTCTCTGCATTACTTTAAAACTAATAAGAAGGACATGATAGTTTTCTCATTATTTTAATACAGAAAATGAAGTGTTGACCATAAACAGTGGCGCATTTATAACTTTATATGCTAAAATATTTTAAATTGCTGATTTAAATTTTTTTATGTTTTTTTATTGTCTACTAATTACTTTTCATTAACTAAAATTTTGCTTAAATATAAAAAGTTTTTGAAGATTTAACAGATTTGTTTTTGCTATTCTTACTTTGATAATACATAGCCAAATAAGCGGCCAATTTTAGCAGTTTTTCATGCAACGTCATTTTGAACTAATATTTAGAATTTAAACGAAGTTTTTTACTAATTTTATTCTATTCATTTTATTGCATATAAAACTTTGATTTTTTGCTGATTTCAGTAAATTAACTTTTATTTAACTAAAATTATTTTCAAATATAACTTAAGTTTCTTTCTTATCTTATTAATATTTAGTAAAAATCAACTAATTTTAGCAGTTTTTTCTGAAACTTTATTTTTAACTAGTTTTTAGTAGTTCTAAAAAAAAAAATGTAGTGGCTTTTTACTGTTAGTACAAGTACTAAAAAAAAAGTACTGAAAAAGTTGCACAATTCAATGAATTTGCATAATAAATTTAAAGCTTCTTTTCAAGTTGTAGCATAAAAAAATACAAACTCGAATTGTCTTTCTTCGAAATACAAAATAATGTCGTTGCCAGATTTGATTATAAATGAAATGAAATAGAAAGTTGAAAAATCCCAACGAACCGTAGGATGAAATTATGAAACAGTAACTTTATTTGCATTTTCAATGACCTTAACAGCCCATTAGAAGCATTTTAAAAAATATAAACAAAATCAAATTATTTGCGCGGTTGTATACAACACGAGTTTTATCGCGAGAAAATTATTTGTGTTAAATAATATTAATTAAAGTGTCAAAAATTAAAAAAAAAAAAAATTTATACCCTGTTTTTAGATGACGTGTTGCTTCACGCGAACGAAGTCACAATAACAAAATACATGCAATACAAATTCGTGTAGCGGCGCACGTCTTGTACACACCAGTGCTTAGAGTGTCCAAAAAATCGACGAATTTAGAAAACATAATTTGCGTGTTCTCATGCTTCTTACAAAGAAACAAACTTTTTATCAAATATAATACAGATAAATAAATCAAATAAATATTAATCTTTCCATTGGTCCACTGAAAATATTTAAAAGTTTTAAAATAAACCATTTTCGAACAATCTTTAAATCCATTTGTATCACCTAAATACAGGATTGGACCGTTATTTTTTAACCAATTTTTGATTACTTTTGTCTAATTCCTCTTATATCTGACTTTCAATGAAATCTGGAGGAATCGACAAACAAACTAGTTTCAAATATAAAGAAAATATTACGTTTTGATATTTTAAACTATCTAAAACGTTGCATACAAATATGTGTTGAGCCCACCTGAAACAACATGGAGGCCCGGGTTCGAATCCCATATGCGCACAATTTTAAAGAAAACTTTTTCAATAAAAGAAATACTTTTTTTTATTTATTTTAGGCTTTTATTTCAATTTATTTTAAGACTCTTTATTTTTCTTCATACTAATTAGCATATAGGTAACCACACATTTTTCTACTTTTTTTGAGGTGCTTAGTAATGATATGTCATATAAAAGTAATGGCATTTGTAATAACATTTGTAGTTCACATTACCAAATATGTACTTATATAACTTTTCTGCACTGGGAAAGAAATTAGTCACATTGTGACTGTTTTAAAAAAATGTATATGTTACAGACATTGCCTATTTGTTTGATCAGGATGTTTTTATACACCCAGAAAATAGACTCCGTCGTAGCAACCGTATTTGTAGCCAATCAAATGGTTCGGTTTTTACTGTCGAAATTTGTTATCACTAAATTTCTGGTGAGGCAATTGAAATTATATCGTCGTAACAGAATGTCTGTTGTTTCAATCGAATTACTGTTGTCAATCGAATAACTGTTATCAATCGAATGACTGTTGTCTGGGTGTACTTCTATAGAGCAAACATTTAGTCCATTTTAAATATCTCAAAAACTAAACTAGATAGAGCAACACAGACAACTTTTTTGCTCAATATAACCTTTGCAACAAACTCCAATAATATAAGAGAGGTATTTTTTGTAGGTATTATTTTTGATTAAATTGCCACAGGGTGACTTATTATTATTTTTTGTTTAGCAATTTATGTGATAATACAAATTAACATATATCGATAATTCAAATTTCTGTTCACGTTCACGTTCCATTCCATTTCGTTTCCTGTATTTAACTAACAAGTTTTGAGACACAAATTTGTAAGTGTGCTTGAAAATTTATAGCAGTTCATTCTTTTTAACAAAACATTTTAGTAGAATTACAAATTTTTAACTAAAAGTTAAGTTTATCATATGGCAAATCTAAGTACTTCTGTTAAACATAGAACGATTTTTTTTAACCCTTTCATTGAAAAAATGTCTAGTAATAGTAAGAATGCGTTGTTTTTTTAACTTTTAGTTAATTAAAACATCTTTCAAGTACACATTAATGTAGTTTTTGCTAGTTTAATAGTTCTTTAGAAAAACCTCATTAAAGTTTAATTAAAAGGTCATTCACATTTACTATGTATATATGAAGTATAGGGTGTCCCGATAAAAGACATTCTTGCGAATTGTTTAAATTGTAGCCCGCAAGCGATGCGTAAACTCAAAAAAAAATAAAATAAAAAATTAGCAGAAAAAGCTACTAAAAATTAGTTAAAGCTGATGAAAAAAAAAATTGCTAAATGTAACGCATTTTTTTTTCTAAATATTAATAAAATAAGAACAGCATGAATAAAAGAGCATTCGAGTTAAATTTTATTTAATTGAAAATATATATAATTTGCAAAAACTTTTACGAAATATTTGTGGACTAAAAACAACAAACAAAACTCTAGAATCAACAAAAGTTTTTGTATATTTACCTGAAATTTTTTAGAATGCAAATAACAGTATATATTGATAAAATCAAAAAAAAATTTACTAAACAATTGTTGATTTAAAAAAAAATAAAACTCTCCAATTTTTTAGTGATTTGTTTTGTCTACTAATATTTGCCAAACTTTTTGCTGGATTTTGTAGATTGTTTTTGTTTCCTTTAATTACTAAAAATTAAGCTCAAATATAACTAAATATTTGTAGATTCACCTAATTTATTTTTGCTATTCTTATCTTACTTATATTTAGCAAATAGATGACAAATTTTAGCAGTTTTTTCTGCAAAGGGATTTTTAACTTATTTTTAAAGGAATTAGCCAAATTTTAGAAACATTCGTTTCTATCAGTGTATTACTGTGGAAGGTATATTTAGTTCCAAGAGTATACTACCCAAATAACAGGTAGCTGAACAACTTATATTGTATTATAACATGTTCTAATTTCTGTTCTACAACCGATTTATTTTATATGGAGTTTGTCCGATTTGCAATAGGTTCTTTACCTCCTAAATAGAACAGGTTGCTTGAGAACCAGTTATATAACTGGTTCTAAGACAATGAAATCGTACACTTTGACTCCATGTAACCGGTGACAAAAGAAGCTGTTGTAGAACAGATTGAAAGGTAATCTATTCTAAAAAAAATTCCTGGGTAAATTAAAAAAAAAAATACTGAAATGTCGTTCAAAATTAATGAATAAATTTTTTGGGCTGGAAATTAAAGATAATTTCCATAATTTGTTGTTCTGAAGCACCGCATAAACTTGCATTATTAATACACAAGTGTTTGGTTTTGCTCTTGATTCTATTACCATATGTGATAATAGATTGAAGAACAAAATCGATATATTGCGCAATAATATTGCGTTTTCGTGATATACTGAAATTTTTGTAACGGTATACCCTAATTTATAATAATGCACCTCAGTTTTTTCACTACCAATTATCTGCTATAAAGAATCAACATCTTGTCTTTATGTGTCACAGGTAGTCTAGAATAGGGTATGACAAAAAAAAAATACTCCAAAAAAGTGAGTATTGGGTTTGAAAGCACTATAATTTCCACTTAAGAAAAACCTATTTAATATAATATGTAGACAAATTTAAACGGCTACATAGGCTTATACAAGGTTTAGAGAGATGAAGGTCCTAGGCCGAAAACATAGGCAAAAGACCTAAGAATTTCTTCATCACATCAGGTTTTCGAGATATGTTAGCATAAAGTTTAGCAAACCCCGTATTTTTGCTTTATTCGGGACGAGTTTCACAAAATTTGTTACGTAATCTGAAATTCCCTCCTATAGTTTTCAAGACCATTGTCTAAGATATGACATATCTTAGAGAAAATAGTATAAAAAAAATGTTAACGGACGGATAACAAATATTATAATAAACTCACAAAGCTTGAGATATCTCTTAATTTGTAGGTCAGATTCGGATTCAGCGGAACTTAAGTCTTCGGAAAAGTGTGTTTTAGTCCTACGATCTTAAAATCTCTAAATTTGCGCATTTACTTGTAAATTTGGCTATAATTTTTTTTAAATAAGTTTTTCTAAAATCAGAAATATAGTTATATCAAACCCTATACTCCCTTTTTGTGCAGTAGTTTTCTCACAGTACCTAATTCTAGACCACCTGTACTACAAATAGCACTACACATACATTCAAAACACCCAAGCACATTAGAAACATACCCGAAAACAAAAACCTCTTTTAATGTCTTAAGTCAAATTCAAACTAAACATATGTTATTTTTGTGTGCGTGTCTTTCTATTGTTTATCCTTTAACACATCAACACATATACACAAATCATGATGTACTTACAACACTTCTCAAAAAATACTGACACACATTGACATGCCCTCAACAAACACTCATAACAAACACTTGTATGCATATGTACACACCAACACACATTTTACTATTCACTAAAACTTAAATACATACACTTACATCTATATATTTATCTCTGTATGTGTGGGTGTTTGTATTTTGCTGTGTACTTATAGAATATGCTAAATAGACGCGCTTTCTCTGAAGTGTTGTATGACGTGCCAAGAACATCTAAACTTAAGGAGGACGCAAGACAAATTGAATTCGTACGTATAGGCCAAGCACTTAAATTGGAGGCCATTGTAAGGGGTGATGCACCCACCAGTATTGCTTCGGCTAGTCCTTGTACAATATTTAAGAAACCCCCCTGGGAGCCACATTGTTTTTATCCAACATTTCCACACCGTGGTACATTGGCAGGTGATTCGTTTGGTACAAATGATGAGTGTTTATTTATAGCCACCGATGATGGTACATTTTTAATGAAAGGTAAATATAACGAAAGTATGATTTAGACATAAAAACACAATGTTTTTAGGTGTAAAAAATTAATGGTCAAATAAAACAAGGAAAGTAATTAATTTATTTTATATACTTTTTTCTTGTCATTTCCTGTTCCTCCTCTACCCTTTTTTGCAGAAGATCAATCTGTACAGTTGATTTTTGACAAGACTTTGTATGTCCGACAATTAAATGTTTTAGAAGAACATGGTCTGGTTTTAGTACGGGGTGGTTCGGCTACAAATCGTGATGCTCACCGTGTTCATGTTTTTCGTTTACGAGAATTTCATGGCCGTTTTACCGAAGAAATATTAAAATGTCGTTCTCGTTCCGAGGTAAAAGATCGCCGTATCGAAAGAACTCGTGGCTGTAATTTATATTCCTCATCCCATGTCAGTGGTGGTCATTTACGATTGGTCGTAGCTGTTGGTCGCAAATTACAATTGTTCCAGTGGAAGCATACTGCTGCTTGGGCTTCATGGTGTCCCGAAAATGATACTGAAACGGCAGAGGGATTTATTTTCCAAAAAGAAATAACTTTAAGTGATACACCCACAATTGTTACACCTTTGGAGGGACCGACTAATACAAATAGTGGTGGTTTAATATGTGTTGGATATAGGTTGGTTGGAACTGAACTTGAATTAATAAAAACAACTGATATTTCATTTACTTTTGTAGGTATCATTATGAGATAGTCTGCGATCAAAGTGGTATTGCCACTCGTTTACATGAAGTTGAACCGGCCAAAAGAAATCAAACTCAATTGACAGCTGCTATAGAATTATGTGATGGTTTGGAAACAGAGCTTTTATTGTGCTATAATCGTAAGTATATAATTTTTAAGGACATAAACAAATGTTTATTACGTATTTTTAACATATTTTATATCGCTCGTAGTGGCGTTTAAATTTCTTTGAAGAAATTTGACAGAAATAGGAACTGCAGAATAATCTCTTTTTTGTACTTTTATTGCGCCCTCTTGTGGAGGTACTTGTAATTTATATCAATCATTCTACACCCAAAACAGTTTTTAGTTTAAATTAACTTAAAATGTAATTTAATATAAATGATAAATCACTTAAAATCCGGTCTACTTACTTTTCACTTAAATTGATATTTATTTTAAAACATTGTTTCAAAAAGTTAAAAATAAATTTACAAATTTTAACTACATACATATATGTAAAAATAAATGTCCCAGTCAATTATTTGAAATTATTTCAAAATTTTATTAGTATTTTGTTTTTATATACATCGAGATTATTTTAATGTTATTTTTAATTTATAACAAGCTTTCAACGTCCGTATATTTACAAAAATAAAGCAATTCAAACATATTAGCTAGGCTGATACTAGTATTTCGATCTGGCTAAAGTTGTCATCAGAACGCAAAGTTTTAGAAAAGCTAGAGCCTCAAGAATATTTTAGTTGTTTTTGTTTTTCGCCTATAAAATGTAGACACACACACACAAATAGAGTGTGTTTGAATGGATGTAGTATTTGTGGAATCTTTTTAATTTCTTGTAATTTGGATGGAAATAATTTTGTATATATATAAACAAACCATTTCAATAAAAAAATTGACTGGAATTTTTTGAATATTTTATGACGAAGCAAGCTAGAAATAAAAATTTAAATTCATAATAACTGCAACGCATACAATATTCCTTTTTTGTTGTTAAATTAGTATGAAACTTTATGAAGCTAAAAAAAAATCGGTAAATGGTAGTAAATTATTTTGAATAAACTTAGAAAAAAGTTTAAGTAAATTTGTTTTTAAAAAAATAAATGGAATTCTTTATTTGTAACTAAACTGAAAATTTTTTTAGTATAGTATTATATCAATGTCATACAGACAGTCGCAATTCATTTTTTTTTTTTTTTAATTAATATGCATTTGACAAATTTAATTTAGAAATGTTGAGGTTAGGAAGAAGAATAAACGTTTTTCTTCAAAAATTATAAACACTATTAATTTTTATATCAGACTAGACTAGTTTCTGCCTGTTTATGGACAGGCATCATCACTGATTTTCCATTTAAATTGTATTATTATTTGTTGTCAGATTGTCTTTATATAATAAATTTTTTCAACAACCTGCGGCTGTAAGAATCAAACCTGCGCTCATCTTACATTACAAACGTAACAATACCAAGTCATGACCGTTTAGCGATCACATCCAAGTATGTTCTCGAATCTAATGCAGCTAAATTGCAGTTTTCTTTCCTATTAGCTTTTTCTGATATTGTATATTATACTCACAAGTGACAACACTAACAACACAAATATTCTATTTTTAGAATTTTGTTTATTTTGCTAATCTCCTCCGTCTCTAGTTCACAATGTTACCAGATTGATGTATGGTTTTTACGTTAAGGGTTTACAACTTTTGCGTTTTAAGTTGAGACATCGCCACAGGGCAAATTTTATAATGTATTTTAGTACAGTGTTATATTAACGTCATATCGACAGTCGCAATTATTTTTTTTTTTATAATTGATATGCATTTGACAAATTTAATTAAGAAATGTTGAGGTTAGGAAGAAGAATAAACGCTTTTCTCTTAAAATTATAAACACTATTAATTTTAAAATCAGACTAGACTTGTTTCTGCCTTTTTATGGACATGCTCATCACTGATTTTCCATTTAAATTGTATTATTATTTGTGTCTTGTAATTGTCAGATTGTCTCTATATGATAAATTTTTCAACAACCTGCGGCTGTAAGAATCAAACCTGTGCTCATCTTACATTACAAACGTGACAATACCAAGTCATGACCGTTTAGCGATCACATCCAAGTATGTCCTCGAATCTAATGCAGCTAAATTGCAGTTTTCTTTCCTATTAGCTTTTTCTGATATTGTATATTATACTCACAAGTGACAACACTAACAACACAAATATTCTATTTTTAGAATTTTGTTTATTTTGCTAATCTCCTCCGTCTCTATTTCACAATGTTACCAGATTGATGTATGGTTTTTACGTTCAGGGTTGACAACTTTTTCGTTTTAAGTTGAGACATCGCCACAGGGCAAATTTTATAATGTATTTTAGTACAGTGTTATATTAAAGCCATATCGACAGTCGCAATTAATTTTTTTTTATAATTGATATGCATTTGACAAATTTAATTAAGAAATGTTGAGGTTAGGAAGAAGAATAAAAGTTTTTCTCTTAAAATTATAAACACTATTAATTTTAAAATCAGACTAGACTAGTTTCTGCCTGTTTATGGACAGGCGTCATCACTGATTTTCCATTTAAATTGTATTATTATTTGTGTCTTATAATTGTCAGATTGTCTCTATATGATAAATTTTTTCAACAACCTGCGGTTGTAAGAATCAAACTTGCGCTCATCTTACATTACAAACTTAACAATACCAAGTCATGACAGTTTAGCGATCACATCCAAGTATGTTCTCGAATCTAATGCAGCTAAATTGCAGTTTGCTTTTTTATTAGCTTTTTCTGATATTGTCTATTATACTCATAAGTGACAACACTAACAACACAAATATTCTATTTTTAGAATTTTGTTTATTTTGCTAATCTCCTCCGTCTCTATTTCACAATGTTACCAGATTGATGTATGGTTTTTACGTTCAGGGTTGACAACTTTTGCGTTTTAAGTTGAGACATCGCCACAGGTCAAATTTTATAATGTATTTTAGTACAGTGTTATATTAACGTCATATCGACAGTCGCAATTAATTTTTTTTTATAATTGATATGCATTTGACAAATTTAATTTTATTATTTAACTATTTATTATTTAATTATTAAACTACAAACAGTAAACTACACAATATTCTGAGTGTATGAAAGAACACTAAATAATTGAAATTTTTGACCTCGTGACTTCCGATTTTAGAGTATTTTTAACACATCTCCATATTAAAAAAAAAATTAAAAAAACACCAACAGTGTGCAATTTTGTATGTGAACTCTTCTGAAAGCTGTTGAATATATGAAAAATTCAAATTATAAAAAAAATAATTTTTTGTATCGAAATAATACACTCAGAAATAAGCCTGTAGAAATAGCAAAAGAAGGTACTAAAGATTAGTTAAAAACTCCTAAAATTAGCAGATAAGTAATATAAGAATAGCAATAAAATCTGTTGAATTTACAAATATTTAGTTATATTTGAGCTAAATTTTAGTTAATTTAAAATAAGCAAATAATCTGCTAAACTCAGCCAAAACATTTACTGAATATTAGTAGACAAAAAAATCGTTAAATAACGAGATATTTTTAAAGTTTTTGTTTTAATGCGAATAAAAGTCTGCCCTTATGAAGTCAGCAATCTACAATTTTTTAGAAATAATTTCTGTGGATTTTAGCAAAATAAACTGTTATTTGCATACTGCTAAATTTGAAGCAAATATGGCAACAATTTTGTTAATGTTACAGATTTTGTTTGCTATATTGAGTCTACAAATATTTAGTTGAAGGTTTTTTTTTGCAAAATTTACAGAGTCAAATGCAATTTTCTATTAACAAGAAAGTCACATCGAATATAACTAAAATATTGTAAGGTTAACAGATTTCTTTTTGCCGTTCTTATTTCATTATTATTAAGCAAAAAAAAAAAAATCAGTTATATTTACCAGTTTTTTTTTTAATTTTTTTTATTTTTCAAAAAGATCGTTACGGTATCTTAAAGTGCTACTCCTCCCCTACAAAATCCATTTTGAATTTTGAAAAAATCTTCGTTTGGCACTGAGTGATACATAGTTCTTAACACTTAATTATTTGATAAACAGTTCTTAACACTTCATTATTTGCTTAAATTTTTTCAAGATTCTTTTTTAGATGTGCCCACATAGTAAAAGTATGACTCTGATGTCAACTTGGAAAGATATCGCCCCTTAATAGAGTCTTTTTAAAGAACTAACCTTTCCTCAAGCCAATTTTTCATTAAGTTGTCATATTCTCTACAACTGTAGAAAAGGTTAAAAACCTACATAAAACCTGAGTCAGTGGCTTAAATTCACAGTTTTGTGCACTAACTTTGAGATATAAATATGAACACAGGTTTTAATTTTAAATTCCATTAAAACAAAAGTCGATTAATTGCTTTCGAAAAGTGTTAAATGTAAAACTGTAAATGCAAAACCGACAAAATTTAAAGGCATTATTCTCGACATCTTTACCCTTGATCAAAAATTTAAATACTCAATTGAAATAAGCGTGCCCGAGATATAAAATAATATATAATTGATGGTGAGATCTTTATTAAATTTGTATAAAGTAAAATGTTGTACTCCTGTATTATTAAATGCAAACTAGGATTATATCAATATAAAAATATTAACAAACTTTATTTTCCTAAAATAACTGCTTCGAACAACTGTTACAACAATACAGTATTTTTCTGTAATTGTTTTTAAATAACTGTCATATTAGTTGCTTTGAACTAATTCATACCAAAACAACTGTAATTGCATTCAAAAACAACAACGTCTAATTACTACACAAACTTAACACAAATTCACACACACTTGTTTGTGTACATCTGCACAGAATTTAGAAACTTTTTTCGCTACTAAAGTCAAAATCTTCAATAGCTAACTAAATTCGTATTCGGCCCATAAATACATCGTATAAGTTTTTTTATTTAAGTCAATTCGCAAGGATTCTCTTATCGGTGTATATATGTGTGTAGTTATAATGCCAATTTGCATAATGAAATTTATCAATTTTGCTCAATTTCTATATCAAACCGCATAATATCAGCCAACAATTTTGTAGAAAACTTGCAAACCCTCTTCTTTATTCCCTATAATGGTCCCTATAATGGCCCCGCTCACTTCATTCATGTTGACTAAGAATATAGTTTAAATCCTTTTTTTCAATAAGCTATAAATGGAATAACAAACTTACATGTATTCTCCTGCACAGTGGGATGCAGGGTCAAAAAATATTAAAATAAAAATAATTGCACTTAAATTGATATCAATGCAATGACCACGAAATCATCAATTAATTAGACCACTCAATTAATCCCACTTATCACAAATATTTATAAAGCTGTCTTATATTATTTTTTTATCTTTGCAGATACTTGCCATTTTCAAAAATTAAATGATCGAGAAGAAACACGCAATGAATTTGATTTTCATTGGAACACTTCACCAACATCTGTTGTCTGCGCTTTTCCCTATATACTGGGCTTTACCGCCGATTCTATGGAAATACGTTTGTTGGTCAATGGAAATTTAGTACATACCGCCATCTTACCTGAACTACAAATGATAACATCTAAACGTGACATATTTTTTGTAACAACAGCACCAGAATTTATGGCAAAAGATTTGAATATCAAGGGATTACATATAAATGAAACGCCCGAAAAGAGATTAGTGACAACACCCAGTGAATGTTCATCCAATGAAGAGTTAGCACGTGATTCCAGTGATTTACAAAGTTTAGGAAGTACCAAAGATTTGCCTCTAAATCCTGAACATGAAATGAATAATCTCCTCGAAATACCCAATGCAATAGGAGCAGAAGGACCTTCTATACAAAGAGCGCGTTCTTTGCAAAAGACTAGTAATTTTGAAGAAAAACCTTTAATAGCCAAAAGTAACTCATGTGGGGATTCGTATCATTCGGATAATAAATTTAGTGCATTACGTGGTAATAACACAATAGATCCCCAACAAACGGGAGTGCCACCAAATTCACCACGTAATAATACAACTCCATATACTAACCACACAAAAGCCAACAATCAACAGCAGCCACAGCAACAACAACATTCTCCAATGTCTCCCACAAAACGTAATTCAAAATATCGCAATCTCTTCTCCAACGGCAGTCAGGGTACAGACAATTATTCTTCTTCACCAGATCGTTTAAAACCTTTAAGAATATATCGCATACCTTTGGCCAAATTGGCTGGAGCTCATTCCCACTTTCATATGCAATCTTTTAATGCTACGGCAGCTAAAACTCAACATTATCTTCGAGAACAATACGCTTTGAATATGAAATCCAAACAAAAATCTATCGATATACAATTATCATTGCCAAGTGCTAATGAAATACCTGAATGACAATTGCTTACGGAACAAAATGATAAATTAGCCACAACTATGCCGCCGACTATGGAATTTATGGAAAAACGCAAGTCCATAGATCTGTATGACTATGATGACAATAAATTTAATGAAGAGGATGAAAGACGTTTTGAAATGTTAATGTTACAACGTTAGGGAACAAAATAAAATGTTCTTAGTTGGAAATAATAGTCATTGCTTTGAAAAGAAATATGTTATTAGACGGTTTCAAACTTTGAATAATTTCAATATAAATTGAACATTAAAATCTTATAAACAATATTAAACTCATTGCTAAACTTGCTCGGTATGGTTTTTAGAATATATTCTGTACTATACAGAAGTTGTCGCCACTATAGCCTTGACTAGCCTAAAGCTGTTTCTATGAAATATTCGCTTCTCTTGAGATAATACTACTTACCTTTAATGACGAAATTAAGTTGATTTCAACTTTTAAAAGTATACATATGTATGTATCCTAATATTAATTACTGGATTGAAATCTTTTTCACATTAATATTAATTTTATTTTTTGACTAATTTATTTTAAGATTCATATTTTTTATGAATAGATTAAGTGTTGTGCTAAAACTGGTTAGAATGTGTCTTGACTATAAACTATTTGAATTCAATGAACAATATATATTTAAATAATTTAACTGTTACTAGTTCCTGCGTTGACCGTTAAATCAGAGAGGCTCTTTTCGCCTCTGTATTGCTCAATAATTGGCCGGAGTTTTTGTAAATATATTTCTAATGCATTTCCCTATTTGTTGTGAAAATGGGGCAATATTAGAAAAACAATTTGAGTATGATGTAAGCAAGATTATTCAAGTTTAAGTTCAAGATCTTTTGGTTTTTGTTAAACAAAAAACCGTGCAATGTTTATTTGTTAAGTAAAACATTTCTTCATCTGACAGGTCCATGCTTCACAGGTCCAAACATGTTTCATTACGCGTCACCGAAAATCTTCTAAATACAAGAGAATAAAAAATTTCGATTAGAAAATAAAATAAGTTTAATCTCTCACGGAAATACATACAAAAATCCCGGCACCTTTGCAGTCTCTTAAATAGTTTTTCTTGTTTTATATTTATTTTAATATATCGATATTTTTCATAATTTATTGTTATAGTTTCAATAAATAAAACAACAAATCCAATTTTTTTTTAAATCATTTTTCAAGTTGTAAATTGTTGTATAAACTGTAACAATAATTGTAAAGCAAATTACAAATTGCATGGCATTTTTTTCGTTGCACATGTATTAAACGAAATGAAAATGGTAATGAAATTAATCCTCTCAATAATTTTTCACATTTTGACCGCGAAATGGCCTAATAGTCACAGTTTAATTTTGCATTCTTATCTCAAGTTGTAAAAAATTGTCAATTACGAACAGTAAACTTATGACCATTTTTATTAAAATTATTACATTTAAATTGGGATGTATTGATTATAAAGTAAGTTGGAATTGCAACAAAAAAATTATCAAGATTAGCGTGAGTAGCATAGTTTCTCTGTAAAGTATATACTCTTTCGCTAAATCTACGATACCCTAGCCCTAAAGTATGCTGTACATTTCACATGTAACTAAGTTGAATTAGGTATACAATCATATACTAACTAGACCGGACACGAAAATTTAAAGTCTGGCGGCACTGGCAAAAATACTGTCGATGGCAAGTCTTCAAAATTTCGTGTAAGAATGAAACAAACATATGTACAATACAATGTCTATAATAGCTAATGGGCAATTTAATGTGCTTACCCGTTCTCACACCGTATTATAGAAAAAAAGTTATTGAAAAAAATACGGTTTTTAATAACAATTTTAGCATTTGTCACTTGTGTCGGGCCTGTTTAATCTGTGATACAATAGTTGGCTGTGTTGCCAGATTATTTAATCTTTTTCTGTTCTTTAAACTAATTTCTACCATTTAAATGCGACATGGGAATTTTTTATTTCCTTTGAAATTTTACCAATATTTGTTGCAGCTAATGCAAATGTAATGAAATATCTTGCATTAGAACCATCATTACCAATGGTAGTGAAATTGCTCTAGAGCATAAGCAAACATTGTTGCAATTGATTAATTATACACAGAAAAAATATATAAAATCAAGCAGAAGCATATAAAATGTAATGCACCCGATCGAATTATTGTGTCACTTATTTAGTATATAACTCTCATGGAGACAATTTGGAATAACTTTAGGCTATGAAACTTTAGGGTCAAAGTTTAAAATTTTGATCTGGCAACACATCTTTTTTACTAAAATTTAGTATGATGAATAAAAATATGAAATAATTTTTGAAGACGCTAGAATGGAACATTTTGGCAAAAATCAAGAGGTTTCCAAATTTAACAAAATTAACAAAAGAAAATCACTATATCTCAAAAATTCTTTGAGCAAACATTAGTTTTATTAAAAAAAATATGCTCACAAGACATCAATAAAATGTTAGTGTTTTTTTTCCTTAAAAATTACTAGTAGATTCCCTACCATTTTCAACTCCCGGAAATCGAGAAATTTTTGCGAATATTTCCGGGAACTTCAAAAATAAATATTTATTATGGTTTTGTTAGTGAAAACTTCATTTTCTTAACTAAAAAACAATATATGGTAAATTTAACAATCAATTTTAATTAAAGAGAATTTTTAAACATTTATTTTCAGCATTTTGTAATTATTTATCTCATATATATTATCTTTCTAAATTGATGTTTTCGTGACCGGTAATCGAACCCGTGACCATCTGTGTAATAGTCCAACACGCTAACCATTAAACCACAAAGTCATACAGAATCCCGATAATTCCCAATAATTCGCAGGATTGGGGAAGTGAAAAATCGACTTAATTGCTGGAAATTTCGTCCCGGGAATTCCCTAGTTAAAACAATTAATTACTAGTCCTTGCGCGACGTTATCACATTTAACCAAGACGTTTCCAACGCTTTCTTCTAAAAACCTGAACTGGCTTTAATCGAAATAAATGTGTAAACAGTTTTTCTTTGAATTAATTTGTTAATTTTCATGCTTTTAAGCAATTTTAATTAAATTTAAAGTTAATTTCTGTTTTAGTATTATTATTCTCTGCATAAGCTTTGCATAATTAACATAAAACTCTGTTTATATATGGGAAAATCTACGGAACCGTACGATTCCATGTCGCTCAGAACTTTAACAATTATAAAAACAATATATATTATTTTAGATGTTATCAGCATTTCTGAGGCAACGAATTTAGACAGGCGAACTTCCTTAATTTTAATATTTACACTGTTAATTTGCTATACTCAATTAAAAACTACCCTAATTTACCGTAATTTAGCTTGTAACATTTAAAAGTTTTTCAACTCTTTTGGGTTTAATTTTTGCAGCATAAAAGGAAATCAGGTAAAAACTTAGGTAGATGATAATCCTGGTGTTGCTAAATCTCCTGCATGTTGAAAAAAATATGCCCTCAGTTAGAAATAAACGGTAACTCTTCAAAATCTGTAACTCTGTTTTTTCAATAAATATAAATTGCAGTGATTTTTAATTTTTGCGCTTTCAGCTTCAACGTAATTTAAAATTTTTCTATATTGGCATGTAAATAGCAAATAAACCTTCAAAACTGAAGAAAATATGACAATACAAATCTGATCATGTCTATGAGTGAAGATCTTAAAATTTTATATTTTTTGAAGGGCACATCCGCAGTTTCAGAAATAACACAGGCCAACACTCAATTTGCTTCTTTGAATTTATCAACTGATTCTAGTTAATTTGGGTGCGCTGAACTCAAATCTGTAATCAGTTTGTCTCTATCAGCTCTAGTTTTCATGATATAGTAAAACTTTTCCATAGGAATAGCCGTATTTTGTAAAAGTAACAATGTGTGGGATGGACATATCTCAGGAAGTAGGGGGAGCTTATCCAATGTTATGGTATTAATCTCTTCTTTGGAAGATTCTATAGCAGATTAATGTATCAATCATATTTGTGGGTGGGGTTTAAGGGGTTAATTTTTAAAAATAGTGCTATTTTGCTACTTTTTTATAAAAATTAACCCCTTAAACCACACCCACAAATATGATTGATGCATTAATGCATTGATGCATTAATCTGCTATAGAATCTTCCAAAGAAGAGATTGATACCATAATCTTGGATAAGCTCCTCCTACTTCCTGAGATATGTCCATCCCACACATTGTTACTTTTACAAAATACGGCAATTCCTATGGAAAAGTTTAACTAGAATCAAATTAACTAGAATCAGTTGATAAATTCAAAGAAGCAACAATCTTTTTTAATTTTGTCGGGCTGTGTAATTGTTGAAGTCTTGCGTGTCCGGTCGATATCAATACTAAGTGCTAAAGTTATGTAGAAACGAAAGGGATAATCCGATCCTTTTAGCACTTACAGAGAACAACAGCATTGGTGATCTTTATCATATAAGCCAGATAAGCATATGTCCTTATGAATTTAAAGTTGGATTTTTAGCGTACTGCGGGGCGAAAAGTGATGTAAAACCAAAACTTATAAAATCGATCTATTTAGCACTTTCACATAATGATTGTTATGATAACATGTAGAGTTCAATATGTATTGGACCCCATAATTCTTGAAGCTGCGGATGTGCCTTTAATTTATAGTAATTTTTTGAGAAAAAAATTTGTATCCGATAAATTTTGTGTTTTCACATCATAACAGTGATGTTGATTTCTACAGTTCAACACATAGTTGACCCCATAATTCTTTTAAACGCGGATATGCCACTCAATTTTGTGCTGAATATTTTTTTTTTACTTTTTATCTATTTTGAAAACAAATTGATAGAGTGGCAAAAAATAATATCCGGTCGATTTAATATTTACATATGATAATAGTTATGCTAATGTCTAACATTAAAATTAGATTTGACCCCATAATTTTTTAAACCGCGCATGTGCTATTAAATTTTAAGTTGATTTTTTTCTTTGACCTCAATTTCTGCAAAAACCAGATGTGTTATAACAATTTGGTTTCTCGAAACATGTGGTCGCATCCCAGAAGAATTCAAAAAATTTTAAAATTTTCTAAGCGATAATTTTTCCGCTATCCAGAAAAATATTGTTGGCCAATAATTTAAAATTTTTCATTTTTTAAATCTGAAATCGTACGGTTTTCTAGTTTTTCCCATATACTAAAAAATATGCACTAAACAAATCTTTGAAAAACTGTTTCTCTTAAAACCAGTTGGCATATTAAATTTAACAGATGTTAAGTACTTTGTTATTCTTTAGTCTATATGTTCGTTAATTTAACTAAAATTTTCCGAATTTCAGTTTTATTCCGCTAATAAGCGAAAAGCCATAGCTTAATTTAATTGCCACCGTGATGTAATATAGGGCAAAGAATTACATGTATACACTCAAAAAAAAAAGTTTGTAAAGTCAGCAAAAAATTCTGCTAAGTCAGCAAAATTTAAGTCAGGTGGGTGCTTGCAAAAAAAATTACTAATGTCAGCAAAATCTTTTGCTGAAAATTAGCGAGCTGATTTTTAGCAACAAAATTAGAAGATTCAGCAAAAGTTTTGCTAAACTTAGTAGATTAGAAATTAAAAAACCCTTGCTAAAAATTAATAAAATTTTTGCTGAATATTAGTAGACTGAAAAAAACTCAAAGAATTTGTAGAAAAATTATACTTTATTTGCTGAAAATCATAAAACATATTGTTGTGATTCTGTTTAAAATAATTTACAATACGTTACAAAATATAAAAATGTTCATACTCCCAAATTAAATAATGTAATATCTAAAAACAATAGAAATAATTATGTATAACATAAACGAAATTATCTTTGAACTATTTACATCAATTATTGTCTAAATGATGCTATCTTTTAAAGTAATGCAAATGCCTCAGAGAAAAACTAACAAAATATAACATATACAACCCTTTTTTGCAATAAGAAAAAGGAAACAGAAAAATCTACCTAAGATGTATGGCTTTGTCTTTCGCTTTAGTCTGTCTACTTATTGCATATTTGTTTGCAATTTGACCATACTACATAATTTTTCTCTATAAATATTTAGTTTAGAAATACACATTTAATCTTTATTAAATTAAATTTTTTTTATCTTTTGTTTAATTAATAGACAATTACAGTTTGATATAATTTTTATTAAAAATAAACACTATGTTTTTCCACCTATAATTGTGCAACTTGTTAGGACATTATCCTAATAAAGAAATATAGAGGATCGCTTCGAACTTGAATAATTTTAATTTTCAATACACAATTACTTTCACAGTCCTATGACAACGCAAAATTTAAGTTCTTTTAATCCTAAATTTTGCTTTATGTATGAAAAACAGATGCAAAAATCTTTCATGGTTGATTTTATTATATATTTACTTTTATATATACTTTTTGTAGTCATATACTTTTTAGTCTACTTTTTCTGATCTCTACGACATCTTGACATGCCGTATATTCTTTAAACCGGTTGCCGTACACACTATTAATGTGCTAATCAGCACAATTTTTTTTAGCAAAATAAGTTAGTAAAACATTAGAATAATATTAGTACAACATTAGTTCAAAACAGTTAAGTGCAGAATAAGTATAATCAAAATTTTAGCTGAAAACATAATTTTAGCAAAACATTTTGCTGAAAAATGGTATACCTGAGTAACAAGACGTTTTACTAACATTTCTACTAACTTATTTTTCTGAGTGTATGCATTTTTTTCTCGATAATCCAAAACTAATATGGACTAACTATTTATCAGAACCATCAAATTTAGAACAAAATGGAATCGTTAACATAGAAAATAAAGTATCGATTTTGATTTAATCAAAATTATTTTTTCAATTCACATCTTTTTGACCCAAATATAAATATTAGAGTCTGTAATTTTTGGAAAAATAACGATATAATTGACATTTTTAAATGTTCATGTTTGAAGTGCATATTTTCGTTTTTATAGGTGCGTGAAATTCTTTGCCCTAGCAATATGTTAGTTTTTATTTTTTGTGCATTTTACAAAAAATCGTTGCCAAGTAATTATGAGCAGTGCGTCCCAGTAGGATATTTGGTAGCGTGCTGGCTTATCAGTGCGGGGGTTGTGGGTTCGATTCCCAATAGAGGCACTGGTCTGTTTTCGCTACAACGCGCCGAAGGCCATAGTAGCTGGTGCTCGGTTAGGGTAATAGTATATAATTTGTAATTATATGATTATTAATTAATAAAATAAAAAATAAATAAATAATTATGAGCATCTCAACTGATAAAGCTTTTTCACATAAATTATTCAAACATTAAGCAGAAACTCCAAAAACGTGGTAAAATTCTACAAGTTTTAACAAAACTTTTGCGAACAAACTTTATTAGTTGGCAAATAATTTTTTTTGAGTGTAAGGAACTAAAATAAAATGTTGTATTAATGGAGATGCAAGGCTGTTTACAGGAGCCTTTTAATTTTTTTAACACTTCAGCAAACCTGAGCAAATTATTTACTTTTTTTTTTACTCTTACCAATTATGACTGTTTTGTAGACATGGTAACCAAGGAGAAAGTACACACATTTGTTTATAATTCTTTATATGAAATTCTAAAAAAATTAGTTCTATAAAAGAAAAGTCGCAAAGAATATTGGAAGTGTCATATGAGGAAAATGGTAAATCCCCACTATTTCTTATCTAATATAATCAAATTAATAGATTTTAAATAAACTCCAAAATATATGTAAATGAAAAGTGCAAATTGAAAACTGTGTTACTAATACAAGTACAATATTGTGATGTTATTGTTGTTGGCATTGAAATGAAATTTTACGAATTGTTAAAAATAAAAATATAAAAAAACCTACACAGTATAAAATAAAAAGTTTGATAAATAATAAGGATGCTCATAGAAAGAATCATTTGAAAAAGGTAATCCAACTACTTTGAATGAATTGTAAAGAATGAGAGATTTCACTAAATTCCCTCATTTTTAATTGGAAATACAACAATCTGGCATATTTTGAATTAAACACCTTCAATTCTATATACTCCATATTTTGGAAAAAATATGCAGTTGTTGTTTTTTTATATTTAAAATAATTTTATTTAATAACTTTTTGTAATAAAATAGAAAATCTCCTAAGATTACAAATATTTTTGTATTCTATTTCATATGAAATTTCTAATAAAGTTGTTGAATAACCGTTTATAATGAAATTTTAATATTCTTTCTGTGACTATCCTTTACATGCTTTCTTAAAACAAAACAAGGTATAATATTAAAACTAAATGTATTAAAATAATTTTAAAAAACTATAAAGATAAATATATTTACTGAAATTAATTGATTAAAATTTGCTCACTCAAAGATATTATTATTTGAAAAGATTATTTAAAAACACTATAAGTCGATCAAAAATTTGTTGGGGCAGATTGTCGGTCTCCCACCGTTATAAAATAATCCTTTAGAGTTTTTTCTTTTGTGTTTTTACCAAATAGAAGAAATACATTTTTTTTGTTATCCTGTTCCGCAAGGCGGTCGAAATGGCCCATTTTGGAAAAAAAAAATTCCCAAAATTTAAAATTTCAAAAAAATTTACTATTTATTTTATTTATTCGCTTATACTCAAAATTATCCAATCTTGGAATTCTGGCTGCTTCGGATATCATTAACCCACTTAAGCCTGTAATCCATATATATATAAAACTAATTTTCTGCTTGTTTGTTCTCTATACAAATTTGCAATTCTCAACGGCTTTTCCTCAAATTTGGCATGAATAATCCTTGGACCTCAACTTAGATCATAGTATAGTTTTCATCGACCACGCTTACTTCTACGCCTAATTTTGAAAAAAAAATCCAAAACTAACATTTCTTTTAAATTTTTCAACTTTTTTCGTGTTTTTCGTATACAAACTTCTAAGAAAGTTTTAACGGATTTCTTTGAAACTACTAACATATATATTCTACGTTTCCCGGGGAAGGCCTCATTACCATAGCCCACTTCAATACCGACTTTTGATCACAAACGTCAAAATCAAACAATTCCACTGTTAATAAAGCTTATCTTTTTTTTAATTTGAAAGCATTAAATCCAATCAAAACATTTAAGGAAAAACAATATCGTTTTTAAGATTTAGTCGCAATTTTTTAAGATTTAATTTTTTTTAAATTTTATTTTTCCTTACCGTCCATTAAAAAAAAAACAAAAAAAAATTTTTTTTAAGGATAAACTTTTTTGAAACCATGCACTAAAATCAATATGAGACATCTTTGTTGAACATTGATGTATAGTCGTGAATAGCTACTGAAAGCATCGTTTTGTATTCAACATCTTTTAAGATAAAATAATTTTAAATTTTGTAACTTTATTTCATAAATTTCGAATGGAATCTTTAATTTCAAGTTAAAATTCTAACTGATTCTTCAAAACACAACATAATTAAGTCGTCTATTTCCTAGCTTAAATTTTTTCTACATTCAAAAACCACAGTTGACCCGGGAAACACCGGGCACTTCAGCTTGTCCAAAATAACACACGAATTTAATAAAAATGTAAAAAACCTATTTTAATTTTGAAGATGTTTTGAAAAGCCTAATTTGCAGATCTCGATTGCTGTTTTTATAATGTAATAGTTGTTATTTAATAAAAAAAATAATAGATTGGAAAAATTATAATTCTAGTTTGTATTTGCAGCGACTCTTTCCCAGGACATTTTATGAAAATACCATATTTCTTCAAAAATTTAACAAAATTTGAATGTTTTCATCTAAGTTTGCGTGATTTGCGAAAAATTATCACTTAAATTTATTAAGACTATAAAAATTTTTACTTTTATTTCGAAAATATTTAACCCTTAGGGGTCTGGGGACAAAAAAGACCCATGAAACTTAATTTTAATTATGACTACGAGATTGTAAAGCTTTTAAATTCATAAAAAAAATATCAACTTGATAAAAATAGTTACTTTATGTAATTTGGTCCATATAGGGGTTATTTATACACTTTTGGTCAAATGGACCAATTAGGAAATTTACAGAATAACATTTTGCATAATTTTCGGATAAATATAGCTTTATAGCGGATAAATATAGCTTGATATGACTTTAGCTGTGGGACAAAAAGGACCCATTTAAATTATGACTACGAGAATAGAATATGAGGTCTATAAATGGATCAAAAAATATGTCCACATGATAAAAATTATTAGTTTGTGTAACTTGATCCATATAGGGCTAACGTTATCACTTTTCATTATAAAATACACACTAGGAAATTCACAGAATAACACTTTTTAAAGCGTCAAAAAGGTGTTATCAAAAATAACACTTAAAAATAGTATTGGAACTATAAAGAATCGGTCTGGTTCGTTGGTTTTGTACCCTAAACCGCATATCCGAATTAAATAAATTTAATTCTGTTAATTTCACAGTAGATCTTTTTTTGTTGAAAATGAAAACATTAACTGTATATGGATCAAGTTACACAAAAAAAAAAACATTTTAACAAGTGGAATTTTTTTTTTTTCATTTAATAAATTAAGTTTCATGGGTCTGTTTTGTGTCCCCGCCACTAAGGAATAAATATTTTTTGAAAATTATGTTATTCTATACACTTCCTAGTGGGTATTTTTTTTTGGCCAAAAATGTAAAAATTAACCCTATATGGATCAAGTTACATAAAATAATTATTGTTATCAAGTTAAAAATTTTTTTATCAATTAAAAATTGTAGTCATAATTAAAATTAAGTCTCATGGCCTATTTTAAATAACAGATAATTATAGTCTTAATAAATGTCGTTGATATTTATCCAAATATTATGCAAAATTTGATGAAAACATAAAAATTTTATTAAATTTTTCACAAAATAATCTATTATTCATAAAATGTCCTGGAAAAGAGTCCTCCAAATATAAACTCGAATTATCATTTTACCAATTTTTTTTTTTTTTTTAATAAAAACTATTATATTATCAAAATAGCAATCGACATTTTAAAATAAGGCATTTATAAAAATCTCTAAAATTATTTAATAAAATACGTTTTTCCATTTTTATTAAATTCGTTTATCATTTTGCATTCCGATGAAGTCAGAATTCCATATCTGAATAAATTTGTATACATTGAATAAATAAATGAAATAAAAAGTAAGTTTTTTTTAAAAAACTTCGAATTTTAATTTTTATTAGTAACACACTTCTTTCAAAATGGGCCATTTTCGGCCGTCATGGCGTTAACGGGTTAACATTTTCCAAAAAAAATATTTCTGCCATTAGGGACCCTATGTAATGACAAATCTAATTTTGAGGGACATCCTAATAAATATTTAAAATTTTTGGTGTAAAAGCATACATACAAAATCTGTTAAAATACAAAAATACTCTAAAGGATCATTTTATAACGGTGAGAGATCTTCCGCCTAAAAAAATTTTGGGTTGACTTTAAGTGTTTTTAAATAATCTATTTTAAATCAAGATATCTTTGAGGGAGCAAATGTTAATCAAATTCGTTTATTGGTCACTCACCGTCATAAAATGCCCCAATAAAAAATATCTAAATAAAAATTAAAAATATATATATTTAAAATATCTATAATTTTCCCAATTTATATATTAGACTTATTTATATTCTTTAACTAACCATAAGTAAACTGTATTAAGCTGATACTCATTAAAACTTTTGTGAATTAAAACTAAATTAAAAAAAAATACTCTAAATGTACTAATAAAACATATAAAATACAACCACACAAATTTTGTAGTAGTTTTATGTATAATTCTCATTTAAATTTTAAGAAAAAATAAACAAAATTTATTCTACTAAAAACAACATTTGATTTTGATTTAATAAGTAAAAACTAAAGTTACATTGGAAAGAGTAAGTATAGTAATGAAAATGCATTACTGAGATATTTATAGGTACAATAACTGGAAAGCACTTATGGGCAATTCCATAGTCACAAACTTTACATTCGCACATAAGTGAAATTTGATGCATGTTTCAACATGAAAAAATAGAAAATTTTGTCAAATAGCAACAAGGACACGCCTACCTGTCATATATCCTGAAAGCTAAAAATGCAATAAAACCTACAAATATTATTGGAATGTAACGAAAATTTGTATATTAGATATGTAACTAGAATTCTGTATGAATATGTTGTATATTTCCGTGCAAGGACAGGCCCCAAAATGTTCTTGTACTAAAAACTTATATAAAGTCTAAAAAACTTATATAAAGTCTAATTAATTGAATGTACTAATTAATTGATGATTTCTTTACAATTTCATTGATATCAATTGTAATGAAATTATTTTCATTAGCATTTTTTTAATTAATGGTAATGCATATCATTGATTTGATTTCATTGATTATTGATAATGATTTTAAATTTCATTACCATTAGTAATGAATCAACTAAAGAAAGCAAATTACAGTTGACAGAATACAAATATGCTAGGTCTGGGAAAGGATTCCGATAGATTAATTTTTTATGAAAATACCACAGGGTGTATCAATTATTTGTTTACCCATAAATAGAATGAACCAATGTTCCATTCCGATAATTGAATGGAACATTGGTCCAAAATGGAACGATATGGAATGAAACGAGGCACGATTGGAATCGGAACACTGTACACATTTGTGATGTCGGGAGTTGCGCGTGTTGTTAAGGTTTGCAAAAATGTTGTCCGTTTTGCGATATCTTGCTCAATTTTTAGAGATACAAGCCATTTTACAAAATGGCGATGTTTTAAAATGTCCAGTATCTCCAAAACTAGAGAGATAGAGCAAAACGGACAATATTTTTAACCTACAGGAGTATTATTATACTCTTATAATATAAATAGGCTAGGTTCCAGAGAGCTCCGGAGTGATAATTTTTTTTTTAAATCAACCACTGGCTGATTTCATTATTTTACTTATTTACGCGATAATAAAGGGTCCGCCAAATAACTTTTTTTTTTTTGAAAATGCTATAAAAAAAGCTACTAAATATTTTCTCGAATTTCTTTTTTTATTTGAAAGTACAATCCTTCCGGTTAATAATGGATAATAATTTCATTCAAATGGCTGCCTCGGCTGGCCATGCAGTAGCCTACACGACTGGTCCAATTTTTAAGCACATTATCGATTGTGTGCAGCTGTATTTCACCAATGGCTTCACGAATATTGTCCTTTAAAGCGTCAATTGTATCTGGCTTGTTGGCGTAACACTTGTATGGTCAGTTGGCTTCAACTCCTGAACCAATTGGACTTTGTATGGCGTCATACCAAGATCTTTATGCAAAATTCGTCTCAATGATGTCTCCGAAATGTTCAATTGTTGAGAACGACGATGAATTGATGTTAACGGCGCTTCACGCACACTTTCTGCCACAGCAGCAATATTCTCGGGTGTACGCACTGTTTTTGGCTTTTCACGCTTTGGTTTTATCGATGAGGATGCCAGTTTCTTTCACTTTTTTTTACAAGATAACGAACATACGGAGCTGACGGTGCTTCTCTTCTTCCAAAATCCGTACGCAATTTTCGCACACATTCTGCAACATTACCATGATTTTCAAAGTAATGTCGCAATATTTCCCAGCGTTGTTCAAGCGTATACAAAACCATATTCGTTCAGCGGAAGGATAAAAATAATTATCTGTCAAATCAGACATGAGCTAAGTGTTACCATTCACGAAATAAGCACTAGTTGAAAAAGAAAAACGTTAGATGGCGTACCCTTTACAAACATAAACATATGTTATCGGATAATTGAAAGTTAGTTGAAAGTCCATTTTTATTTGTAAACAAATGCTTTTTTTGCTCAATTGTAATTAGTGTTTTAGGCATTAGTGTGATTTCATTAGCATTAGTAGGACAAATGCTAATGCGCAACAATTTCATTACAATTAAATGGTAATGAAATTTTTTTGGCATTAGTATTAGTTAACTAATACTAATGGAATTTAAATGCTAATGAAAATATTCAAAGTATGGTTTTAATGTTACGGAAATAGGTATGTATAATAAGCATATCATTCAAAATAAGTGTGCTGATTTTTATTAAATAATAAGCAAGGACAATCACACCTTCAATAAATTCTGGTTCTTAATTTTAAATTTTTTTTAATAAAAGCCCTGAATACTATTGAAAACCAGCGCAAATTGATGTATCTTTATATGTATGGTATACTAGGGTGGTCCTTATTTTTCAACTTGCGATTTTTGGGGCTGCCCCCCCCCCCCCTCTTAAAATATTTGTTTGATTACAAAAACTCACCATGCAAAAAATTAGAGTTCTAGCATAACGGGAAGATGTCCCGCATCGCCCTTGAAAATCGGGCCCCTTGGAAAAATGGGCATAATTTAAAAAAAATTACAATTTTTGTTTTCTTCAAAATTAAAAAAATATAAAATAATTTTTGTGTTGGGTGTAATCATAACTACTCAGATAAAAAATATTACTTTCCCAGAAAATCGCTAACTTACCCTAACTTAGTGTCAAAAGAATTAACAAATATTTTGGGTGTACCTCAAAGTGACTTTTTTGCATTTTTGAAAATTTTATTCAACAAAAATAAAAAACATAGTGTTTGCTGTCAAGTATTTTATTAAACACATCTCAAGTATTAAATAAGCCAAGTATTACGGATATCCGTTGGCAAAATTTTTTGTTAGAGCATTTTGATTCTAGCGGATTTAAACGTTTTTTTAATTTGTATAGACTTGTTTTTTTAACAAGATTTTTGTAATATTTCATCAATGTTATTGTGTATGCTATTTTATATAATTGTAATAACTTTATTATAAAGTATAATTTTTCGTGTTAATAGTTAACCTGTGTTTTCATGGGGTTACAATTGACCCTCGTATTTTAAAGAGTCAATAATCACAAAGATGACAAAATAAATTTTTGTTTATGTTTCTAATTGTAATTTATTTACATTTTAAAATGAATTAAAATTAATTATTTAGTATAAATTCAGATATTTGTATTCATATTTAAATTGTTTTTTTGTACATATTCAGGAGTATTTTTAAAAAAATGTATTTTTAATTTAATAGTGTAAATTTTTTCACTCAAAATTATTATTGTGGAAAAGTTGTAAGTTCTAATTTTTACTAAATTGAAATACTCGAAGACTAGAAACGGTTAACGAAAATTTTTTAGAATAAATATAAATTAAATTATTCCTTTTTTTATTTTATTTATAAATTTTGACACAAAGCTGCATTTTTCTTGCGTGGGTCATATTTGACCCCAGGTTAACATGGGTTAACTATCAACAGAAAAAGCTTTTCTAAAACTTCGGGTTCTGATGAGATCTTTAGCCAGATCGAAATACTAGTATCAACCTAGCTAATATGTTTGATTTGTTTTATTTTTGTAAATATACGGAGGTTGAAAGCTCGTTATAAATTGAAAATAACATAAAAATAATCTCGATGTATATAAAAACAAAAAACTAATATAACTGTAAAAAATATTACTTGAGCCAGAGTACACACTAAAATTTTTTTATATAAATAGAACATTTTTGGTCTTCAAAGTTTAGTAACGTCATGATGCTTGTTAGGAAAAGACCTAACCACGTGGTTGATTACTAAGAATACAAGAATGGAGCAAAATTGATTATTAATAGGTTTTTTGTTAAAGTTCTGCCTATTGTGAAGGCTCTAACTTTTCTAAAACTTCGGGTTCTGATGAGATCTTTAGCCAGATCGAAATACTAGTATCAACCTAGCTAACATGTTTGATTTGCTTTATTTTTGTAAATATACGGAGGTTGAAAGCTCGTTATAAATTGAAAAAAAAAAAAAAAAAAAAAAAGAAAAAATAGTATTTTATAATAAAGTTATTACAATCATATAAAAGAGCATAGACAATAATATTGATGAAATATTATTAAAAGCTTGTTTTAAAGTAAAAATGTATAAAAATAAAAAAAAACATTGAAATCCACGAGAATCAAAATGCTCCAAAAAAAAAACTTGCCAACGGATATCCACAGTACTTGGCTTATTTCATACTTGAGATGGGTTTAATAAAATACTTGACAGCAAACACTAGGTTTTTATTTTTGTTGAATAAAATTTTCAAAAATGCAAAAAAGTCACTTTGAGGTACCCCCAAAATATTTATTAATTTTTTTGACACAAAGTTAGGGTAAGTTAGCGATTTTCTGGGAAAGTAATATTAGAATTAGAATTTTTTTTTTTAATTATGACCATTTTTCCAAGGGTCCCGATTTTCAACGGCGATGCGAGACATCTTCCCGTTATGCTAGAACTCTAATTTTTTGCATGGTGAATTTTTGTACCCAAACAAATAGGGGGGTACAGTCAAAATCTCATTTTTATTTTTCGCCCATACAACGAAAGACCACCCTAATGGTATACACAAGCCAATATGCGAGATGAATTTCATTCAATTCGATGCAAGGATACGTCAACATTCCATTTATCCTTTCGGGTAATAGGAACTATTTTGTGTGTCATGGAAATTACCTCCTCTACCCCCATATATCCTTATATATTTAGATAAATTTTTCGACATATTTACTACTTTAACTTTTTTAACAATTTTATAGAGGTGCTATTTATTAGTCAGTTTTGAACCTGAAGTATGCTTTTTATTCAAAGTTAGTTTTAGAATTTTTTAAAATTCCACAAATATCTAAAAAAAAAAAATTATCTGTGAAAATTTTTTTAATAAGAATGATAAATATACTTGTTACACTTAGATAAAACATACACAAAATAATATAAATAATTCTGTTCCACAAAAAATTATCTCCAAGCCACTCTTGGCAGTTTTGATCAAATAATTGTTTTTATGACAAATTTTATTCCATTGGCTTGCTATTTCTTTCGCCTTGTCTCTCGCCTTCTTATTGTTTGTCTCTCTTACCCTTGAAGAAAATTCTATTTTATATATTGTATTTTAAGTAGCATAACTTGGTTTGAACTATTCTTCTCTTTAATTGAAAAATTTAAATAGCCATACAAAATTCTATAAATTAAAAATATAACTAACCAAAAATACTCTACAACAGTTGTTTTGAGTAGTTATTTTAGTATTTTAATAATCAACTACCGAAACTGTAATTTTGCCGTATACAGTTAATGTTTGTTAGATGTTTAATTAAAAATTAGAGATTAGGCCAAGTTATTAAAAATTCTCGTTTAGTTTATGTTTGTTAGTATTGATATGTTCATAGTTTGCAAAATAATAATTAAAAACATTTCATTGTATCTCCAATACATAAAAACGTCATAAAGGGAATTTGACTTTGCATTTTAAGTAGGATGTTGGAAATACAAATTTTTATGTTAATAAAAAATATACAATATATATTTTATTTTTTATTAAAAAATCTTTTTGAAATACCTAAAAATAACTTTTAAAACAGTAGTTTTCACAACGTTTTCACAACGTAGTTGTTTTATGTTCATTGTTTTTATTGTTTTGTTGCTCGTTTTTATGATTTATGCATTCATTTAAGGTTAGTTGTGTTTGATTGCTTCTTTAGTCGTTTTTCCACTATTGTAGTTGTTTTATAAAAAGTTAAAAATTACTACATGTTTAGTAATTTTCATCACAATATATTCATCACCTTTTTGACTGCATTTGTAGTCATTTCAACTGTCGTTTTTGGTCATTTCAACATTCTTAATTTCCTAAGTATATTCTTAAAGTTTCCTTAATAAAATATATTTTAAAAACAAAAAAAAAAAAACAGTAATTTTTTAAGTGTTATTATACACATAGAGAAATAAAGTGCCAAACGAATTGAAAAGTGTATTTTAATAGTAACAACTTATAAATTCAGGTAGAACAATAATTTTTACATTAGATCACTGAATATTTTGGGTGCTGCAACTAAAATTCAGTTGAATTAACCAAACTTTGTTGTGAAAACTAATGATCAGTTGTACCAACCGCCTGAAATTCGTAATAATAGAATTTGATTCATAGTAACCAAATTTCAGTTGGCAAAAAGAAGTATAGAAGTTTGAATTCGGACACTATCAACATTCTATAGTGGATGAAGTCATACGTGGTTGTAAATAGGCTTGATCTGATACAATTTATTAAATTACGACTAGGACATACTGAACTTACACATAGATATTTGTTCAATATAGATGATCCTCCCATATGCAGTTGTGATCATATGACAGCAATTAGTATTGAATATTTTATTCCGCATGCCCCTATAATATCAGGAGAGAATTGAAATTTTTGATATTCCTATCCTCATGAAGCGATATTTAATATTATAAAATTTTTAAAATAAACAAAACTATGTTATCTCATTTAAACACAAAAATAAATGTTAAAAATCATGTAAAATCGAACATTATCAAATATTATTGGGGTATTCATAAAACGGTCGTAGTTATAGATAGAATAAATCGCACACCTAGTACAAAAGTGACTCAACTCAAAATTTTTCATTTTTCAGAAATCGAAAAAAAACATTTGCATGCTTATACCAATTGAAGCATAAAGAAAGACATAACTGTTTTTTATCAACAGTTAACAACAACAAAATACACTGATATTTATTAATATATAAACAAGTATATGTGTGTAAGCATATAAAACCGAAAAATTAAAATTTTGAGTTAAGTCACTTTTGAACTGGGTGTGCGAAATACACAGTGCGTATTTGCAGGTGCGTACCCTAACAATTTTTGCAGCATTATAAACAAAATTTGTTGGTTTCTTCTTAAATTAAACGATTTTGTATGTAGAAAAATATTCCTATGTCGTCCATTCCACGAGAAATCGTTCAAAAACGGTAATTTTTTAGACTCCAGCTCTTTTGTTAAAATTTGGTAAACGTATACTCTAATATTTATATTACTCACTACTGTTTTCAGATGCTTAAAGTTGGGAAACTCGAGTGTGGTAGTGCAGAATGCATTCAAAAATTGCATTTGTGTTATGAATGCATTTTCGCAAAAAAGTGTTTGTTGTTTAATTACAAATCGTAATGAAGGCAATTCATATGGCAAATTACCACTTGGAAGCAGTACTTTAACCGCTAGTTTTAGCGCTTATAAAAAGCTGTGCTTTCATGGCTTTCAGTAAAAGCATATTTCTTGTCTACATTATTACCATTAAAAGTAATAATATGAATATTACATAATTTATTTTACATAAAATTCTACAGACATTAATATTTTGTTGTTAAAATTTTAGACATATTAATTTAGACATATTTTTATCGCACCTCGTGCTAGCTGATCAGAAACAGTAAAATGACTAATTATTTTGTACAACATACTCAAAAACACCAAATTCGAAAATCACTCGGGAAAACTGGAACGCACAGAGAAATAAAATGCCAACCGAAATTAAAAGTGCATTTTAATGGTAACAACTTATAAATTCAGTAAGTACAACGATATTTACATTCAATTTCTGAATATATTTGGATGTTGTGACTAAAATTTAGTTGAATTAAGCGAACTTTGGTGTAAAAACTTATATTGAGTTGTACCAGCCCACTGAAATTCGTAATAATAGAATTTGAGTCGTAGTAACCAAATTTCAGTTGGCAAATAACAAAATTTTTCTTTGTGTGTACAGATCGTTTATAACCCACGGTATGAAACTTTCTACATTACAACCTGCATCCTTGTAAGGGATTAGGGTAAGCGGCTTAAAACCTGCATCTTTGCAAAGTAAAACAGTAAGCACAAAAAAATTGATTGTTTATTTTTATACGAAAATCATTGGTTTCTTTTGTTGCTTCTCAATATGAGATAATAGTAAGCACTTACATCAACGCATTTGTTTTATCATGCTTCTAAATGCACGAAAATTTTTTACTGGTTAATGTGATAAAAATACGATGTTTACAATGTTTACGACATAACATGAATCCGGCTATTATAATTACTGAATTTTACATTATATCTATTATTTTACATTATATATGTATACAACTATTTTTTAAGTTAATTTTAGCTTAAGGCCTAGTTGCTGAAGCTATACATAAAGGCTCCGCCATCTAACGTTTTTTTTTTAACTAGTGCTTATTTCGTGAATGGTAACACTTAGCTCATGTCTGATTTGACAGATAATTAGTTTTATCCTTCCGCTGAACGAATATGGTTCGTATGTTCGTTATCTTGTGAAAAAAGTGAAAGAAACTGGCATCCTCATCGATAAACCAAAGAGTGAAAAGCCAAAAACAGTGCGTACACCCGAGAATATTGCTGCTGTGGCAGAAAGTGTGCGTGAAGCGCCATCAACATCAATTCACCGTCGTTCTCAACAATTGAACATTTCGGAGACATCATTGAGACGAATTTTGCATAAAGACCTTGGTATGACGCCATACAAAGTCCAATTGGTTCAGGAGTTAAAAAAAAAGTTATTTGGCGGACCCTTTATATTTTTAGCATCTAAATTTTGAAATGTTTTTGCTAAAACTATAATAAATAAATCTAATACGACTTTTTCCCCAAATCTACGGAATTTATTTGGTATTCCTTGAAAGTATATGAGACTTTTGAATATTTCCATAGACATAATTAAATTAAATTATTTTTGCTCATTCTTAATTAAAGTGTTTATTGTTAAAAACTTTCAACAATTTATTTGATTACTTACATTGCAAATATACTATTTTTGGCCACCCACACAACACTGTGAGTCGTACGTTTCAATGAGGTAAAAACAATGACAAACTAAATTTTTATTATATATCTTTATATTTGTATGTAGAATGTAAGGAGTTCTACATTAAGTAGAAATAAGAAGACAATCGAACTGCAATTAAAGAGGGTAACGTTAGTAGTTAAAAGTACTGGCAGTTAAATCTAAAGTTTTGTTTGTTTTCGCTTTCAAAAAAAAGTCCAATCAATAATTCCTAAAACATTTCTTACAAAAATAGTTTCTTTAAATACAAAATTATTTCAATTGAATTTATAAGAAATTCTTACATGCAGTGTTTTTTAATCACAAAAATAAAAACTTTTAAATATTAAAATCAATCTAAAAAAATCTTCTTTTTTACGTTTTGTCATTAAATATTAAAGATTTTTAAAAGAGTTTCTCTTGTTTTATTGCTTTTTAAACAATATTTCAAAATAAATTTCAAAACTTAGAGTACTTTTAATTAATTTTTTAATCTGTTTTTGTATTGACAAATATCATTTTGGAGTATCCTTAAAATACTGTTACCGAAATTATCTGACATTATAAAAATAAAATAATCGCTGTAAATAGACATATATTTTCTCAAATCTTGATCATAAACTATCCAGTCATTGGAACTCAGGCATAATGGGTCTAAAAACATCGCTGTGCATTGACATAACCTGAATAAGTAAAATAACGTTATCCTCAAAATACCGTTACCGAAATAACTGAAAAACAGTTATCCCTAAAATAACGATAGCGAATTAAATAAAACACCGTTACCGCTAAAATACCGATATATCTTTAATACCGTTATCGCTAAAAAACCGTTACCTAAATAACTGAAATATCAATACCCCTAAAATACCGTCAACAAAATAAAAGAAAACAGCGTACAAAAAAAAAATAAAAAAAAAATATAAAATAAAACAGCGTTATCCTTACCGATACCCGCATCATCACATTTTCTATACATTTGTATTATGGAAGCGCGACATAAGAACAATTAAAGCTATAACAGTTGATAACAAATAGAACTTTGACTTTTTCTTATTTTGTTTCTTGCTCTTTCTATAGGCTTTTAATATGTGGGGAAGAGAGATTACAATACAATTGACATATGAATTTTCTCTTAAACTTGATGTCAAATATCAACGAATGAAAAACAGCCGTTCGCGCGAAATATGCCGATTTGCGCTTTAGTGTTTACATATACCCATATTGTGATGACTGAACGATTCCTTACCATTTCACAAATAAAAAATTTCATGCTGATTTTCACTAATTTTGATAAGGGCGCAGCCAGCGAGTGCACATAAAATTTAATAAATTTTTTAAATCATACGTTTTACTTGAACGTTTGTTTCTTCATTCTTGGCGTCAAGTCTTTTTTAAGGTGGTCGATTTTATTTACTTTTGTTTAGTGGTGGCAACCTTCAAACCTTTCCCCTACTATTCAATTATATAAATTTCAATTTCGTATAATTGCTGCTTACTATAATATACGAAGGCGCTTCAACAAGTCCGTGACTTTTTGAATGAAACACAGTTTTTTTTTGCAAAAAAAAATATTTTTCAACATAATCTCCTCAGAGTCTGAATTCTCTGGTTACTGGGAAAACTCTCCTGGTCAGCGCCAGGCTAAAAGATTGATCTCTTTTTCCAGTAGGGGGTCGAGGCTACTCTTGTCGCTTGAAATGGGGGTTTGAGTACCCTGGCGTCGTACTTAACTGGACACTGTAATCTCAGATACCATCTGCACAAGAAGTTTCAATCGGACACGGGCATGTGCAGGTTTTGTGAGATGGTGTCTGAGACTTCAGAACATGTTCTCTGCGAATGTCCCAGGCTTTGTGATAGGAGACTTAGGTTTCTAGGTGATCGCTTCATTTCGCCTTCCGACATCACGAACATTTTGCCTAATAGGATAATTGGCTTTATAGGTAGCTTGAATCTGTAGGTAACATTAGGCAGCACAAAAGACCTACATTGGTCGCGGTGCTAATCTAATCTAATCCTTTTTGCTCAATACACTTAAACCAACGTTTTTCAAATTTTTGTATCCCTTCCAAATAATTGGATTTTTCGAGGTTTATAAACTCCAAACAATCCTTTGAAGTTGTCACACGATTACGTTCATGGCCAATTGAGAGCAAACGCGGCACCCATCTTGCAGACCGCTGATCATTTAAAATCGAAACCACACTGCCATATGAAATGCCTATGGCATCAACAATCTCTCGCACTTTTACTCTTAGATCGGCCAACACCATACCGTGGATTTTTCCGACATTTTCGGCTGTATTGACCTCAATTGGCCGTCCTTTTTTACCATTGATCTCGATGGTGCAGAGTCCCCATAGTATTTATCAAGCTTTTCCTTGGTTTGATTGACGGTTTTTTTTCGCAAAAAATAATGTGTAATGAGCACTCGAAATTCACGTTTTTTCAATTTTAGAAAAATCCACGAGGTTGTATGTTTTCAACAGCTGTTAAACGCAAAGTAAATGACGGAACTTACTTAAAATTTGACAGTAGTCTACTAACAGGTGGTACTTGATAGGAACAGTGTTGCATTTCATATAACTACGAAAGAAGTTCGAAAAGTCACGAGCTTATTGATCCGCCCTCGTATAGTACTTACTTACTTCCCAGGAAATAGATCTCAGCAATTAAAACACAATATTTTATTTGATTGTCATTCTCTTTCACATGAAAGAGTTAAATAAATTAAAATATATTTTATTTTTTCAAAATAAAGTAATATAATAAAACAAAGAGTGATAATAAAAATATAAAATAAAGATATTACATAATAAACAATATTTATAAACTTTAAAACACTTTAAATAATAGGCGCATTTTTTAAATATCAGATTTATTTATATGTACTGGTAATTATCTACAATAGATTTTCTAAATCTAACACAAATCAGAAAATCAATTTATATTCTATAAGAGAAGCAATTTTTATTTAGCAAAGAAAATTATTTAAGCTTTAGCCAAAACTTATTTATGAAATCCGTAAATCAGGGACGGATTCAGCTTAATTTTGTTCATAAATTTTGTTTGTAAATAAATATTAATTTTTTTTGGAGTTAGATTTAGAAATTCATTTTTTTTTTATTAAAAATTATATTATGAAACATAACATATATGCTCGGTACTTAAAAAAATGCGCCTTATAAATATGAGGGCAGTAAGTACAAATACCAATAGGGAGTTCAGGCTGCGAAATTAATCTATTTGATTACCGTTAATCCAACTTTTTAACCTGTTTCGTTTACATATGCATTTTTTGATTCACTTGACAGCGAAAAGAATAACTCTGTCAGTTTAAAATACCATGGCGACATTATCAAAAATGTTTGTCGACAACGTCAGCATTTGTTTGCGTTAATTTTTACCTGAATTTGTACGTATCTTTAGTTAGCGTTGCCAACCGAAGTTATATAAAAATACAGACTTGCACACAGTTGGTAGTATAATACAGAGTCGTTTAAAAATAGTAGAGAAATAAAAAGTTAGATTAACTGTTAATCCAATAGATTAAAAAATGGTTTAATCGCCTTGTTTAGTGTTTGATCAAGCAGTTAATCAAATTTTTAGGAGATTAACTTGTCGATGTGAAATCCCTATAACGATACATTTATTTATGACCTTAATTAGGACTAGTATTGCAAAAATAGTCATACAAGGTTCCAAGTCTGTTCTCAATTAAATTAGTTTTAAAAAATAAATAAGAAAAACAAATTAAACTAATCAATGACAATCACAGTTATACAATTTAATAAAAAAATTTAAATAACAATAATTAAAAGCTAAAAATTTGCCACTAGACCAGACCCAATAGGTTGCAAAATGTGACATCAAAAGTAAAAAAAAAAAAAAATGTAAGTGTTAATAAATCTTTGGATCAGTTGTTAATACTTAAAATATTAAATATTGAAAACAATTAAATACTAGACTGTACATATTTGAAAATTTTTCAACGGTCAACAATAAAATGGCAATTCACAAATAAGACGTAGTTGTAATTTGTTGTAAAGTTTTAACAATAGCCGGATTCATGTAAGGTCGAATAGCTCATAAAGTGCATAGAGTATATTTTTAATGTATCAAGTGTGACACTATTTACTGGTTCACATGCTGTACACAGAGTATGAGGCCGAAATGAGATCCCACAATTGTTAAAGTTTAGATTATATTTACTACAAATTTGGTGTGAATAACATATGCAGTGATATTGACCGTAAACATTTTCATAAAATATTTTTTTGTTTTGTAGTTTAATTTTTTAAGGCAAATATTTTGCTTAGAACCTTAAAACTAAAACTTACACACTAATTGTTGTTATAGCTTAAAATGAATTCGTTATTGTCGTTAAATTAGAGAGATATAATGAGATATAATGACTCCTTAATATTGAGATATATATAGGATTTTTTGTGTGCTAAAATGAATATAATTCATTAGCAGAACTGTATAAGTATCTTTTAGGTTCTACCAGTCTTCGTCGTCATTTAGTTCAGAAATTTCCAGACGAAATGGTGTTTGAGCATTTTTCAGTCTACGATGACAGGTACGACCCAAAGGATTTTGACGTAAATCCACAAATTCTAAATTATCACTGGCAATAACATCATCAGTATCAATTTCTGAAAGAAAATCATTTTTGTATAATTATTATAATTTTTTTATAAATTACACACACAGAGATATACAGTGCCACCCTATTTGTGTATTTTAATATTAACAACTTATAAATTCAGTTAGTACAACGATATTTACATTAGATTTCTGAATATTTTGAGTGTTACAAGTAAAATTCTGTTGAATTAACCGAACTTTGTTGCGAAAACGAATGTTCAGTTGTACCAACCGACAGAAATCCGTATTAACAGAATTAGAGTCGCAATCACCGAATTAAAGTTGGCAAATAGCTAAATTTTTCTCTGTGTGTATTTAAAATAATTTTACCTATAATGTTATTATGGCTGGCATCTAATTCCTTTAATTTTGGCATTTTGAAAACCACTGGTGGCAAAACAATAAACGAATTGTGTGATATGTTAAGTTTTGTTAAATTAACCAAATCCGCTAATTCATCCGGCAATTTAGACATTTGATTGTGTGATAAGTTTAAGTCTGCAATGAGAAAGTATATATAAAAATAGTTAAACTTTGAGAGTTATGAAATTTATTTTACTCTGAAATATACCTGTTATCAAACTGAATTTCATGGCAAATTTAGGTGAAATCTTTTTGATCACATTACCACTGAGATCACACGTTTTCAATTCTGTGTTGCGCATTAAATGATAAACAGCATCTGGGATTTGCATTAATTCACATTCTGATAAATCTGTAAAATATTAAAAAATGCAAGAAATAATATAAAAATTTGTATTAAAATAAGTCTTCCAATTAAATTAAACATAAATTTCTAAAAATTTGAAAAAATAGATTTGTCAGTATTTAAATTAAGGGTTGTTTTTATTAATTTTAAACTAATAATTATTTGAAACTTTTTCTTCTAAAGGCAGAAGTTGAAAGTTGCAAAGATTTTAAAACAAATTAAGATAGTTTTAGTGTTTTAAAAAACAAATATTTGCCAGTAATAAGAGGGCGGGTCAATCAGTTTTCGGACTGCCCTCGTAGTTATATGAAATACAACACTGCTCCTATCAAGTACCACCTGTTAATAGACTACTGTCAAATTTTGAGTAAGTTCCGTCATTTACTTTGCGTTTAACGGCTGTTCAAAACATTTTTTTTAAAATGGAAAAAAGTGAATTTCGAGTGCTCATTAAACATTATTTTTTTCGAAAATAACCGTCAATCGAACCAAGTAAAAGCTTGATAAATACTATAGGGACTCTGCTCCATCGATTTCAATGGGAAAAAAGTGGTTTACTGACGTTCGTTGTGGTTGCGCAAGTACAAATGACGCTGAACGTTCTGGACGACCACTTGAGGTCAATACACCCGAAAATGTCGAAAAAATCCACGATATTGTGTTAGCCGATCGAAGAGTAAAAGTGCGTGAGATTGTTGATGCCATAGGCATTTCATATGGTAGTGTGGTTTCGATTTTTAATCATCAGTTGGGTTTAAGAAAACTGTCTGCAAGATGGGTGCCGCGTTTGCTCTCAATTGACCATAAACGTAATCGTGTAACAATTTTAAACGATTGTTTGGAGTTGTTTAACAGCAATTAGAATGAGTTTTTGCTGCGTTTTGTAACTGTGGATGAAAAATGGATCCATCGTAACACTCCGGAGACCAAGCAGCAGTCTAAAGAATGGGTTTGTCCGGGTGAACCGGCTCCGAAGAAGGCGAAGGTAAATGATGGCAACAGTTTTTTGGGATGCACGAGGGATAATCCATATCGGTATTGGAACGATTTAACGAGAATTTAAAACAAAAAAAAACGACTCCATATGGCCAAAAAAAAACCCAGCAAAAAATTTTCGAAAAAAAATAGTTCCCAGATAAAATAAGAATTACTTACAATTTTTGTTAAATTGAAATACGAATAAATTATATAAGTTATTAATTAAATTTATGTTTTATGTAATTTTAATAAAACTTAATGAAGTGCATTGCATAACACACCGTTCTAAAGATATCTAAAATTAATTTAATAAAATGTATGTTGTAGGACCACTCCAAGATCTTAAATTAAAATTAAGTAATTCATTATTTAAAGGTCCACAAATTTCACAGAAGTCAACATAATAATTATTCTAGAACAATTAATAAAAAATAAACGATTTAACTGAAACATTAAAAAAAAACTACAAAATGTTTCCTACAAATAAAAATTTGTTTGAAAAACATATAAGATAAATTTTTTAAAATTGTATTTCTTCTTTTTTAAAAATGAGGAACTACGTATATGATTACTTCTTGAGTAAAAAAAGTTATACATATAAGTTAATAACATTGTAATTTTCTTTTAAGTAAATGATTACTTAGTTATTGAGTTCATGCTTTCTGGTTTAAATTTAAAGAATTGTTTACAATACTACTTGCTTTTTTGACTCTATCGTTGGAATGTGTTTGGTATTGCAGTTACTAAATTTGGCAATGAGATATGTAAGCAAGTGCGGGCATCACCTTCTTTTTGGAATGTGTAATTTTTTCCTGGGAAGTTATTTTTCATCAAGATAATGCACGGGTGCACACGTGTTCAGTCTCAATGGCAAAATTTCATGAATTGGGCTACAAATTGGTACCTCTGTAGCAATATTCACCTTATTTAGCCCCCAGTGACTATTTCCTTCTTCCAAACCTAAAGAAATGGCTCGTTATAAAGAGATTTAGCTCCAACGATGAAATTACTGATCAAACGAATGCATATTTTATGGACTTTGAAAAATCCTATTTTTTGGAATGGATACAAAAATTGGAGAAACGTTGGACTAAGTTGAGCGTTGAGCTAAAAGGAGATTATGTTTAAAAAAAAAAACTGTGTTTCATTCAAAAAGTCATGGACTTATTGGCCGGCCCTCGTAGCAGCAGCTTGATATAAAAAATTTTTTTAGTCTGTCGAGGGGTTTAAAAGTTATAGCTTAAAAAGTGAAAAAACCCCTCTGAAATGTCAGGTTTTTTTTTAATTCAAAGTTTTTTGATGTGTCATTGAAAACCACAGTAAAATAAAAAAATTTCCCAAAACTGGCAACCCTCTTTGATTTATACAACTTTGAACAACCATGTATTTTACTTGTTTTGATATTTTTATCTACATATGGTAAAAATTAAGTGAGCATGAAAAATTTTACAGATTTTGTGAATCATCCAGTTTTAGACACTACTTTACCTAATTCTTTACTTTCTTGAGCATTTTCACAACGTCCAATAACTTGTACAACCAAATGAGCCATTTTCTTTAGTTTTTTAATAAAACCTAAAAAAAAGTATTTAATATTTTTTTGTTAATAACTTGTGCCAAAAGTATATCTATATTCTCCACTTTGTTCACCTTAAAATTGTTTCTAACACACACGATCACTTTCTAAAGAATATAACAACTGGCGCTATGCGTTTATAAATTTTTTTAAAATGTTTTAACATAATTTTCTCTATATTGTTTATGTCAAAATCTTGAACTGTCAATATTTAGTTTCTCTTTTAATTTTAAGGTGAATCAACAGTGGACAAAAATATATCTCTTTTACAGCACCTTCATATTTTTCTTGTTTTCTTTTATTGATTTGAGACATGGCTAGCGAAATTTTTAAATAAAATAATTTAATTTAAGTAATTTATTTATTTAAAATATTTATCTTTTAAAAATTGTATTTAAATCTCTTTGTGGAATTTTATTTAATTATTTTTTATGCTGTTTTTGCTTTTCTCTTCGGCGATTTAAATTGTACTGTTTTGTTTTTACCATATGCATTTTTATTAAAAAATATATCTTGTTCTATAAGATATGCGTCTCTTTTTCTTTATTGTACTCGTATGTAAGGGGGTAAAGCATAAACAAAGAGTATCTGAGAGATACTTATTTATCTCATGCACATATTAATGCTTTTACACCGAGAGAAATGTGTATTATAATATAACTATTAAAAGCTTTCTTTAACACTTAAACTGCAAAAAAAGAAAATTCGATAGCCAGAACCGAACCATTCGGTTGTATAATAATACTTTTGCTGCTACCGAGTCTGTTTTTAGGGTTTACATATCGATATAAGCGCCAAAGTCATAATTTAACAAGATGTGTTTGTTTACTTATTTTTTTTAATTATTCTTTGGTTTATCCAATTGCGGAAATAAGTAAATAATTAACTCCAGTTAAATTATGATTTTGGTGATTATGGCTCGATATTACTACAGGTTAATGACACTTTGCGAAATAGTACTTTTAGATGGTTATATTTTTTAATAACTAAGTGGTTTAAAAATATTAAAATAATTCATTAATAAAAATCGAAAATAAAATTGTGGAAAGTTGTTACCGAGAGTTGCCAAATAACTATTTGTAAAAATCAATTAATATGGATTTAAAAAAAAATATTTTGTGCGCCCCGGTAGGCTAGCTGGTAGCGCTGACTTATCAGTGCGGGAGTCGTGGGTTCGATTCCCACCAGAGGCACTGGTCTGTTTTCGCTACAACGCGCCGAAGGCCATACTAGCTAGTGCTCGGTTAGGGTAATAGTATATAATTTGTAATTATATGATTATTAATTAAAAAAAAAAAATATTTTAAAATATAAAAAAGTCTAATCGTATATATTATAGATTGTTATGTTGATGAAAAAATATGAAAACTTATTTCTCTGCTAGAAATTAGTTAATCATTTGTATATAATTTTTGAAAAGTGCGCCCCAGTAGGCTAGTTGCTTTCTTATCAGTGCGGGTTTCGTGGGTTCGATTCCCAACAGAGGCACTGGTCTGTTTTCGCTACAAAGCGCCGAAAGTCATAGTAGCTAGTGCTCGGTTAGGGTAATTAATAAAATAAAAATAAAAATTTTTGAAAATCTTGCCGATCGGAGGATGAGTTTTTTCAATACACAATGTCTAAAATATTCCAAAATTTATTCCATTTTGACTCAAAGCATAAATAACATAAGAAGACAAAACCTTAACTTTTTAAAATTAAAAAGGTTATGACCACCAAATTCTCTATATTTTATGCACGCTGATTCCAATGGCATACGTTCTATAGTGTTGCAAAGTATTTTTTTTTATAAGTCCCCTAAATTGTCAAAAATAAACCCCCATCATACTGTAATTCCCCTAAAAATTAGTTTTCCTAAAATCTTCCAATTCTTTGAATAAAAATGTTAAAATACACTAATTTTGTTAGAGTTTTGCTGCTTTCATAGTCAAAATCTGAAAATTTATTTTAACATCGCAGTAAAGTGACTTAAATTTTACCACCAATCTAAAAAAGTTAAAATTATGAATGTGCGCCCCGGCAGTCTAGTTGGTAGCTTGCTGGCTTATCTGTGCGGGGGTTGTGGGTTCGATTCCCACTAGACGCACTGGTCTGTTTTCGCTACAACGCGCTGAAGGCCGTAGTAGCTAGTGCTCGGTTAGGGTAATAGTATATAATTTGTAATTATAAAATTATGCCAAAAATTTTACAAAAATATTAATTGAATGAAAAAATTATCTCTTTTAATCAGATTTTTACCCCCCAAAATACACACCAACAAATTTGTTACCCCTAAAATCCATCTAAAGGACTAAAAAGTCTAAGGGGAAAAACCACTGCAATTATTTTTTTTGTCAATTACAATTGGTTTTTTAGGCATTGGTGACATTTCATTGCCATTGGTCTAATCAATTGCAATTATACAAAATTTCATTGGCATTGGAATTTTAATGAAATTTTTTGTCATTGGCATTTACAGCAAGTACTGGCTATTAAATTTCAATTCGACACTCAGGGAAAAAAGTTTCACCATATTGATGAAACTGCTTCATAAATCGTTTGTCATCAATTATTCATCATATATAAGAAGTTTTCATAGATATGATGAAGGGTTTCATAAAAATGTATGTTAAATGTTTCATAAATCTTTATTATATCATAAAAAAGTTTCATAAACCGTGTGAAAATATTTTCCTACTGATTTCATATCAATTGAAATTCAGAATTTCCATTTGAAATTTATAAATCAGCTATAAAAATAAGAATTTTCATTTTAAATTAAGAATATATAATTTGCAATTCAGACTTTCTATTTAAAATGGAGAAACTATCATAAGTCAGAATTTCTAATCACTTGCATGGAATTTTGTAAATATAAATTTAATTTAATAAATTTCAAAATAAATTTAAATTCTTAAAATCACTTTATGTTTTAAAATTCAAAATGAAAATTTTCAACTTTATTTTTTTCTCCTAAATTTTAATAGAAATAAATATTAATTAATATTTTCTGAATTTAAATTTCAAATTCTGAGTTTTAATTGATATATTCGGAATTACAATTGAAAAAATATTGGGTTTTAAAATAAATGTATTGTATTTTGTATATTGGTTTTACAAATTGTAATAAAACAAATACACACACTACATAGAATGATATACAAAGTATATTGAAATGAAAAATGACTGTTTTTTAAATAGTTTTGACTTTATAATTAGGTTTACCAAATCAGCCAGTTTTTACACTTAAGCAGACAAATTCTCATAAAGTTGATTTTGTCTGTTGTATGTAATACCTTGGTTTGAGATAAGCCAATAACCGTTCTCAGACATCTAAAGATTTGGGTGACGCCAATGAAACAATTGAATTGTCTATAATGAGAGTGGTTTAATTTTTTGAAAAGTAAAAAATAAAATCTTATATAACAATATCATATTTGATTTTGTACTTGAGGTAGAACAATATTCTAACTAAATATATGTATTTAATTACTATTAAGCGAATAATATTTATAAGTTTTATGTTCTATTAAGTAAAATATGCATTAAAAAAACTTACGTAAACGCTACCTTGGGGTTGTTGATTACCCCAGATCAACTTTGGAGTAGATTTTTTAATACAAGTGTTTGTTAACAGTGCTTTTTTATTTGCATGATGTTTTCAGTACTGTTGTTGTTGAAGAATACCTAAAATATCAGAGTTGCCAGACTTTCCAATAAAAAGTTATAACAAAAGCAAATTTGTCTAGGGCAGTAACCTACCACATGGTAGTAGTACCGTGACAATTCCAAAAATTCGTCGAAAATAAATTTTTCATCCGATCATTACGGTTAAATCAGACATTTCATCTAGAAGTATTGCACTTCAAAAAATTTCGAAAGTTTGGGGGTTTTAAGCGATATTTGGAACAGAAAGTAGATAGTGCTGTTTTTAATTAATTTTTAATCAAATTTTTTAAGTACAACTTCGTCTAAATTTGTACTAGTTTTGATTAATGTTTATATTTTAAATAAATATATATTTCAATTTTAATATGTTTGGAATTATATTCGTCTTAAAATATTCGATTTCGATTAAAACAATTATATATTGTAAATCGGTGCTGAAGAGGTTAACTAATCAGTCGAGAATGAGTTTTTTTAGAGACTAAATACTTTTCTTAAAATCTATTTTTTTGACAAACAAATTTCGGAATAATTTTTAAACATAAATTTTTGTAAAGAACGAAGAACTGTAAAAATTACAGTTTTAAAAAAGACATCAAATTAGTTCAAATGTTTTTAAAAAAAAAGCATTGATAATATTGCAAGTAAAAAATTTTTAACTTTAGTTTATGAAAAGATGTCTTGTGCCAAATATTAGTATGTTTTCGGAAAATTCAAAAACATATATATTTTTTTATAAATACAATCACATTTCTCGCAGTGTAAAAAGCTCATTATATTGTCATTCTCTCTGGCATACAAAAGCTTTTACACCCAAGACAAATTTTAACAATGCTTTGTGAACAAAATTTATTTTTGATCGTTTATTTCAATAAAAAATATAAAATGTTAATTAAATTTTGCAGATCTAAAAAAAAAAAAATAAGTAATTAGGTCATTACACTCATAAAAAAATAAATTGGAACAATGCCAAAAAAAATGTATATATTTAAATAAAAAGAACGCAACAGCACAAATCACAGCCGTGAATGAACTATCCGTTAAATAAATGGAAAAACGTACCACCATTCACTACACAAAGAAATGAGTGGCATTTAAGTAAAATTTTCATTTTTCACGCTGTGACTGGCTAGGAAGTGCAACAACTAAATATAAATTACAAACGTTTTAACAATTTATTATTGTTGATTGTGTTAAATAAACAAGAGACGTAAAGACGAAATCATTAAATCACACATTTAATTAACTATTTAAAAAGAAAAATTAACAAAGAAAAGTTATATATGACAACATGACACGCTTTTGCACCAGCAACATTTTAATATTTTTAAGAAAACATAGGAAAATTTTTAGCCGGAAATTAATAGATAATAATGAAATACTAAATGATTAATTAAAAATAAATATGTACTTCAAAGTGTTAAATATTAACACAAAGAGGTGCACATTGGTCAAAATTGTTTAAATGTTGCTGTCATAAACTTGACGTCAGAGACATACAGTCTGCTTTATTTGTGATATGGAAATAAAACAAAATGAATATATGGTACACAGATAAAAATTATTGAGCAAACATGTTTTAATTATAAAATTGTTTAAATTTAAATTTGATTTCAATTAAAAGTTTAATTGTATTAATTAATTCTTTATTTTATATTTTATATAAAAAATTTAATTTTCCAGGTGTATGAAAGCATTACCATATAAGTGGTTATATAAGTACATATTTGATAATGGAAAGTACTTATAATTGTCATTACAAATCTCATTGCTGTTATTTGGGGATGTAGTACAAACGACTGACATATTGCTCATTTACTACAAGACTGTCATAAGTCAAAAAAAAAAAAAAGGTTTTTGAGTCAATGATGCCGACTTATTAGTTATAGCGTGCTTCATATTGTGTAAAAATATCATATTATTATCTTGTAAACTTTTCGAGTTAGAAGAGAATATATTTTCTTTTTTCTGGAAAGTGGTTGAAGAGTTTATACTGTATAGAGAAACTATGCTGCTCACGGGTTTCTCGATAATAAGCGAACTCGCACCCAACTCTCACTAAGGCAGAAACGCTTTAAAAACCAATTTAATCACACATATATAGAGAGAGGGTCGAGCTAAGCAGATATGAATTTAAACATTTTAAAGCGTTTTCTGCTAGATTGTGTTTTTTGAGTTATGTCAGTCTTTTAGTATCATTACTAACTACCTAACGAACAATCAATAAATATATGGTTATGTATATGCTTACCAGTATGGACCAACTAATAAGTCTAAAAATAAATTTTCAAAAAAACTAAATGTAGAGTAAACTATTTTTTTTTTTATTTTTCTTGTTACGAATTATGATTTTGTTTAACTTGATCCATATAATGTTACTGTTTAAACCTTTCACCAAATGGTCAAACTAAGAAATTAACAGAATAACATCTTTCAGATTTTTACTAAATTAGGATATGTGATAGAGGGTAGACCTAACGAACAAGTGCAATTCTTTATAGTCTCAATATTATTTTTAAGGTTTACTTATGACCGCCCTTAAAAATAAGCTTGGGACTTGAAGGACTCTCGCTTGTTCGATAGTTTAGTACCCACTACCACTTATCAAAATTTAATTCAAATCTGAAATATGTTATTCTGTAAATTAGCTTATGAAGAAAAGTGAGAGCATTAGCCGTATATGGATCCAATTTACACAAAATAATAATTTTTATAAATTGGAAAAAACAATTTGTTATCCATTTATATTCCTGTTGTCATAATTAAAATTTAGTTTCTTGGGTTAAATATTTTTTAAATAAAAGTGAAAATAGTAATTTAAGTTATATTTATCCGAAATTTACGAACGGTGTTATTATGTAAATTTCCAAGTGGGTCTTTTTTGGCCAACAGTGTAAAAATTAACCCTAAATGTATCAAGTTATATTAAATATTTTTATCAAGTGGAGATTTTTTTTTTATATCAATTTAAAGACTTTACAATTTTTTAGACATAATTAAAATTAATTTGAATGGGTATTTTTCCCCCCAGGATTTTTGAGATAAAAGTAAAGATAATTTTTGTCTAATAAACATTGAGTGATGTTTTTTCGAAAATCTTGCAAACTTTGATAAAAATATTAAAATTTTGTTAATTTTTTCATAAAATAAGTAATGAATTGTGAGGTTTGAAATCATAATTAAATGTAACTATTACAAATAGAAAATACTAATTGTTAATAAATGTAAGAAAAATTATTGTGGGGATCAACTCAAAATTTAATGAAATTTTTAAAAGATCAAAAATACATACACTCACAAGAACTTTTCCATAAAAAAACAACAGTTATTTAAAAGTTTAATCGGTAAAGTTGTTTCAATGGAATATACAGTTAGATTACAAAAGAAATTTATTTTTAACTTTCTGTCTGTTGTTCAATAAACAAAATATACAAAAAAAAAACGGACTTTCGGTAATAATTAAAATATTCAGTTAAAATTTTATATTTAAAACCAAAAGTGGTTATATTATATTGAGTATTAAAATAAACTAATATAATCTATTGTTTTTTATCAAATTGGTCAATTAATTTTTTTAAAGTTGAAAATAAACTTTAAAATACAATTGTTTTAAACGAAAAGTAAGTAGTCCAGTTTTTAACTGATTTTCAGTTAATTTAATGTGTATATTCAGTAGTCGTTACGGAAAAAATATTGTTAGTGTACCTATAATGCTAAATAACGTATCATCAAAAAATTCGAAATATACAGTTAAATTAACAAAGAAATATATTTTTTAACTTTCTGTCTGTTATTCAATAAACAAAATAAACAAAAAACACGGACTTTCCGTAGTAGTTAAAATATTCGGTTAAAATTTTCTATTTAAAACAAAAAAGTTGTTATATTATATTGAGTATTGAAATAAACGAATAAAAAAGTCTTTTATTTACGTTTAAAAAATTCATGACCTTGAAAGCCTGATTAGAATAACTCTAAAAATAACACAAAAAGAAAATCTATTGTTTTTATGGATTTTGTCAATTAATTATTCAACAGTTGAAAATAAACTAAAAAATACAATTGTTTTAAACGAAAAGTAAGTAATCCTGTTTTTAACTGATTTTCAGTTAATTTAATGTGTATATTCAGTAGTCTTTACGGAAAAAATATTGTGAGTGTACGAAATTCTCAAAATAAGTAATTTTCATAAAATATCCTTTAAAGGAGTCGCTCCAAACAGAAACTCGAACTATAATCTTTTCAATTAGTTTGTTTTTAATAACACCTATTAAATTATAAAAATAGCTATCGAATTTTCTAAATTAGGCATTTTAAAAAATCTTTAAAATTAAATTTAAAAAAATATGTGTTTCCATTTTTATAAAATTCATGGCTCATTTTAAATTCCAGGCTAAAGTGGGTTAATGATATCCGATGAAGTCAGAATTGCATATCTGAGTAATTTTGTGTATATTAAATGAATAAGAGAAATAAAAAATAAGTTTTTCCGAAACTTCGAATTTGGGAAGTTTTTAATAAATACACGTTTTTCAAGATTAACTTTTTCCAAAAAATTGCTTTCTTTCATTTTAAACCATTTGTGATAAAACTGCGAGTGTAATGAACGAAAATCGACATATCGTTATTGTACGGGACGTTCTAATGTTAATATACATTACGTTTTTCACACAAGACATCACGTCACCTGCTTTAATTGCTTATATTTTAGGACTATAAATTTCGGTTGATCTCTAATTTTTACTACATATGGAATTATAAAGAAGTAAACCAAAATATGTTTTCTGGGTTTTCACCTCATTGAACCGTACGACTGTTACGCCTATGACTATGGAAATGCCCATATCTCAATTTTTTATTTTATTTTCAAAAAAAGTTTATTAAATTTTTTGAATACTGTGATTGATATTGCAATGAAGTTTTAATTAAATTTTTATTTAAAATTTAAATCAAGTTTACATAAAATTTTTAGTTACTATGATTAAAAGTTTAATTGGTCCCAATTCAATTAAATTATTAATTGTATTTACAAATATGTTAATTAAAAATTGATTTTAATTTTTTTCTGTGAATATAGAAATCATACAATTCTTAGAGTCATGGGAATATCATGAAATGACGTTGATTTTTTCTATCATTCTTTATTACTTTGATTTTCAGAACACATGCGTTTTAAATTTTTAACAAAAAACATAATCATTTCTTTTCTAAGAAAACAAAATTTGGAAATTGCGCAAAAATTTTGATTTTTTTTACGAGTATTTAGTGAAATATTGCCAAAAATTTTCTGTATTTGGCCTAAATTGTTAAGAACGTAATTAAAGAGAAAACGTCTACAAAAATATACGAAAATATTAAAGCAAAATTTGCTTCGTCATTTAAAAATTCATAAACACCACATGCAAAGAATACGAATTTTCTTTAAATAAAAACATTTTCTTTATTTACAAGCTTTTTTAAAAAGTTTTCTTTCTCTTCATAAACGGAAAATAATAAAGAAAATGCGTTTTAAATGCCAACAATTCAAGTATAAATCGTTGTGAAGTGTTTACCGACAGAACAAAAGAATTTCACCACTAAATTACAATCATTCACCTTACAATTTGTAAATTTGTATGTATGTATATATAATATGTACCTCCTTCTTATTAAAATTAATCAGACTTTGCTGTTGAAAATATGCGTCTTAATAGAAATTTGTTTTCTTATTTAACGCTTAATTACGTTTTTAATTTAATTATTTCATTAATATATACCATAATCGTTATTGTTTAAATTGTTAGTTTAATTTTTATTATTTTTATTGTTAATTTAGTTTTTATCTATTAATTTTTGAGTTTAATGCGTTTTTCATTTCTTTTCGTTTTTTATATACCATTACTTATATTTTTGTTATCTGGGTTGTGTTTTTGTGGCTAAAAGTTTACATAAAAAAAATAAATAATTTGGTATTACTAAAGTCTATTGCACTTTAAAAATTAAACAAATAATTGGTTAAAAAATGTAAATATTTTAAATAAGGGAATGTTCGCTAATGTTGCCCTACATCTAATTTTGGGACTGTAAAAAAACCTACCATGGAAAGTACTCCAACCTTAACACTCCTATTTTGATGATGCGGTAGAGAAAACAATAATTGAAATGATTGCCTCGTACCTATTAACGCTCAAAATTAAAAATTCTCAAAAAGTCTTGAACTTTTTTATTCTTAAAGGTATCTTTTTGCAGCTTACAACTAGAGATGTGCACGTGAGTGAATTTTGACTCACACTCACTCACGCTCAATGAAGAGGAATTCCACTCACGCACAATCACTCACGAACATTTTTTCTACCCACACTCAATCACGACTAAGGTGAATCACGTAAATTCAAGAAATAAGAATTTCACATGACTCAAGCAAATTCCCGAGAAAATTTAGGTTTCGCTCACATTCACGCGTGACTCACTTACAACTAATGATTCCAAAGCGTATAATATAAACTCACTATACTTGAATGAATTTACACTACGTGTACTTAGAGATGGACACGCGAGCAGAATTTTGCATGACCACGCGTTAGTGTGAGTGAAACCGTGAACGTGAGTGATTGTGAGAGAAAAAAATTCTTCGTGAGTGTGCGAGAGTCATATGTCTGCGTGAGTGCGTCCGCGTGAGTATAATTTTAACAAAATCTATTTTTATTTGTTTTTTATTAATATTTGTTTAATTTTTTTGCCGATTTTACATTTTTGGATTTGATTCACAGATTCGATTCGATTATTAGAGTAAGATTTTAAAATTACTCGAGTAATTCGAATAATTTCAATAGTCTTATTTCATTAATATTTCTTTACAAATTTCTAATAAAACATAAAATAAATACAAAATCAGGAGTGTCGAAATGCATTCTATCAAAATTTGAACAAAAAAAAAAGTTTGGCAATTAATTTAAAATTAAAAAATATTTTAAAATAATGTACAGTTCTTTTTTGTAAAATTCGAATTTAAGAAGACGTTAGAGATATAACTTCTAGAATTTTTTGCAAATATCTAAAATAGTATGGCATAGTAGTATATGCCTCGGAAAAATATAGAGTAAAAGCCACATAAATTACAAAAAAAATTTAATTTATTTGATTAAGTTGAATATAGATCCGAATTGCAGAAAAGAGTGAATGGCCCAATCCGAGCTATAACATTAAAAAATTATAATGAATTAAGTACAATTCGAATATTACAAATAAATTTAACATAATCTAATGGTTTTGCAATTTTTATTTTTTGTTGAATATTTAGATACATAAAAATTTCGATTAATTTATTGAAATCGGACCTTTTGGTCTTAAATTTGTTTTATAGTTTCGACCATTTATTTGAGTATTATAATGTCTGTAATAGTTCAATGATATTTTAAAAATATCTTTAGAATTTTCCAATAATTTGATATTTTAGGCATTGATTGCGATGCAGAAAGTCTTTTCTCTACAATTACCAAAGAAAAATATTTTTTATCAGTACAGTATTGCACATATCGTGGTGCCACGTAAAAACTTATATTCGTACTACACATATAAAATATGTTAATTAACACGTTAACTGACAGAAACATTGCTCTATATTTTATACTACGTTCATATTGAACCCCAAAATACGTTTTCGATTTAAAATTTGTATGGAATTTGAAAGTCGAAAACTAACAAAAAAAAAAAAACGAAAATCTGTTTTTTGGGGCTTAGTGTGAATGTAGTTTTATATTAAAAAAAATATTTTTAAAAATACGAAATAATTTAAGGATTTTTTATAAAAACTGAAATAGAACATATCTTGATTTACTCAAGTTAGTCGTTACTCGAATTTGGCCATTTTAATTTACTGTAGCAGTTGTTAGATTAAAATTGATCGATTAGTCGCGTAACGGTTACCCGATTGAATGCCCTAGTCAACAATCAACAATTTATTTAAATTTTAACATTTTATTATTTTTTTTATTTAAGATTTAATTTTGTGAATTTGCGTGATGTACGAGTGTTCTGATATTAAGCCACCTATACCTAAAATGTTACGGTGTTAATTGTTTGAAACCAAATTAATTTTTTGATCTTCGCTATTTCGCTGTTTTTGGCCAGCAAATGTGCCGCCCTTCAGGTGTCGAACGCTCAGAAAGTGAAATTGTCCGCAGTTTGGTGTATGTCCCGATAATGTGTCATATTATAAAACGGAAAAAATAATCGCGATATTTTGTCACAGCTCATATTCGCTTAGCACAGCCACAATTTTATTGCCAAGTGCTCCGAATATGGTGTGATTTTAATATTATAGCGTTTTATACAGTTTTGCTAAACACCACTGTTAAATCTAAATTTTTAGTTTTTTTTTCAATTTTTCCAAAAATTTAGCAAAAAGAGATTTTTTTCTTCAAATACTCTTATAATGAACTTTTACTTTTTAGTATTTCTCAAATTACTTTTTTTAATGTTCGTTCCTATTATCCCTATTATACACTTTAGCGTGCAGACATTTTTTTCAAAAGTCATGATTAGTGAATTACGCGTAGTTTGTAATTTAACAGATTTTGCCATAGTACACTCAAATCCTTGATGGCAAATCCTTGATGGTAAATCATAAGTCTTGATTAAGTTTTGCCAATATCTCAGAAAACGCAAAAAAGTAGGGTATATGTAGCTTTCAATATTTCATTGATATAATTCAGCATCAGTTAGTGAACAATTGGTAAAAAAATACTAGTGTTCTATGGTTTTCCATCAAATTGTTGATGTTGAAATCAAAAATTGTCTATCGGCAATAAATTTCGCGAAAATCGCAATTTCCTATAAAAAAAATATGGATTTTTTAAAATGAAATAAATCACGAAGTTAACATTTCAAACAATTCAGTAAAATATTAAAATTAATTTTCAGAATTGTTTTTGTTCGAAAACGATTAAAATTGTAGTTTGAAAACGACGCCTTAAAACCTTAAAACCAGCTATAATTTTAACGGCCCTTATTAAAATCAATGGACGTGAATGGATTTAAGTTGCTACTGTCTAGGACTACATAAGTGTAGCTTCATTAAAGTACCATAACAAATATTTCAACTTTTTTAATGCCAAATATCAAAAATATGATATTAAATTATTTTATTAATCTTATTTAAACATTTGTTAATAAAGGGTCCGCCATCTAACGTTTTTTTTTCAACTAATGCTTATTTCGTGAATGGTAACACTTAGCTCATGTCTGATTTGACAGATAATTAGTTTTATCCTTCCGCTGAACGAATATGGTCCGTATGTTCGTTATCTTGTGAAAAAAGTGAAAGAAACTGGCATCCTCATCGATAAACCAAAGCGTGAAAAGCCAAAAACAGTGCGTACTCCCGAGAATATTGCTGCTGCGGCAGAAAGTGTGCGTGAAGCGCCATCAACATCAATTCACCGTCGTTCTCAACAATTGAACATTTCGGAGACATCATTGAGACGAATTTTGAATAAAGACCTTGGTATGACGACATACAAGGTCCAATTGGCTCAGGAGTTCAAAAAAAAAGTTATTTGGCGGACCCTTTACTTAACCAATTGAGATATGACCCTCAAAAAAATTGCAGAAAATTTCGTATTGTTTGCAAAATATGAATTTTATACATAGAAATAAGAAGTTATTTTCTAAAATTTTTTTTTAATAGAGTGCTTAGAAATAGAAATTATTGGATTTTTTATTACATTCTGAGTAGAAAATTTTAATTCTAATTAATATCTAAAACGAAATATAAATTCTTAGCTTATTTCAAAATTTCTTCGTTAAAGTCGTCTGATACCTTTGAGAAAACATTTTAAAAATTAAACCCCATATGCATAAAATGCTTAAAATGTGTATTGAGTAATTTTTGTATGTGTTATAAACAATATATGAAGTTTTAAAAATAATTATGCATATGACAATAAAACTTTAAATTGGTACGAAAATAAAAACGAAAAATAAAAGTTTTACAATAATTTTTATTTTTATTTTGATTGAACACTACAGAGTGATTTTTTTCCAATTACCGGTTAAAAGAAGAAATCTGAATATTGTTGTAACTTAAACGAATTTCAAAAATTTTGTTCTACGGTGCTAAATTATAAGTTTTTAAGTAAAGCTTTTGATAATTCTTGCAAAAAGTATGTGTTTCGGATTAAATGATATGTTTTTGTTATAATGTAGAACTATTCAGTTACAAATTATATTAAATTTAAACATTTTCTACAGATTGGGATCCCAGGAAATTTGAAATTCACGCTGTCCTGGGAAACAAAAACGTCCGGCAAATAAAAAAGGCTAAGTTTAATCCATTAATATACAATACAATCCACCGTTTTTCGGATGAAATTGTATGTCAATTTGATATAAGGCTATATCAAATTTAACACATTTCTTTATTGCATTATTTAAATTTTTTTTAATCGGGTATTTTTATATTTTGGAGTCCAATGACCTTTAAACTATATATATTATATGTCAGTAGCCTTAGTTCCCTAAGCAATACAAATTACAAAGTGCAAAAAGAAATTTAAGCCTCAATGGTTTCGGGGAAAAATGCCGTTCAAAAGTTATTAAACAAAAGCATATTTGATTTTAAATACAAAATTATGTATTCACGAGAAGCAATTGCTTAACTGCTTCACACTAACAATTTTGGGTTAAAGAAATTAAAACCGACCAAGCAGAATTATACAATAGGCACAGTCGGTTATACTTTGGCAGAACGTAGGATTAACAAATCTTGACAATATTTTCCTGTTACCCGATTGATAACAGTGGCCAACCGTTGGTTTGAGCGAACTTGCCAATGTTGGCATAACGTTTGAAGTTCAAAAAATTTGGTGCTTTTAAAATGCCTTAAATTTAATTAGTTTTGAGAAATATTTATAAAAAATTTAAAACACATTTAAGAAACAGCAATACAGTTCCGTCTTACTCATTTACATCATATTTAAATGTGTGAAGTATAACAAAATGTTGAAAAAAGATAATGCTTCTAATTGGTTGTCCTATTGCTAAAAAACAATATTAGCGGAGAATTTTGCTGGTGGTTCTTGAAAAACACATGCTTTGCAAACAAAATAATGTTTTTCTAGTACAACATTAGTTGTACCATTGGTAATTTTTAGCACGGTGGGTTTTACAAAAATAGCAGTGGTTTGCAAATACTATTATTTTTTTACGGTTGGCAATTTCTACCTGGGCGAGTGTGTATTTCCGCTGTGAACACTGATTCAGTAGATAATCGTTTAAAGAGGGGGTAGAAAAATGCAAGCCTCTTTTCGAGATCTTTATTAATGGTCTACTATAATTTCGCTTCGGAGTCGTTAAGGCTGGCGATAACGAACCAAAATCTGTTTCACAGTGATTTTGTATGTTTTTATATAAAACAAAACAATTGCTTTAATATTATAAGGTTTACACAAACAATCAATGGGTTTGGTTGTTACCAAAGATAAGATAATAAAAATTAAAATAGAGGAAAATATCGTTTGTCTACTCACTACCTAGTTTAATTGCATTGCATGTCGTAGTAGAAAAGCAAGAATCAAAACAAACCAGATAATTAAACAAAAACAGAATAAAAAACTTAAAACATTTCTAAAAGATTCGTTACCATAATTAATATTTTAATAACACTGCGCAACAAGAAAATTAAAACAAGAGTACCGATCATTACACTGTGGTTTCTGCCATAGGCCAAATATAAAAAATCTAAGTCAAAAGTTTGTCACCAAATCTGTCATCACTATTTCCTATTAAAATAAACTTTTAAAAAGTATAGCTGTTTTTTGTACATTCCAATCGTACTCTTAAAGAATAGCTTTAAAAGCGAGATCATGTTATTAGATGGTTCTTTAAGTACAAGAGGTTTGAAAATAAGGTACAACTTAAAAATATAAAAAAATTCTGTGTTGAAATGAATCAAAATGCATATTAAATTGAAAGGTATTCACATTAAAATGATTTTGATATCCTTAGCTTGATGTGTATTTGTTATAAAATTATTATACTTTCAGTGCTTTTGTGAGTCTTGACTGATCCATATATTTCAATTTCAATTAATTTTTAATTACTTGATAGGGATTTTTTTTCTTAATATCCGTTTACATTTTAAGATTCTAAACTAATTAATAACAGCTGCCACCATGTGCCACTCTTTGTGTTATATCCCAGAGATCAACGCGGTCTGATTCTTTTTCTGACAATTTTCTGTTGTGCTACTGTGAATTTTTGTACGGTGTTGTTGTTATGTTTTGTGTAATGGAATCATGTATGAATGCATGTGGGTTTATATAAAGCATGCGTAGTCATGTTTGGATCCATATACAGTAAAACTCTTTTAAGACTAGGAACTAATTTGAAAGTCATTACGTTTTGGCAACACTTTTAATTTAAAAAAACATCTCTTTATACGACACCCCACAACAAAATTTTAAAACGACCTTCCCAAAATTTTCGAAATTTTTCTAAAATTTCAACTAATAACATAAAAAAAGTCACTTCAGTGAATTTTAAACCAATTGCATCCTTTTTGTATCCTTTTTTAATATAAAACTTATAAAAAAATCTTTAAAACAAATTGCGTACAATTTTTTTTCATCTAAATTTGTTGAATAAATTAAAGATCGATTGCTCATAGAGAATTTTTAAAAGACATTTATTTTATATCCTTAATAAAAAGTATCATAGTTTCATCTTTAATTTTTAAAATAAATTCTAAATTATTAAAACAATTTTATCAAATTATGCATAAAAAATGTTTAAAATACTGTTTAACAGTTTTATGAATACCAAAGTTGGGATCAATGGTCGGTACTTTTGTTTTCGATTTTAGGGCTCAGTTTTGTTGCACTGTGTAGTTATTAACTTGACTAATTTACACCTAATATATATAACATAAATGATTACTATTATAATTTTTAATAACTTTTTTTATATAAATCCTATTACACAAATAACTAACTAATAATATGTAAAAATTGTATAAATTTAATTTTGTAATACCGGCATTAAACACGCACATTATTTGTTTCAATCAGTCAGTCAGTATGTCAAGTCATATTTTATATTATTGTTGCTGTTGTAACTAACATACACACCTGACAGCTATATTTTATAATTGTTTATAATTTTTAGGTTATTAGGTATAGAAATTTCAAATTTGTTTAGTGATGATTGCTATAAATAATGTATAAATATATATATATATATATATATATATGAATTATATGATAAACAAACAATATTAAATATATCAAAAATTTTATTACTCTACAACATGCCAATTTGAAATAAATACATTAACGATTGCGGAAAATATTTTACTATTTTTTGTATAAAATAATAAATTTCAAATTTGTTCAATTATTATTTTTTATGTTAAGTATTAAATACGAGTGCATGTAATTGTTTAAAATTACATAAAATTTATAAATTGGAAATTTTGTTTTTCTTACATATGGTCAATTTATAAAGGAGTTTAATTGAAAATGAATGAAACTTAAAGTTTCATGCAATTATTATTGACTTAAATTTATATGTTTTTTTTTTTATTATTTGCAGTAATCAAGTAGTTTGCTAATTATTAAATAATACCAGGGTATTAAAAGTATGGTAAATATATTTAACATATAAGCAAAATTAACCATTTTCGGCCGTCTTGCGGCACGGGTTAATGTTTTCCATAAAAAAATAAAAACTCAATTTCTTTCATTTGGAACTATTTACAATAAAACTGGGGGTGTAATGAACGAAAATCGAAAAATCGTCATTTTAAGGTACATCTTATTGCACAGTGTTATACGAGTTATGCGAGTTATATGGGTAGGCATTATACTAATGTTTTGAAAATTAAAAGAAACCATACGATAAAATAATATATACCCCATATTACATCCGATTATATTAAATTAGATATACTCTTAAACATAGTATAACGTATCATTTGATTAAATCGGATAAGTAGAAAATTAGGATAAAACTATATCAAATCACTTCTAATTGTATCTAAATTAATCTAATAAGATACGTAATTTGATACAATTTAATTAGGTCATTTTTGGATGATATTTTATATGAATAATTGTGGGGTCATATTAAATTACATAAAACTATAAGTTTCTTTTAATCGATTTTAATTTATTTATTTAATCGATTTTAATTGATGAAAACATTAAAATTTTGTTCAACTTCTGACAAAATATAATAATAATAATGTAATTTTTGCAATTTATTATTTTTTCTTTAATTATAACTATTAAAAATATAGCAAAGCACATCTCCAAATTACGCATTTTAAAACGGTTTATAAATTAATAAAAAAAAACATTTCTAAATTCGTTTTTCATTTTTGACTCTAGACTAAAGTAGCTTTATAATATCCGATGAAGTCGGTATCCACATCCGAATAATTTTGAATAAATAAATCAAAAATTACTTTGAGTTTGAATTTTAACGTCTTTTTCGGACAATTGCAATTAATTCTATAATTAATATGCAATTTTATTTATTAAAAATTTTAAATTTTGGGAACTTTTTATAAAAATATTCGCTTTTTTCACAAATGCGTCATATTCGGCTCGGATTAAAGTTAAAAAAAATAAAAATAAAAAAATCAATTTCTTCCATTTAGAAACATTTGCAATAACACTGGGGGAGGGATGTTATACAAAAAATGTATTTTTAAGAAACACCCTAGTATGAGTTCTGACTGGAAATCAATGCACCCCGAAGAAAAAAAGTTTGTATATGCAATTACGGAGTTGCCATGTTTGAAGCCCTTCATCTTCCACCACCATTCATCTCTCCACTATCCCTTTTCCAAAGAAAGCAACACATTATTTAATAGGAAGAATTTCCTGAGTGTTGCTTCTCTTTAAAAAAAAAAAAAAAATATTTTTCTTAAATATATAAAATTATAAACAAAATTGGGATTTTGTATCAGAACTTGCCAAGACTATAAATTAAATTGTGATTAATTATTTTAAATTGAAAATGTTTAAAGTAAAATGTTAAATAACGTAAAAATTTAAATTTTAATTCTGCATTTGAAAATTCGCACTAGCTTTGGTAATTTGGTAATTTAAAAAAAAAAAAATTTATTTTATTAATTTAAAACTTCTTTAATTACAAAATACAAATTTTAAATATGAATTTGAACTTTTCTGCATTTCAAATAGAAAGTTTAATTTATTTCAAATATTCTTGATTACAATTGATCGAAACACATGTACCAACTTAGCTAATATATTTAATTTGCTTAATTATTGTTATAAGTAAATGAAAATAACAAGGAAATAAACACAAAAAAACAAAGAAAACTGAAAAAAACATTACTTGTATGTTTTTATTTAAATAAAATATTTGTTGTCTTCACATTTTAGTAGCGTCATGATGATGTTAGGAGAGACCCTAGCCACGTGTTTGATTGTTAAGAAGACAAGAATGGAGCAACATTGATGATTAATAAGTTTTTTGTTAAGGCTCTGCCTCTTCTGGAGGCTCTAGTTTTTCTAAAACATTGGGTTTTGATGAGATGGTTAGCTAAATCGAAATACATGTATAAACCTTGCAAATATATTTAATTTTCTGTATTTTTGTAAATATACGGAAGTTTTAAATAAATTTGCTATTTTAAATTGGGATGTTGATATAAGGTAATTCTGATAGATATTTTCAATGGAAATTTTCAAGTCGATATTAAAATTTTGAGTAGGATGTTATGGATTTCAAAGCAAAAACTTCACTTTTCCACAACTTAAAATTGTTTTTATTTTTACATTTTACATTGAGCAATACATTGTTTTGTTTATCGCGTATATTGATTTAATCCAATTAGATATTGCCCGTTTAATAACGTATTGAAGAACATATTGTGAGATTCAATTAAACATGCCTTTTTACGAGAAAATTATAGTGGTAAGTGCTTTACATGATGTCATACTTAACTATATTAAATTGTACAAAACTGGAGTACATTACACAAGATTATACATATAATATTATTTTTACCCCGCGGAACTAAAATATATGGAGTTTGATATTTTAAATTTAAATGTTCATTTAAGATAATTTCAACCCGGGTAAAAATAGTTATATCTAGTCATATCTGACTTTGAGTGAAGTCACATTACGGCTAATATCATTATACACAAATACATCTGCTCATTTTTATTGAGAGATTTTTTTATATGGATATTATTATATGTTTCCAAATCTGCAGTGAATAATGCTTACAATAAAGCAATACCACAAAGCATACCTCGAAGCATTAATGCTGTCCACATACAAAACTAAAGCGTTTCTTATTACTTAAGAATGCATGAACTTATTGCTTCTAAGAGCACATGAAAGAAACTCTTTTCACCTGCTTAAAAGAGAAATACCAAGTTGGACATCACGAACAAAAATCATGCATTCTGCAATTACTATGGAAGCGCTTCCTAATTAACTAATGCCATCCAGAAGCGCTTCTGGGTAAGCACTATTTTTTGCTGGGATGTAATAATAATCGATATGTTTATATAGTGATCGATATGTTTATATATGGTTCCATGCTAAGTCTTATTAAACTATATGTGACGCCATACTGAAAATGTTTTTCCTTATAATTTTGTACAGAATTATATATAATCCCATACATATTTTGGTAAATTTCAATATAAAATTAAGTTTTCAGCAAGTTAAGACTTTATTAAATATGGCTTCACATATAACCTCACTAATTTTATAACGAAATTATTTGCAAGTAATTTATTTTACATAATTTCAAATAAAATAATGTGTGCATTTTTTAAGACAATACCACTTAATTATATATTTTTGAAACTCTAAATTTTATCAAATTATATCTTATCTTTATATATATAATTCTTCTGAAAGTGTGTTAGTAACTGAACTCCTCCTTAACGGCTGGGCTGATTTCGATGAAATTTTTTGTGTGTATTTGAGTTGGTCCCTGGATGGTTTAGATTTACAATTGACCTATATAGGTACAATGGGCGTGGCACCTCCCATACGAAGTAAAAATTTATTATTGCATATCTGGAGTACTATTATAGTGGGAGTCTTCAAACTTTGTGTGAGCTACTTTGATAATAATGTGCATAATCTTGCAAAACGTGGCCGGGATCCAAGCAATGGGCGTGGCACCTCCCATACGAAGTAAGAATTTATCATCGTATATCTCGAGTACTATTACAGTGGGAGTCTTCAAACTTTGTGTGAGCTACTTTAATAAGAATATAAATAATCTTGCAAAAAGTGGGCGGGATCCAAGCAATGGGCGTGGCACCTCCCATACGAAGTAAAAATTTATAATTGCATATCTGAAGTACTATTACAGCGGGAGTCTTCAAACTTTGTGTGAGCTGTTTTGATAATAATATGCATAGTTTTGCAAAAAGTGGGCGGGATCCAAGCAATGGGCGTGGCACCTCCCATACGAAGTAAAAATTTATAATTGCATATCTGAAGTACTATTACAGCGGGAGTCTTCAAACTTTGTGTGAGCTGTTTTGATAATAATATGCTATTTGTTGAAAAGTCATTAGCCTTAAATACAATTTTAGGCAGGACAACGTCTGCCGGGTCAGCTAGTTTAATATAATTATACACATTTTTCCGATCAAAGTGTATGTGCTTAAATATGGGAATCTATCAAATTTTTACCCGGGAATAGATATTTTCAATGTTAACTTTCGAGTTGATACCAGCATTTTGAGAGAGATTTTATAGATTTCAAAACCAAAACGTCACTTTTTCACAACTTTAAAAAATTTTTGATTTTTGTTTACATGGCGCAATAAATACATTGTTTTGTTCAATCAATCCAATAATATATTGCCCGTCTTATAACGTTTGGTATAACATATAGTAAGATACAATTAAATATGACGTTTTTCGAAACTTTACAGTGGCAAGTAAAATTTCTACTTGCAATACTTGATGTCATGCTTAACTTTATTAAATTTTACAAAACTGGATCATATTATATACGATTATATAATATTATTTTTACGCGGGATGTAGTAACTAAAATTGAACTCAAATATATCAAAGTTTTAGTATATTCAATAGATTTATATTTTCTATTCTTATCTTACTAATATTTACCAAAAAAAGTCTTCTAATATTAGCAGTTTTTCCTCAAAAGTCGTTAGGACAACTTTTAGTAGTTTTAGCAAAATATTTTTAAGAATTCTGATTTGGATGTCTAATAAAAAAATTGACAGATCCGCATTGTTTTCTTTTGACAAAAATCTCATTGAAATTGAAAAATAGGGGGACAAACATGTTTCTTGAAGAACTTTAATATTTATTTTTAGGCAATTAAGGTAAATGGGGTAACAATTGAGAGGTTTATATAGTAAAAAGCTTTACGAGACAAGCATTTTTATGTTCAGATACTTACTTAATTTTTAAAATTCTTAAATTTTAAAGCAACTTAAAAAATGACTAGTGAAAACAATTTTCTTTCCACGTAAAGTAAATTTCAAGAAAATCTGTAAAAGAAATGTATTTTTTTCCGTATTTGCATTTAAACAAAGAAATCATTGATGAAAATCCATGCATTTTTGTTTTTCATTTATTTTCTCTACGGTAGTTAAATATTTTTAATTTAAAAAGAAATTACCGTTCATGATTCTAAATTTATAATTTGAAAGTTGATTTTAAACAGAACCGGAAAACATTATCTGGAACATTTAGTCTTTCAAATATTTTGAACAAATTTCAAGGTTTAATTATTCTAAAAAAATTTTTCAAGTCTTTAATTTTTTATATTTTAAAATTGAGCAAAATTAAAAAGAAAAACAATTAAAACAAATTATTGAATAACAAATACTAAAATGGAACTTAAGAAATATTAAATTTAATTAATGGTTTTTGAACCAAATTTTCTGCTGCCTATTTCTTAAATGTTGCGTTTAAACAAGAACTTAATCTCATGTTTATGGTATATAAGCATGACTAGTAGATTAAAACAACTGTATGATTAAGCCAAACAGTTACTCAAGGTTTTTCAATTTACACTGAGAGAATTATCTGTATGATATCAATAAATTGTTACACTAGATCTATGAAGTGTGACTTTTTATCTAATTTAATGAAAAATTTCATTTATTAAAAATTTTATAAGTCCAATGAAAAAGATTCATTAAAAATAGTTTCATAAAATAAATAAAGCTTTTTTCATTTAGTTTAAGAAATTTTTCATTCACATTGTGAAGAAAACTTATTAGTTTAGTGAAACATTTTATTAAAACTCGTCCAGGAAAATTCTCTCTGTGTAGTTTTTTATAATCATATTTTTTTATGGTTTAGTAGTTTAAAATGAAAACTTACCTAACATGTTATTCTCTTTGGCATCCTCACATCGTCCCACTACCCGTATAACACCACGACCAGCTACTGGGGAAAATGTAACAATTCCACCAATTCTGGCTATGTGGGGAGGTACACGAGGATCTTCTTCAAACGATTGATCGTTGTTGGAATTATTATTGTTGTTATTACCGTTGTTTCCATTATTATTATTGTTGTTGTTATTATTATTGTTGTTATTACCATTATTGGCAATATTTGTAATATCGTTACCGAATGGACGCATTTTGAATGATTTTTATATTAGTTTGTAAATATAATAAATTTTTTAATAGTTTTTTTTTTCTTTTTTAAAAGATTTTATTATTTCACAACTTTTAATTTTTTTTTTATATTCTTGTTATAATATTTCACTTCACGTTTTCTTTAAAAAAAACTAAATTTGTTTTTTCAAATTAATTTTTTTGGTATCTTTTTAAAAAATTTATTGTATATTTGAATTTAAAAATAATTTTTTTTTTGTGTTTGTAAATTTTTCATTAACTTTTAGTTTTTTATAATTTTCAGTTACAAACCGTCTGGTAAGTCTTCTGTTTTTCAAATGTTTCAAAAGCTTTTACATCAGCTGTTTTTATACCACGGAAAACAAAAACAAAAGAAAGGAAAATTTTTAACAAAAACATTAAAAAAAAAATTAAAAACAAACGAAAACAACATTCATCCATCGATCTATCCATCTAGTATGTTTATTGTGACGCTATTTTATCTGTTTTGTACTCGGAACGTATGTGGCATGTATGTACGTTGTCCATAAACAACAGCGATCGCACATTTGCGTCTTTTATTTTGTAATCCCTCTCAATGAGTATTGAGCGTGTGCACTCTTTCGATATATCCACTGAAAAAAGCTTTGTGTAGTTCTCATTTTAGGGTTGCCATTATATATTATACTCTTTATATGTGTTGCGATCAACTGAAGTGCGTAGATTTTGTAACAATTGCAAATGCGCACACATGATATTGATAAAAATAAGTTTTAATACACAAATATAACAAACTCTTTTAAAAAATGTAGCTAATTCTACGAATCTTTAGTTCAAAATTACGTTGCAATAAAAAATGCGAATATTAGCAGAATTTTTTTTTTTGCTAAATATTTATAAGATAAGAATAGCAAAAATAAATATGTTGATTTTTAATTTATAACTAGCTTTCAAACTCCGTATATTTTTAAAACTAAAGCAAATCAAACATATTAGCTAGGTTGATACTAGTAGCTCGATCTATTCAGAACCCAAAGTTTTAGAAAAGCTTCAGAATAGGCAGAGCTTTAACAAAAAACCTATTAATCAACAATTTTGCACCATTCTGGCCTTCTTAGCAATCAAACACGTGGTTAGGATCTTTTCCTAACAAGTATCATGACGTTACTAAACTTTGAAGTTAAAAAATGTTCTATTTACAACAAAAAAAAAAATAGTTTTTACTCGGTCTCAAGTAATATTTGTTACAGTTTTAGTAGTTTTTTGTTTCTAAATACATTGAGATTATCTGCTCAATCTACAAAATTTTAGTTAATTTGGTTAATTTAAAAATTTTCTGAGTATTAGTAGAAAAAAAAAAATTGTTGTATGGGACGAAAAAATTACTCTTCTGAAATCTTCAGTCACGAAATTTTTAGCAAATATATCTGTTGAGAAAGAATATACTATTGTTTGCTTACAAACATTTAGCAAAAGTTTTTGTTGATTTCAGCACAGTAAATTGCTATTTAAAATTAACTTAAATTCTACTCGAATATAACTTAAATATAATAAATTTAACAGCAAAATAAATTTGATAATTTTAGCAGTTTCTTCTGCAATATCATATTCAATGCATTTTTTGTAGCTTTGTCTGCAATTTTTACACGTTCAGTTCTATTAGTATATACACTCAGAAAAAAACTGGTGTGTTTTTATAAAAGCCTTTGCTTTCAAAATTTACCTAGTTTTGAAATAACGGCGAAATGGGGTAATATGCTAATTGGGGTAATATGATAAACTGCGTTTTTGTTAAATTTTATAAGTTATTTTTTTTGGTAATTTATTCAAGTTTCTGGTATATATATAAAATTTACATTGATGAACTTTAATACAAAACTTGCATTGTAAAATTTAAAATTTGGAAAATAAGTAAAGCTACAAGTATATTTATCTAATGAAAAAGATAAATTACAAAAAACACTTAGAATTTAGATTGATATACACAAATCAATGTGCCAATATTTATTAGATATAGCAATATCGAACATAAAACTTAATGGAGGTGGAATTTCTCAAGCATATTATTTGTGATGGAATTTACTTAAATAAAAATAATATAAAATTGGCTGTGAAAAGGAAAAATTATGAGGCATGTAAGGTAATATCTTATATATAAATATAATACATATTAATTGTATTGTTGTTATTATGCACAATATGTTGGATTTATTACGACGCCGAATTTGGAACTTCTCAAGACTTTGGTTAACTGCATCTACGTATTTATATTGGTTTTTAAGTGTATTTATTTTAAAAAGTGTTATTTATTGTTAAATACTTAATTTTAATAAAAATATTATTTGCAATATAATGGAATATTTGATATTTACAAATATTAATATTTCATTAAACCTGGAAAACGTTGCAATATTATAAAAAAAACTTCGGCTTATTTACATATATATCACTTCGAACATTTGACATTTTGATAAAATTGTAGTATAATAACAACGAAACTTTATAAACTATTACTCTAATTTTTGTAAGTAATACACATTTTTTCTGCGTGTATCGATGGTCATAAATACAAATTTCGAAAGCTACTCCATATTTTCTTTCCACTGTAAAATTTATTTGCTTATCATTTATTACAAAATTTTTGAATATAATTCGGAAATTTGACATATGTAGCGTAATATCAAGCTTAATGCTATAAACACATAGACGACTGCAGCTACACGACTACAGCCTGTCAAAAATAAAATACACACGTTTATATGAAAACCATTATTTTGGCACCAACACAACTACACGGCTACCCGACTACTTTTGCCGCTGTAGTCAACTTAGGTTAATTTCTAGTTTTGTTGGCTGCAAAACAAAAATAGTGTTGACAATAAAACAAAATATGTAACAAATTAGTGCTTAAAAATATTTTATTTTGTTAAACACAAAAAACGTCGCAACATCAAATGGTATAATTGCATTAATATTCAAGAGGGGTTATATAAATTTATTTTCACGTTATAATAATGTATTATAAATAAGTAATTGTATTTTTAAGTGAACTTTATATACGTGTCTACAACCAAGCATGTTGTTCTATTTTAATAAAGAAAAAAAAGATGTAATTGGCACTACTGAAACAAAAATGCATTTGTATCAGGGATGTTAAATGGAGTTTTCAATTTTGTACCAACATCCAAAAAAAATTGTACTTTTTGGACGTTGACGGTACCATTTTTTTTAAATTTATTAAAACAACAAAAAAAAATACATAAAAATTCTCTTGTACAGAAAAAAAAAACAAAACCTTCCAATAACATACATTATATGTAAGAATAAAATAAGGCATAAAAAAGTCTTATGAATATATGAGACCAAATCATGGAATTATTTGTTTAGTTAATAAACTATTTGGAATTTCTACATCATAGCAGCATAAATTTGTCGCTCTTAACCAATCCTTAGTCTGTATGAGACTTGATAATGTTGGCTAATGTAGTCTGTTTCTTTCCTTAGTTTTTATTATATTTTGAAAAGAAAAAAACTCTCCACATTTGCAGACCAGTGTGGAATGGATAAAATTCCAGCAACGACTAGAAATGTCTGGAAACATATTGACATTCAGTTCATTTTGAAAATTAGCTACTACCGACCAAAAACTACAAACGTTTTAATTTTTTAACGACTTCAGTTAAAAAAATTTTAGTTTTTACTCTGGCTCAAGTAATATTTTTACTAAGAAGACAAGAATGGAGCAAAATTAATGATTAATCGGTTTTTTGTTAAAGTTCTGCCTATTATGGAGGCTATAACTTTTCTAAAACATTGGGTTCTGATGAGATCTTTAACCAGATCGAAATACTAGTATTAACCTAGCTAATATGTTTGATTTGCTTTATTTTTGTAAATATACGGAGGTTGAGAGCTCGTTCTAAATTAAACATATATAAGATTGTTTGGAATTTTCTTTCATTTCTTTAACAATAATTTAATTTTCGTTTGAGTTTGAATTTTAACGTCTTTTTCAGACAATTGCAGTTAATACTATAATTAATATGCAATTTTATTTAATTTAATTGTGAAATGCGTGGTAGAGAAGAATGAGTGTATTTTCTAAAAATCATAACTACATTGCAAATATTCAATTTTTTCTGAATCAGACTGCGCAGTTTCTGGTATTGAACGTTCGTCAGTGACCCTGTTTTTTTGAATTTTTGAATAATGTAATATTTGTTATGTTTTTATTTGTTCGATTGCGTCTATATGAAATTTTTCTGTGCAATCACTGACCGTGGTATAGATAAACTGATTTCTAATGCCACATGCACTCGCACTACACGTTAGACAGGGCGTTTTAGCCCTCTGAGCTATAGTTAAGTCGAGTTTTGTTGTGATTAAAACTAGTTTTATTCAATACACGGTGTTTTTGTTCTTGCATACATAATCTCAGAAGTACAACTCCAACAACACAACAGTTCTATTTTTAGAAACTCACCTCACTCTAATGTCCACTGTTTTCCCATATGTTATAAGTGATGCCATATCTATATATCAATTTTCACTTCTTCAGAATTTTAATAAATTCAAAATAAAAGTGAAGTTGGCTGCAACAAGTGTCAATATATGTAAGAGCTGCCAGATAAATTTTGTAAAAAATCGTAAATTTTTAATCGATATTAAAAAAAAAAAATTGCCAACTTTATTCTTCAAAATCCTTAAAATGATGATAAATCGTAAAATCTGGCGGATATAGTCGCATATATTTTAAGAGCTCATTACATAAAACGAATAAATGCAATGAAAAAGGACACAATAACAATTTGTTTGCTATACTAAAAATTCAAAAAGGGGAAAAATTAAAAATTTTTAAATTGTACCAAATGAGTCGCGGTAGTACCACGGTACTTTATAAGGTCAAAATGTACCAAAAAAAGTACAATTGTACCAACTTTAACATCCCTGATTTGTATAAAAAACAGCTGTTGATATTTTTAAATTGAATCGTGATCAGCTGTTTACTATGCTGCTGTCGTTTCCAAAATAATAAGTAGCTGACCACACGGCGACGATTGCAGTCAACGGCATTTGCAGTCGTGTAGCTCTGCAGTCTGCTGTGGTCTATGTGTTTATAGCATAAGTTTTGACGTTGAACAGACACCCGGAGCTGGCCATATGACCCCCAAAGTAGGGTGCTCGACATTTTTTTGTTTCTTAGCCGACTTTACCATATTTGTGATCTGCTAGTAGAGACCTATAAAAAACATGCTCTCATGTTAAGGCTATCTCTTTTAAGTGTAGGTCCCAAGATATTTCTATTTGAAAATGTTAAAATCGAAATTTTGTCTGGCTCAGATTAAGTTTTTTGCGAATAGCGGGACCAAATCAAAAGCATTGTTTTCAATATTGGTTACCCAGCAAAACTTTGGTAATGGGTGCGATAAAGTAATGCATTACCTTGTAATGTGTACTCCTTACCTGTATCATTATTTTCCAACAAGAAGTAATGCGTTACCGATAATTGAACACTCATGAATTACCTTATAATGATGCCTCATTACATTTTACATTACTTCAAAACATAAAATAAGGACTTACCGATCACCAATTTCATAATGCATGAATTATAAACGTAAAGTTTTTTTTGCTGTTGAAGAAAGTAAACAAAAATGCAATAAAAGTGTAGTCTAGTCAAAAACGACAATTTATAAGGTACGAAGTGATATTTGTAAGCTATTTCGGATGCCTATACACATTCAGATTGTATTGATATGTTCACAAAAGTTGTTCAGATTTACAATGGCTACAACTTTGTCATATATTTTTAGTGAAAAATTATGAGTCACAGTAAGTTATGCTAAAAAAAGCAAAAAAAAAAAAATAATTTTCTCCTACATTTTTCAAAAAAATGCAGGAAAAAATGATTTTTTGCACATAAAAAATTTATAAAATTTGTTCATTAGACACTTCACTACATTACTTCCAAATATAGTTAAGCAAAATCATCAAGTCTGAATTAGCTGTAAGCCATAAGCTGAGGACAAATTTTTTTGAGTGGTGCACTGATTTTCAAAATCTTTGAGGTCCATAAAAAAAATTGGTAGTCAAACTGGCTAAACCGAGTACAGGGTTTTACTAACCTTTGGTAGTACAATCGAATCTATACTGTCGCGTCCGTGCATTTTTTGCAAAAGGCTTAATTTGTTGCACTGTGTTATTCAAAGACCCCAAAATAATCGATTTTTTTGGTATTTGTCTAATTACCTGAAAATGATTTTACTGAAAAATCCAACCTGTTATATTTTTTCAATCTACTTACGAAGTACTTTCATAATATATGTGTTTGTTTTTAATTTTGGAATAAAAATATCCTTGCAGCTGAACTTAAATTTTGGATTTTTTGTTTTTTGATCATATTTAAAATGTATTTGTTAACAAAACTGTTATCTCACATGGAGGACATTCCACAGAAATACATCCATGCAGAAAAATAATTACACAGCTGTAACTATATAAAAACGACTTTATCAAAGTTGAACACTTTTTTGGATGAAATTTTCCATTTTCGCGAATTCCGCGACTCCGATTTACATTTGGATTTGATATTCGTACACCCAACTGTATATTAGATTTGATGTGTCGCGATCATAATAATAATTTTTAATTTTTTCTCATTATTTTTTATTTTTTTGATTCAAATAAAATAATAGAACATGTACTACATTGAAACTTCATTTTCGATCTGCGACTTTAGAGGTGAACTTTTGATCAAAAATAAATTGAAAACTTGTTTGATGTGCAAGATCCACCTCTGGTGGATATTCAATACACGTTTTTTGTTTTTCTCTCCTTTTTATATTTTGTTTAGTTTGTAAACAAAACAGGGGAAATAAACCAGGCGGTACTTTGCAGAGGTGGATCTTGCACATCAAACAAGTTTTCAATTTATTTTTTGATCAATGGTTATAATCTTTAACTTCAAACTCATATGTATATTAGTTCTCATGTAGTAAGTAAACTAGTTCATATGAATGTTTGATGTTTGGCATGGGATTGTTACCGCTTTCAAAACGTGTTCTGATGATGGGAACCTAGAAAATTCCCGAAATAGATCTATCAACACATTCCTGAAAGGGTCAAATAATGAATTTGAAAACAAAAAACTCTATAGATTATTTGTTAGGACAATATCCTAATGAAGAAATATAGAGTATGGCCTCGAACTTGAATAATTTTCATTTTCATTGCACAATTAAAGGTCGAAAAAAAACATAATTTTTATTTTTAATAAAAATTATAACAAACTTGGGTGAACTTTTTTTTTAAATATTTTTTGCCAGAACATATTTATTTTCACAATGGAATATTTTAAGGGTTGTAGAGCTCGCGAATTTCAATTTATATTTTTTTTTTAATTCAGAAGCGTATCGTTTTATGCGAATTCGCTTAATGCGATTTTTTTTGGAATGTACCATTCGCATTAAACGAGGTTTGAAACCAACTTGATATCATTATATATGCTTATATATGTGGCAATATATTACGATATATGTACATATCATACTTATTTTATGAAAATATTTTGGACTTGAGGTAGAACAATATTCTAAATAAATATATGAAAATATACAATTTTTTTATTTTTAATACAAAAATTCAAATATTTTTGAACGATTAAAATACCCCGGCTCGTCTCAACGAACACAGTTTGTTGGCATATATTGTTTTTACAAATTATAATACAACAAACACACATAAATGTACTGACATACAAATTATATAGACATGTAAAATTGCTGTTTTTCAAATAGTTTGATTTTGTAATTAGGGTTACCAGATCTGGCAGTTTATACACTAATGCAGACAAAAAGATTCTCATGGAGTTTATTTTGTATGTAATGTCTGGGTTTGAGTTAAATCAATTATCTTTTTCCATTACAGACAACTGAATATTTGGGTGATGCCAATGAAACAATTGAATTATCTATCATGAAAATTATCAAACTTTTTGAAAAGCATCCAACAAATCATCAAATGAATTTTAGTTGCAACACCCAAAATATTCCGATATCTATTTTAATTATCTTCTTTATTCGCCAATTCGTTTTCCGAATTTTAGCAACCAATACAATTGAAGTAGATTATATTACATTGCATGACAAATAATTTCATAAATTTTTCATAATTTCTGCAAAAGCGTCCCTATTTCTCGCCTCGCCCAGGAGATTCCCCACATCTCGGATACCAGTCCATTCTTGTATGTTATTAAGCCACGTAGTTTCTTTTCTTCCTCTAGTAGGTCTACCTTCAATATTAGCTTTCGTAATGGTTTGTAGAAGCTTATATTTTGGGTTTCTCATAATGTGACCCAAGTATGCAGTGTTTCTTTTCTTTATAGTGGCTAAGAGCTCTCTATCGCGGTGTACTTGCCTTAGTACTTCGTTGTTAGATATAAAGTGGGTCCATGGTATTTTAAGTATTCGTCGGTAGATCCACATTGCGAAGGCTTCTAGTCTTTTTACGTCAACTGCTTTAATAGTCCACACCTCCGTTGCATATAGGAGTACTGACCATACATATGTTTTGAAGAATCTAAGTTTTGTTTCAAGGTTAATGTCATGGCTGGTGAGAACTTTCTTATATTTAAAAATGTTTCTCTTGCCATTTCAATACGTCATCTTATTTCCTTTGAACCGTCGCACTGGTCATTGATTGTAACCCCCAGATACATAAAGCTCTGTACTTTATCGACTTAGGAGTTTTGTATGCTTAAGGTGGTTATGTTGTGGTTACTTTTTCTGATTACAATCATATATTTCGTTTTCGGATATTTATCTTCAGGCCATATGCTTCACTGTATGTAGTCACTTTGTTAACTAGATCTTGAAGTCCAGACATGCTATCAGCCAGTAAGGTGGTGTCATCGGCATATCGAATATTATTGAGGAACATACCGTTCATATATATTAATTTCCGTAAATTACATATTGATTCCTGAAAGATTCTTTCGGAGTAGATATTAAATAATAATGGGGACAATATACAGCCTTGTCTGACTCCTCTGGACATTTCTATATTTTCTGTCAGGTCTCCGTTGACATCAACTTGTGCTGTCTGATGCCAATACAAACTCCTAATGCATCAGAATTCTTTGTCGTCTACACCAACAGATATAAGAATTTCCATCAGGTTATCAGGCTGCACCGTGTTGTTACAGATTTTGTAAATTTTAATACATTTTTTATTGTTTTTTTTAAATTAATGTGTTTACATTTTTGTATAACGATTTTCATATTGTTACATATGAAAATCTTCTCTCAAGAAATACAGTACCCTTTAATTAAAATATATCGCATGCTATATTTGCTTATAATTATGCTGCAATTATGCTCGAAACTGGAGCGCAACATAAATTATAAATCTCGGAAGATAAATGTTTAATTATTTTAACGTGATTGGCTACTATAGTGTCAATAGGCTGATAGACTACTATAGTGTGAATAGGCTGATAGACTACTATAGTGTGAATAGCGTAAATATTATTATTGGCAACGGATAATTGAATCATATGTATCAATCTTCGATAATACATCTACCTATCGATTGTTACACGATTTGGTGACCGAACAAGTTTTCGGTTTATGTTGTATCTTCCGTTCTGGTCTTTTTCATCGTGGAGTTACTTGGGTAAAGTTAAACAGTTCTAATTAAAAAAAAATCGGTTTCAATCGTAAATGTTACAAGTAAAAATTTTAGTATACTCACATTAAAATTAATATCGAAAAATCGTGAAAAGCTGTAATCGTGACGTTTTAATATATTTAAAAAAAAAAAAAAAGAAAAATATACGAATTTCCGTAATAAATTTTAAGAGATTATTGTGGAATTACGCATTGGCGAAGGTATTTTTTTTTGGGTCTTCCAAAATGCAAATTGGCTACTAGTGCCGCCACGTTTTCATTGGAATCTCAACAGAAAACCCAATTTATATTGGTAAGAATTTCTTATTTCTTTAACGATTTAGTTTTTTTTAACAATAATTACCTTATAGGGTTTTAATTTTGGAATAAAATCTCCCAAAACGTGTTTTGTGTAAAGTGAGAATATATATAAAAAAAAGAGATCTTTCACTACGTCATCATGTTGTAATTAAGAGGATTTGTAAATTGAGACAGCTTAATAGACACGGAAATAACAATATTAAAATTGGTTTACCAACTACGTCATTGTATACCCAACATATACCATCAATTTATTTATAATAAATTATTATGCTTCTGTGGAATGGAAAAATTATAACCACCAGTTTCTAATTGTACATAAATGGTTCTATAAAATTGCCTATTCGATATTCCAAATTCATCATTTTTTTTTTTGATTGAAACAAAAAAACATCATCAACGTGCCAAAGGCGTACAATTTCTATAGTTTTAAATCTAAAATAAAATTATTCTACAACATATGACTGCTATTTGATTGCCACTATCATAACTACTATCATTGGCCTTACTACGTAATGATCACTAAGATGTGCCTTACTAATATACTGCTAAGTATAATAATATATTACTAACTTAACAGAGTTAAAGAAGTATTAAATTAAATTTAATGCTAGATATAACATTAGTATACACAAACTAACATAAGAAGATTTTTTTTAATATTAACGTAAAAACAAAAACAAAACAAAAACAAAAACAAAAACAAAAACAAAAACAAAAACAAAACAAAAAAACAAAAACAAAAACAAAAACAAAAACAAAAACAAAAACAAAAACAAAAACAAAAACAAAAACAAAAACAAAACAAAAACAAAAACAAAAACAAAAACAAAAACAAAACAAAACAAAAACAAAACAAAAACAAAAACAAAAACAAAACAAAAACAAAACAAAAACAAAAACAAAACAAAACAAAAACAAAAACAAAAACAAAAACAAAAACAAAAACAAAACAAAAACAAAAACAAAAACAAAAACAAAAACAAAAACAAAAACAAAAACAAAAACAAAAACAAAAAACAAAAACAAAAACAAAACAAAACAAAAACAAAACAAAAACAAAAACAAAAACAAAAAAACAAAAACAAAACAAAAACAAAAACAAAAACAAAAACAAAAACAAAAACAAAAACAAAAACAAAACAAAAAACAAAAACAAAAACAAAAACAAAAACAAAAACAAAAACAAAACAAAAACAAAAACAAAAACAAAAACAAAAACAAAAACAAAAACAAAAACAAAAACAAAAACAAAAACAAAAACAAAAACAAACAAAAACAAAAACAAAAACAAAAACAAAACAAAACAAAAACAAAAACAAAAACAAAAACAAAAACAAAACAAAACAAAAACAAAAACAAAAACAAAAACAAAAACAAAAACAAACAAAACAAAAACAAAAACAAAAACAAAAACAAAAACAAAACAAAAACAAAAACAAAAACAAAAACAAAACAAAAACAAAAACAAAAAACAAAAACAACAAACAAAACAAAAACAAAAACAAAAACAAAACAAAAACAAAAACAAAACAAAAACAAAAACAAAAACAAAAACGAAACGGAAACGGAAACGGAAACAAAAACAAAAACAAAAACAAAACGTAAACAAAAAAAAAAATATATTTTTTTTTTAAACAAAAACGTAAACAAAAACGTAAACAAAACGTAAACAAAACGTAAACGTAAACGTAAACGGAAACGTAAACGGAAACGTAAACGGAAACGGAAACCGTAAACGGAAACGTAAACGGAAACGGAAAACGTAAACGGAAACGTAAACGGAAACAAAAACGTAAACAAAACGTAAACAAAAACGGAAACGTAAACGGAAACGTAAACGGAAACGGAACCGTAAACGGAACCGTAAACGTAAACGGAAACGTAAACGGAAACGTAAACGGAAACGTAAACAAAAACGTAAACAAAAACGTAAACAAAAACGTAAATAAAAACGTAAACAAAAAAAAAATATAAACAAAAACGTAAACAAAAACGTAAACAAAAACGTAAACAAAAACGTAAACGGAATCGTAAACGGAAACGTAAACGGAAACGTAAACGGAAACGTAAACGGAAACGTAAACGGAAACGTAAACAAAAACGTAAACGGAAACGTAAACGGAAACGTAAACGGAAACGTAAACGGAAACGTAAACGGAAACGTAAACGTAAACGGAAACGTAAACGGAAACGTAAACGGAAACGTAAACGGAAACGGAAACGTAAACGGAAACGTAAACGGAAACGGAAACGTAAACAAAAACGTAAACAAAAACGTAAACAAAAAAAAAATAATATATTTTTTTTTATTTTTAAATGATAGGGAATTTTCTGGGCTTTCAAAAAATCTACATTTTACATCTTACTTTTGTATAGTTTTTGAGAAAATTAAAAAAATGTAAATTAAAAAAATTGTAAATTGTTAAAAAATGCCTATTTTCAAATTAAAAATTAAAAATTAAACCCTTAAACGCAAGCTAGAATAATGTTTTTATATTAATCTGCTAGAGAATCTTCCAAAGAAGACATTGATACCATAATCTTGGATAAGCTCCTCCTACTTCCTGAGATATGTCCATACGGGACAGGGTTAATTTTACAAAAATCGCCAAAAATCGGCGATTTTTGTAAAATTAACCCTGTCTGGGATGGACATATCTCAGGAACTAGGAGGAGCTTATCCCAGATTATGGTATCAATATCTTCTTTGGAAGATTCTCTAGCAGATTAAAGGAAAAACATTATTCTAGCTTGCGTTTAAGGGTTTAATTTTTAATTTGAAATTTTTTAATGCTAGATATAACATTAGTATACACAAACTAACATAAGAAGATTTTTTTTTAATATTAACGTAAAAGCAAACTGTTAGAGTTGATAAATTAGCATGTTAAGGCTAATGTTTATACATGCACTTTAAAGTTTAAGTGCATGAACAAATAAACTTAATTTGATGATAACAAAATTTAATTTTAATTTCCTTGATAATTTTTTTATCTAGAGCATGTTAAATTTGTATAATATTTGATATCGAAAGTTATCAAAACTACAATAGTTTTTTATTATTTTACGATTTTCTTAACTAATATAAATCTTATATTACAGTCACCTTGGAGGATTTTAAATCCTCTACTGAGGATTTTAAATCGTAAGTTATAATATACAAATTATCAAATTGACATGCATTCGTTTAGACATTAAATTTAAAGTTTTGATATTTACTAACATAATTGGTAAAATCGTTTATAATTCAATTAGATTTTAATTATCTGAATATGAATAACTATCAGACTATATGGAAAAGGATTGTTTAAGCAATAGGATAATAGTTTTAATTAAATCTAAGTATAAAAATGGAATATTGAATAAAATAGGTTTTAAATTAAAATGAATAGCTGTGAGTAAGCCAATTTATTTGGGAATGTTGATTGGTAAGCTGAGAATGCGGATAATTTAAGAAGGACGTTTTAGTCTTTCGTAAGGGGAAATATTTAACGACATTTTATTACGAACACTGAAATATTGAGTGATAGGACACGGGTGGGAATTTTTTTTAATCAGAGTGTTCAAGAGTGATGAGAACAACTATCACTAGTTTGAAGTTTTTTTTTATGATTACTTTAATATATTCAATAGCCCTGTTTTAGTAGAGAAAAGTTTTGCAGAAAAGTCTTGGAAAGATGATATTTTCTTTTCTTTTTATGTTGTGGCAGAAGGTTTTAGTATGGTCAAGAATCCTCCCCAAACCGACGAGCGTGGTCCTTCAAGCTTTCCAAGCTTTGACCAGTACAGAACCAAAAAGTCAATATTTTGAAAATGCTACAAAATTTGCAACAGTGTCGAAAGCTTTTTCGCAGTCAATGAAGCATAATTATGGTTTTACTAATTGAATTTTTTAGTGTTTAACACCAAAATACAATTTTCAATTCAGTTGGCAATTTATTTCTCTGCATGTACATAAAACAATTGTGCTTGTTCCAAATTAAAAAATCCTCTGGTGAACCAAAATTACTCTACAGAAAATTTAAAAACATTTTTCCAGTAATAAGCCAAAAATTACGAAAATTTCGATACTTTTTTTTTGTCAAAATACACTACAACCGGTAAATTCAATCGCTGGTAGGTAACTGAAGATCCATTTAATTTTTTTTTTTTACCTTATTTTGCCCATATTTAACTCTTTAATACGCATCAATTGAGTGGCATTAATATTTTTTTTTATTCGAGACACCCTACTGTTAAACTTTCATGAAAATTTAAGTGTTTCGATGACTTCCTTCCTAAAGTATAAGCACTTTTAGTAAATTAAATATTTTTTTTAAAAAAAATATTCTCGTCGCAAAACTAAAACTTTGCTGACTCGCTAAATTGTTTGTGGTCTTCACTGAGTTATTAAATCAAACTTTAAATTTGCTATAGCAATTACTTCTATCCAAAAAATGCTTCAGTTCTTTAAAACCGTTCTTTTAAGAAAATTTCCTGCATTCAAAAACCCGTTAACATTTTTAATATTGAATATATGGTAACCCTACCTTCTATAGTTCGTATTTGTTCATAAAAAAGCTTTTTTTTTGTATAATCTCTCTTAGCCATACTACAAGCCATTCACGTTTATACAAACCAGTGGCGTGTGTCGTTGCACTTTATTACATTTTAACATTTAAAAATTTAGTTAAGCTTTTTAATTTTTTTTAGATGTTTTTATTTTCTCTTTCAAATAATGTAGTACTCATGCATTTATTATTTAATTGCTGTGAAGAAGTGCGCCAATTTTGTAAAAGTGCCAATGTTTATTTTTAAACAATTAGAAAATTTTGGCACGCACATCTTAGAATATTTTTTTTCGATTTTATTTTTTGCCACTAAAACGAAATTAGAAAACAAAAAACGCATGTATTACTAAGAATTGGCAAATTTTTTGTTACATAGAAATATCGTTTTGTTTTTTTTTTTCTTTTCGTGGCTGGGTAAAACGTTAAATATCATGTGATGATTATGGGTACAAAATAGTGCAATATTGTAATTTGTTAAAGTTTTTTTTTTTTTTTAATGAAGGACTTAAATATTAATTTGAAGATGTAAAATAAATATTTAAATAGATGAAGGTTTGAAATTAATATTTACGAAATTGTGTGGCATTTAAAGGTCTTAGACTTTGATGAAAAATTCTTTAATTTAATAAATGCTTGTTTAATCAATACCTGTTAAATTTTGATTACGATTAGTAATCAATTAGATTACATTTTAAAAAGAATTGTATTGATTATGTAATTCTCTATTCAACAATTTCTGATTACTAATTGATTACGATTACAAATAATCTAAACGTAATCAAGATAACTTAAGATTTCAAAAGGAATCAAAAGTAATCAAAAAAAAAAAAATAATAATCCGACTACTTTCAAAGATTACTTTTGATCCTTTTTTTATTATTTTAAAAAATTTTGAATTTTTTTTTTTTTTGAAAAATGTATTCTTAACATGAACAAATTCTTAACAAATAAATCAAAATTAGATGTTTTTTGTAAAAAAAAAAATATATATATTGGCCATTCTATGATAGATCGGCCAAAATAAGACCGCACGCGTAATCTCTATGGAGCCACTTAAAGATAGACAAATTTTATTTTCTAGAAATTAAATGGTTTTAGTTATGCGAAAAATGCACTCAGGTAACTTATGCTTTAAAAATATGTAGTTGTTTGGTTTGTAATACAGTTTCTCTATTTTTAATGTAAATGTCAGTCATTTGTAGAACAAATGAATATTTTTACTAACCTTGTAGTTCATTTAAAAAAACAACTCACATCAAATGACTGTTTTATGATTTTACATTAATTTTTTACAGTTGTTTTTTGTTATTTAAAAAATAAAAAAAAAAATTTTGCTTTATTTTTTACTACCAAGTGGTTCATTTTTACTACAATTGTTAGTCATTTTATGAACATTAAAAAACAAATGACAATGTTAGTTGAATATACTGTAATGTAAGTCGTCCTTTCTTTTAGTGAAATTTCATTTGTTTTCAACTACATTTGCAGTGGTCTTTACCTACATAGTGTTCTAAGTGTGGGTATTTTTCAACATTCGTAGCTTCCCAGCATACCTTATGCGCTCTAAATGAGCTCATAAAGACTCTTTTGTCGGAGCTTTTTCCACTAAACTGGTCACTTATGAAAGAGCTCTAAATTTTATGCATAAAAGAGTATTTTCCCAGCTTACCATATGCGCTCTAAATGGGCTCATAAAGACTCTTTTGTCGGAGCGCTGACGCTCATAATGAGTTCATAAAATAATCATAAACAGTCATAAAACGCTCATTTTTGAGTGGCTTTTTCCACTAAACTGGTCACTCATGAAAGAGCTCTAAATTTTATGCATAAAAGAGTATTTTATGACTCTTTTTTTAAAACGCATTTTGAGCTCTTATTCCAGTGCATAAAATAACATTTTTTAGCCTCATTTTGCGTGCATCAAAAACTCTAAATAGTATCCTGAAAATGACGAAAAACAGATAATTCAAAATAGGATTTTTTATTCAATAAGTTAACATATTTGTATTGTTAAAGTAAAATGGTACTAAAATGAATTAAATAAATTTAATGCATTCAACATAAATTCAAAACATAAAATAAATAATAATAAAACAAAAATTTTTAAATATTAGCACTCTTTCTTTTTAAGAAGTTTGTCACGATATTTAATACGGTCTTTTGCAGTCTGAAACCACCTTAAAGTGCAGTTATTAAATAATTTTTCATCTATGTTAAATTTGCGGTTTAAGGCTCCTCTAATTATTGATGTTATTGTCATAGCCAGTAGACATTTTTTATCTTTAGTACCTTTCCACGAGTATTTTTGTGCTAACTCATCAGTGAAAATTTGTTTTCAAACACTCCGAACGAACTTTGTAGGATCTGATATGCAGTAATTATATATTTCGTGCTCCTAAATATAGCAAAACTTATCACAAGTCCTAAATTTTTTACTGTATACAACTTACTAGCTTGGTGCACAAATCTGGTGAGCTCTGTAATTTTTGTTCAAATTCTTCCAATTTGAATATATTTGAAAACGGTTCTTTAGACAGTACCGACTGCATTTTGGCCAGCTGAAGATTTTTTCTCTGTGACTTGCTCTTGCTTGCTCTTTCCATTATTTTAATTATGTATTATTTTTGCATTTATTATAAAATAACTCACAATTTTGTCTTTACGCTTCCAAAAATATTCACTAATGAATCAATTTGTGTAACTTCTTTGTTCTGCTTAGCTGGAATTTACCGTTATCTGTCAGCGTGCAGAAATTACTCATAAAAAGCACATAAAATCTATCGTTTATGAGCTCAGAAATATGCGAGCAGAAACCACGCATAAAAACTCATAAAATTTACCGTTTATGAGCTCAGAAATTTACACGCAAGAAACACTAATAGAAAGTCATAAAATCGATCGTTTATGAGCCCAGAAATATGCACGCAGGAAACACTCACAGAAGCTCATAAAATCGCTCATATATGAGCTCATATATAAGAGCGCTCCGATAATGGTATGCTGGGTTCTTTAATATACATCGGATCATTGTCATGTAAAAAGCATTCAAAGGGTAGCCACCTATTTTCCAGCATGAAAAATAATTGCAATTTCTATTCAATTTCTTTTTAACATAATTTTTTTTTTAAATTTACAGCTGTCGCGTTATTGAAAAATAAGCAAAATGTAATTTTTTTAAAAAATTTAAACTTATATATAAGTCAAATTAGCCGATCTCTCAACCTTCACTATGATTGCCAATTAAAAAACTTTTGATTTCCATTTTCAAAAATTATAATAGGCGCACAATTACAATTGGTACAAACAATGGAAATTAAAAACACAATGGCAATTAAAAAATCTCATGTATGTCTACCCGTTTTAGATTTGGACTAGAGAGTGCCTGAACGTGACCATAAAAACATTCGGCGTGAGTGATAGTACATGATTTGAGCTTTTGCGTGATTTAATCAGGATTAAAATGTTTTAAAATGCCATTTGCAATTTCTGAAAAACAATTAGAAAATTATTAAATACAAATAAATGTGAATTATTAGCGACAAATCTGAAAGAACATTTTTTATAATTTCTCCATTACAAACATTTTTTGTTTGTAAACAAAAAAAAAAATAAAAAATATGGAAGAAAATTTAAACACTAAAATTTTTTTTTACAGAAATTTTGAAATATACGATTCCCGTGTAAAACTTAGTGGCTAAGAAAGACGTGTAACAAAAAAAAAAATTGTTACAGTTATCTGTTTCAGTTTTTATCTGTAATCATTTTTTTTTTTTTTTAAAGAGAAGCAACACTTAGGAAATTCTTCCTATTAATTAATGTGTTGCTTTCTTTGGAAAGGGGATAGTGGAGATATGAAAGGTGATGAAAGAGGAAGGGCTTCAAACATGGCAACACTGTAATTGCTCGAGTAGATAAGTCTTAGAACAGTTGTTGCTCGCCACCTGATGTAGAGTTGGCGAATTTATTGAAGCTTTTTTGTTTCATAGCCCTGATTCATTATATTACTTCGGTGGGGCTAAGTGCTATGGGAACACCGAAGGTTGGCGCAGCGATACATATAAGTGATAGAAAACTCATACATATTATTTTTCTAAATTGATGTTGTCGTCACCGGGAATCGAACCCGGGACCATCTGTGTAACAGTCCAACGCGCTAACCATTACAGCACAACGCCCACAATGTGTACCAAATATGTACACACTTGGGTTACTGTTTGTTTTTTTTTTTTTGCTAAATTTTGACCTATCATCACGTAATGTTCAATTATGTATTCATAATAGAAATATCTTTTTCAGGTCATTTTGGAACAAAAACCTCCCGCATAAAGTGCAGTTCCTTAAAATGCATTTTTTTAAGTTTTTAACATTAAATTTGTACTAGTTGACCAATTATACTGCACAACATATTTTAAATCACTTTTTCGTTATTTGGCGAATCTGGATGTTTATATGGCGAAACAAAAATCCGCGCAATACGTCCATTTTTAAAACGTTTGTATCCTTTAAGTTGTCTTATTACATTAACATTTTAGCTAAATTTTAATATTTAGTTTAATTAAACAAAAGAGGATTATGCTGAAACCTTTTGGAAAACTGCGAAAAAATAAAATTACGTTACTTTATATTTTTATGGACTAGTATACGGCTAGGGTAGCTATAACCCTAGTTATAAAACTAGTACATTACATCCGAATAATGGAGAGATACAATTCAATCAGATTTTATATAGCGGTATAAATTTAAGAACTGATACTAATATCTACAAAATAAGCCATAGTTGTATCCGGTTTTTGATTTTAAAACTGCATTAAAATCCGAAATATCTACAGAAATAATTATCGTAAAATACGGGTTTTGCTTCAGCGTTATTAATGCTTCACCGTTATTAATTTAAATTTAAATTTTTTATAACGTATAATAACAACATATAAACAAATACAAAAATTAAAAAAAAAAAAAAATGCCAAAATTAAAAAAATCGATTAAAGTAAAAAATTCACTTTTTTCAATTTCAGCAATTTTGTTTTAATTGCATGGGCAGGTATGAACCGATATATGTATCCATACATGCGGATATATGAAACAATGTATGCTCATACATGGAATCATGCATGTTCATGTATTACCATATATTATTATTTTCACCTGGGTTGGAAAAATAATGGTTCTGTTTATATCTAATATGAATGAAAAAATCACATAAATTTTGTTAATAATTCTCGAACTAAAAAAAACTAAACACGAGTATGACACATTGTTTGCACCATAGATTACACAGGTCAACAGCAAAAAAAGGCTTGACTAACCACTATATAGATTTGATGCATCATGGCTGCCTAAGTACAAAAATGGTAAAATTTTTCAATTCTATGGATAATTTTTTTTTTAAAAAATTTTTTTTTTAAAATTGACAATATTTTGAGCCATTTCTCCACTTATGTTGTCATAACTCAAAAACAACTAGTCCGATTTTGTCAAATTAAATTTACAAAAATTAAGGTTTACAATATCTTTAAAGAACTGTACAAATTTTTTTAATGCGATCAATAGTTTCAAAGTTATGAAACAAATTGTTAGCAAAAAAAAAAAAAAAATGCTAAAAAAAAAAAAAAATTTGAAAAACAAAAATCTGGAAAAAATCGAAAACTGCAAAAAATATTACTTTTTATTTTTTTGTAGTAAAGCTACATATCATGCGAATTAAACTAGATATGGATCATAAAAATCGATGCATGCTTTACATTTTTATTTACAATTAATTGAAGGTATCGCATATTTACAAGCACTGTAGGAAATTGTACCTACTATATAATGAAAATGCAGAACATAAAAACTCAGGTGCATTTTACGACACGCATTTTGGCAAAACCCCTTTGGGAAAAAGAGGAGGTTCCAAAGAACCCATTGAGACCAAAACCTTGGACCTCCTCCTCCTACTTCCCGAGATATCGGCCTCCAAACATTTGCTTTTTTTTGCTAGAAATAGCACTTTTTTCAAATCAAAAATTAACCCCTTAGCGCCCACCCAGACATATGAATGATGCATGGATCTGCTAGAGGAGGTTCCAAAGAACCCATTGAGACCAAAACCTTGGACCTCCTCCTCCTACTTCCCGAGATATCGGCCTCCAAACATTTGCTTTTTTTAAATACGGCAAAAAGCCCATGGAGGAGGCTAGCGCCTCCTCCGTAATACGACTAAAAAGCATACGGAGGAGGCTACGCCTCCTTACCAATCAGATATGTCAGATCCAGCACTACCATCTACAGCTGAAAATGACGAGTTCATCCCACACAAACATTTCTCGCCGAGACCATAGAATCAAGATCAGCTTAATGATGTAATTAGAGACCTTGGATTGTCGAAAAGATCTTCTGAATTACTTGCGTCCCGGATGAAAGAAACAGGTCTCATAACTAAAGAAACTAAAGTTTCGTATTACCGTACTCGAGAAAAAGACTTACTTCATTATTTTGCTGAAGAGGATGACTTTGTGTACTGCACAGATATTTCTGGTTTGATGACTGCCATGGGCTTACAGAAATATGATTCAAACGAATGGCGTTTATTTATCGACTCATCAAAACGCAGCTTGAAGTGTGTCCTTTTGCATAATGGAAATAAATTTCACTCCTTGCCGATAGCACATTCAACCAAAGTAAAAGAAGAATACTCTGTAATTGCATTGGTCATGAAGAAGATAAAGTATGATGAACATAAGTGGGTAATTTGTGTTGATCTTAAGATGGTAAATTTCCTATTAGGCCAACAAAGCGGCTTTACAAAATATCCTTGTTTTATATGTTTATGGGACAGCAGAGCTAAAACAGAACATTGGAAGAGAAAACAATGGCCTTCTAGGGAAACACTAGTTCCAGGTACGCCAAATGTTATAAATGTGGCTCTAGTGCCCCGAGATCGCATCATATTACCCCCTCTTCACATTAAACTTGGTCTGATGAAACAATATGTTAAAGCACTTAACAAAGATAGTGAATGTTTCCAGTATATTTATAGGAAGTTTCCCAATCTAAGTATGGAAAAGCCGAAAGCAAGCATATTTGATGGCCCACAAATTCGCAAATTGGTGAACGATACTGAATTTGGCAGTTCAATGTCAGAAATTGAGAAGAATGCATGGGATTCGTTTGTATGGGTTATTCAAAATTTCTTAGGAAATAACAAGGGTGATGATTACGTTGCGCACGTTGAAGAGATGTTAACTCACTTCCAGAATCTTGGATGCAACATGAGCATCAAATTACACTACCTGCACAGTCACTTAGATCGTTTTCCTGAAAATCTAGGAGACTTGAGTGAAGAACAGGGCGAACGATTCCACCAAGATATCCGGACAATGGAGGAACGATACCAGGGTCGCTGGGATGCACACATGATGGCTGATTTTTGCTGGAGTATTCAGAGTAACACTTCGTTATTCAACAATAGTAGAAAATCGACTAAAAGAAAATTTCAGAGTTTGTAGTTTATAATACATATTTATTTATTTATTTATTTATTTTCTTGTTTTATTTATTATAATAAATGTGAATAATAAAATATAAATTTTCTACTATTTAATTTATTTATTTATTTACATTTAAGCTCATCCAACACAAATGTCTTTCCGAAGAATAGAATCAGTATATTCTAGGTAGGGTTTTGCCAAAAAATACACGAATGTTACTATGTTATGCATTTTTGATGTGAAAATTTGTACATAGCATGGGGAAAATGTTTTCAAAATTCAATCAATCGAAAGAAGAACATTAACTACTCAATTTTATGTATATCAGACAAAAAACTAAAATTTGGTGAAAATGAGCGAATTCACTTAATTGTGAATAAATTCGAAAAAAATCAATCGATTTTTATGATCGATATCTCATTTTGTTCCTATTACATGTGGCTTTGCGATAAAGCAATAAATCTGAACGATTTTTGCCGATTTCGATTTTTTATGATTTTTTTAACCAAAAAAATTTGCTATTTTCACGTAAAAAAAATATTTTTTCCCTCAATTTTTTATTATAACTCCAAAACTACTGAGCCGATTGAAACGCAATATATTAACGGATTAAAGGCTATGTAAATTTCAGTTTTTCTAAATTTATTTGAATAATATCGGACTAATTTTTTTTTAGTTATCATTAATTATGTGGAGACACGTCTAAAAAAATTTATAATTTTAATTAAAAATTTTTTAAAAAAAAACCTCTCCATAGAATTTCAAAATTGAACCATATTTGTACTACTGGGACCACAATACATCAAAATTGTATAGTGGTTTTCAAAGCCCCTAAAATTTTTTCAAAATTGTTGCCTTGTGTTATTAAACACAAAGAGAAAAAAACTACTAAAACAGAACGTAATTATTATATGGCATTTTGCCAGTAATAACCAGATTTCCTGAGTGCCGTGACTCGGTCAATTATTTTTATTACTATTTTGTGTTGTTTCTATTAACACAAACGACTGATGATGATATATCGTGAGAAAACAACAAAAAATTTGAATGAAAGGAAAAAGTAATTTCGGAACAAGTCATTCTATTCCCAAACTTAATTTTATTCAAGATTAAGGAAAATTGCTTTGTAAACGCTTGTCCTTTTCGCTACTAGTGAAGGTGTTTTTTGAGAGCAATTAAACGTATTTAAACCGGGAACTTGTTTTTGTTTTAATTTTCTTATAACAAAAACGCATAAGGTGATTTTCCATAAGAAAATTTTTATAGACGCACACAATTAAATGAAAATGAGTGTAAACAACGGAAGAAAGGAAGTGTAAGTGACCTTTAAGAAGAAATTTTTCATTGTTAATCTCAGCAAAAGAAAGAAATTCTACGTGACAGCGGATATTAAAAACAGACTAAAAATTTAAGGAAAACAATATTAAAGTCGGTTGTGTCGAACTTTGTTTACCCTCCAACCATTGAGAAAAAATATTTTCTTTTGGAAACCAATTGAAGAAAAATATTTTTGCAGATAAAATATTTCACGTACAAAAATTTGTCAAAAAAAAAACCGCAAGAAAAATTTTGGGAAAATAAAATTTTTAAAAATCTAATTTCGCGTTATCAACAGATATATTTTCGAGCGTTTGGTTAAATATTTTTTTATTTTATTTAAGTCTATGGAAATTCAATCCTTACATACTAATATGATAACAAAAATAATAATAATTATTATTATTGTTTGCACCATAGATTATTAAACACAAAGAGAAAAAAACTACTAAAACAGAACGTAATTATTATATGGCATTTTGCCAGTAATAACCAGATTTCCTGAGTGCCGTGACTCGGTCAATTATTTAATTAATGTAAATTAATTATAATTAATGTAAAATGGAAATAAATTTGAATTAATATATTTACAAAAATTTGATTGACAACAAGATTTTATTTATTAAGGAAAAGAATAATGTCTCTTTTTACTGTCTCCAAAATCTTTTGAAAATCGATGATATGATAAAATTGATTTAATTCAGTACAGATGCGGCGAAATGGATTGGATGGAATGGAATGGATGGAAATAGGTTGAAAATGGCAACCTTACAAAAAAAAAAACTGACATTCCACTGTTATTTTGTCAAAGTTACAACTAATATTGTATTGTTACAGAAAGTTTTGGTAAGATTAGGTAATACTAAGTATAGCAAATCGGCACTGTAATGTTTTATTAAAGAAAAAGTAGTAAAAAAAAATTAGTAAAATTTAAGTAAATTTTTAAAGGAAATCGATCTGCTAAATTCTACCAAATTTTGTACAATATTACCCATAACTATTAGTGAATAAGTGAATTAATAAATAAACAAAATTACTTTACGTACAATTATTTTCACAAAGTTTATGAAGCTTTTTAATGAAATGATGAAGATCTATGAAACATTTGTAAACTATTTGTATAAACTCTTCGTCCCATTTATGAAAACGTTGTAAAGATGCCGAAAAATTAGTGACAAACGTTTTATAGAACATTTTCATCAATTCGATAAAACTTTTTGCCCTGAGTGTAGTAAATATTTAAGTGTATAGAGTTCTAGATTTTCCGTATCTTGTGTCTAAATCAAATAATTTTTAGTATTAAAAAATAGATTATTGGTACTTTTTTTCTGTTTCTAATTTTAGCAAATCGGGTGTTGAAATTTAGTAAAATTAAATAAGTTAAATTAGATAAAAAAATTAGTAAATATTTCAGTAATTTGTTAAATAAGGATAACAAATAATTTGACTAAAAAATATCTGTATACTAAAAATTATTATAATAATAGTAAAGTGAGAGATTGCAAACTGTTTTACTAATTTTTATACCTACTAATTTTTTTGGATTGCAGAAAAACACAATTTTGTTTGAAAAGCAAGTGTTTTGATACTGACAAAACACTTGTAAAATTCTCAGTCTCTAATGTCGTAAACAATTATTCAGTATCATTATATTTTTTTAATGTCTTATTATATATTTGGCTCGTTGAAACAACATTTTTTTTTTTAAAGACTAAGGCCGACCGGTACACCCAAAAAAAGTCTGTAAAATCAGCAAAAAAATTTCTGAGAGAGTCCTTGCAGAAAAATTGCAAATATCAGCAAAAAACTTGCTAAAATCCACAAAATGTTTGCTGAATTTACTAACTTTTTTTGCTGATATTAGCTGTCAAAAATTTTCGATGAAATAAAAATTAAGCAAAAAAAAAAACTGCAAAGAAGTGTGGAGAAAAATATTAGCGTCTTTTGCACTCGAAATATGTTTAGCACTTTTAAACAGAGTTTAAAATTTAGCTTATCAAAAATGTTTGTTGAATATCTGCTAGCAAGATATATTGAACATATTAATTTTTCTCACATTGCTAGCAAGATATATTCAACTGTGGTGATAGCATGCTACGAAATTATTTTATGTGCTGTGGTAGTCATATATGTTGCGATATTGTATTCATTTATACATATTTTGTTATTCTATGGTAATATTTAAAATTGTATATTGTGCTGCTGTGGCTGTGGCTGTGGCAAGACATACATGTACACATTGTGTTTTTTATTCATTAACGTATGTACAAAGCATTAAAGTAAAGTTCGGGGAATCCCATTGCTACAATATTAAATTTCATTTAATATGCTCACCACAGCAGCAAGACATAATATCAAAAATGAATTCCACAGCACCAAATAAATGAACTACGACAGCCCTATAAAATTATGCAAATTTTTTTTTTATTTTATTAATTAATAATCATATAATTACAAATTATATATAAATTCGGCGCATTGTAGCGAAAATAGACCAGTGCCTCTGATGGGAATCGAACCCACGACCCCCGCACTGATAAGCCAGCACGCTACCAACTAGCCTACCGGGGCGCACGAAATTATGCAAATAAAACGCAGCTATTGCTGTAACAGCGCACAATCAAAACAAAATACACATAAGAAATAATTTCGTAGTATAATGTGCCGACAGTTTGAATATATCTTGCATGTTGCTATTAAATTATGAAATTTATAGCAAATCACTACTACTACAGTATTAATTTTAAACTCTGCTTTTAAATGATTAAATGTATTACAAGCAATTAAAAAGGTTAGAAGGAAAATTTAGTAAAATGTTTTATTTCGCAATTATAAGCCTTTGTACTAAATTTTAGTGCAAAATAGTTTTTAGTAAAAATTTATAATATGTATTCTGTATTTAAAAATTACACAATTTTTTACTAATTTTTGTTACTTATTTCAGCAAATCGTTTCTTTTAAGGATTTGCTAACATTTTACTAAACTTTAGTAAAGTTTATTAATTTACGCTACTACTATCACTTTACTAAATATCACAGACAGACATTTTTTGCTAAATTTAATTAAACTGGCCTAAAAACAGTTAGATAAATTTTCAGTAAAATTACAGATTGTTCTGTAACTTTTACAGCATTTTTTAATATAGTATAGTTTTAACAATGAATCCATCATTAAAATAACTATGGGTTATCAAAAAAATTGGAATGAAAAAAATTGTTCGAACAAAGTTCACGATTTTTATTCTTTTTTATTTTTTTAAGAGTCTTATAGAGCTATATCGACTTCGCTGTTTATGCTGATCAAGAATATATAAAAGATTTCATTACATTTTTTTTAATTAACAAGAATAACTTTTTGTACATGTTAGCCGATGTCAGATTAAAAATGCCAGTATATAAGCGACAATAACATGTCATAATTTTTTGGAATATTTTCCCATTATTTCCCGTTACCCACAAGTACTAATCTTAATCATTACTTTAAACACAAAGTAATGATCTAAAAAAAATGTAAAATCTATTTTTAGAGTCACTATTTTTTAACACTAATAAGTACATATATAACTTGTTATTTTTAATGTGTTTGTAAGCTAGCAAGTAATGACATTGTACAAGGAAGCAATTTATGTTTGTATAATTTTTTTTTGTGTATTTCAATGTGTGTGTGTAGTACATTTTTTTAATAAAAGTTTGATGGCTTTTGAGTATTTTTAGTGGGCGAGCTATGCGCCATTCGTAGAAAAAGAAAAAATAAGAATGAATTTTTTGATTGCTTGGTCGAAAACAAAGAGTGAAAGGAAGCAGATAGAAAATTTCTCAATATCAAATAATATTAAATAAATAAAACTATATGTTGTTTTTTTTTTTCTTCCAGATCCTTAATTTGTTCATCAAATTCTACTTGGCATCAAACACACCAAATAAACAATAATGCAAACATCCTTAACATACAACGACAAGAATGATCGAGAACCATAAAGCGGAAAGTAAATATAGTGTTGCCTATTGTGCAATACATAAGGAATAAAAAGAAATGAAAAATATTTACATAAATTTGTTTTTATTAAACTAACAATAAATAAAAGTGATAGTAATTTCATCAGAAAATTTGACAAATTTAACTGAATTATTTACCTGTTTTTACAAACTAACATTTAGCAGAAAACCTGTGCTGATTTCAACTGATTTATTTTTATTTAACTGATTTATTTCAACTGATTTATTTTTATTTAATTTTAATTTAGCAGAACATGATTCTCAACTTCATTCAGGCACTATTTTCTGTTGTCGCTTTTTTTCATGAGTGTATATTTTAATTTTACATGCGATAACCGGCTGCAATAGTACATCAGCAATTTTCAGAAGTTTCAGAAATTTTGTTCGAAAAACAAAATGTTATTCATTGCTCAGAAGTATTCAAAGAAACGGCAATCACAAAAGGAATTCGCTTTCTCCTTGCTGTTTGTGGAGCTCCAAAAAAAATTTTATTGAATATACAAGTATAGATATTTAAGTTTTGTGAAAAATACACGGAACCACAAACAAGTACAACTATATTGTCTTCCTCCAACATCTGCTTCTGCTCATCAACACTTGTATCGAGTTTACTACTCAGTTCGAGTTTACTACCAAGTTCAGTTATGCTCCGGAAAAACTCTTAAACACTACTTTTTACAATTGCATTACTTTACACGTTACTTCACTGATAATTTTTACAGGCGATGAGCCTCAAAGTAACTCATTACCTTGTAGGGGGTAAAGTAACTGGTTACTTATATGGTTACATGGTGAGAAAAAGTAATGTGTCTATAAATAGATTTTCTTAAAAAAAATGCATAAAAATTTTTTTTACAGATATTTCTTTTTAATTAAATAAATAATTTTTTTTTATTACATAAATAACTTGGTCATGCGGGGATTCGAACCTGGGGTCTCTGGCATTTAACAATTAGTTAAGCGAGAACTCTACCAACTGAGCTATCGATACATACAATATTTTATTGCTTAAAATGTAGATGAGTTGTTGTGCTTCGTGTTTTCGTTCGTGATATCAAAAATATACACCTTACCATTATGCTTACAAAAAATCACAAAGTAATGTGTCTATAAATAGATTTTCAAAAATACATATTAATAATTACTTTACGTTTATAATTCATGCATTATGTAATTGATGATCGGTAAGTCATTATTTTATGTTTTGAAGTAATGTAAAATGTAATGAGGTCTCATTACAAGGTAATTAATGATATTCAATTATCGGTAACTCATTACTTATTGTTGGAAAATAATGATACAGGTAAGGAGTACACATTACAAGGTAATGCAGTACTTTATCGCACCCATTACCAAAGTTTTGCTGGGATTTTATATAGAATACAACTCTTTTAACTTTTACAACCGCGATATCTCAGAAATGGTGTCTCTTAGAAAAAAATATATAACGGCAAATTTTTTTGTAGATAATTTTATATCTACAGTTTTTGTTTGACCTTTTTATTTTTGATAAAACTTACCGTTTACGAGAAAAATCCAAAAAAAAAACGGAAGATTTGGATATTTGACCTTGAATAACTTCTTTTGCAGTCATGGGAGTGATGGGGACTATTTTATTTGTAATGGTGTACCCACGGTCTGTAAAATTAAGCTCTGTCGCAAAATTGTTATTTGAAATGTCTATTTTGAACGGACTACCATACTTCATTAAAACACAAGACTTTTAATTTAAATCTCCAACTGCAGTAAAAATAACGTTTTTCTTTATCGTGGGTTTATATTATTAAATCACATTGTTTTAAACTACATTATAAAACTAAATATGACTGTAAATTGCAAATTATTTTTCACTTTCTTTTTCGTTTTTGTTCTTTATTTATTCATAATTGATTTGATAACAATTATTTTAAAACTAATAAATAAAATACATTACTTTTATTGTTTAAAATACGTTTTTCTTTGTTTTAAAATGAAAACATCAATACTGCATTATTTAAAATTATATTTTGTTTAAACATTTTTATTTTTTAATTAAATATTCTTTAAATCATTGCAATATAATTGGTGTATTTGTAACACTAAATTGAACTCATTTTTTATATTTTTTAAAATTTTTTTAATAATTAAAATGGTATCTTTAAAAAAGGCCGTTTTTACATAAAATTTTTAAAGATAAAACTGTTTTCATGTTAAAAACTATTCATAAAAACTGGTGCATTATTTTATAAAAAACATATATTACTACATATATTTTATCATAGGGGATTTTTGTTACAACCTTGTCTAACATTTTTGAATATAATTTTTAACGGATTTAAAAATTCTAATAATATATTAAAAATTTTATAGATGTTTTTTATTCATTATACGAGGATATTTTGATAATTCTATTATGGGAATTTCAGAACATAATCATTTTTCTACATGATCCGTATTTTAAAAACTACGTATTGTAAGAGATTTTTTAAATATTGTATATAGGTTGGCTTGATTTTTACAAATCCGCGAATTTTATGTAGTAATAGCACTCAAACGACGTATACTGATTAGATGATAACGGAATAAATAAAAAAAAACATTTTTAAAGGGGTTTTTTGATCGCTAGGGGGATTTACTAAAAAAAAATAATTTAAAATAATTCGGCAGTTTTCTGAAACTGGAATTTTTTGTGAATTTCAGCTGTTGTGTCCACGTTTTATACGGAACTCATGCGGGACAAATACCAAAACTTGCTAATACCTTAAGGAAGCTATGTGGAGTTTTAATTTTCCAATCCCAGACATGCACTTAGTTAAATAATTGTTTTTACCCCTGCGGGAAATGGACCAGTCACTGGTATGGTCACGTGACTAGAACTTTGTGTGTATGAACCTGTCATAGTTTCAGTTCTATTATATGAAAGTGACCGGTACTTTTAACATGGGCTTGTCATAGGAGGTGACAATTGCCACCTGTGGAGCACTGTGTGACGTGGCGAATAACTTGACCAAGGTAACATATCACCGTACCGACTGAAATGAATATGCTATGGGACAAGTTAGAAATAGGTAATGTCAAAGTATGACCATTTTAGGATTTATGTGATTTGTAGCAGTCAAGGGACTGAATCCTTTGGCACTAGTTGCCATGTTTTCATCAACTGCTAACGGGATTGAACCAGTTCAATGGCCAGTAAGAACTTCAACTGCATTGGCCCTAGTTGCTTCAGTACACTTTAATGTTATATTACTTTTTCTCCAGTTACATGATATACCTCACTGTTTTGTTACCATTACTATAGTCACGTCATTGGTCATTTCACACAAATTAACACTTTTTGGTACACCACAATTTCGGTTTCGCCAGTTGCGTGACGTGCCACCCAATCAGATATCCCAAAATCGTCACTTTGGATCTATCGACCCTTCATTTCCCGCAGGAACGTTTAATATTTTGGAAAAAAAAATTGCCGTAACTTGGTGGGAGAAATATTAAAATCATCATACCTATACAAAAAAAACTTACATTAGCAAAATCCACATTGTATATTGCATAATGTACATGAGTCATTTCATAACAGACCGTTCGATTTTTGCTAAAATGTGTCTTTGTTATCACCGATGTCTTTCAAAATTTTAGTATGTATTCTTCATAAAAATATATTTTACACGTGTTTCCAGAAAAAAAAAAATTTTTTTTCAAAAAGTTATATGCATTTGAAAATCGTCAAAAGCGTTAAACATCTTCTTTAAAATAATGTATTAAACTTTAAAATCCATTCACTAGTTTTAGAAAAACATCAGTTTAAAAGTTGTCATGACGGATGACTTTTCACGATTTTGACAATTTTCAAATGCACATTACTTTTTCAAAAAAATTTTTTATTTTTTTCTGGAAACACGGGTAAAATATTTTTTAATGTTTAATACGTGTGGAAAATTTGAAGTAAATCGGCAGAGGTGTTGTAAAAAAGGTGTTCGGTCTGACATGGAATGACGCACATACATACATATGTACATTTTGTGTTCCGCCATTGAATAAAATGTATTTTGGAATTTTTTTTAGTTTTGGTTATTTTTTAATGTTAGTTTGTTTACAAACTAATTTTTCTTGTACAATCGAAATACAATCAGCTGTGAAATTTGCTAATGCAAACGAATCAGATTTGGAATTGTGTTTCATACTGAAATCTACTGAAAACTTTTATAATGTAAAATCGCTATTAAACGCATATTTTAAACTTCAAACTCTAGTTAAAGGGATTTTTTATCCAACTTTCGATTTTTATTAATTATTGTTGCGATTATTGTAGAACTAGGTCTAAAAGTTAAGTGGTGCGAATTTCAGAAAAATCTAATAGCATAAACACGTGGCGACCCACCAACAAAGTTGGTTTTTGATTTTTCAAAATTTTTCTTAAACTGCTTTAATAGAAATATGTCTTGCGACATGTCATGCTTAGCACAAATATTTAAAAAAAATTTTAAATCGGACTATCGGTTTTCTAGATATTGCGAATTGATTTTTTATTAAAGATAAAGCTTTTTTCCTGCATTCTACAAACTTTTAAAAATAATTCAACATTTTTTATTTCTGCACTAGCGAAGTAGATAAAATTACTTTTTAATTGAGCATAATTATTTCAAAATTGGTTGAAGGATAACTTGTATATTTACGTACATATTGAAAACCAGAAAATTTACATACTAAAATTGTTATGCTCTTCAAGTTTATATACAAGATTATCATAGTTATCTCTTCTCCGGAAGACGCTCTAGCAGACTAATGCATAATACATATTTTTAACTGCCGGTTAAGGGGTAAATTAAAAGTTGAAAGAGACCATTTTTAACCGTTTTATATTGCAAATGGTCCAAGCTCGGTATTGAGATATTTAAAAAAATAGGAGGAATCTTTCCAAGAATAAGGTATCTATCTCTTCTCCAGAAGACGCTCCTATATTTCTGGTTGCCGTTTAAGGTGATTTGACCGACTATTTTCGAATGGACGATGATCGCAATTGCGATATTTCAAAAAGTAGGAAGAATCTTTACTTTAACTTTAACTTTTACTTTTAATTTTCATTAATTAATGTTTTGATTGTTGTAGCACTAGGTCCAAAAGTTTTGTGGTGCGAAATTTTAGAAAAGTCGGCGACCTTGGCGACGTGCGTTCAAAGTATATATCAGGGATATCGAAACAAATTAAAATCAATTTTTAAAAATACGTTCTGTGATATATCATCTGTAATTTAACACGAAATTATAATAAAGTGAAGGCAAGTTTTGTGTAGTATTTGAGTGCAAGAACAAATAATTCTAAGATCATTTTTTAAAAATTTTTATGATATTTTTAGTGAAAATAAAATCGTAATATCTCGAAAACCGTAAGTGCGATTTTACAAATTTCAAAATATTCATGATCAGAATGCCAAAAGACATATTTTTATTAAAAAAATATATCTCTCCAAAAATCGCCTCTTAGCGGATGTCCACTTGAACGAAGAAACCTATATACTGAATTGCAACTTAGCTAGCCTGTTTATAGGAAAGATTTTTTTCCAATCGCTTCTCATTTTTTCCGATAGTTAGATCAGGAACACGAATTTAAAATTGCATATTTGTAACTAAAATGGTATATTTTTTAAATTTTTGTCATATTTTGTCCTATGACTAGTCGAAGTGGGAAGTATGGAAGTGTAGAGTAAACCGACGTAGTGCCTTATTTTTTTCAGATTCCTCGGTAACATGCACAAGTTTTAAGCTTGCGAATGCAATTTAACTGCTCCACGTTTAAATGTAAGTTGGCTGCTGTTCAATTATTGCTTGAAATAATTATGTGTTTAAAATGTCGTTCCCTCATATGCAAATATTTTCGATTTTATTCAATATATATTAATTTCAATATACGACATTCCATGCTAACTATCCACATAAAAAAAGGTTGAACTTTTTAAATTCGGGCTTTAAAACAATTTTTTTAATAAACTAAAAAGTTTTCTTCACAATGTGAATGAAAAGTTTCTTAACCTTCATGAAAAGACTCATAGTTTTATTGAAACTATTTTTAATGACACTGTTTCATTAGTTTTATGAAATTTTTTATAAATAATATGAAAATTTTAATTAAAATTTATGAAAAACTACATTAATTTAATGAACAGTTTCAATGGACGAGTTCCGGTGACAATTCATAGATCTAATGCAATAATTCATTGATATCATGCAGATAATTGTCTCAGTGTAGTTAAGTAATAACAAATTTTGCGTTTATTTTTAATTTAACTGAATTTAAAAAATATTAGAAACTTGAAACTTTTTTCAAAGAAAATTTTAAAATTATTATTATTTTTTTAATTGTAACTAGCTCTGAATTTTTATAGTAATAGAAAACTCAAAATATCTTTAACTCAGCAAACAATTTTCTTTTTTTTTTTATAGTAATTAAATGTACTAAAGTCCCAAAACTTATTTAACAAATTGTGAAAAGCAATCTGATGTAGGCGTGTCCCTATCCGGATTTCATTCCTGCCCAAGGAAATCTTCAGGGGACTTTGTTATTAGAATTTCTAGAGATATTTGTTATGTTAAATCACAAACTCAATGAGAATTTCTTGTCCTCGTCTAGGAGCGAGATTCAAAATTTAAAATATCAAAGAAAAACCAAAACAACAACAAAAAATTGTCACAATTGGCTTTGTCATCTTCCAAATACTACTTTCTTTTTAATTGTCAAATCTTTTTCTACCGATCCAGAGAGTTTCACCATATAACTCGTATTCGTTCTAGATAAAATATTCGCTGAATAGTATGTTAAAACAACATGGTGCATGATGTATAAATACACATATCATACAATATAACCTTCTAACCGGCAAGACCGTCTCTAGACGGGGTATTTTCAATTGGCCATAAGTTCGTCAACAAAGTGTTTTATTATAAAAATGTAAGCTATATCGATAGAGAACGAAGTTAGCCACATATTTTGCGAAGTAATGTTTTGTGTACATGTCACGGTTTGGAAGCGAGAAAGCGTTATAGTTAAAGTTTTCGGTAATTTCAAAAAATAAATATTTTGAAATAACCACAATTTTGAAAAGTCCTTAAAACACATTTCTGTTAACATAAAACCATTCATATTCCACACAAAGGAAGATTGAAGCTTAAACTTTTGGAAAATGCTCTAAGTTTGGTCCAAGGACATACAGGATTGTAAAAGGATACCTATATAGGACATCATCTTAACTTGAAAACGAGTAGACGGATTTTTATGAAATTTGGCAGAAATATTATATTTGGTAACACTATCAAATCTTCAAAGTTTCGTCAATATATATTAAAGTTAAGGTGCGTTTTCGCAATTTCGCGTTTTTCGAAAAACGAAAATCGCTATATCTTTTTATCTAAAAGCACAAAAGGGCTAATTTTTGGACTGTTGTTATATCTTTGTAAGAAGAATAATTTATGCCTTAAGTTTTTAAATTTAATAGCTTAGTTTATGAGATAGCCTCTAAACCTATTTTGACCCATATCGGCTAAAATAGGCGACGAAAAAAATTTCGCTAGAACAAAATATTCTTTATTTTTCGTGCCGAACAAGCGATATAAATCTCAGTCCAAAAAAGCTTAGGCCGGTTAGAGGGATAATTAATCATAAGCCAAGTTGTTTTAACATACAAATGTTAGAATATTTAAGATGGACAATAGGGTGTAACTTTTTAAAATACCAAAATTGACTATTGATACCGTACGGACTATAAATACCTATGAAGAATTATTATGACAATTATTCTCGAGAGTTAAAAAATGTTTGCTGGAACGGTTTGAAGTTCGAAAAATTTATTTAAAAAAATTTAATATTGTCATATCTGCGCTTGCAATACATTATTTCTCACACATAAATATTAGTATTCTAAACGTAAATTTGACAAAAAATTAAATATCAATTCATTTGATTATGCGAAAAATTATTTTTTTACTTTCGATTTAATAATTATATCTATATTTATAGAAATTCGGCTAATTTTTTATAAAATTCTTTTAGGGTTTGAAAATAATATAAGTTTACATTTGATTAGAGTATAATCACATCAGTAATTGTTTAAGATAGTATATTTTAGGAATCTGTTAAAAATTCGATGTTTTATAAATTATTATCGCTGCTGAAGGGTTTTGTTTTAAAACGATTCAAATAAATTGGAATGGAAAACGCAAGTTATTAATAATAAAAAAAAGTATTCTAGTTTACAAGCAAAACAAAATTAATTTTATTCTCACTTTATAAATTTATTCACCTTTTCGGGAAGCCCTCTCATTATGGACTTTAAAGTACTTTTTGTAATCTTCTCGGTGCAGGTTCTCCAGCTCTGCTTAAAATCGTCCATGCCATGGGACACCCTTAAATTCTCTTTAAGCAAGAGCCTAATATCTTTCAATTGGTCTTAGTTCCGGGCAGTTTGGGGGATTTACCACAATACGTACAAAAACAATGTTATTTGCTTCATATCACTCATGGGATCTGTTGCTGTAGTGGCAAGATGCCCAGTCAGGCCAGATGTATGTGGACCTAGATTTTTGTATATTAATTTCGATTTTTATTGTTTCTGTTGTTACAAATGAATTGCTCCTTTTTTCATAACTGCAAATTGCTTGCCCTACCAGGAAATTTTTAGGGAATATTTTTATCATGACGACCTCAATTTATTCCTGAGCCAGATTTTCTCTCAGTGGTCAAGTCTCCCTTTAATTTTTGATATGTCCGAGAAGAATTTTGTTGAAAATATTTAATTATTTTTTGTTAAAAATTTGAAAGCACAAATTATAGATTGTCATGAATTTAAAACGGTACTTTGATCAAAAAAAAATTTAAGAAATCTTATGATGAAAGTTTTAATGGAAACGCATGTGAACATTTTTTCAAAGCACTCCTCATCGTGATGGTAGCATTAAATTACGGATATACCCTAATGGACAATATTCTTCACTGAGAGAATTCTCTGCATGAAGTCAATGCATTTTTGCATTAGATCTATGAAATGTAAATTGAACCAAGTTTGATATAATTTTTATTAAAAATAAAAATTATGTTTTTTTCGACCCTTAATTGTGCAATGAAAATGAAAATTATTCAAGTTCGAGTTCAAAACGTGTTCTGATGATGGAAACCTAGAAAATTCCCGAAATAGATCTATCAACACATTCCTGAAAGGGTCAAATAATAAATTTGGAAACTAAAAAACTCTATAGATTACTTGTTAGGACATTATCCTAATAAAGAAATATAGAGTATGGCCTCGAATTTGAGTAATTTTCATTTTCATTGTAAATTGAAACTTTTCGTTAAATTAATGCAGTTTTTCATAAAATTTAGTGAACCATTTTATATTATTTATTAACATTTCATACGACTAATGATATGGTTTCATTAAAACTATGAAGCTTTTTCATAAAGCTTAGTGAAAAGAACTCATTAAAACTCGTTCAAAAAATCTATCTGTGTACGAATATTTCCGCCAGAACGAATCCGAGTTACATGGTGAAACTTATATAACATATTAAACATTTTTTCTCGACTTTACATAGTAGTTCTCCACTAGGGTAATTGTATATAATTTGTAATTACATGATTAATTAATAAAAAAAAAAAATCAAAATCCTCCACAAAAAGTCTATTGATAAAAAATCTATTGATAGTGAAATTTTTTGAACTTTCCCAAATTAGTTTAATTTTTATAATTAATATATTTAAAATTAGCTCGAAGTTTTCGGCAGCACTCACTGTGAGTTTGGAAAGTCTCACTGTGAGCTTGAAAAACATCAAATACGTTTGATTGCTTTTGGGAGGCTTGTATTCCGGTATCATTCTAAATATATTTTTGTTTAGTTCTTTAAAATGTTTATCCCTTATAAAGTTGCACAATACTACATGTTTTTATCTTAAATTTCTACTTTAAATATTTCACGGTGGTCTTTAATGGATTTCAACATCAATTCTCTTCTAAATCGAAAGTTTTCTAAACATTATTTAGGCAAAGTTTCAATATATTATTCTTTAATGGTCTTTGATTTTGATAAAATCTTTTATGTGTGTCGATGCATGCTTCTAAATTTTTTTTTTTTATTTTGAAAACTGTGGCATCACAAAGAATTTGAAATACCGAAAAATTGTCCTTCTTTTGTTGTGTGAAAGATATTGCAAAAATTATTTAATAGTGGAATAGTGAACATTTTTGTTTTCAGAAATATTATAAAAAATAAATTTAAAATTAAAAAAAATTTTTTTTAAGAAAAAATTCAAAATAATTGGAAACAAATTCTACTTTAAAACATTTTTATCTCACGATGCCCTACCGGTTTTCCGAAAAACATTTACGATGAAAACTGTATTGAATAACATTTGTATTGAAATCCTTTACGGACCACCGTGATTTGTTTTTATATGTAAGTTGTGTTTTAATACTCATTTAATTTGACTACTTCAAAATTCCATAATATGTTTTGAAATTATTCAGCCTTATTTTTAAATATGTAAATAATGGTAATGGTTGTTTTACTTGTATTTCACCTTTCAGGTTTTCGTTCGTTTTTTACTGCATGGCAACACCTTGAGCGTGTTGAAGACCCGTGCACAAATATAACATTATAACACTTAAAGCTTGTATACGTTCTTCAGATTTCCCTAAAATGTTTGATTTATTTGGATTGGTAGAATTTTCCGTAGTTGTGACAGTATCGTTACTACCATTCTTTACTGTTGCAGTTAAATTTGAATGTATAGATGTTTCACTATCCAATGCCAAACGTAATTTAGAAAGCTGGAAGGAAAGCACTAATTTCATAACAGTTTTGTTTTGGGGTGATTTTTTTTTTATTTCTTACTTACCAATAAATTTATTTTATCGACTCTTTCCGAACCATTTACATCGCTGTATAAGCTTTTGCTGGCATTTTTCGCCAAACTCATAATATCATCATCTTTCGAGAATAACATAATATGTTCGGTAATGGATATAACTTGTTCAGCTGAAAAGCTCGAAACTTCGGAGGGCAATGCTTCCAGACGTTGAGTTACCAAATCAAAAGTATTTGGAGCCAATGAAATCAAAGAGGATTTTCTAGAAATAAAGTAAATTAAATTCAAAGATATCGTTTTCCACAAAGAGAATATTATGAAGTTTCACTGGATCTCGTCCATGAAACTTTTCATAAAATTGTACGGAAAATTTAATTTTAATTTTTCAATAGTTTCATTCTCCATCATTAGTGTAGTAAATAAAGTAATCGCTCAGATCTTGCTCTTGCTTGCAAAGGTGTTCCTTCCAAAATTATTAGCCTAATAATATGACTCTACTTAAGTGTTTTGAGCAAAACCTAGGTTTTGTTAAAAAAATTATGTGGTACAACATGTACAGAACCTGTTTGGTTCTAAAACACGTCCATAACACCTTTAGTGGAAACGTAGCCTAAGGCTATGTACAGTATCGTTTGCTCTTTAACATTGTTTTAGATGTTGTAGTTCTTAACGCTACTACAGCAAATAGAGGTATCAGCTGGTGTCTCAACTAACAACTTGAGAGCTTTGAGTATGCAGACGATATCTGTCTTGTTTCACACAGCTATGGGGACATGAAGTCGAAGCTGAGATGCCTCGCAACACAGGATGCTATAGCTGGTTTGAAAATAAATCAAAGTAAGAATAAAGTTATGCGCTGCAAATTTCGGATAGGAAATACTGAACTGGAAGTAGTTTCATAATTTTGCTACCTACGTAGCATTTTGGCAACTAAATATAGTTCCAGCAAAGATGTTGCATTCGGTACCCTTCGGTCAGTATGCTCCTTTTCGGTGTCCAAGAAGAATAATACAAGTTTTTGGTCCAACATCATATGCAATGCTTTGGATACAGATAAGCCAGCAGCCAAATTAATATTAAATCGTAAATGAGGTTGGATTGGTAACACGTTCCGCATGTCTCCTTTATGAAGCTTGTTTTTTAATGAAACTTCTTCATTGAGAGTATGAAACTTTAAATAATTAATTCCATTAACTTAATGAAAAGTTTCAATGCACAACTTCATCCCTTCTATGAAAAAATTTATAAATATCATGAAGATAGCTCTATCATTGTATTGGATGGTTTTACTTCGTATGAAAAACTATATTCTTACCTCGATGGCGTATGTTGAGGTGTTGGTGGTAGACTTTTAGCAATTGAACCTGGTGGTCCTCCAACACAACTGCCACTGCTAACACTATTTGTAACGCCCGCTATGGAAGATACAATCCCAGGTATGGCTAGATTATTAGCTGAGTTTACTCTTTTTATACCCTGAGCCAATAAACCAGTCAAACTTGAACGATGTACCTCTAAATTACCGGGAGTCGGTGTAGTTACATTTGATTTCTTTTCATTAGTTTCTGCTGTAGTAAGAACTTCCGTTTCGGGTTCTACACCTGTATCAATATCGGGTTCAGTAACCATAAATTCGGGTGTAGCTACTGGAGCTGCAGATGTTTGATGTAATGCTGAGGAACAATCTACCGGACCACATACCGTAGCATTTTGACATTTATTTATGCATTTTTTATGACAACACATAAAACATTCACGACATTGTACTGCATCTTTAAGCCAGATTTTTTTGCCGCAAAAATCACATTGTGTTGCTCGTTGAAAATGTGTGCGTATGAAATTATGAGCTCGTGTTTGGGATGTTATCGTATCAGTGGATTTAATGGAAATATTGTCAGAGTAGCCACTGTCATCAGTTTTATCCACAGAGGTAATAGATCTGGAAAGGAAAAAAGCAATCAATCTGAAAAATTTTTTAAATGAAGGAAAGCAATTATTAGACCTCCTAAATCGTGGTTTTTGGGATTCACGAATATAACTCGAAACTGGCCTGTGTATGTTTAATTTTTGAAACGTGTATTGATGGTTCATTAGGACTACTCTGTAAAAATCTTTTTTGTATTCAATTAAGTTCCAATTATTTATATAACCCCTGCGGGAAACGAAGGGTCGATTGTTCCAAAGTGGTAATTCTGTGATGTATGATTGGGGAGCACGTTACGCAACTGGTGGAACCAAAACTATGGTGTACCAAAAAGTGTTAATTTGGGTTAAATGTCCTATCACATGACAATAGTTATGGTGACAAAACATTCACTGGTTGGTACCAGATATATCACGTTACTGGAGGAAAAGGAATATAACATCAAAGTGTACTGAAGCAACTAGGGTCGTTACAGTTGAAGTTGCTACTGGTCATTGAACTGGTTCAAAACCGCTATCAGTGGATAAAAACATAGCAATTAGTACCAAAGGATGCAGTTCCTTGACTGCTACCAAGTGGACACAACATTGAAGGAAATTGTTATGTACCGACTTTGTGACAGTAGGAATGAAGACATAACACTTCATTTTTATAAAATAACTGAATACGGAACTATTTAGACAGTGACCAAGTTTGTCAGATGTGGCTATTTCTCGCCAAACGTTGCGATCTTAATACTCGTTTGGCAAGTTAATTTTTGAAATACTGACTGGCGATTTTTCGTGTGACCAAAAAATCAGAAATATATCACCAGAATATGATTTTTTGCACAACTTTTTCAAAAACTTGAAACCCTCTACAAGAATATAAATTAAAGTTGCAAAATTTCTGCATATTGGTTTCGAAATATCTTGTTAAGATATTTTACAAGATTTTTGGCAACGGTTTGTTATGTATAAGTAATTGGCGTTTTTTAAGAATTTCTTTGGGTACAAAATTGAAACTGAGTATATATTTTGTTACTCTTCTTTATAAGTTATACATTAACTTTCTGCTGAATTGTTGCAGCTCCTTCCTTTTCTAAAGATATTATTGTGAATTAGAATTATAATGCAACGTACAAAATTAAAATGTTCATGAAGTGATTTTTAGAAGTGTAGGAACATAAAAATTAGTAGAAATTGTTTGATAATACCAATGTTAGCAAATAAAGAAACAACTTACTAAAAATCTATATTTCGAACATCCGGACTTCTTGTCTAGTTTATGTACTTTTCCAAATTTAAATTGTTAATTCATTATTTAATTTTATAGTTTTGTGTTGGGTATAGACAAAATAAACAAATTTTAAAATTGATTGTTTTTGTTCCTTTTTGAAGGTTTTTGAACATGTGATATGACACGCTGTTTTGAATAAGTGCAGTAGCTGGTTCCGAACGGGCTATTTATCAACCCGTACATAATATGACACGCGCTGAATGAAAAGTGACAAGTTACTTGCTAATTACTTTTCGCATGCCCGGCGACATGTACCCCTTAGACCAATGCAGTGGTACTTTACAAAACTATTTCATTCAAACTACCTCTATAACAGAACACATTGCGCTTTATATGTGACTAGTTTTCCTTTAAAAATGTTTCTCAAGTGCTACGATACGTACACCTACACCAGCCACGTGATAATTTTTTTTCCACTGGTTCTGTTGCATATCCCATAAATCCTAAAATGGTCATACTTTGATACTACCTACATCTAACTTGTCCCGTAGCGTATTCATTTCAGTCGGTATGGTATTAGGTTACCTTGGTCAAGTTATTCGCCACGTCACATAGTCTTCACAGGCAGCAATTGTCACCTCCTATTACAAGCCCATGTTAAAAGTACCGGTCACTTTCATATAACAGAACCGAAACTATGACAGGTTCATACACACAAAGTTCTAGTCACGTGACCATACCAGTGACTGGTCCATTTCCCGCAGGGACCTTATAAATACCGTTTTCGTAATTATCTGGCTTTTTGTTTATTTTCACACATATAAGACGACCTTTTCAGAGGTTATCTCTTCAAAGTTTAAGATAGATAAAACTGTTGTTAAATAAACATATGCTTTGCGATCATCTAAATTGGACTCCATAAATTTCTCAAATTATAAAATTTCAGCTACATCTGTTAAAAAAACTAATTTGTGTATAAAAAACCAATGTAGACCATGCATTTATAATAAAATAAATGGGTATTTAAGTGGGGTCGGTCGAGGAAAGCATTTGGTAACCTAGCTCTAGATGTAAAAGTTATGAGAGACAGGGAATTATGTAAGAGAATAGACTTGTAGTATATACACTCATAATAATCCATGCTAAAAATACGAAAATATTGTCAAAACAAAAAAACATTCGTAAAATGACATTTATTGGTATTTTTATGCATGGATTATTATCAGTGTACATATACACCCAGAAAATAGACTCAGTATTAACAACCGTATCTGTTGCCAATCGAATATTGCTGTTGTTGTGGCCGAATTTCCCAGTTGTGATAACAATCATACGATTGAAACAACAGAGTTTCTGGTACGAAAATAGCATTTCGATTGAAATTCGGTTACAGCAACCAAAAAGCTCGATAGCTACAACCGAACCATTCGATTGCCTACAAATACGGTTGGTACTACCGATTCTGTTTTCTGGGTGTACAAAATAAAATATATGGCGAAGTTGTCCGCTATAAAATGATTTTATGAATAAAACTTTAATTAAATCCATTGAAAAATACCAATTTGTATAACAAATATCTAAACCAAAAATACAAATTTTAACAAAAGTGGGAGTTAAGCTAGGAGTGGCTGATTAAAATGACGAGGGTGATATATCCCTCCCTAAAACAATTAAAAAAATAAAACTGGGTTTGTAATTACAAAACATTGTTAAATTAAAAAGGTTTGGGAATTGACATTGGCGAAACTATGACATGCGTGTCAGTAGTCGAATGCGAGCGACATTTTCTTGAATATTTTCAAAATCGTAATTTTATTAGAAATCCCCTGTTAAAAAAGTTATCAGATATCTAAATTGATATTTTCGATATTAAAATATGTGCTTTAAACTGAAAACAATGAAATTTTGCATAAAAGTTTTAAATCTAGTTTGGAAATGACAAAAAAAAAAGTTTCAAAAGTCTAAAATATTTTTAACGAATTTTGGTACAATAGAAAATCTAAAATTCGGTTTTACTAGAATCAAAGTTCCACAACCTCTTCTGAACATACATGGTATCTTTTTTTGTAGATTTGTCCCTTTAAAATCCAGATTGCCTCTGTAAATATACAATCACCAGGGCAACCATAATTACGTGGTTTGAGAAATAGCCAATATGCACTCAAATAGTGAAGATAACCGTAAAAGAATATTTTTGCGAAAGGTGCATTTAAAATTTTTTAACTGATTTGAACGGTATTTAGAAGACAATTCCCTGGTATTTTTAAATATATATACTTTTTTATATTAGTAATATAAACAGCACGCCAATTTTAATCAGGTGGAAAGCGATTCTTTCATGTGCTCTTAGAAGCAATAAGTTCATGCCTTCTTAGGCAATAAGAAGCGATTTTTTTGTATGTTCACAATAGTAATGATTCATGGTATTCAAAGAAGGCATTTTGGGAAGTACTACAGAATGCCTTCCCTAATTGATTTATAGTATGCAAGGCGGTGAAGCGCTATTTTGGAAGCATACAAATGTACCCAGGTAGAAAAATACAATCTTTAAAACGTTTTAAAAGCATTTTTCATGATGGTACAAGCGTTTTCAGAACATACCAAATTACAAATTTAAAGCGTTTTGAGAATGTGCAAAATGATAACCCAAATTTACGGTCTGAGGATGGTATTTTATAACGTTCTCAAAACATTGCAAAACAAAATTTTTGAAATGCTTTTTCAATCGTTAAATAAGTATTTGCAGAACATTTTGGCTTACAGTTATTAAGCGTTATGAAAACGACCCAAATGATAACCGCTTTGAGGGTTGTAATTTTGAACATTGTCAAAACGCTCGAAAGACAAATTTTAAAGATCTTTATGAATTGTTCATAAATACCAATTTACAGTTTTAACGTTCTCTAAGCGTTAAAAAAGCTACAATTAAAGTACTTTGTCATTGTTTTCAACACAAATATCAGAATAATAATTTTAAACAATTTTATATATTTACATTTTGAAAAATAATATTTTTATTGAATTTAATTAAAATATATTTTAAAGTAACAAAATATAAATTAATAAGCTAACATTTTACAAAATGATGGTATGAATGTTTGAGAATATTAACATTTTTAAATTCAAATATTTTAAACTTTTTTTTTTGTATAGGTATTCATATAAATGGAAAATATTTCAATTTTAAAATATTAGCATTTTGCTGCGAAACGCCGGCTCGTGCCTTTATTAAATGTTGCAAAGACACACCGGATTTTATTCTTGCGAAAGATGCACTGTTCACGGAGAAACTGTTAACAACACTCGTGTATTTAAAGAAATTAATTGCGAAGAAAGAACTTTGCGATCATTTAGGGGGAAAAAAAATCCGGGTCATCATTTAACTAAAGAAAACAGTCCGCTTCTAGATCTAGTAAACTTTTATTTAGTAAAATTCGTAGTCCTTGATGAAATGCATATGTTGCATATTGGCGTTAGCAAATATTTGCTACAAAATTTAATTTGCAAAAAATCACATTCATTTGTTTCTCAAGAAAGTGTTGCGGTTTTACATCAAAATTTTTTGAACATTTCTAATGACGTAACATCAGAGTTCCAAAGGAAAACATTTGATATAATAGATAAGAAATTGGAAAGCTACCCAATTCAGATTTTTTTTATTATATGGTGGAGCTCTTGTTTTAAAAAATGTTTTAAGTTCTGATCAGTACAGACATTTCTTACTTTTATATATGTACATCTTGCAGAATTTTGTCGTCTACCACATTAGCGACGTTAAAAACTGATTATGTAAAACGTATTTTAAGGAAATTTGTTGAACTTATGCCACATTTTTATGGACCAAATTCGCAAACAATGAACATCCATAATCTTATTCATATTACGGATGACGTAGCTAATATTGGGGCTCCTATATCTCAATTTTCGGCTTTCGATTTTGAAAACAGTTTAGGCTTTATAAAATCAATTGTAAAATCACCGAAAAATCCTATTGCACAAATTCAAAGAAAATTGCACATTTTTCACAACAAAAACGTACAAAACAATATCCCGTTGGTTTATCCAATTTTTAAAAACACAAAATATGCTCTTGGAACCATTTTAGAATCCTCAAAATCAAAAGTATTGTTTGACTTTGTAAATATTGAAGGTTTTAAATTCACTACATCTCACCCTGATAATGTATGCTTACTTAGTAATGGAAATATTCTAGTAATTAATGAAATTTTTAGCATTAACAATAATGAAAAACAGAAATATGATGATATATTTTTAAAACGCAAAACTTATAATGAAATAAATGATGTATATCAGTATCCACTCTCATCAAAAGAAATAGGTTTGTATAATGTTAAAAATTTAAATGAAAATTATGCTGAAGTTAGTATGCATTTAGTAGAAGTGAAGTGTATACTTACAAAGTTCTACAATGAAACAATTGCTATAACGCTATTACATAAATAATAATGAAACATGTAAAATATGATTAAAATAATATAAATAAAGTAACAAAACATTGTAATTTTAAATAGTTTAACTAGCGTTTTATTAAGTTTTGAAAAAGTCCTCTAAAATATTGCTTTATCTGTCCTCAAAATATAGTGCTTTATAAAAGATATACAAGGACTATACACTTTATAGAGTCGCTACATTATGGGCTGGCCATATTGAGTGATTTATTGAACTCGGTTCATGAAGAGAAAAGCATATAAAAAAATTGCATAAGAAACCGAGTTCGCATATAGATAGACCCCCTTATGACAGTGTTGTTTTTTAATCAGTAAAATATTTTGTAAAAAAAAAAGTATTTCTAAAGTACTATTGGCAAATGTTAGAAAAACGCTTTAACGCAATGGTTTTACATTGGTTTTATTTTATAAACCGTTGTAAATTTTGTACGATAAGAACTTCTAAAGTACTTTTTACAAACGTTGGAAAAACGCTTTGAACCAATGTTTTTACAGTGTTTTTATTTCACAAATATTTGTAAGTTTTGTATAAAAAGTATTCCTAAAATACTTTGTCCGAACGTTCGAATAGCAATCCAAAATAATGTTTTTTAAATGTTTTTTTTCGCATTATTTGCAATTATCGCTTTGGAAACGCTTTTATTTTAGTACCATCAAAAACAAACGTTTTGAAAACTCTTCGTTTTTTGTACCATCCCAAATTTCTACCTGGGTAGTTACTGCTTACCAAATCCAGTTTATTTTTTGCTGGTTTTTAATTTTTTTTTAATTTTTCAACCTCTAAAGCAGGGGTGGGTACGTAAATTGCTTGAAAATCCAAATTCTTATATTCTTATGGTGGCCGCACTATATTAAACTTATCATCGAAACTTAAAATTTAAAGTCAAACAAGTTTTAACGCACTTAATTTTTCAGTTGTGGGTTTTTCTTTTTATAGCTCCTCAAGGAAAAATATTTTATGGGCTATTTTTTTTTGGAGAAGTATATCAACATTTTTTATATTTTAATAGATATAAATTCCATACAAAACTACAATATCGTAAACCGTTCAAGCGTGTTTAAAGGACCCCGTTAGAATCTTCGAAGTCGAATTCATTGGATTTGTTCTTTTAAAACTTAAAGTTAATGCTTATATAAGTATTATGGGCTCCCGAATACGAATGTGAAGCAACTGTATCGAGTCGATGTTATGAAGTTTTCAGCTGATGTTGCATAAAAAAAATTCAAAAAATTATGACATATTTTTCAAATATTAGTGAATCTACTTAATGAATTTGAAAAATTGTCATATTTATGTAGTTTACATAAATATCATGAAGCTTTGCGGCAAAATTTGATGGAACTAGTTTTACAATTTTTTCTTTATTTGATAGAAAATTGTAATCCCCAGTTTTATTTTTAAAATGGCCAATATTTCATACCTACTTAGAATGAGCAAAATGTATATTTTTGAATTTACTGGAGTATATTTTTCGAGGTTTTCTCTAATATAATAAAGCTTTCATTTAAGAGTGAATAAAGTTGAAATCAGTCCAAATTTTTAACATAATTCTCGTTTTATGGAGAATTAAAACATTTTTCCCAAGATTTAAGTTAAAATAAAGAAAAGACAACTTCAAATTCATTGTATTTCTTTGTGGGGCAGATTCATTTTAGTTGATTATTCATTTTTAATTATATTTTTTTTGATCAGTTTATTTTTCTAACCTTAATTAGTTTTTTTTTTCAAGTTTTACCTTATTCAGTATTTTTTAAATTAAAAATTTTTTTGATTATGTTTTATATTTATATTTTCTTTTGGGTTGTTTTTTGACCCAAAAGTTTACTTTTTAATTATTTTTTTTTAAAGTTTTTACTAATTCAGTATTTTTTCTATTAAAACATTTTTTAAATATTTTTTTTTATTGACTAAATCTTTTTTTTTTTTTTATTATTGTTTTGGGTGGTTTTTTGGGTTTAAGTTAGTGCCGCATGAAATTCGTTGTCGGACTAATTTACCCATGTCTGTTATAGAGGTTTTAATTTGTAAAATTCTGAATTTTTGCATTTGAGATCATAAAAAGTTTATAATTTGCCATAATTTGAGCTACGAATAATTTTTTTTAATAACCTGGAACTCTTGAGTAGTGACTTATACGATTTTTCGAAAACATTAAACAAGAAAAAATATGAAGTTGTGTGTTACATATCTGAATTTTTGGATAACATTCCATCTCAGCGATTCCTAAGTCAAAGTTAATAAGAAGTTAAAAATAAGTCACTAGTTGCTGTTTACAGAGCTTCGTCTGGGCTTACTTCCTAAGAACATTTCGCCATCATTCAATCGCCGCATATGTGATTATGGCTTAACCAACGTCCAGACTGCCCTTCAGTGATACCAGTATGAATTTTCTAATAAAATTTCCTGTTAAAAGTCACACTTAAGTATTTGGTATAATCTGAGTACAAAAAAATTTATCGTTTTTCGAGACTGCTTCCAAGAGAAAAGCTCTTACTATCGTTTCGAGTTCAGCAGGTCAAAATACATAAAGAAATGCTTAGTGCGCAGAGAACTTTTTTGAGATAAAAATTTAGAGAAAACAAGTGTCGTTAACTTACTTGGATTTAATTTTCATTGGTTGTTTGGAGGGCGTTTCCAAAGCTGCCAAATTTGGATTACCATCCCAGGTAAAAGCACATAGTATATCACCAAAGCAGAGATTGGCATTGAACCCAGATTGTGAAGATAAATAATGATTTTTTCTGAAACAAAACGAACATGTAACACCAGAATTTAAATTTATTCCAGTTACTTACAAATCATCTGGTATTGGTGGATTCAACTCATACGTCTTAAATGACTGACTTAAACTAGTTTCACAACATTCAGCTAATATTTGATAGATGGGTATATTAGTAAACCCCAACAGCTGATTTTCACCCACACATTTGCCATAGACACAAACATTTAAATAACGACAATGGGGATCCAATTTAAAATTACAAACATCCTCCATATATATCAAATGTGATAATTTACAATCTATAGTCGAATGTTGATAATAGTGTTCGACATCATTGACACCCGAATTGAATGAAGCCAATAAACTTTCACAATTTGGTTTAGAAGGAACTCTGGGTAATGTGGCTTGCTTCGTTAGCGATTTCGCTTTTGATTTTCCATCATCATCTTTCGAAATATCACCGTAATCACGACTAATAGTTTTCTTAAGAGCTTTAGCAATAAGTTTAGTTTTTTTGGGTGAATTAGTAGGTGTATTTGATAAACTTGATTCACTGCTGGTTCCCTTATCTATACTACTGCGGATGGGTATGGTATCGGTTGTTTTAGCGGCTATTGTACTGTAACCACTTTTATTATCGCCCACATCTTCGTAAATATCTAAATCTTCTAAAATCGCATCATTGCGTATAATTCCCGGTATGATGCGATCAATACGCAAACAAAAGCTATTCGTTTGCAATCCCTTAATAACTTTGGCCACTTGTTGTATAGTGGCCACACGTTTACCTTCTATAGCCAAGAGAATGTCGCCTACTTTCAAATTCGATTTACAGGCTGGAGTATTTGGCAATACTGCTTCGATTTCTACAATATCGGCCGATGATTGTTTAAATATTATACCAATTTGTTGATTTTTAGCTTTATGTATCTCCATATCCAGTGATACCATAACATGTCTATCATCTTGCTGACGAGCTTCTACAAAAGCTAGCGAAGCCATTGTTATCGAACAATAAATATCCGTTAAATGTGATGGACACATTAATCTTGATATTTCTGATACTTTCACTTCCAATACACCGTTAGGTTGTATACCTTCACTCTCACCCATTTCTTCTTCGGGTGTCTTATGGAAAAATGGTTTGTAACGTAGTTTATAGTTGGGTAAGGTGTGCTTACGCCTGACAGCTTTACGTATTTGATTTGATATTAAACTTGTGATATTTGATTGCATTTGACGTCCTTGATATTTCGATTCGATGGCTAAATCTAATTCTGGATCACCCAAAAAACTCAGAGACCAATGTGTATAAGGGTTTCGGGTGAACTGTAGTCGTGCCAAACCCGACAGTTGTTTGACTAAAAATTATTCAAGAGTAAATATTTTAATATTAATGTTAAGTGTTGAAGCAATAAAACATATTTTTTTATAAAAAAAAATTATTTTTATAAGACAACATAAAGTATCTCGTATTTTAAACTAATTCAAAATCCTAAACTTTCTAAAGTCATTGATAATAATTAAGAAATAAATCTGGGCAAATTAAATAAAGCATTTTAGCGCTACTACTTTGTTCAAAAAATTTGCTTAAAATTTGGATCTGGGAAGCCTGGATCAGAGGAAAGTAAATAATTATCTGCCAAGCCTGGCTTAATAAGCATCTGGCAAGATTGGTTCAGCGAATAGTTATATATTAAGACGCAATGAAGTTTTTAAATTTAGTTTTTCTTTTAAGTATAAAAAAATTACATTTAGTTGAAAAGTATTTGGTATTTTCTTACAGTTTCATTAATATAAAAAAATCACAAATTTTGGACTGCTATATTATGACTCTATTTCGCGGATTTTTAAAATGAATTCTGTTTTAGTCGCAAGTGAGACAGTAATATGTGTATGGTAAATATGTTAAACAAAAATTGTTCAAAAACATAAAAAAATGATTGGGGTATGCAACGGTAGGCTAGTTGGTAGCGTGCTCATCAGTCGGGGGTCGTGGGTTCGATTCCCATTAGAGGCAATGTTCTGTTTTCGTTACAATGACCCTAAAGTCATAGTAGCTATTGCTCATTTAGGGTAAAAGTATATAATTTGTAATTATATGATTATAAATAAATAAAATTAAATGAAATTAAATTGATGAAATAAAAAGTAATTTTTAAAGAAATTTCAAATTTTGGTAATTTTTAATATTAATACACTTAAAAAAATAGATTTCTTTCATTTATAAGCATTTGTAATAAAATTATGTTGGGATGGTTTTAATGAACGAAAATCAAAAGCCAAAGTAGCTAGTGCTCGGTTAGGGTAATAAATATAGGGTAATAGGTAAAGTAGTAATTTGAAATTATATGATTATTAATAATTAACATTAACTAGAATTTCGTATTTTAGAAAGGTTGAGGTTAAGAAAAAGAATAAACGCTTTTCTCTAAAAATTATAAACACTATTAATTTTTAAATCAGAATAGACTAGTTTTTGCCTTTCTATTGACAGGCGTCATCAGTGATTTTCTATTTATATTGTATTATTATTTGTGTCTTATAATTGTCAGATTGTCTCTATATGATAAATTTTTTTTCAACAACCTGCGGCTGTAAGAATCAAACCTGTGCTTCTTCTTACATAACAAACGTATCAATACCAAGTCATGACCGTTTAGCGATCACACCCAAGTATGGCCTCAAATGTAGGGCAGGTAAATTGCCTTTTTCTATCCTATTCGCTTTTTCTATTATTGTATATTATACTCAGAAGTGACAAACACTAACAAATACAAATATTCTATTTTTAGATTTTTTGTTTATTTTTCTAATCTCCTCCGTCTCTATTTTACAACATTACCAGATTGACGTATGGTTTTTACGTTCAGTGTAGACAACTTTGCGTTTATGTTGAGACATCGCCACAGAGCAAATTTTATAATGTATTTTAGTACAGTGTTATTTTAACGTCATATAGATAGTCGCATTTAATTTTTTAGATGAAACATAATTATGAAATGTATTAACATATCATACCCGACCTGGAAAGCCATGGGTCATGTAAAATTTCAGATAAATACCAAATATTGCATTAATAACGCTTTGAAAAAATATATATTTTTTCTTACTAACATAACTAATCTAAAATGACTATTTCCAATGTGTGAATAGTTGATTAATTACTTAGTGATAGTATTCGTGAAAACCGAAAAAAATCAGAAAAAATAAATAAATAATTAATAGCGAGTTTGATTTTAAGCTTTGGAAATAAAATATGCATTATACATATTAATACTGGTCTCATCCTTACATTTAAAGAGAAAGCAGATTTACAGCATTTGCAAATTTTTGTATTTAAAAAAGAGCATGAAGATAAGTTAAACTTTAAAGTCATTTTGCGGAAAATCTGTACCACGTATCTAAAAATAAAATACTCCATTGAAATCAGCATACCCGACCGTCAGAGTCTTATTAATTTTTTGATGTCATGTCGTGTTATTGAATTTGAACACAATTTTATATTAATTGCTAAAAAACAAAAATATATCTAGGATTATATGATTTTTATGGATTTTTACTTTAACAAACATGGTTGTTTTAGTGTTTTTTTTTTGTAATTCCAGGGAAATCTGAAAAAATTTTCCGGGAATTGGGAAGTCAAAAATTAACAACATTCCCAGAAGTCTCGTCCCGGGTTAAAAACCCTGCTTGCAACACACAATTTCAATATGGTTTTGGCACGCTGAACACACAAATTTTGAAGTCTAACTAACTATAAGTCTTCAAGATATTTAAATTTTTGCATTGAACACACTGTTTTCGTGGAATTGAACTCAAAATATTTAAAACTTTTTATGGCTTTAAAAACTTTGGTAGTTAAGTTTTCATTTATATAATAATGCTTTTTATTAACGAAATGCCTGTAGATTTTACTGGCTCTAATTGATTTCGCTTTTTATTTAACTAAAACTTTAACAAATAATTTTTTGTATAAAAATTGCAAAGCCGTAGAATATTTTCTGAAATATTTGCAAAGCAAATTGCAATTTTCACAAAAATATTTTCTATTTATATGAAATAATAGGGTTTTAGATGAAAACAAAAATTAATTAATGTCAGTTTCCTGGTACCTTATCTAATGATTTAATTTTAAGCAATAAATTATTTAAAAAAAAAGTATTAAATATTTTTAACAAGAAATAATTGTAAGGGATAATCTGTAATAAAAATGATTTTGCATTACATTGGAAATGATAGGCCCAATTAGTTTAATAATAAAATTAAATGAAAAAGAAATTAATATATTTTTCTAATTTTTTTTATCTTACCCAGCCAACAAATATCTATCTGAGCGCCTAGAAATTCTGAGTCACAAATTAAACATAATTGAATCTTATTTATAAGCCTGTATAAATATGTTTGAACATAAATGACGCAAAACTGAACCATAAAAAATTCTAGAATGTTTCAGAAAATTGTTAACCCTCTAACCGGCAAGTCCGTCACCAGGCGTGGTATTTTAAATTTGCCATAAGCGCGCCAAATGAGTGTATTATAAGGCTCTATGAAATAACCCCCTAGGAAATAACCCCCCAAAAAATGAAAGCGCTTTTTTTGAAGCATACAAATGTAGTTACCGCTTACCAATGGAAGTTATTTTTTGCTGGGTAGTGTTATAGGTCGTTACTAAAAATAATTAAGTTTTTTTTTTCAATGCTCCTGATAAATTTTTGTTAAATTAATTTTTTTCAACACCAAATCTTTGCCAATTTTTTAAAACAAGTTAACAATTTATCTGAAAAGACTTTTAATAACATCGCTTAAAATGAATTACCCTTCAAAGTCAACGACCCTTTCTTGCCCAAAACCATGTCAGCATCAATGGATGTACGGAAATTGCCCATATAATGAATTTCCAACAATAAATCTAGATTTTCAATACGTTCGCCACTTTCATCCAATTCAACATTATGAACTCTTAAGGTTTTTATCTCCGGAAATTGATCTCCCAACTCAAGTTGTTTTATCTAGAATGGCAAAGAAAAATAAAAATAAATGATACAATGTGTAAATAAGAAGACTAATTAATGTCACAAATTAACACCTACAGACAATTGTGTACGAGTATGTAATATAAAATGTTAAGTCCTGCATGCTCTTGCTTCATAAAGAAAATTTAAAAAGAAATACAAGAAATTATAGGTCGGCAAACTCGCATCAAAGAGTGCGCTACAGGTTTTAGTAGAAGGGTATAATTTAATATTTTTAGGCATACGAGTATGTTGCATTCTGAGCCAACGGTCCAGCAAAAAAAAAGTGTATCGTACAATGACAAATAAACAGTATTTGTTCTCTTCTAAGAGAAAAAAAACATTGAACAACTTTATCGATATTTCCCGAAATTGAGCGAAGTTGGCGTGGTTAAATATTGACAAATTTTACGCTCATTTTTAATTTATTATTTAACTAAATTTGAAAATGCTGGACATTTTACCATATCAAAATATTTTTTTATGGAGGATTTAAAAAAAATAATAGTGCTGAACTAGTTCCGAATTCAGATATTTTTTTTTCTATCCAGAGAGTTTCAAAATGTACCTCGTATTTGTTTTGGAGAAAATATTCTTTGATTATTGCTCTTCAAATATAATTTAATATTTGTGTGATGAAACAATGTCTATGTATACCAGAGTACCTAAAAAAGCAAAGTTTTTTCTTGCTGCCAGCGCATTTTATGCTAGATTGGGTGTAATATCTGCGAAAAACCTGAACTTCCATCGCGGAAACCGGCAATACTGTTTTTACTTTTAACCTAAAAAATGGACTGAAAATTGCTAATAGTTTCTAGTTTTACAACTTTTTTTTGTTTAACTTTTACTTTGATTTACAACAAAAAAGTGTTATTGATGTTATTCTGCAAAAAAAAAAATAACAATTATTTTTCTAATAAAGGTACAGGTATTGAACTTTAAGTTGGAAACACTTTTTTAACTGGAGCCCATTTTATCTGAAGTCAAGTGATTTATGTTAAGTTTGGTTTGGAATTTTAACATGAATAGACTGACGCCTGAACAACGCTTCCAAATTGTGCAAATTTATTTTGAAAATCATGGTTCTGTTCGAAATACGTATCGCGCACTACGTCCATTTCATAAGTAAGTTTCGTTTAGCGGTGAAGCTCACTTTTGGTTAAATGGATACGTCAATAAACAAAACTGCTGTATTTGGGGTGATGATAATCTTAAAGTGTATGTTGAGACACCGTTACATATTTAAAAACTGACTGGTGTGCTTTAAGGGCTGTTGGAATTATTGGTCCGTACTTCTTTAAAAACGATGCTGGTCAGAACGTTACAGTGAATGGTTACTGATTTGTCAATATTTGAAGAATCATGTTGGAAAAAGTCATAGAAAATAGGATCTCCAGATTAGACTACGTCCGAACCAGACGTGGCGATCATATGCCAGAAGTCATATTTAAATTACAATGCCAGAAGATTATCTTTCGAATAAAGTAAATTTCATGTAAATTTTAAAAATTCTTTGTGTTATTCCATTTCAAAGTTCTATACCTCTATAAAAACACCCTTTAGATACTTTTGACCTACATATCAAAAATAGTCATGTTTTCCGCATCAAAAATTAAAATTTTGGAAAAAAAACTAATTTTTTGAACAGTTCTTATTACTTCTTGGTAGACAATAATTTTTTTTTGCTGCAAAAGTTTGGTTTATTAAAAAAATATCGTTTATTCCATGACGAAATAACAAAAACCTTGCAATGAGATATTTTAGTTTTTATGTTCTGTCATGTACCTACCCTAGTATGCTATATGGATATATTTTTTTACAAATTTTAAAAATTTTAGAAGTCCCGATTTTTTACCCAATTTACCTTGCTTTTAACATAACAGTTAATTAATCAATAATTACACTTTGAAACATGTATCTCAAAAAATTGGTATCGAAGAACAAATTTTTTTTTTGTTAATTTACATATTTTAGAAATGTAAAAAAATTGCATAAACATAATTTGATACATCCTAAATTTAGATAATTAGTCAATGAGAAACTTTGAAACCTATATCTATCTCAAACAATAAGTAAGGTAGATCCAAATGTTATATTAATTTACACATTTAAAAACTATATACAAAATATCGGGTCAATGATATGCGATGACGTCAGAATTACATATCTGAATAATTTTGGGTATATTAAAATTAAAATTTCGAATTTTGGGAGTTTTTAATAAAAGTACAAAACGTTAACCTGGTCAAAACTAGGCACGGGTTAACGTTTTCCTTTTGCTATATTTTGCAATAAAATTCAGGAGTGTAATAAACGAAAATTTACAAATAGCTTTTTAAGGGACATCCAAACGTTCATGCATTAAATTTACCTTTACCAATTTCCATTTGATTAATAGGTTTTTTGTTACAGCTCTGCCTATTCAGGAGACTCTAGGTTTCTAAATCTTCGGGTTCTATGAGATCTTTAGCCAAATCGAAATACTAGTATCAACCTAGCTAATATGTTCAATTTGCTTTATTTTTGTAAATATACGGTGCTTTCAATCTCGTTATAAATTGAAAATATGAGGGAGGATCAATAAGTGAAATACAACACTGCTCCCATCAAGTACCACCTGTTAACAGACTCCTGTCAAATTTTAAGCAAGTTCCGTCATTTACTTTGCGTTTAGCAGCTATTCAAAACATACAACTTCGCGGATTTTTTTAAAAATGGAAAAAAGTGAATTTCGAGTGGTCATTAAACATTATTTTTTGCGAAAAAAAACCGTCAATCAAACCAAAGAAAAGCTTGATAAATACTATGGGGACTCTGCATCATCGATTTTAATGGTAAAAAAGTGGTTTGCTGACTTTCGTTGTGGTCGCACAAGTACAAATGACGCTGAACCTTCTGGACGGCCAATACACCCGAAAATGTCGAAAAAATCCACGATATAGTGTTGGATGATCGAAGAGTAAAAGTGCGTGAGATTGTTGATGTAATAGGCATTTCATATGCCAGTGTGGTTTCCATTTTAAATGATCAGTTGGGTTTAAGAAATCTGTCTGCAAGATGGGTGCCGCGTTTGCTCTCAATCGACCATAAACGTAATCGTTTGACAACTTCAAAGGATTGTTTGGAGTTGTTTAACAGCAATTCGAATGAGTTTTTGCGGGGTTTTGTAACTGTGGATGAAACAAGGATCTATTACACCACTCCGGGATCTATTACACCACTCCAATCAGCAGTCTAACCAATAGGTTTTTCCGGGTGAACTGGCAAGTTCTTTTTTATCAGAATAATGCACGGGTGCACACGTGTGCAGTCTCAAGGGCAAAATTCCATGAATTGGGCTACGAATTGGTACCTCATCTGACATGTTCTCCGGATTTAGCCCCCAAACCTAAAGAAATTGCTCGGTGGAAAGAGATTTAGCTATTACGATGAAATTATTGATCAAACAAATGTCTATTTTACAGACCTCGAAAAATCCAATTTTTTGGAAGGGATACAAAAACTGGAGAAACGTTGAACTAAGTGTATTGAGCTAAAAGGAGATTATGTTGAAAAATATTTTTATTTTTTTCCAAAAAAAAAAACTGTTTTTCATTCAAAAAGACACGGACTTATTAATCCGCTCTCGTAACATAAAAATAATCCCGATGTATATAAAAACAAAAACCGAATAAAACTGTAAAAAAATATTACTTGAAACAGAGTAAAAACTAAAATATTTTTACATAAATAAAGCATTTTTTGGCCTTCAAAGTTTAGTAACGTCATGATGCTTGTTAGGAAAAGACACTAGCCACGTGTATGATTACTAAGAAGATACGAATGGAGCAACATTGATGATTAATAGGTTTTTTGTTAAAGTTCTGCCTATTTTGGAAACTCTACACTCAAAAACAAAAATCTGTAAAGTCAGCAACATTTTTGCTGGGAATTTTTCTGCAAGGATCCTTCCAGAAAAAATTTTGCTGACTTTGCAGACTTTTTTTGAGTGTATCTAAAACCTCGGCTTCTGATGAGATCTTCAGCCAGATCGAAATAAATATATCAACCTAGCTAATATATTAAATTTGCTTAATTTTTGTAAATATACGGAGGTTGAACGCTCGTTTGAAATAAATAAAAAAAAAACAAAAAATCTCGATGTACATATAAACAAAAACAAAACATAGAACAATATCATAAACAAAAACAAAACCAAAAAAATTTGTAAAAAATTGACATTTTTATGGAAAATTGTCTTTAATATTATTAGCAATGTGGAGATGTTGTGAAAGCACGTATTTCTTAACGTTTCTATGTGAATTTTTTATTAAAAACTATCGATTTTTTACGGAAAACATTGCAAACATTTTTAGCTGAGACGAGTTTATTTTTATATTTTTTATCAGGCAGGATTCCATAGAATAAGAATCTTCTTACACATTTTCGGATTTTCAGACATTTAATACACCTAGTATATAGAGGATCAAAATAACATCACAAATCTTATAAAGTAATAAATTGTTTGTCGGAAAAGACAATTTTGCCATTTTATGGCATTTGATCTCGATTTCTCGAAATAAAAAATTCAATAAAAATAGTTTTAAATAAATATTTTAATAAAAACATGGTTGCAAACAATTTTTTTGTTATTTTTGCAAATTGTCAATGTATTTTTAAGTTTTCATTTTGCTATTTTTTGTCTTCTCTTCTGATAATAAATGCGGGTAAAAATTCTTAAACAATTGCACCCATATTTTTAAACACGTTAAAACTTTAAACCTTTTATATCTTAATTTAAAAACAAGTGGACTCATAACACTTTCCAACTAAATGGTTCATATCTCCTTTATGGGGTAAGTCTCCCATATATTCGTTACAAATGGAATAACAAACTTATATGTATATACCCTAAAACTTTACATTATCTTAAACTTTACATACATATTTATAACAACAATGTACTGTTGGGTGGGTACATAAAGGACTTAATTGTTTGTATATTTACAAAGCTAAAGAATAATTATGAAAAAACACAGCACTCATAATTGTTACGATATACTGATTGTAAGTGAGCCAGCCACCCCGCATACCAATAAATGGAGGAGAAAATACGACAATAAGATGAACAGATATGGTGAACAAGTATATAGTGCGCATTATAAATATAGTTTTTGCTTTCATTGGGAAAAATGCATTGCGGAAAAAATGGTAGTGTATGAAAAGGGATATGAAATGTTGATGCACTTTTACTTAAAAGAGCAAACATTTTAATGTTTTTAGGATTGTGTGTACCATAACTAGGACTGGGAAGTTAATACATTTATAATCGAGTGAAATAAAAAATCGTAAAATATGCACTTTAAATTATAAAAATATGCATATATTATTGATTTTTCAATCGTTTTCAGCATTATTTACACAAATTAAGTAATTTTTGTCTTGAAAGTGTTTAAATATTTGAAAAATTAAGTTAATCTTCGTAAGAAAGATAGTAATTGTATTTTTTTTATATATTTTTGTCTTCGTGATAAAAAAATATGAGTCAAAAAAATATTTAAAAATGAAAAATTATAAAAAATGCATACATTTTACAAAAATGCATATTTTAGTAAAATATTCAAAAACGTTTCTAAAAATATAAATTTTAATGAAGAATATGCAACAACAAATGATAAAATATGCATTAACACATACATTTATAGCAAAATATGTAAAAATATGCATTTATAGCAAAATATACATAAAAAATAAATGCCATTTTGTTGTAAATGTGTTAATTAGCAAATATATGTTGTTAACTTTGTTCTACAACTCAGGATAACAAATATATAATTACATGAAGTTCCGATCCCTAATCGTAACTGCTTTGTGTTGATAGCGTAATATCTATGTAACCTATATTTGTGTTGAAGAAATGGGTACCGTGTAGAATAGGGTTATAACTTTTTAGCATTTTCTGCAAATAGCTTATTAAAATCTTTTATATCATGTACGTTTTGGCGGAATGATGCAGAGCTTTAATTGTCACAAAGCGAAATATGTTTGGAAAAAAATACCGTTGTACCCGACAGAACTGAAAACAAATTAAATTTTTTGCACTTTATCAATTTAGTCCGTTGTGAATATTTACTCTAGATAATTAACTATGTTCTCAAGCCATGTTTTTATAAAACCGCGAAAATAGAATTAAATTTCAGAAAATTTCTTAAACGTTCATAATATATTTGCGTTTAAAACTTTTTGAAATGCCATATATATTCTTTATTTCTATTATTTGAGTGTTTGTTTGGCTTTCCAGAACTTTATGTAGCCAGGAAGACTTGTAATATTATCCACCAAAAATAACCTAGCGTAGCCGGATTTTTGATATTCGGTCTGAGGGGCGAGGCGGTGTATATTTTACCATACATTTTCTATATTTTGTTAGCGATTTTAAATCTTTCCACGGCTCTTTAGAACTCCATGATGGCTAAAAATAGTGCGTGATAAAAATGATTTGTGGGCGAAGCGGCATGGCAAAAGCGTATTAAAAGTTATATTTAATATATATCTGATGAAATACAGCATACATATTGCACTTATCAAGATTTATCTGAAGTCAGCTTTTTTTAGTTCTGGTTTGTAGGCTAAATGGCGTGATATGTTTTCATTATTATGTAAAAATTTGCCATCACCGAAGCCGGATTTTTTGGTCATCAGTTTGTGGACACAAAGACGCAAAGACTATATCGCATCTATAAAATCCATCTTATGAGCTAGAAAGCTGAAAACTGTCATGAGACAGATTTAAGGGAAAACTGATCTCTAAATTTCGGTTTGTTGGCTGAATGGCGTAAATGGCAAGTAGATTTTCGATATTATACTAATTTTGGTTTTTCAAAAAAAGATTATATCGGATCTACAATATCTATGTGAACCGTTAGAAAATTTAAATTTTTTATTCATGTTGTACTAACCACGGTGCAAATTTAAATGAAATTGAAATCTTTAATTCAAATCTTAAACGTCTATTTAAAATATTTAACTAGCTTCCAGCAATTTTTTTGCTGACATCAACAAAATATTATTTAATGTGTTCTTAAATAGAACTTTTTTAATATAATATGAAACGCTTCATAATATTTATGAAATATTTCATAAAAAACCATAAAACTTTCATTAAAATTTATGGAACTACTTCATCCTGTTTATAAAATATTTAATACCATTTGAGAAGCATTTCACAAAAAGTTAAGAAACTTGTTCATCATATTTTTGAAACAATTGATAAGAAAGAGGAAGCCTGTCATCAATTTCTCCTTTTATGAAACAGCTTCATCATATACATAAGTGAAGTGTTTCATTGGCAGAAACTCAATGAAGTTTTTTATCATATTTATGAAGATTTTCATAAATATGATGAATCTTTTTCCCTGAGTGTATACATACATGCATGTAAGTAATTGAGAATTATTATATTTTGTTATTTAATTAATAAAATATTTTGTTTATTTACAGATTTTTTATTTAATTGCATTATATATATAAATTTATATATATCGTCCACTCCATGATAGATCGACCAAAATCTGACAGGGGGGTCATTTAAATTCCTGGTAAAAGTGAGCTTTATAGGGCGCTAATAAAAAAAAAAAATATGCCCCCTCTGGAATTAAAAAATAAAATTTTTATATCGTCTTTTTTTCTATAAATCGTAAGGCGTAGAAACATATAAGTGTGGGTACTTAAATGAAAGGAAATATTTTTAAGATCCAGGGTACGTAGCGCCCTTTATAGCTACTTTAACTATATTTTAAGTTGGGAGGAAGTTTTTTAGTATTTTTTTTTGGTTATTTTTGTAAAACTTATTGTTAAAATAATGAATTTTATATGAAAATATGACTTTTTTGCTGCTATCGTTGGCAGTTTTTATGTGCGACCGGCCTTTGACCGGGCTTAAGGGTTTTCTCCTAAGTGATGAAATTTATGTAGTGAAATTTGAAGATCCATATTTTCCAAAAATTAAAGTTGAAATTGTGTACTTTTGCAGATACTAAAACTTTGTCCGTAATCCTTTTTTTGAGTGTATGAAATTTTGCAGAACGACTACACAGATAAAAAAAAATTGTAAATACAAACAAACTTTTTGTAAATACAAACAAATTTTTCTTGAAATTGTTCAAACATCATGTTTGTAGGTTGATTGTTGAATTTATTTCAATAACATTTTGAAATTTTTTGAAATTCAAATCAAATTTTAACAAACGTTCAAATAAAAAGTCATATCAACAAACGAGTTTGTTGAAATTCAAAACAAAATTTTAATATAATAAATAATATAAAAAATAATATATATATAAATAATACATATATAATAAATAATATATATATAATAAATAATAAAAAAAATATGATAATAAAATAATCACTTAATATCAAATAATTCAAGACATAAAACTCAAAAACTACACTGATAGAAATTTGTGCGTAGTATTAATGAATTCCTTCATTAATCCAATGAATTTTTTCATAAAAAAGTCCCCAAAGAAACGTTTCATTGAGTCAATGAAAGGTGTTTCATTAAATAAATTTTAACGAATGGTTTCATTGACCCAATGAAAATTTCATAATGTATATTAAGAACTTTAATGATTGAAAAAATCGTTTAAATATAATTAACAGGCATTAAAATATTAAAAGCTGAACTAAAAAATCCAATCTAATTTATTTCTGTTTTTATTGTTTTATTTTTACAAAATTGTTCAATCTTTCTTTACATTTTTTATAATTTGTGTTAAAAGATGATATATTTTCTTATATGTCGGTACAACATATGTAATTTTTTATCGATCTGGCTTGAAATTCTGTAGAACGGTTAACGATTATAGTCGACTTTTTGTAGTTAGCATAACGTTTTTGTGTAACATCGTCAAAACGAAAACAATTTAGGTCTCGTTCTGAACAAAACTATATCGTTTTTCTAAGAGAATCTGTTCCCTGGAATTTAGTGACCAACTATTCAAATTCGTCAAAAACGGTTAGCTCTAGGCAAATTTAATAAAAAAAATTTATTTTTATCAAAGTTTTGGTTAATTCTGTTTAAAAGAAATTTTTTATTTTTTTTTATTTCAAAATGATAGTACAAAAAAAATTTTTTTTTTCTTATTACAAGTCAAAATTTTTATTGAAAAAAATTTTAAATTTTTCCATAGATTTAATGAATTTTTTTTATGAAATTATGAAAAAATCATAAAAAATGTTAATGAAAAAAATACCACTATTAATAAATTTTCATTCAGTTAATGAAATTATTCATTAAACCAATGAATCGATTTTAATGAAATCGTTTCATTAATAATATGAAGGAAAATTCTATCAGTGTACACTGTGAAGGACTGAAAAGACGACTTACATTTCAGTAAATTCAACTAACATTGTAATTTGTTTTTTTACTGTTCAAAAAATTAACCAAAATTGTAGTTAAAATTAACCATATATCCAGTAAAAAATAAACAAACATTTATTTGTTTTATTTTTTTAAATAAAAAAAAAACTACTGTATAAAATTAATGTAAAATCATAAAACAGTCCGTTGTTGTGGTTTGTTTTGTCAAATGAACTACACGGTTAGTAAAAAATTAAATTTATTCTACAAATGAAATGCCTTGTTAGGCACTAAGAAGCGCTTTTTTGTATGTTGACAACATTAGCGTTTCATGGTATACATACTTTATTACTTCATTGTAAGCAATATTCACTGCTTCAAAGAAGGCCTTCTGGGAAGCACGACAGAATGCCTTCCCTAATTGCTTTATAGTATGCAAGGCGGTGAAGCGCTATTTTGGAAGCATACAATTACTGCTTACCAAATCCAGGTTTTTTTTTGCTGGCAAGAATGTTTAATGTTCAATCCCTAACTTTGTGATATTTCTAAGCTTCAGGGTTCCCACAGTTTTCAAATGAAATATAATAATTAATAGGACGAATTTTATGAGAGTTTTTTCTCTTTAAAGAAAAGTTAAGAAAACAACTAAATTCTTGTTTCGAGATATTTTTAAAATATTCTATACACCAAACAAGGCACAATACAAATAAACTTTTATAAAACAAAAAACTAAATAAATTTTTTTGTAAACTGCTGAAACGTTCTTTACAACATAAATGATTAATTTCTTAAAAGCAGCATAATTTTTATGAAATTTGCTGTTTAATAAAACTTCTCAATCATAACTACCCGGTTAAAAATAGTTATATGTAGTAATATATAATAGGATTAAGCCATATATGACTTCGAATGAAGTCACATTACGGCTAATATCATTATATACCAACACATGTGATAATTTTTATTGAGAGAATTTTTTTAGACGATGCTTGGTATTATTGTATGTCTTCAAATATTACTCCATATATAAGGTGGCGCAAAAATAACCTTCCGATTTTTTTTTTTTATTATGTATAGCATTTTCTGATAGGAGGATTACTTTTGCGCCACCTTATATAACTACATAAGCTATATTATAATAATTCAAATATATGTAGTGATAGATATGATTATATATGGTCCCATGCTAAGTCTTATTAAACTATATGTGAGGCCATACTGAAAATATTATAATTTTATATAGCAATATATATGATCCCATACTTATTTTGGTAAAGTTCAATATCAAATTAAGTTATGTACAAGTTAAGACTTTATTGTATATTGCTTCACATCTAACCATATTAATTTTATAACGAAATCATTTGCAAGGAATTTATATTATATAATTTAAATAAAAGAATGTGTACATTTTTTAAGACAATACGGCTTAATAATATATTTTGGAAACACAAAATTTGTTCTTGATAAATTTTAATCATTTCTTTGTTTCATTTAAAAAAATGTTCTATTTAAAATTGTTGATGTCTAGAATTTTAAACTTAAATACTTTTAAGCATAACTTCAAGTAACAAAAAGCATTTTTTTTATTTTATTTATTAATAAATAATCCTTGCAGACTATTAACATAACCCAGTAAAATATTAAAATTCAAATAACTGGTTGCAGAACAGCTTCCCAGTAAAATAGTAAAATACAATTAGCTGGTTGCAGAACAGCTTATACTGTATTTCGGTTCTGCAACTGGTTCCTTTTATATTTAGTTTGTTCAATTTGCAATAGGTTCTTTACCTCCAACCGGTTCTAGAACCAGTTCTAGGCTCTAAGTTCTAGTTCTCGGTTCTAGGTTCTAGGACAGTGACACCTTACATTTCGACTCAATGGAACCTGTTCTAGAACCGGTTCCATGTCACCGGTGGTAAAAGAAGTTGTTCTAGAACAGGTTCAGAGGTAATCTGTTTTAAAAAATTTTGCTGGGTTATACTGTATTATAACAGGTTCTAATTTCTGTTCTGCAACTGGTTCTTTTTATATGGAGTTTGTCCTATTTTCAATAGGTTCTTTACCTCCAAACTAGAACAGGTTGCTGTAGAACCGTTTCTGGAACCAGTTATAGAACTGGTTCTGGTACAGTGACACCTTACATTTCGACTCCCAGGAATATGTGCTAGAACCGGTTCCATGTAACCGGTGATAAAAGAAGTTTTTCTAGAACAGGTTCAAAGGTAATCTGTTCTAAAAAATGTTGCAGGGAACAAAATTATTAATAAATATAAGTACAATATTTTTTTTTTTTTTTTCAAGTTACAAAAAGCATACCTAATATCGGCTAAAATTTTATAAAATCAGATATGTTTATATCTAATTAAATATAGATATAATGTCCCTGATAAGGACAAATCTCCTCTAAAATTGTATCAAATTATATCTAATTTTTTATAATTAAATACATGTAGATGACCCATTTTTCGGATCAATTTGTATGTGCTAATATATGGGAACTTATCAAATGAGATATCATTTTATTAGACTTCATTTTCAAACTTTTACCCGGATAACTTAATGAAAGGACAGGTTTCGGAGCAATTTTGTTGCTTTAGTGAAAAAAATTATTACTATCAGGAAAACAACTTTTTAAGTGCAATACAGTTTAGTTAGTTTGACTTTTTTAAAAAAATTCCTTTGTTTGATTTCACTAACAAATAACTTTGAGTGTAAAATTATAAATACTAATTACATTGTACATACCGTTAATTTATCAAATAATTTTCCTGTTGTTGTTTTTGCTATCAACTCATCCAATTCCAATGAAAGTTTGCGGTAAAACCATTTTCTCACGCGATTTGAATTTTTCAACTCATGAAATAGGAACTGCATAACAAAATTCAATGATACCAATGACGACGTATCTGCATCCTTATTATTTAAATTGCCAGCAGCTGAATTTGACGGAGTCACCGCCGCTGATGCTGATTGATTAACTGTACGAGCAGTTTGATGTAGGGACTGTCAAAAGTATATGACAAATTACTTTATTCGTATTCATTTGATATGATAGTAATTAACTAATTTGAACTTACCGCAGGCAGTGTATACTTAAAATTAATATCCTTTTGTTCGGGTGTTTCTTCGGGCAATAAGGAAAATTTCATATACACATAATATTGTAACAGTAAAATAAATGCTGCTCCAATTATGAAAAATATGAAACACAATAATATCAACATTGAAAAATTAATATCCATATTGATTTAGTTTTAATCCTTTTCTTAGACCACGATATTAATTAAATTTCACCACTTAACGTTTAAAGACTAAAAACGTCAATAAATTTAATTTGTCTAAAAAGTTATTTTTAGTAATTTGTTTAATATACACAATATACAAATTGAATATTCAATTGGGGTGTGTGTAAAATTTTTGTTTTAATTTTTGAAGACTTTTTTTCAAGTTAAAATATCTTTTACTAGCACAATTTATAATATTTTTTGTCAGCACATTTTGATATTAATTTGTAATTCAAATTTGTTGTATATTTTTTTAATATTCTTCAATATTTTTAATAATTTTTTCTTATTTTAATCCACGTATTTCCGTTGTTATTTTTATTGCGTGTCAATAGAACTTGCACTTGTACGGTTGAAATTTCATGTATTTTTGAAGTGCTTGCGCTCTAGGGGTGCATTTTTGTTGTTTCGTTTCTCATGTTAAACAACCCCCAAAATCAATAGCTGCGCCGGAGTGTTGTATTGTTGACAACAGCTGTTTTTTCTGAAATTGAAACATTGTTTCTCTTTTTGTTTATATTTTTTTTTTATGTTATGATTTTTTTCAGAATGTCAACAAACCACTTTTTTATTGTTCCGACACTGAAGTTTATAAAAACAGCGGGTATCAAGGACGTAGTAAAAAATAAAATGTTGCTTAATTGTGGTTTCCCATCATCATCAAAAAAAATATTTGCTTAACTACATTCAAATTAAAAAAGTTAGTTCAAAAATTGGGTAAAAGTGGATATCGCAATTTACAGTTGTTTGAATGTCTACAAAATACCCAACAAACAAATCGGTGCGTAAACAGTACGTTTTCGGTCCGACACCCTATACGTGCCGTTTTTTGGATCCGTACACGGACCAAAAAACGGATATATAGGAACATCGAATTTGATTCGAATACTTTGATAATACGCCAGTGACGCACCGTTTATGTACCGTAATGCAGTATAAAACACCGATTACACAATACGGACCGATAACGGATAATTTTCGGACCATCATTTACGGAACGAACTCTGTTTTTTTTGCTGTTTACGGTACGTATTCGTACCGTAATTTTTGACCAACGAGGTGGTTTTTTTATCAAATATACCCTACTTTTTATTTTTTAATTGGCAATTAATATATCTAGACTAAAAAACAAAAAAGGACACCACTGAATATCACCGATTAAAAAATATATACAAAAAAGACAAATTTTTAGGAAATATTTTTAAACAAACTGCAAAGACAATAGCGACCATAACATGAAAACTTTCGTTAAGCGATTTTTTTTTATTTAGTCACATTGATTAGACCCAGAATAGGTGGACAATTCCGACGTTCATAATTTTGAAGAGCAATAACCTTATAAATTTTTAAAAGTTATGATTTTGTGCTCCTGTGTAATTCAAATTGTTATCTCAGTTATACAACATGTTCGATAACACTATACAACAAAATCAAATTTTTTCCAAAATTACAAGGTCCGACCGACAAATTTTGATAGAAGAGGCAAAAAAAAAAGACACGTGTATCGGCGTTTTGAAAGTTTACATCTGGGTTTCATTTTAGGGGGAGGTAAAGTTTCCCCTAAATGCACTTTTTGTATTGTCAATCGGCATAAAAAATCGTGTACAGCTTACGTTTAATGTACAGAGTGTGTTTAGCAAACTTATGTAAAATATTACGGAAAACATTTTTGTAGAATATATTAACCCTCTAACTCCTCAAGGTAAGGGTCTTTTTTGTCCTTCTTTTAAAAAACAGCATAAAACACCATTAAAACGGGGATTTAAGGGGTTAAAATGTTCCGCAAAAATATTCGCCGTGAAATTTTACTGTAAGTTCCTGAATACACCAAAACGGAAAATTCAACGAGAAAGTCAGAAATAAGACACAACAAAAGAGAGCTTATTGTTAATTTCGCATTTATTAAGAATTTTATTTTAAAGTACCCCAAAAATTCAGCATGAAAAAAAAATAGTTCAAATTTCACTATTATTTTACCTCCTATAGCAAATTTGGATAGGAAGTATTCATTAATTACATTTTTTTTAGCTATATGCAATTCCACTTCATTATCATATATTGTCCAGCATATTGCAGCGATAAGCAAATGAATGCTTTTGCCTTTATAGCGTTCTTCAATGGGTGCGCATGTCTGGTTCTCAAAGTAATCCATATGGGAATTTAAAAAATTAACGCCTAGTTTTTCAAAAGCTCTAAGCATGGTGTCTACGTATATTCGAGCAATAGGAGACCGATTTTTGCATAAGACATTGTATATTACTTCCTTAATGCTTTTCCACGCATTAAGCTCAATTGATTAGAGCATTTCGTCGAAGTCAGCATTTTGCATTAGCTTTCTTTCTTGACCGACAAAAACACCTGTTTGTATGATACCAATTTTAAGGCTTTTAACAAGAAGAACGACTTGAAGAACACATACATACCTTCTTTAATCTTTGCTTCGCTTAATTTTGGAAACATTGTTTTCAGAAAATTCAATGCTGATCCATTTGTATCCAGACATTTAACAAAGTTTTTTACCTCATCAAGTTTGATATGCAATGGGGGTAATATAGTTTTTTCAGTTGATGAAGGACATTGTGCTCTCCTAATGTTCCTAATGTTATAACAAATGCGACAGCAATGCTTCGGCGTCCACAGTACATCCGAAAAAACTTCTAGCTCAAAATACCTTTTATAGATATCTTCAACTTTACTATTGAAAAACGTAACTTTATATTCCGGTCAAGTTTTTCCAAACAATTGAACATTTTTGCCAAAACAAATCTTACGCGCTAAGTTTAATTGCTTACTTTAATTTTTTGTTATTTTTTAAGTAAAACACTCTAATTACAAAACATATTATGTCCACAATATATGCACCGCAAATTGACACGTTTTCAGTAGAATAAGAAATATAGCACTTGATTTTTGATTTGATATGATTTTTTTTTGTTTTTGTTGTAATGGAACGGATCTAATCTGCCAAAGAACAGCTGGCAATCTATATACTTATATATCTATGAATTTATAGGTCGGTGTACAGTGTAATGAAGTGGAATTTCCTAGAGCTAAAAAAAAAATGTAATTCATGAATACTTCCTATCCAAATTTGCTATCGAAGGAAAAATAATAAAGATATTACTGATTTTTAGTGAAATTTGAACTATTTTTATTTTCATGCTAAATTGTTGGGGTACTTTAAAATAAAATTCTTAATAATTCTTGTTGTGTCTTATTTCTGACTTTCTGGTTGAATTTTCCGTTTTGGTGTATTCAGGAACTTACAGTAAAATTTCACGGCGAATATTTTTGCGGAACATTTTAACCCCTTAAATCCCCGTTTTAATGGTGTTTTTTGCTGTGTTTTAAAAGAAGGACAAAAAAGACCCTTACCTTGAGGAGTTAGAGGGTTAACATATTCTACAAAAATGTTTTCCGTAATATTTTACATAAGTTTGCTAAACACACTATATACTTTAAACGTAAGCTGTACTCGATTTTCTATGCCGATTGACAATACAAAATGTGAATTTAGGGGAAACTTTACCTCCCCCTAAAATGAAACCCAGATGTAAATTTTCAAAACGCCGATACACGTGTCTTTTTTTTTTGCCTCCTCTATCAAAATTTGTCGGTCGGACCTTGTAATTTTTTTTTGTGTTGTACAGTGTAATCAAAGGACACCTTATTAATTAATAACGACCTTAAGGAAAATCAAAATATATGTCGTTACCTATACACTAGGGCGGGTCGATTTATTTTTCGACAATTTCCCTATGATTTCCGTATTCTATGGGTTATTCCATGAAAATTTGCCAAAGAACCATACCTCTATCGTTAAAATCGAGTCCCCTACTTTTTGTTGGTAGATTTTTTCCCAAATTGACGTTCGTATGAAATATTACCTACACGTTCACATCCATAACTCAAAAACTATCGATCTAGGCGCGTTGGAAAGGTGAGCTCATTTTGATCAAATTTTCGAGAATGTTTCCATTTTTTTCATGATTTTGTCCAAGAATATTACTTTCATGGCCATTTTTTTGGCTAAATTTTTTTGATTTACGAAGCTTACGAACCTTACGTTACGACTGGACTGATTTCCGCTTTACATTATTGGCATATTTTTTCACAGGGTGCATACCCTGTGTTATGTTTGTTTATTTCTTTTTGTTTTTAGTTTCTTTATAGACTTCTTTATTTTTGTTTGTTATTTTTGTTTGTTTATAATATTCCAGTGTATGCTAGTTTTGTTTGAGCGTCATTTCAGTGAAGTGTTACTTGAAATAACTAACAAATAATCAAACTATTTTGAAATTTAGAAAAGATTTAAAGGTAAGTGTAAAAACATTGCTAACTATTATAGTTAATAGTCATATTATTATTCTATGAAAACCATATTTAATTCTTTTAGTGACGGTTTAAAAAATGGATTCAGAGCCTGGTTCATCGCAAAATCCAACAGATACCCAACGCAGTAGTTTGCAACATTTGGTCTCTCATGATGTTTTTTCTTTTGGCGTGGCCTGTGAATTACCTGATATTAATCTGTCAACTAAACGAGATATATTGAAGTACTATTTTTTCTTGGCCGAACGTTCAAAAGCCCAAAGCAAAATGTTTTCGTATAAAAGATTTACTCCCCAAGTAGCAGACAAATTGTTAGAAATTTGGAATCAACTTAATATTGAACTTATACTCAAAGGTAGCATCATTAGAAAATTGAATAATTTGCTTGACGCATATAGTAATGCAGATAAAAAACGAGTAAAACGCGCAACAGAATTCAAAAAATTCGTAGAATCAACAAACCAATTATTCAACATTGGAAAATGTAAATGCAACTTGAAAGAAAACGACTGCTCATGTGGATCTATCCCAGAAAACTTAAAAGATTTCATGCGCGATCAATATAATGACAGAATACAAACGATACCGGAACACGATAGTGGAAGTGAAGAGACGATACCAACGACTATACCAGCAATGCCAGTGAGCAACGATCCTACATACGAACCACATTATGACGAAATGGAAGTTGATGTGAGAGGAGGTTCAGAATTAGTTCTACCACCACAAACATACACTCCCAGATACAATACCAAAAACTATGCAATGATGTGTAACAGATTTGGTGTGCATGATAGAATGGGATCAGCATTGGCAACAGCTCTGATGGAAGACCTGGGCGTAAAAGATGCTCATGACAATCTTGTCATCATGGATAAAAGTAAACTTCGTAGAGAAAGAGAAAAATGGAGACAAGACGCACTTCGTAAGCGGTATGATGGCTCGAATTTGATATCATTTTCATTCGACGGCAGGAAAAATGATGCTCTAACTGTAGAAAAAATTGATGAGAAGTTGCATCCAAGCATGGTTAAAGAACCTCATCTAGTTGTTTTGAGGGAACCAAAATCTCAATTGATAGGCTACACAAAACTAGAAAGTGAAACTGCGGCAAGCAAAGTCAACAAATTGATCGAATTCTTCCAAGAAAAACAATTGTCTCTCGATTCATTAATTGCCATATGCGCTGATGGTGAACCAACAAATACTGGCGTACACGGTGGAATTTTGCGACTATTCGAAAAACAGTTAAAGAGACCACTGCACTGGTTTGTGTGTCTTCTGCACTTTAACGAGCTTCCGTTTAGACATTTGTTTGACACTTTAGACAAATCAAGCACCACTGGACCACGATCAACTACCGGAAAGTTGAGCTTAAAAATTGCTGATTGTGAAAATCTTCCGGTATGTAATTTTTATAGCTGATTCTTTACCATTTTTCATTCTATTTTTTAGCTTTTATGTTTTCTTTTCAGGTGGTAACCGATTTTGAGGAAATCGCTTTGGAAAATATGCCTCCTGGTGATTTAAATCCAGAAGAATTATCTACTGATTCGAGGTACTTGATGTTAATGGCCAATGCAATTTCTAATGGTGTGGTTCCTGCGGACTTGTCTCACATAAAACCAGGGCCGATTGCACATTCACGTTGGCTGACCAAAGCCAATAGATTATTACGGTTTTATGTGACAACTAATAATATAACTGAAAATTTAAAAATTCTGGCTAACTATATAATAAAAGTATACACGCCAATGTATTTCAATGTTAAGTATTATAGCTCTGCCGCATACGGTAGTACATTACTTTTTAAATTTATTACTTGGACACGATTTTTACCACCGAATTTACTTGGAGTTGTAAATACAGTAATTTAAGATAATCCATATTTTGCACACTCAGAAAATATCTTGCTATCTATGTTGTTTGATGATAGAATGGAAAAACGAAACATTGCTATAAAGAAGATTTTACATTACCGAAGAGATATTGTCGACCCAACGGAACTTAGAGTTTATAAAAAATCTCTTATAAACATTAATTGTACGGAATATACAAATATGATTGATTTAAATGACGATACCATTTTATTCGAACCACCGTTTACGCAAAGTTATTCGTATGAACATTTGGAGGGATATTTAAATTACGAAGTGCCACCGTTCGATGATCCACAAATTCCTTTACACATTCAAGGAACGGAAAGACATGTTCAATTGCTGGCTGCCACTGCTAAACGAGTTGCAGGAAAGAATGTAGAAGGCGCTATGGCGACGACATTAGAAAGCCGTACGAAAACACCCAGACTTGAAAGCAAACAAGACTTTCAGAAAAAATAATGTTTTTTTCACATTTTGTCTTTTACTACACTCAAATTGAATATTTTTTTTTTGATAATAGGTTGATAGATACTTTATTATCTCTTAATTTGAATTTTTGTAGAAAAAAAAATAAAAAGGAAAAAAAAATCAAAAAGTTGGTTTTATGTGTTATTTTGTTTTAGCAATATCGCATGAATTAATCAACCGAATTCGATAAATTTGGGCTTAAACTCTTCGTTTTGAATTGTAAATTGAATTAAATAATGGATTGAGCCAAAAAAATGGCCATGAAAGTAATATTCTTGGACAAAATCATGAAAAAAATGGAAAAATGGTCCAAAATTTGGACAAAAATGCCCGTAACTTTTGAACTTTTTACCAACAAAAAGTAGGGGACTCGATTTTAACGATAGAGGTATGGTTCCTTCGGCAAATTTTCATGGAATAACCCATAGAATACGGAAATCATAGGGAAATTGGTGAATTTTTTCACTCCCTACAAATCGACCCGCCCTACTATACACTCATAGAAATAAAACTGTAAAAATAACAGAAAAAAAATTATCAAAAATTTGTAAAAAAAATTACGTTGCTGGAAAAAGTAGTAAACTCAGTAAAATTTTTTTTTGCTAAATATTAATAAAATAAAAACAGCAAAAAAACTGTAAAATCTACTATATTTCAGTAAAATTTTTATTTGATTGCATGAAAATAACTTGCAGAGAGCTAAGCGCCACATATTCGTGAATATTTGAACTAAAAATGCAAATAAAATACACCACTGTATTTATAAGATAAATGAAATACAGAATTGTATCTATCTTTTATTCATCTTTATTGTTTCCTTTTGTTTTGTATAAACACCTAAAAAAGTCTGTAAAGTTACGTTGAGACGATCCTTTAAGAAAATATGCTAATATCAGCAAAAAAAAATGTAAATTCAGCACAAATTTTGCCAATTTTAGCAATATTTTGCAAAGATCCTCCCAGCAAAAATGCTGCTGACTTTTTTCTCGTAATTCTATCTGTCAAAGACTGAAACGTAATATGATTGAAAAATAAGCCAAAAATTTTAATATTTATTTTATTTATTTATTTATAAAAAATAAGCTTACAATTAAAATTACAAACTAATTATAAAAAAGGAGCAATAACATCTAAGGTCTTCAGCTCACAGCGTATATAACAAAGATCAATTTTGAGAATTTTTTTTTTGATTGTATTTGTAATAATATTATGTACATAAATTTAGATAGAGTTGTATAGGTTGGTAGCTTTTAAATAATTTATTATAAATGATATATTTTCATCTGTTGGATCAGCTGAAAGTTGTAATGGGTCTTTGTTCCCCAGGATATGAGTCCTTTGTGTGCTGAATAGAGGACATTCTGATAAAAGGTGCGATGGATTTGTTGGGTATGATATATCACAATGACATGAGTATGTGATAGGAAGTCTTAGAAGAAAGCCGTGGATGATTTAAGTATGACCAAGTCGAAGTCTGATAATTCTAGCGAGATCCATTCTGTTTGTGTTTATATTTTTGTTTAAGATGTTTAATGTTGCTGTTAAATTTTCTGTACCATTCGGATGTTGCAAGTTTGTATCTTTTTCTGTATAATATGTTTTTATGTATCTGGACAAGTTTTTTGAGTTATAGTTGTAGGTTGTAAAAAGTGGTGCTCTTAAAGAGTATTTCGCTACGGTGTCACCGTATTCATTTCCGGTCGTGACTCGGCACCCAAACCAATTTTATGTCTGGGTGTCTTTTGATAATTGCATTACGGATAGCGGAGGCATATATGTTGTTGTTGGAGGTATTCAGTATGGATTTGAGTGATGAAATTGAATCAGTACAGATTGCGTATTTACCTCTTTTGTCACGGATATGTTCGATTGCTTTGGTGATTGCTATTATTACAGCTGAGAGTATGTATCAGTAGTGTGGTAAGTCACCTGTTGTGATAGTTTGGTTTTCTGTTGTTACGTTATAACCAATATTGCTACCGATTTTTGAACCGTCAGTGTAGATGAAATTATGATTTGGTAACTTTTGTTCCAAGTCTTTAAAAAGTACATACAATTAAATTGGATTATTGTTCGTTTTTGAAAACTGGTGTAGGGTTAGGTCAATGTTGTTTTTATCGAGTTAATATGGTTGGTATTGTTTTTCTCTTTTGCGTGGTGCTATAATTGGTATTTTAAGTTTATCGCAGTTATATTTTATTGTGTTGATTGTAGATGATATTTTTAATATTTGTTAGCCTTTTTTTATTTTTGTCATTATTTTATTTAGAGGGGTGGCTGAGTCAGAGAAGGATCTATAGAGTTTTGTTGTAAGAATATCTATTTGGATTTTTAAAGGCAGTATATTGGCTTCGGCGTACAGAGATTTTGTGAGTGTTGTGCGAAATGCCCCTAGTGAGCACCTGATAGCATCGTTTATTTGTTTATTAAGTTTTCTAAGAGTTGATTTTGGGGCATGCCCATAGATGGGTAGACCGTAGTTAATTTTTGCTAATATACGGGCTTTTGTGATTTGTATTGAAGTATAGGTGTTACAATTGAACCTATGACTGGAAAGATTTTACTAGTTTGTTTATATGCTCATCCCAACGGTATCTCTTATTGACGTGTAGCCCTAACAGTCGTAGATTTGTAACTTCGGTTAGTTGGATTTGATCAGATATGATTTCGCATTTGCAGGTGTTCTATCGAAATGAATTTTCTCTTTCTTAAAAAAAGTTATTTAAACGAAATTTTTTCGATCAGTGATGTTGTAGTTCGGCCCTTGTTACGAAATAAATGTAATAAAGTGTGTTTATTTTTATAGAGGTATAGAACTTTGAAATGGAATAACACAAAGATAATTTTTTTAAATTGTCATGAAATTTACTTTATTCGAAAGATAATCTTCTGGCATTATAATTTAAATATGACTTCTGACCGCCACGGCTGGCTTGGGCGTAGTCTAATCTGGAGGTCCAACTTTCGATGACTTTATCCCAACATTTGTGGCAGTATATTTGCAATAACGCGCCGAAAGTTGTCCTCCATGTGGTCACTCGTTTCGTGCTTATCGGCGTAGACTAGCGACTTCACATATCCCCACGGGTCCGAAACGTAATACTATGCGGTTACCAAACGTTTCCTTCAATAAATCAATTGTGACACGAGCTGTGTGACATGTTGCGCCGTCTTGTTGAAACCACAGCTCCTGCACATCATGGTTGCTCAATTGATGAACGAAAACGTCAGTAATCATGGCTCTATATCGGTCTTATAGCGGATGGACACATACCCGATTCCTGTGCACAATGGCGGATGTACGCTACGCTCTACAGCAGCAATGACTTCTTCTGTACGCACTGTATGACGTCTCTGTATATGCATATTATCATTTAGAGTAAACGTGGTGCGAAAACGTTGCATAGTTAATCGAATTAATTGCTCTGATGGACGATTATGTTGACCGCAAAATGGACGCGATGCGTATTTAATAGAACCATGATTTTCGAAATAAATTTGCACAATTTAGTAGCGTTGTTTAGGCGTCAGTCTATTCATGTTGAAATGCCAAACCAAACTAAACATAAATCACTCGACAGCTGACGAAATGACCGACAGTTAAAAAAGTATTGTCAACTTAAAGTTCTATACCTGTAAAAAAAACACCCGTTATGTTTATATGTAATTATATAAAAAAAAAATATAGAATTTGTTTGATTTTATTTTATCTTATATACCTACATATATAATTATTAAGTATATATAATCTCATATTATGTCATATCAAGTATATATGAAGAGACAAAAATATCAATTTATTTGTAACATTAGATATAATGGTATATGATGATATATATATAGCGCTGTTTTAGAAATTTTCGTATAAATAAGTATGAGATGTAAATATATATAGTTACATATGCCCATATGTAAGTTAACACAAAAAATATTTAAAACATCAAAATAAAATAAAAACAACTCACAAAGCTACGTTGCATTCGATGACACCCGACACCTCATTTGCAACTAAGCTTTGTTCGTTCACATGCTGAGACAGCGTCTACTATCAACACGCGCAGCTAAGCCGTACCCATACTTCCAACGTTCACATGCTGATGCAGCAACTGCAAGTGCACGAGGTGGTGTAGTGTTAACCTATACGGTAGGGTAGAATAAGGTAGGATTAAGAATTAAACTTTACTTGTAATTTCACTTTAACAAAATAAAGACGTGCTGTGTGCTTAAAAAACACACAGCCAAAATAATTTTTTAATAAAAATAAATAACGTTAAATTAATTTGTATACATATGTATGCACAGCGCATACCCTAGGAACATTTATTCGTTCTCCCGCATAGTTTAGGGACATTTGCTTACTTTGGGGACTGTCCGCAAAGCTTTCGCTCCTTTTCATACATCTAGCGTATAAGCTGAAGACAGTTGGTTCAATACACCGCATATTTCGAGGACAATTTTGGCCGTGTCCCTAAAGTATGTGCTGTGTATAAGGTGGCGCAAAAATAACCTTCCGATGTTTTTTTTTTATTATGTATTTATTATGTATAGCATTTTCTGATAGGAGGATTACTTTTGCGCCACCTTATACTATGGGGACATCTGCATATGCACCCAAAATTGTCCCCTAAGTATGCGGTGTATCGAACTAATTGTCCTCATCTTGTACGCTAGATGTATGAAAACTTTGAGGACAGTCCCCAAAGAAAGCAAATGTCCCTAAACTATTCGGTGTATAGAATAAATGTCCCACAGTGCATACATATAATTATATATAATCATATCAAGCTATATATGACTACAAATACACTTTTTTCGTCGGGTATATTATTTTTAAAAAGCCGGAATGTTTATTATTTCTACTACTGAAAATATTTATAACGATTTCATATAGCATACAATTTTAAATTGTCTATATCGGAAAAATCAGACAGAATATAACAATTTATAACATTTTATTTTAGATTTTTTTAATAAATCTCTGTGAATAAATCTCCCATGTTCCGAATTTAAATTCAGAATTCAAAAAAAAAAAAAAAATTAAGCTAGGATTTTTCATTTAAGATTTAGAAAATATTAATTGAAGTTAATGTTTTCACTTGAAACTAAAAAATATAATTTTAAATTCAAAAAAAACGTAAATTTAATTTCAGAAACTTTATATTTAAATATGACACAAGCAACATTAAAACTTGTCCAAGAAATTTTCGCTGTGTGGAGGTACTTAATATAATCCTCTCGTGACTTACGTGTGCTAAAATAATTGGGGTTTCTCCACATAGGTAATAAAAGATTTAGTTGGGGAATAATTGGTTCCTATTTTTCTAGTTTTCAGCAAAATTTTTTAATATTGCAATTACATTTTTAATTTAAATATTTAAAATTTTATTTGAAAATTTAAAAAACACAGATTTTTAATTGGAATAATCGCCTTAATTGCGTGAAAAAAATGTTTTAATTGAATATCGACTTTAGTTGTTTTTGTATGTTTTGTCGTACTTACCCTGCAAAAAAGACCAGACAAAAAAGTAGTTTAAAGACAACTCCAAACAGCATATTACGGCACTGAAATATTTACAAGATAGCTCAAACACTGATTGACGAGTATTTTACACTGGATGTCCCATCTTGTCAGTAGTTTTACTACTATAAAACAATTTTTTTTTTAAAAAGTATTGTTGTGAGCATGAACCAGTTTATGTAGTGCTGTTTAAATAAGCTGGTTTGAAAGTTTTTAAAAATGCGATCCATTTACAAGGACATTACTATTTTCTTGCTGGGCAATGTTCCAGATTAGTTAAGAAGAGTTCCTAGTAGAAATTGCCACAGGTACAATAAGTCAAGTGATGGCATACCACTGGATAAATGATGAATTGTAAAAGAACTACTGGCAGAACAAGTGTTTAAGACGCTTTACCAGCGTTTCCAAAAAACGTTTTGAAAATATTTATTTTAATATAGTTTCAGTTGCCTACAGAAAAAATCATTGGCAATTAATTGGCAAAGACCACTATGCCAACGTTGGCAGAAAGTGTTTTCCCAGTGCTAGCCAGTCAGAAATTACCAACGGCTCAAAAGTCCAACCATTGATAAATCATTTAAATATTTTATTGATTCGTTTGTTTCTGGAAAATTTATTTTAAGACAAACTTTGTTTTTACTTTCCCAACGTTGGCAAGTTGTTTTCATCCAACCTTATGCCAGTACTAACATATTTGTGCAGCCAACTGTTACCCAGCAGTTATCATTTACTTACTTTTTAAGCTATCAAGTATTATATATCTCGTGAGCACAGTGGTTAGAGCAGTCGGCTGCCAATCTGGTGGGCAACGTTTGAATACCGGCGGGATCAGAAAATTTTTTTTTTTGTCTAAATTCTAGTTTACGGGCATAACTCTGATTATTTCAAATTTTTACCATTAATAGAACTTTGAATGCTGATATCAAAAGAAAAACATTTTTCTGGGAGACCCCAGGTTCCCGAGTTATGGACCTCCAAAGTTTGGGCTTAAATTCTTTGTATCTGCGATATTTGTAATCGCATCGAAATATAATATATATAATTTGGGAGCTAAGCACTTTCAGTTAACCCATTAAGGATCAATTTATAAAAGTCAGTTTTTAACCGAACTTTTTAGAAAAAAATCCAATTTTCTTGACTTAAGTAAAGGTACAAAATACGTATTATTTAATTGTAGCTAGGACTTCAAGCTTTAATTTAAGATATTATATTCCACTTTAACCCTTCTAACATCGCAGATATTAACAGTTATATTTGACATTTAATTTTCTTTATTTTTGCACTCTTGTTGTTATATCTATATATAAATAACTTTATGAAATTGCAAATTTTGAAAACAACTAAAATAATTAACCCATTGCAAACCATTATTGCGAGTGCAGCGAAAATTAGCCATATCTGAATAGAAAAATCGCACAATTTTTTATTTTTTCTTTTCAGATATGGGTGATTTTCGGTGCGCTTCCATACTTGCGTGATATAAGTGAAGCTATACATAAAACTTTTACCAGCGAAGCCGGGCATTGGACATGCTATAAGAGAACACCCCTAAGCCCTGCCGAAGGCCGATCGCGCAGAAAACTTTTACTCAGCAAAGCCACTACTTATTTTATGGATGACTTTTACGCAGAAAAACTTTCCTCAGAGAAGCCGGGCGTTGGACATACTGGAGTAGAAAACCCCTAATCCACGAACTTATTTTTCTATGACTTTTACACAGAAAAACTTTCCTCATTGAAACCAGGCTTTAGACATACTGGAGTAGGAAACCCTAAGCCCCGCCGAAGGCCGGCTACGCAGAAAAATTGTGTTCAGCAAAGCCACTATGACTTTTACACGCATTCACTTCAAATCAGCTATTATTTTCAACTAGTGCAAACTAGCAAATTAGCAAAATGTTAAGCCTTAGCATATACAGTATTTTGTAAACTACTGGATACCATGATATCTTTAATTAGAGCTTGAAGTGTTGGCTTTAATTAGAAGTCATTTATACCTACTTCATATATGCATTATATGAAATAACTAAATTTAATCCTGCAGTACTATCGTCTGAGTGGAATCCACCCATAAGGCTGATTTTGTTTTCCAAGAGTGATGTACATTAGCAAAATATCATTTAAAATAAATGAATTGCCAAACTTATAAAATTAAATTTTTTTTCTGTATTTTGTAGTTCATTATTTAAAAAAAAAATATTATTTGCATAATTGAATTTAACTGATATGAATGACAGATACTAATAAGAAGGGGTGGATTACACCCGATAGTACTGCACGGTTAAAAAAAAGTGATAGTTCAAAAACGAAAAATCATGAGTTGGGCGGCAATGAGTTAATATTGTTAATATTTGTTTTATATCAAATTAAAGGTCTATAAAACCGCTTTCTAATAACACCCATTTTGTTTTGCTCCGACCACACATGCCAAACATAAAAATTTATCAATTACATGAAATATCCAAATTTAGAGGCATATAACTCACATTGTTTTTTAAACTCACCTTTTTTTGCCCTAATTTCGGTTTTTTTTTCGAGCTATGAACGTAAACTATATTTGTTCCCTTTTATTCTTTTATTTTGGAAAACAAATTTTTAGATTACCTATTTCATGGTTTTATCAAGATTTTGCCAACATTTGAAATTTTGTTTCCCCAGTACTTGTCCGACACCTTTTTAACAGACGGACCTTCTGTCTAATGATGTGATCATTTTGGGATTTGGAAAGCACATGTTACCAACACTTGCACTACTTGCTAAAGTACCTTGCCAGTGGTGGTCTGTTTGTCTTTTTCTGTGTGGGTACTCTTTGTAATGAAAATTTATTTTCCCTCAATCCTTAAATAAAAAATATTCTTTTTTTAATTTTTTTATGTTTTCATGTATTTGAAAAAAATTATTTAGTTTTTTTACTGCAGTTTTTTCGGTTTTTTTTTTTATAATTATTCATAATTTTATAATTTATTTATAACAATAATAACTAAATTTGGTTTTATTTTCTTTTATTATTATTATTATTTTTGTTGTCTTTTTTATAAATATTTTTTTTTTTTTCATTCGTAGTCTGTGGTGTGGACAAAAATTGTTATTTTTTTGTCTTATTAATTAGTTTTTATTAAAAAATAAAAAAAATATTTAAATGGTATTAATGAATAAAATGCAAAGTTCTATTTTGTTTGAAACTGAACCAAAACAAATAAAAAATTATAAATAAATGAAGGAATTTATAAAAATATTTATTGAATTGTAGGATAAATTTGAGTATTTCTAAAAAAAAGTTACCAAAAACCACAGCTCTAATCTGATATTATTAAGAAAATATTGCATGATTGATATAATTTTTATTGTTAATAAAAATTATGATTTTTTCGACCTTTATTGTGCAATGAAAATGAAGTTATTCAAGTTCGAGGTCGTATTCTACATTTATTTACCAGAATATTGTCCTAGGACAATATTCTGGTAAATAAATGTAGAATACGACCTCGAACTTGAATAACTTCATTTTCATTGAAAATATTGGATGTTAATTAATTTGTTTTACAACAACAAATAACTGAATAAATATCTCAGTTTAGTTGTTTCCAAAATTTCTGAAAACTTTAATTGTGTGTCCCAATATGTAACAAGTAGGGTTTTTGTTCCGGCATTTCTTGGGACGGTATTTCCGGGAATCCCGCTCTTTTTTCAATTCCGAAAATTTTGTGCGGGATTTCCTGAGATGTTTTTTTTCCCCCATTAATTCATAGAATATGTAGCGATTATTGAAACTTGTGGATATTGAATTTGAAATTAAAATATCATTATTTGAGTTTTTAAATTTTCGAACGCATTTTTGTTCAAAAAAAAATTATTTGGAATTAAAAAACTATTAATATTTTCTTTTTTTTTAATTGGTATTTTTAAATTTTTTATTTCAATTAAATAAAATTAAACAATTTGAATTAATGAATTGTGATTGTTTTTGTAAAAATAAACAGACGAGTTCGCTTTAAAAATGTATGTAAAAGCACTCTATTCTTTTTTTTTCTTAAATTTCTAGATGTTTTTTTTTTTTGTCATCTGCATAGAACTAGTGGACCTAGAAATTTCGCAGTTTCCATTCATATTTTGAAGTGAAAATTAATATTTTGACTTTCCACTAATCTTTTTTGTATGTATTAAAAACAAATTATAATTTGTTAACTTAAAAACGTTTAAAACTTGTACGAAAAAATTAAAATATTAAAAATTAAAAACGTCAAACTTTTATGAAAATCAAAACGAGAAAATAAAGAAAAATGGCTTGAATTTTTTTAAAAATTTGATTTAACCGGGGTAAAAGTTTAAATCTTTTAAATGAAGCAACCCAATAAGGCGTTCTAAAAACTGCATAAAAATATGAATTAGTAGATACTGTAGTAACTTAAAAAAGTTCCAAAAATATTCGTCCAGTATTCCTAATTTTATCTTTATAAATAAAGTATTTTACAGTTCTCTTTTTTTATATGGCGTGTTTTGAAATAATAAATTTATTTTTGAAATAAAAGTCGAATTTTGGAAGCACTAATTATGTTGAATTTAATTAATATTAATTGAGCGGAAAATCCCGGGAGCCCGGGAAATTCGAAAAAATTCCCGCTGTCCCGGGAAACAAAAAACCCTAGTAACACGGTATCTATTTCACAGAGTTGTTCGTAATCTAATTTTTTGCATTACCATAATACTATTAGAGAGATTTTCATAAATAATTTAACTTCCCATATTACTCCGTGATCACCTGGAGAAACGGAGAGAAACTGATCAGTTGAAAATTACATATACCACTTCGTATTGTTTCTATTTACTAACATAGTGGCGAACCACTAGATTTAAATGAATCTTGGATATATTGTAGGGAACTTATATTATTTAGCTGTGCAATCTCAACTTAAGGGGTTAAAAAGTGTATCTTAAAATTTTCCAATTTTAGATTTTGTTTAATTTATTTCTTATAAAAATTAATAAACCGAAGGCAACTTCGATATATAGGAAAAGTATTTCAAAGCTCATTTACCGGTATACAAAATATATCCAAGCATTTTTGTTAGTTTTGTTTTGAGTTCAAATTAACATATAGGTCCATTCTATAAGAATGGATTCATGTCATCCAATTTACACAAAATTTTAACAAGCATTCTCCTGGAACTTATATTAACATTTGTCTTTCTAGCTTTTTCCAAATTCGTTATAGTTCGCATTTTATCGCAATTTATATTTGGGACTTTTTAGTAAAATGCTTTGTGCTCAAAACACCATGGGTCTCATGCATAAAACGTGAGCTTGAGCTCGGACTCGATTTTTTGAGTAAAAGGTACTTGTCGTATGCATAATAAAATTTGATGCATTTGCTTTTACTCACTGCTCACGTTTGATCTCGTCTTGCTCAGTTTGAACTAAGTTCGATGAGCTTGTGCTCATTTTCATATGCATAAAAACAAGCTTTTGCTTTCTTTCGTGAGCTCTTGCTCGAATTTTGTTGAGCATGCCTTATAGTTGACTCGCGTACACTAAAAAGGAATCATGGCTGAATATTTTGTGCCACAAAGAAATACAAAATCGTGTCAACAGCGTAAAACAAATTTAGCAAGTGAGGATATATAATTATATAATTAATAATAAAATGATAAATACATAGGTTTGATGATTGTAGCATCTGCTGGTTGGCTAATTATTTTTTTGAGGATTCAGAAGAAACACGTTGTGCTGCCCTCAGCTACATTGATAAAATTCGACTCTATTTAAGATTTTGTGCAAATCCTGGATTCCAAAATGGTATAGCCACAGATATTAGAGTCCATCAATCAACTGTGTCGCGAACTATTGCGGAAGTTGCGAAACTTATATCTGCCAAAGCAAGCGAGTGGATATAATTCCCGAAAGATGCAGATGAAATGAAAGATGCTCAAATGAAATGGCAATTAAATTATTTCTTTCCATTTGCAATTGATTGTACTCATATAAAAATTAAAAAACCCACAAATCAAAGCGATGAGTATATTTGTAGAAAAGGCTTCCACTCTATAAATGTGCAGGCAACTTGTGATGGAAAAGAACTTGTTGCTTCATTTACACATGTTTCTATTGTTTGTTTTTTTTTATTTTTAATGCTTGGTAATTGACTTTTTTCTAGTAAATATTTATTTTGTTTTATTTTTTCCACTAAAAATTCAGTTTCTATTTTATTATTATTATTTGATTGTACTTCTACTTCACTTTCACGACATGTTTGCAATTAGACGTTTGATCTCCCTTTGCTCAAGTAATTGCAATTGTTTTGAACTCATTTTTATGCATACGAAATTGAGTAAAAGCTGTTGCTGTTTGCTCGAACTCGACTTACGAGCAATTGCTCACCTGACTCAACTCAGCGCTTTTACTCGTTTTTATGCATGAGACCCCATATCTCGTGAACGCATCATTGAATTTCTATGAACTTAGTCTCATAATAAAGTATTTATAACCTTATCGAAAAGTGTTTGAGGAAAAGTAAATCGATTTAGAAAAAAGAAAAAAAAAATTAAAAATATCCTTGAATTGGGTATCATGATTTTTTTTTTATTTTTTGTTCAGAGTTTTCTTTACATGTTATCTACAAACACTTAACATCTTCTGTTGTCTTAACAGAATTTCATCCAACGGAATTGATTTGGTAGCTGCAACCAGAAAATTCTGTTGTCACAATTGAATTCGGTTACTGTAACCGAATTGGGGGTTGTCTCAACTGAATTCGGCTAGAAATATAATTTTAGCTGGTTAAGAAATAATATTAAGAAATTGCCAGAACTAAAACCAAAAAGAAAATAATATATTATTAATAATAATAATTCAAAAAACATAACAAAAGAAAGAGTTAAGAAAAAAATAAAACTAAGAAAATGATAAGGGAAAAATCAGTCAAGTACATAAAAAAATTTATCTTCGTTCGATTATTCTGAGTCATAAGGGACACAGATGAAAAAGCAAGCAGTTATGTTTGCATAATTCACGTGAACGGCCGTTTTGCATTTGTTATCGGTTACGGAACCGTTATAATTTAATTTTGTGAACATACCGTAACAGAAAAAATAAAAAATAATAAAAAATATGCAGACATTTATATCTAACAAAATTTGACGTGTGACAAGAAAGGTACGTTTGATTAATTTGACTTTCTTTCTAACTTTTGCAAATCTCTTTAGCTATGTTGTTGTTCTTTTGATATATTTTAAATTAATTAAAAAAACTGACATTTACAAAATATTATACTAACACAACATAAATAATCTCTAACGTTGCTTAAATTGCTTTTTATATTTCACTCAAAGTACTCTTAAAACTTCACCCCAAATTAAAAATATTCTCAAAAATTCGTATAATTCAAACTATTTGCTATAAAAATAGCACAACCAGTAAAAAAATAGTAATTTTTTTTTTAAACAACAACACACAGTAATTTAAAAATATATAAAAAGGCATTAATTTCGGAATATAATTTTATAATTCAGCTACATTACCACACTTCCCCAAACTCCCCTGCACATAAATAATTAAGAGCGAAAAATAATATTTTTCATCCATCACGCAAGTGATTACTGGTGATTGATTACTAGATTGATTGATTAGTAGACATTGTACACGATTAGTTAAATCAATTAAAATTTTTATTGATTCAATATTAATTCAACAAGAAATTTTATTTTGATCAATTCTTTTATTATGTATTTTAGGTTAATAATTTTTCGGTGTTACAACTGGAATAGGGATTGGAATTTTGACTTTAAATTTTAGGCCAGTTACGCATTGTAGTTGAAATTTTTTTTAGTTAGTTAGTAGTTACTTTAACAAAATGCTTTGTACTTTTAAGGGATATACCCTTGACGGCTTTTTAACTGCATATTCCTGTGTTTTGACTATTATATTCAGTAGATTCTATCTACAAAAGGGTTTAAAAACCAATATCTTAGAACTTAAGATTAAATTGATTCTATATTACAGACATATTGACTAAAAATACTCAAAAATGACTGCCCTAACTTTAACAATTTTCGAACTGTATCTGTTTATTTTTTTAATTATTCCATAAAGTTTTTAAATAGTAATTGAATTTTGTTTTAAATAATAATAAAAAAAAGATATTACGTTAAGGTCCAGTTTTAAAAAATATTTTACAAAATAAAACCTGTAATGATCTTTTTGGTTTTTAATAACTTTAAGAAAATTTTTTAATTTGATTAAAGAATTTTTAGCGTTTATTTTGTAAATGGGGTTTCTTTTGTTTTTGTTGTATTTTTTGTATTTTTTGGTAAACAATCGTTTGGTATTTTTGTTTATTTAATAGAAATAAATTATTATTTTTTTATGTTCTTTATAAATTGTTTAACTACTTTTTTTATGTTTTTGTAATAATACGTATTTACAAATCTTAGCTTCAACAAAGAAAAAAATTACGCGTTTTTTTCAATTTCAAAAAATGTTTTTTTTTTAAGCGGTTTTTTTTTATAAGATTGATGTTTTGTTGGTAATAAAAAAGTTTTTTTTTGTTTATTTTAAGTTTTAAATGTATATATTTTTGTTATTTATATTGAATTAATTTACTTTTTATTATTATTATTATTATTAAATGCCAAATTATAGTTTTATGTTTTTTCTTAATTATACATATTGAGGGGGGATTTAATTTTGTAATGTTTTATTAAAAAAAAAATTAACATATAAAATTATAAATTTAAAATAAAAAACGAGTAATTTACAATTTGTAAAAGTTGGCTGTTAATTTTTATTTTAATGTTAGCGTGTTTTTTTACTTAAATTTTAAATTCTTTTAATGTTAAGAAGTAATGAATATTTTTTTTTTTTTTTAAGGTATAATAAAAATTTTTTTGTTTGAAGGCAGGTGTTAATATTGTTATTTTTTTTTATAAATACAGTTCATTTTTTTTTATTTTTATAGTAATTATAATTTAATAATTTTATTATTTCTTTTTAATATTTCCTATTTTTTATTTATATTATATTACGTTTTTTTTTTTTGTTTTTCAAAATTTAACTAATTTTTAAGATTTATTTTTTGGGGATTTTTTCGATTTTTTTTATAATATTTTTTTTTTTTTGTTTATAGAAAACATTGTTTGTATAAACCGGCTAGTTTAGTTTACTTTAAGATATATTTTACAAATTATTTATTTAATATTGATTTAATTTAGAGGCATTATAAAGTATATTAATTTCTGTTTTTATTTTTAGGGGTTTTTGGTTATTTACAATATTAAATGAAATTATTTGAAATTGTTATAAAAATCTATAGATCTCTAAATTACGTTTATTGAAATTTGTTTATAATTTTTTTGTTTTTTTTTTTTGTACAAAAAACATTAAATAAATATGTATAAAAATTAAAATTTTTTAACAAGATCTTATAAATTTTTAGTAATAACTCTTGTTTACAAACTAACAACAAATCTTTTTGGGCACACAAAGTGTTTTTATTATTTATTTATTAGATTTTGAACTGTTAAACTCGAAAAAGACAAATATTTTTTGCGGTAATTTTCAGTTTTTTCAGAAAGTTTAGCTATGAAGTTTATATTTTGAATAAGAAATAAATAAACTGGTCATAAACACTTAAAAGTTTTAATTGTATCGATCTTTCTTTATAGAGGAAAATATAGCCTAAAGAATTTTAGCCCATAGTTGATCATACATGGTCATATATGTACTCATATATGAATAAAATCTTTCATTTGATCCAATATATTTATATAAAGTACAATTTATGACCCTTTACAAAGCGTCCGCCATCTAACCTTTTTTTTCAACTAGTGCTTATTTCGTGAATGGTAACACTTAGCTCATGTCTGATTTGACAGATAATTAGTTTTATCCTTCCGCTGAACGAATATGGTTGTGTATACGCTTGAACAACGCTGGGAAATATTGCGACATTACTTTGAAAATCATGGTAATGAGCAAGGATTGGCCGTTACAGTCAATGGCGATCGTTATCGGGCCATGTTGAACGAATTTTTGTTCACAAAAATTGAAAAGGAGGATATTGGCAACATTTGGTTTCAACAGGACGGCCTTACGTGCCACACAGCTAAAGCTACAGTCGATGTTTCGCGCCCTGTTTTTGAAGATCGCATTATCAGCCGCAGAGCTGATGTCGTTTGGCCACCTCGGAGCTGCGATTTGACACCGTTGGACTATTATTTGTGGAGTGCCGTCAAAGATAAGTGTTACGCCAACAAGCCAGAGACAATTGACGCTTTAAAGGACAATATTCGTGAAGCCATTGGTGAAATACAGCTGCACACAATCGATAATGTGCTCAAAAATTGGACCGATCGTGTGGGCTACTGCATGGCCAGCTGAGGCAGCCATTTAAATGAAATTATTTTCCATTATTAACGGGAAGGATTTTACTTTCAAATAAGAAAAGAAATTTGAGAAAATATTCAGTAGTTTTTTTTATAGCATTTTCAAAAAAAAAAAGAAGTTATTTGGCGGACCCTTTATTATGATATATGGCCATATATATTTAGATCTTAAATATGTTTACTTCATTTCATACTATCACCTGTTTACAATAAGAGACTTTATAACATTAAAACACACTTTGTTAGATCTAGTGCCCAACAATTATTGTAAACTAGTGTAATTTCAAATACTATCATTTAATTTATTATTATATTTTTTTTTTTAATTTTGTTATTAATATCTAAACGTATTGTAATAAATTTTAAAGTAATGCTAATTTTTTAATATTTTACATATTTTCGTGGTTTATATTTATTAAATTTCCTAGTTTTTTTCTTTTCTTATTATTTATTTAAGAGTAAATATTTATAACTCGTAATCCAAGGAACAGGTCAAGCTTATAGGTGTTTATATGTTTTTTGGGGGGATAAAATTGAGAGAAAATGTTAAAAACGGATGCCGTAAATTTGATTAAAGAATGCTTTTTTGTTCTTTTTGTATAAATTGTAGGTGTAGGTGTATTTGTGTCAATGTTAATGTTGTCAATGTTAATGTTAATGTGTGTCAAATTTTTTGTTATAATGTCAATACGCAATGAAAAACATCTTAGAATTATATCGCTATATAAATAAAATAATATGATTATATTTTCAGGAATTTTTTGTTACAGGAGTTTTATTTTAGTGAATTTACTTTTTGGCAGTAATAACTATAAAAAAGTTTTATGTTACAGATGCTTTTTTTTGTTTTCTATATCAAAAATTTTCGAGGTTTTTATTTTACAAAATATTTACAATTCTATGAAAACTAATATGGAAATTATACTCACAAAATTCAGATTTTTAAGACAACAACAGATTTGTAAAAAAAAAAAAATGTTTGACTTTGATTCACTCTATGATTTATAATAATTTAATATTGCTGCGCCATCCGTTTACATACGAAAAATAAAAAAATTTTCACGAAAGTACCAAAATTTAGTTTATACATTGGAATAGTCCAGACTCTATCAATATTAGTCACATGTTTTACTCTTTTATGAAAATTACTCTAAAGTCATTAAAAGATTTTTATAAACAGTTTCCTCAGAACAATATTGCACACAAAGACAAATTTAGCTATTTGCCAACTGAAATTCGGTTACTGTGATTCAAATTCAGATATTTCGTATTTCAGTTGTTTGGCACAACCTAACATAACACCAACCTAATTGAACAGAATTTGTAGTTGCAACTCCCAAAATATTCAAAAATCTAGTGTAAATATCGTTGTACTAACTAAATTTAAAGGTTGTTACGATTAAAATGCACTTTTCAATTCGGTTGGCACTTTATTTCTTTGTGTGTGTAAAAGGTTTCGGAATAAGATTTTTAAAATCTTCTCCTTAGGTTTTTTTTATTTAGAAAACTACTTCTTTCGAAACTGAAATTCTGAAGATATCAGTTGGAATTCAAACTATATTAATTGGAATTCAGAATACAACATTTCAAATTTGGATTTTAAGCAAAGAAGTCGGTATTTATTTTTTGTTTTAAGATTTGAAATCATGAAAATATAAATTATAAAACATTTAATATTCAAAAAACCACAAACGGAAAATTATAGAATATATCATTATAAACTCCAAAAAACCAACAAAGTTTAAAAAATAAATTTATATTCACAGTATTTTATATGCACAGAACTAAATTAGTTCATAAATAGTATGAATAACTTTCATTGAATTCAGTTATATATGCATGAACAAATTTATATTATAATGTACGAACTAATACTTCATTTTTCATTTCCAAAATATTAAAAAAAAAATCAGATCAGTTTAAAAACAATTGTCAGATATTTTCTTTTATTTTGATTTGAACAATAATAAGTTTATGGAAGAATTGCAAAAAAAAGGTACGTCCAATATTGTATTTACACCCCAAGATTTATAAAATAACATTTTTTTTGTACTATTTGAGATAATAATTTCCAGATGTTATAAGAAACGGAATAACCATAATTTTGTACAACGTCTATTATCCCAGTAATTTTAATCAAGCCCGTAGATTTTCCTCAAATCAACATGTAACTAGTGGCGTGCTTAACTTGTTTAAGATACACTACCAGAATGTTATGTTATTTAATCTTTCTTTATATTGTATTATGTATTTTCTGTGCGATTAATTTCAATAAACAGGTAAATAATCTTCATCTATGGACCCAAATAAGTATTTTTGTTAAAAAGGCCGCAATTCGTATAAAAAACAAATAAAAAATATTATTTTAAAAAATAAGTTTCATACATTTTATTAAAAAGAAAAATTTTAATATTGGATTTATACATATTAAGCTATGTACAGACGGTTGTCAGATCTTACAATATTGTAAGATCTGGCAATGTGTTGGCAATGTATTGACAATGAAACATGTTTAGCAAATGGTAAATTGTCAGTTCAGACAATTGTAAGAAAACCTTTCAATATCATTGTCAGACAATTGTCAAACAATAAATTTATCTGCCAACGAAAATTGTCAGTTCACACGGTTGTCAAATTCTTTTATGGCAAAAACTGCCATATCTGTTGTTAGACATTGCCAGAACTAATTAATTGATGATTTCAGTACAATTTCATTGATATTAATTGTAATGAAATTATTTTCATTACCATTTGTTTAATTAATGATAATGAATTTCATTGATTTGATTTCATTGACTAATGGTAATGATTTAAAATTTCATTACCTTTAGTAATGAATTAATTAAAGGAAGAAAATTGCAATTGACTGAATTCAAATATCCTAGGTTTAGGAAATATTCCGAAAGATTAATTTTTTATGAAAAAACAATTATTTTTTTACCCAAAAAAGTACGTGAAAATAAAAATTTAATCACTCAGATAATGGATTGGAACATTGGTCCAAAATTGAACGATATGGAATGAAACGGGGAACGATTGGAATCGGAGAACTATACACAATTGTGTTGTCGAACGTGAAAATAAAAATTTAATCATTCCGATAACAGAATGGAACATTGGTCCAAAATAGAACGATATGGAATGAAACGGGGAATGATTGGAATCGGAACACTGTACACATTTGTGTAATCGGTATAGAATTTTTGATTACGGTGTACAAAAATGTTGTCCATTTTGCGATATCATGCTTAGTTTTCGAGATACAAGCCATTTTACAAAATGGCGATATTTTAAAATGTCCAGTATCTCCAAAACTAAGCGAGATAGACCAAAACATAAATAGGCTAGGTCCGAGAGAGATCCCGAGTGATCAATTTTTTAAAAAACAGTTAGTTTTTCGATGCCCATTTTCCTTTGCAATCGTTCACACTTATCTGGATGGCATCTGCGACCTCTTGCCATAGAAACATTTCTGTGACAATACTGCCATTGTCAGATGCATTAATTTAAACACATCTGCCAATAAAAAATTGTTTACAATGTCTTGCAGTTATCTGACAATGGCAACGTAGGGTGTTCACACGAATGTCAGATGTCTGACAATATTATTGTCTTACAATGTACAGACAATGCTTTTTCTGACAATGTTGCAAGACAAAAGTTGTAAGTTCACACTATTGTTAGACATTTTCTGTACATTTTTCTGACAATATTGTAAGATCTGACAACCGTCTGTACATAGCTTTAGGAAATAATTCATCCCAGGTCTGAATTATTTTTGTCTGTGTGACATTCGGAACATTGCAATCAAAAAAAAAAAAACTGGATTGCAATTATAGTTTTTGTTTTATGATTCATATTTTTAATTAATATTTTCTGAATTTCTATTCATATATAGTAAGAGATCCATGACACATAGGCACCGATCCTGCGGGTGGAAAAGTGTGAAAATTCCTGACCCCAAAATAAAAATATTCAACATAGGGAATAGAAAAGTAAGTAAGTGATATTCCAACTTCCCACCCCTAAACATTTTTCTCGATCCGTAACTGATGAGATATCAGAAAGGAATTGGGCAAGGATCTGTAAATTCTATTTAATTTTTTTCAGTTCCATATTCCAGTTAAAAAAAAAATAAATAAAATTGTGAAATAGAGACGGAGGAGATTAGAAAAATAAACAAAAATCTAAAAATAGAATATTTGTGTTGTTAGTGTTGTCACTTCTAAGTATAATATACAATAACAGAAAAAGCTAAAAGGAGAGAAAACTGCAATTTAGCTGCGTTAGATTCGAATACAAACTTGGGTGTGATGCTAAACGGTCATGACTTGGTATTGTTACGTTTGTAATGTAAGATGAGCGCAGGTTTGATTCTTACAGCCGCAGGTTGTTGAAAAATTTATCATATAGAGACAATCTGACAATTATAAGACACAAATAATAATACAATTTAAATGGAAAATCACTGATGAGCCTGTCCACAAAAAAAAAAGGCAGAAACTAGTCTAGTCTGATTTAAAAATTAATAGTGATTATAATTTTTTAGAGAAAAACGTTTATTCTTCTTCTTAACCTCAACATTTCTAAAAAAAAAAAAAAAATCAGAATTATTTTACAAAAATATGTAAATTTGAAAGTCAATATATTGCAAAGTTGTCATCGGATTTTTCTTATTCAAAAAGCATACACTTCCTTCGATTGTCCGTTTTTACACTAATGCACTAAAAGGAACCATATTCTAACAAAAATAGTTTTCTTACACAAATGCAATATTTTGGTGCATTTTAGCAAAATGCTTCCCCTTAAAAATTTACAAAAATCGATAATGAAACATATTTTACGTAGTTATAACGGAATTTTGCTTTTTTTGTGTTGCGAATTTCTTAAAATTTTTAAGATTTTTTTTTTTAACATTCTTATTAGTTGATTAGTGTGGAAGAGTGGAATAATACAAAACGAGTGCTTTCTAAGAGATAGAAATGCGATTACATCTTTTAAATATATGACTCTTCATAGTTACGTGCTTTTGAGATTTTTATTTAAATTAAAAATTTAAAATTCACAAGTTTTTGAAAATTTGAAAAATAAAAATCGAATACGTTTTTTTTTTGCTTTATAAAAGAAAAGTGAAAAGTTTTGTAGTTTATTATTAAAGAGAATTTTTTTGCGGCAAAAAAAATAAAGGCGATCCAATATGTAAGATGATGTTTTTAAAAGTTCATCGGATGCAATGAAATATTTTTTTCGGAAAGTTTTTTTTTTTTAAATCAGTTTTTAATAATTTAAAATGTTGGATTCAATATTGCGGATCATTTTGTTTTTAAAGTGGTCAGTTTCGTTGAGAATTATTTATGGGATTGCATCCGATTATTTGCAGACCCTCAACAGCATAAAAAAATAATCCGCCATTTTGAATTATAAAAATATAATTTTAAATTCGTAATCAACAAGCTCCAAGATTTCCAAAAAAATAGCCGATCACTTTAAAATAAAACTATATACCATTTTGAATTTTTTAAATGCGCTATTATCTTTCGCCATTTTGAATGTTCAAAATTTTCAATTCAGCGAGGTCCTAAACTTTCCGAGAAAATATTTGAGCTGAAACCGATCTAAGGAAACCAATCAGTACATAGAGAAAAATTATTTTTGTCGGAATATTCTGAGTCACAATGAACACAGGTGAAATAAGTAGCTGTTTTGTTTGCTCAGTTTAAGTAAGGAACCATCTTGCATGTGTTGCAGTTTACGGTATTCATAAAATTTAATTTTATAATAAAATTTAATTTTATAATAATTAGGGTCTTGCTTTAAAGACGCCTGTTTAGTTGCAAAATGTTTCTTAGTGGCTTATTATAAAAATGTGCATAGGAATAAGTATACTGCCCTCTTTCTTATTTCGATATTCTTTATTGCTTCTACCGATTCACTTTTGTCTATGAGAGGCTTTCTTGTTTTTTATGTATTTCCGCGGCATGTCTAGGATGACCTTATTTTCTGACATTAAATCAGTAATTTTGTGACGGTTTCTAAATAACACAGCCACATTAAGGGGAATATATCAAAATTTAATAAAAAAAATATTTCGGGTCAGAAATTTTTAAATCATTAAAAACTAATTTAAATTATTTTATCTTTTGGAAAACATATATCCAAAACGATTTTTTAAAATCCGGAAAACTGTGGCAGCCCTAAAGCCTTGAATTATCGCAAAATTTTGGGTTGGAACATCATTCAAAATGACATAACTTTTGTTGTGTGAAAGATATTAAATTTTTTTTGTTGCATAGGAATAGTGAAAATCTTGGTTCAGAAATTTTATAAAAAAATATATAAAAAAAACTTTTTTTAAATATTTTTTTATAAAAAACAAAATCAAAATAATTTGTTAACAAAAAATTCCCCATGACTTTTTTTTAATATTTTTTATAGACATAGCTAAACATGTATTCTAAACACACTGGAAATTTCAGAATGGGGATACATAGTGTGTAGTATAACTCTCAAAGTATTTTTTATTTAAAATTATTTGAATGAAAATGAGTCTAAGTAACTGAAGTCAAAATATTGTTTGGTATACCGTTGGGCGCCATAAATTAAATTTCATTTGAGAAGTTAAACAATTACAAACATAGAACTCATCATCAAATAAATTGTATTTCGTTTACAAATAGTTTTTAGTACAAACAATAATCCTCTTCGTTAATTTTTTTGTTAATTTATCAATTTCTGTTTTGTACAACTACCACCATTTTTCTCAATTACAAAAACCAGTTAATAAGTATTATAAAATTTTGATAAATTATGTATAGATTTTTATTTCTATTTTTTTATTTTTTTTTACCTACCATTAGGTCTACAGAGGGTCTATTCCTAATATTGGGGGGGGGGGGGGGTCTATTTACGATTTCGTATGTAATTTATTTTTTGTGCGCTCTCGTCGTAAAAATTTTATTTATTTTTTTTTTATATTTTATATGAAGTAATGACCTGTATGATATTCATTTTAGTTTTATGTATTGTTAAATTTATTTACAAAATTAAAGCAAAAAAATTAAAAAATTTATTTAGTGGATGTTATGATTTAGCAGTCCTTGGAGACATTTTCTTATTTTTTTATGTTATTTGGTTTGATAAATTCCTAATTTATGATGACGACAATTATTATTTCTTTTGAGATTTAAGTTTTGGTTGTTTATAAATTTTTTCAATTAGTATTGCGATCGCTTTCACTTTAACTTGTTCTCCTCCGGTCTATAGTCCAATTATTTTTACATTTTTTCAAATAATTTTTGTGTATGTAATGTATATGATTTCTATGTTTTATTATATATATTTAAAATATATATATATTTAATTTATCTAACTACGCTGTGTTGTCTGTTATTTTGTTTAATATGATGAGTATAAATTTATAAATTTTTATAATGTTTGTTTCATATTTTGGATTGATTATTTTGTTTGCGGTTTTGTATTATTGTTATTTGTTTTTGTATAGTATGATGTTATTTTTCAATGTAAATTTTTTCTAACTAATATTTTTGTCTAATTAAATAAAATACAAATAATAACATAATACCAAATTAAGCACATTTCTTAATTATAGTATATTAAAGAAATTATTTTTAACATTTTTATAACAGTTTCGAAAGGCAAACACTTGATTTTTTTTAAGATAATATACTTATAAAAAATTCTATAAAATATTCTTATTTACACGAAAATAATTTGTTAAGTAACATTTGTAAACTATGTTCGATAATATATTTTGATCACAAACACTTTGAAATAACAATACATTAACAAATGTACACTTATGTACTTTTAAGTTATTCATTCAGCCTAAAAAATTCTCACATTGACGAACTAATATGGGATGTGTCTTGAAAGTGGCGCGCAGATCTCAGTGATAACACTAGTTACCGAATATAAAAAAAAAAATTGTGCTCCATACATGCGACTATATTTTTATTCTTTATTTAGGGCTTTCAAGGTATTTGTAATGAAATTTCAACAAATTTTGCGTAGCTGATTAAATAATGCTATCAAGGTTAGGTTTTGACTTTTTGTGTCGGATAGCCACATGCGTTCTTATATGAAGATGTGGTACACTTAAAAAAATAAGTTAGTAGAAAAGTTAGTAAAACGTCTTGTAAATCAGGTATACTATTTTTTAGCAAAATTTTTTGCTAAAATCATGTTTTCAGCTAAAATGTTTGTTATACTTATTCAGCACTTAACTATTTTATACTAATGCTTTACTAATATACTAATGTTTTACTAATTAATTTTGCTAAAAAAAAATTGTGCTGATAAGCACATTAATAGTGTGGACGACAACCAGATTGAAAGATATACGCAGAATGAAGTAGATGTCGCGGCATGTCAAGATGTAGTAGAGAAGAGGAAAATGATACTAAAAAGTACAACTCTAATAAGACATATAAAAAAATCAACCATGGAAGTTTTTGTATCTGTTTTTCATACATAAAACAAAATTGAGGATTAAAACAACTTAAATTTTGCGTTGTCACCGGCTTGTGAAAATAATTGTGTATTAATTAAATAAAAGACAAAATAAAATATTTATTTATTTAAACTAAATGTTTATAGATTAATAATCTAGGGTGGTCAAATTGCAAACAAACATATACAGACATGTAGACAGAGTAAAGCGAAAGACAAACCAACATCTCAGGTAGATTTTTATGATTCCTTTTTCTTATTGCAAAAAAGGGTTGTTTTTTTCGTTTCGTTTGTTTTTGTTTATTTTTTCGTTTCGTTTCTATAATTATCTTCGGCAGTTGCGCCCTTTAAAAGATAGCATCATTTAGACAACCATTGATGTAAGTAATTGAAAGAAAATTTTTGTTATGTTATATATATTTATTTCTATATATTTTCAGATATTAAATTAATTCATGTCGTCAATGTGGGAAAATGAAAATTTTTATATTTCGTTATTATAGTAAATTATTTTTAAAAGAATCACAAAAATATGTTTTATGATTTTCAGCAAATAAATTAACTAAATTACAATTTTTCTACAAATTTTTTGCGTTTTTTTAAGTCTACTTAAATTCAGCAAAAAATTTATTAATTTTTAGCAAGGCTTTTTTATTTCTAATCTACTAAATGTTAGCAAAACTTTTGCTGAATCTACTAATTTTGTTGTCAGCAAAAGATTTTGCTGAAATTAGCAATTTTTTTGCAAGCAGCCGCCTGACTAAAATTTTGCTGACTCAGCAAAATTTTTTGCTGACTTTACAATTTTTTTTTTTTGAGAGTATATATCCTCAGTGTATTGAAGCAAGGAAGAGTACTAAATTTGAGGATAAACATTGGACAGAATCAATAATGTAGTAAAAAGATACACACAAAAAATTATCAACCTAAAATATCTAATTAAAGATTTGATTTGAATTTAATTTGTTTCTAAACAAATATTTAATTGAATCAATTAATATTTTAATTGACTTTTAAATATATAAGTACATATTTTATTTTAGACGCAATTATCATATTATTTTTTCATATACTGTATGCATAAATAGAAAATTGTCAGTATGAAATACCTTTGAAGTTAACAAACAAAACAAGCACACACACAAACAGACTCAGCATTGCAAAAAAACACACATACCAACATATAGATCACACACTTTTTTTGTGAGTATCATATTTTTTTTTTTTGTAGAAGTTATTTATAACTTTTTTTTCTTCTTAATTTTAATAAAAGGCTTAATTGATTGTATCATTGCCGTGATAGGTGCAAAATCAATTAAAATATTAATTGATTCAATAATTTTTTTAATTGAAACCCGTTTTTAGTTTTTTTCTGTGTATAAGCAAATATCAGCAAAAAACGGACGTGACAAAGTTATTGTCGTGTCCATTACTCGCTCATATTTTCTTATAACTATTTACTACATTATTGATTCTGCCCAATGTTTATGCTTAAATTTAGTACTCTTCCTTGCTTTAATACACTGAGGATATATACCACATCTTCATATTCCTTTATTGTTTTTGGCTCAACTGAATGTGTGCGAATGTCGCGTCCGTCGCCCAGGAATTGCCCGTATGCTATTTTAAAACTGGAAGAAATGGCAGAAGGAAATAACCATATGAGAAAGTAAAATAATATATTTTGACCAAACATATACCAACCCCTGGTAAAATTTTATTATAGAGCCTAATAAAATTATGTCTCACTTGGTAAGTTCTCATATATAAGCACATACAAATTGATCCGAAAAATGGGTCATCTTATTAGATATAATTTGATACAATTTTATCCGGGACATTAATTTATATCTAATTAGATATAAATATATCTGACTTTATAGAATTTTAGCCGATAGTAGGCATGCTTTTTGTAACTTGAAGGTATGCTTAAGTTTAGAATGAAATCAAATCAACAAACTAACGAAATGATTAAGAATTATCAAGAACAAATTTAGTGTTTTAAAAGTATATAATTATAAAATGTACACATTTTCTTATTTCAAATTATATAAAATAAAACACTTCCAAACGAGTTCATTATAAACTTAATGTGGTTATATGTGAAGCCATATTTAATAAAGTCTTAACTTGCACATAACTTAATTTGATATTGAACTTTACCAAAATATGTATAGGATTATATATATTGCTATATAAAATTATAAGGAAAATATTGAGCATATTTATTTGTATGTAATGATATTAGCCGTAATGTGATTTGATTCAAAGTAATATATGACTTAATCATATTATTTTTATATGAATAGATATATCTAATTTTACCCAGGACGCCACAAAAATCTAATTAAAAATCTTTAAACAGAGCCCCAATCCTAACATTAAAGTTTTCAATAGCTCTCAATAAAGTTCTTTAAAACTGACTCAAAATTGAGGTCAGCGGCAAAATTTGTTTGACATTAAATAACTGCACCGTATTGTTTTTTAGAAAAAGTAAAATTTACTTTAAGAGTATTAAAAAAAAAAAAACAACAACGCTTTTCGTTATATAGCACTAGGTCTAAACATGTTTACACAGAAAAAAATTAAGCTATTTGCCAACTGAAATTCGGTTACTACGACTCAAATTCGGTTATTATGAATTTTAGACGGCTGACACTACTTTAAATTAGTTTTCACAACAAAATTCGGTATTTCAACTGAATTTTATTTGTAAAACCCAACATATTCAGAAATCTGAAGTAAAGATCGTTGTACTACTAACTAAATTTATAAGTTTTTACCATTAATATACACTTTTCAATACGGTTGGCACTTTATTTCTCTGTGTGTACATTTAATCGAAAATGCATTGAATAACTGAAATATTCGGACATGCGCGAACATATTTTATATAACAGTGGATTCGTCTCTAAACCATCTTTCATTTAATACCCAATGTGCCTTAAATTTTTTTTTTATCCTTTACAACATATCCAAGTTTTATTCAAATCTGCGGATTCACCTCGAAAGTGACAATAGACACAGACTAAGATGGCTTTTATTTTTTCTCAATTTAAGTGACAAGCCCTATTGCATGTGTTGCAGTTCACGGAATTTTGTTTAAACCGCGAATGTGCCTCTGTGGAGAACAAATTGATAAAGAGACGAAAAATATTATCCGATTGATTTTAGTATTCACACACAGAAAAAACAGATTCATTATGACAACCGAATTTTAGTGCCAGCCAATTGATTTGGCTGCAGCAACCGAATTATTTGGAATACATTTATTCCTGAGGTAATTGAAATTTTATGCTTCAACCGAAGTTTTATTATATGAACCGAATTTATGTAGCCACAAATAAAAATAATAATGTCTGCAACCGAACCATATAAATACAGTATAAATAATAACAGTTATTCTAGTATCTATCTTGCAAATAAGATATGACCCAGCAATTGTTTAAACTGCTCATGTGCGATTCATCCCAATTCTTCGGTTGTCACAATCAAATGTATTCCTGAGGTAATTGAAATGTTATGCTTTAGCCGATAGTTTCTTGTATTAACCGAATTTCTGTTACCACAAACAAAAATAATGAAGGCTGCAACCAAACCGTCAAAAAATTGGTAGTCACAATGAATATGTTTTCTGTGTCCATATAATAACAGTTATGCAAATATCTATCATTAAAATAAGATATGACCCGGTTATTGTTTAATCCGCGCATGTGCGTTTCAATTTTAAATTAATTTTTTCTAAACTTTGGCCATTCTTTCTGCAAAATCAGATGTGTTGGAATAATTTTGAAATTTTGGACTTTGCGCGTAGTAACCTTTCACTCGAGAGCGTGTGGTCGCATCATAGAAAAACCCAAAAATTTTATATGCGAAAATGTTTGCGGTTTTTAGTTTATAACTCTTTTAGAACTAAAAAAAATGTATTCCCTGAAAACACATTATTTCTTTTTAATATATTGTAAATAAGCTGATATAGAAAAAATGTCGTGTCACTGATACAAAATTTTTCATTTATAAAATCTTAAATCGTACGGTTGCGTACGATTTTCTCATATACTAATAAATAGACCGTCTTGAACCCACGACATCCAGACTGTTGGCTATTACTATTTTTGAAGAGTCTTCAGAAATTTAACCAGTTTGACTAATTTTATGAACTTTCTACAAAAATTTCTCAACCCCATTACAAAATTCGTTATATTACGGAATTTAATATGAATGTTCTCTGAAAAGATCTTTAAAAAGTTGACTTCGTTTGCCACAGATACGAATTATATAGTAAAATTAAATAATTAGTATTGATATTGAATAAATTTTGTTCCTTATTGTATCTGATCAGTGTTTGCCTTCGTTCGACTCTTGTGTTGAGATCATTATTTAATATATTTTTAAAACAATAACTACAGGAATCTATATGTTTCATAACAAGCAAGAGCGAGAGAGAGGGAGAGAGAGAGAGAGTAATATTATATACTGTACTCTTATATTGAATATAACAATTTTTAATTTTCTTAACACAAAATAAAAACCGAACGAGATCCATGAGTTCATGAGTTATATGAGTTTAGAATACTAGATCATAACTACTGATCCTATGCGATGAAAACAGTTACGATGCGGCAAACGTATAACAATAACATAGTACAACACATGATTTTAGGACTAAATTCTGAGAATTTCATGTGAAAGTAGCCCCAAATATAAGAACTTCTGCATCATTCGTTTTGTCAAGTTGTCTACAGTAATAATTTAATGTTCATACGAATTTTTTGGCTTAAGGCGGATTTTTAGCACTTTTTCTATATTTTAACACGGTTATATCTCGGTTTGTGTTTGAAGCAAAGTGGTAGATATTGAATAGGGGGGGGGGGGGGGTGGGGGGTAAAAAAGATGCGGAACAATCCTACCCGAAAAAAATGCATCCGGTGCCTTAAAAATCTCAAAAAATGCAAATTTTTCCTCATTTTTTGCTCAATAACTACATTTTTCATGCAAAATAAAGTTTATAAAGAAAAAAACAGCATATTTCTGGATTTGTAATCCAGTTAATAAGCAAAAAAATTAAAAATGGGAAAAAATGGGCATATGTGCGATTTTTAAGGCACCGGATGCACTTTTATCGGGTAGGATTGTTCCGCATTATTTTCTCCTATTTAACATTTACAACTTTGCTTCAGACACAAAAGAGATATTCCTTATGGTATACCGCGATATAACCGTGTTAAAATATAGAAAAAGTGCTAAAAATCCGCCTTGAGCCAAAAAATTCGTATGGCCATTAAATTATTACTGTAGCCAACTTGATAAAACGAATGATGCAGAAGTTCTTTTTTTTTTGGGGGGGGGGGGCTACTTTCACGTGCAATTCCCAGAATTGAGTCCCAAAATCATGTGTTGAAAATGTTGTTCTGTGCAATATACACATACAAATTTAACAAAAACTTCGTATATTTTACAAAAGTTTTTGTTATTTTGACAATTTTTTTGGTATTTTTATGCCTATTTGTCGCACCATACATCTGCTTACTTTTCTTTTATATAGTAGTATGTAAAAATATATTTTAAAATTTAGTGCTTAATTTGGTTAGCAATATTGAAGGTTTATTCATTTGTATGACATAATAATTATTCAGATGCTAAAATCGTTAATTTTATTTAATAATAAATTTATAAAAATAATATAAGTGGTAATAAATATGCTTAAAAATTAAACTAAAAACAATTCTTTGGCCTTGTTTTGTAATCCCATACTAGAGGTAAAAGAAAATCTTTTAACGATTTTTGGTTTGGTTAAAAACTTTTAATAAATTTTTTTCGTAACATTTGCATTTTGGTATAATTATTTTTTTTTTTTTTTTCTTGTTATAACTGTTTCAAGGTACTTACTTAAAAATGTTTTAAAGCTTGGTTTACAATTTTAAAAACTAAAATGAAGCTAAGTTTTTTTTTTTTTTAAATTTTCTTATAGAAAATTTTCAACAAAAATTATATGTTAAAAATTAGTTTAAAAAGTATTTGGTTGATTATTCTTGATTTAAAAAAAAAAAAAAAAAATGATGATGGTGTTGTCTAATCTCATCGTTGAGAGTAGTGGAAACAATTTTATTAAATTTTGGTTGATTTGAGTTAGTAGAGTGATTTTTGTTGTTTGCTTATAAAGTATGATAGAAATGTTGTTCTGGTTTAAGTAGTTCATCTTCGGTTGTTGCTGCTGTTATGCCAATTATTGTATCTCTAATTGGTTCATCAAATCGTTCCGTTGATAAAGTTGTTGTAGTAATTGGTGTAATTATAGTGCTATTTATGGTGTTGTTATCAATCGTATCCATCATTGCTGCTGTGGTGATGTTATTTTCCGAATAATAATTTATTTCATGATCCGAATAAACCTTTGTCGTTGCTATATTTGGTAGCATAAATGAAGTTTCTGCCATTATAGCTGCAATATCGGCATCATCATCAGCGTCATCAATATGATAAATATGCCTTAAGATGGTGGTTGGTAGTGGTGTTGTTGGTGATGTTGGTGGTCGTGGTGGTGGTGGTGATGATGATAATGGTGATGAGAATGATGGCATCATAAGTCTTTGGTTACTTTGTAATGTTAATAAATCATTATGAGACATGGCGGCTGGTATTGTTCTTCCTGTTGATGTTGTTATATTAAAATCTTGCATTTGTATTGTATCAAAATTATGATCTAAATCTGGTGCGGATAGTGTGGTTTGCAAAATGGCCTGATGCTATACCCAGATCTGTTCCCTTCGATCACGCGATCGCAATCAAAGCCTTTGTTAGCACCAATCCTCTTCGTCTGAATCAGAGTGGCGAGCATGAAGGCCACCTTTTGGCTTATAGCCATTCAAAACGGGTGAGGGTAAAACTCGCCCCGTTCTGCCCATAGCTAACGCTTGTTCAAAGGACAAGGGTGCTACGTATTCCAGTCTGTAAGAGGAAAAATAGAGAGAGGAAGAGAAAGAGAAAATTAAAATACCCATAATAATATTCAAATTGTAATGCACAGTTTTATGTTTCACAAATATTTTGGAAATAATTCCGCCAATTCGTAATAGCTGATCGCAACGCCATGAAACTTCACACAGTTATAATCCATGCACTTGCAAGCTTAAGTTTTGTGGAATGGGCCCACTAGGCGCTGATAAATAACACTTCAAAGTAGAACATCGCAGTTATTCAAAATTTTTTAAAAGCTTAACAATTTTATATTTATCAACCGATTTTCAAAATTGAAAATTTTCTGCAATACACTTGACCAACAATAAATATGTTTACTAATGTGGGTTATCTCTAGTAGTACATAAGTTATCCAATGAAGTTTGAAATTATAAAAAACCTGATTTTAGTAATTTTTTGGCCTAAAAGGTAGCAAAACTCTTTTGTTTATATTTTTCTGAAAGACTGCTGCATATAGTTGCGTTTTATGAAAATTATATTTCCTAGTATATTCTCCCCCCAGAACCCCCATAATTCTAACATTTTCTTTTACTTAAATTTCAAGTTTAACAAATTTTTTCTCCTAGTGCACCACCGAAATAGGAAAATGAAAAAAGGCGAGCAGATGCTCCAATTTAGTTCAACTATATTAGTATTATCCTTGTTTAATATCGTCTGAAATGTGAACAAGTCAGCAATAAACTTAAAAAATTGCATTTGCGGAAATTTTTATAGTTTTTCTGAAATTGTTGAATTTTCTTTAGTCAACTTTGATTATGTTTGAATTCAGCTAAGTATTGAATTTCATTACAATTCGTTCATTGATAAATATTCTATTGCAAAATAAAAGCTAAAGATTTTTAAAAAATTAAAAAAAAAAATTCGATAGATATCTGAAAATGTTATCCGATTCGATTGAAACTTGTCACATAATATTGAGATCAGCTTTCATGAATATGTGTCAAATTTGGAGAAAATCGGTTAATAAAAATATACAAATTTTTCCTTTAAATTTTTGTGATAATGTTAAACGTATTGTAATGAAGCTAAATACTAAGTTGTACCTCGCTACTGTTATCACTAAAACAGAAAAAGTTGATATAAGACTGAAGGACATACCACAATTCCCAAAAAAAACTATACAAAATTTCCAAAAAGGGAATTTCTTACATATTTTACATTTATTACATTTATTTTAGTCCATATTTGCAGTGATGTTAAAAAAGGATACTTCTATCATATTTTGACCCGTTTTTATTTTTTCAACTCCGGTTTGAGTAGAACAGTAACCAACTGCGGAATGTTATTTTCAAAAAATGCAATTATATGTAGTAGTCTTTCAGAAAAATATAAACATTATGTATGTTCCTGAAGAAACTTTCATTGTGGAGACAAAAAAATTACCAAAATAATTCTAAAATAGTTTTTAATTTTAGAGGCATTTTATTTTAGACTGGACAATGTATTATATTGAATTATTTTTATTATTTTTTTTTTAATTAAAGAACTTGTTGTCAATATCACCAACACTTTTCAAAGCATTCGGACTTAATTTGCCATTTGCATTTACAAAAAAAATGCAAACTTTGTATTTTTCAAACTCGGTAAGAGACAACCCAAAGAGAACAACAAAGAGTATAATCAAACTACTAAAAAGAGAGAACCAAACTACCAAAATATTACTAAAATAGTTTTTAATTTTAAAAGCAGTTTATTTTAAGCGTGGACAAGGTATTTTTTTTTTAATTACATAACTTGTGGTAAATATCACCAACGGACTCGGACTTGATTTGTCTTACCCATTACAAAAAAAGGCAAAATTTTTATTTTAAAATTCAAATAACTTAAAGTCTTTAAGACACAACCCACATTAAAGAATCAACAATAGGTTCATAATTCAAAATTAATTTTTTTGCAAGAAAACGACATACAATGGTCAGTCACATCTACATACTGTAAAAATCTAATATCGGCTTTTTTTTTGTTGCTAAAGAGTACATATACCGATATAAGAGTGGGTAGGGATGAACACTGTATGTGGTTTAATTGCAAAAAATGGATTTTGAAAAATTTGGAGTTATGATCCTTTTGTAGAACAAGTGCAATATTTATTAATGGCCAATCGGTTGATAAATATAAAAGTTTCAAGCTATCAAAATTTTTTAATATCCATGGTATCCTACTTTGGAGTGTAATTGGTCAGCGTCTGATGGATTTAATGAGATCTTCTTAGAAACTTAAGCTTTAAATGACGTTAATTATGGCTGTAGGAAGCTTCATACCAAACCGACCAACCAGTACGGATCGGCTGAATTATTTTCAAAATTATTGTGAAACAACCCATTGTGCAGTGTTAGTTTATGATTTTCCAAATCTTTATTTAAGTTGTTGTTTTTACCTTTCTCTTTCATGCTCCAATTCACGATCTCGTTCTCGTTCATATAACTCACGCTCTCGATCCCGATATTCATATCGTGGATCGTAGTCGCGTAAGCGGTCCCTAAAACGAGCGCGATCACGGTCACGTTCTCTACTACTATAATACATATCTCTAGGGTCCCGCAATAGATCGCGGTGGTGTGGCAACGAGTGAACACTATGAGGTGTTGAATGATGTGTCTGCAACAAAAACAAAATAAAAATGCAACTTTATAAACATAATATACAAAACATTTCATGCTTGGTTATGATCATGATGCAAGCAAATGTAAAGGATCATATCCTGTTTATAATGTATGATCCAATTTAATTGATAACATGCTTCTTTTGTTAATGTTTTTTAATTGTCTGTTCTTGGTTTGGATTTGAGTTGACAGTCGATTACTGTCATCAATGAATAGTCGCTTTAAAATGTTTCAAATGGAATGATTAACTTAATATGTTTGAGTGTATATAATTAACCAATCCTCATAAAAAAAGCTACATGTGACATGCATTCATCAATGAATGAAAACTTTCATTTGCATGCACTCTGGTTAGTTTCGATGTAAAAAGTGTTTGGTTATAGTTGAAGTATAGTTTGCGACTTTTCTAATTTTCGTAGTACATTTCACAAAAATTTCAACTCAACATTTGCCGGCGATAAATTGTATTGCTAATATACTGTGGTATTTAAAAAAATTAAAATAGACATAGCTCTTTATGACGGAGCAACGATGATATTTTACGTCAGCGAAACGATGCTATTTTAAAGTACACGGTTATTCATATTTTTAGCTAGAGCTCAAATTTTTATTTTATTCTTACATTTTTATTGTTTGGCAACATGGATTTGTAAAAGCAGAAACCCTTTAAAATTGTACCCAGCCAGGAATTACCGATGGTCTGAATAATCAAGCTCTGGCAGAGCGCTGTTTGCCAAAGCTCCAACAAATAAAGTGCTGACAAAGCACTGACTTACAACGATCTGCCAACGTTAGTAAAAAGTGCTTTGCCAGTACTTGATTTACACAATTTACAACCGTAGAAATAATAAAAGCACTTGCATTTCTCTGGTTTAGAATGCTTTCCCAACGTTGGCAAAAAGTTCACTGCCAGTACTTGATTTACAAAATCTACAACCGTTAACATAATAAAAGCACTTTCACAACCCGTGTAGACAACACCTTCCCAACCTTGGGTAGAGCTCGATTACTAAATTTCGTCAATAAATCGCGTTTTAATATCTAACATTCTTAATTTCATTAAAAATTGTAATATCAAATGGATAACACTATGGAACAATATCAGGGTCATGGTCTTGGGGATGGATAATTGTTATACCGAACGATTATATTAGGTTAGTATAGTAAAACCCCTAAAGCGTTTGGCTCTGTGTGGGAACAGTCAAATTTTATGGAAGTTTAATGTTTTAATTTTTTTTTTGCCAACACTGTATTGAATAAGACTCAAAAAGTAGTGTAATAGTTCTTTTGAACTAAATTCTGAATTTTCAGAAATTCATAATTTTAAGAAACATTTTTTTATAGAACATTTTAACCCATATGTCCAATTTTTATGGGCCATTTAAGTCCCTTTTCCAATAAATACCAAAAAAATATCATAAAACATGAGTTTAAGGGTTTAAAATGTTCTGTGGATACGTTCTGCAGTAAATTTTACTGAGAGGCGTCGAATATGAAAACGTCATCCGGTTATGTTGAATCACAAGAAAGGTGAATTTTAATTTATCATGTATTATTTTAATGGTTTTTTTTACTTAATAGTTTAATCCCTTATCTCGCATCTTTCCTGGTATTTTTTTTTTTCTTTTAATAGGCAAAAGTTGAATATAAGGAATTTCAATGATTAAGAAGACAAGAATGGATCAAAATTGATTATTAATAGGTTTTTTGTTAAAGTTCTGCCTATTATGGAGGCTCTAACTTTTCTAAAACTTCGGGTTCTGATGAGATCTTTAGCCAGATCGAAATACTAGTATCAACCTAGCTAATATGTTTGATTTGCTTTATTTTTGCAAATATACGGAGGTTGAAAGCTCGTTATAAATTGAAAATAACATAAAAATAATCTCGATGTGTATAAAAACAAAAAACTATTATAACTGTAAAAAATATTACTTGAGCCAGAGTACAAACTAAAATTTTTTTATATAAATAGAACATTTTTGGTCTTCAAAATTATATTTTTAATTTACAAACTTATTTTTATATAGATTTCGAAACAACTTACGATTGCTTTCAATAAAGATTTTCATTTTCAGTGATTTATCATGACCGGATACGTTTTCGTCTTCCATACCTCCTAGTAAATTTTCGGTGTTCCCATAGCAATTAACCCCACCGAAGTAAAATTATGAATTAGAGCACTGAAAAAAAAAACCTTCAATAAGCTCTCCATCATGTGTCGAGCAACAATTGTTCTAAGTCCTATCATTTCGCGCAATTACAGTGTTGCCATTTTTGAAGCGCTTCATATTTCCACACCTTTCGTCTCTCCACTATCCAATTTTGCAAACACATTAATAAATAGGAAGGATTTCCAGATTGTTGCTTTTCTTATAAAAAAAAAAAAAAAAATTCACAGAACATTTTAACCCACGTTTTAGGTTACTTTTTTGGTATTTCTTGCAAACAATACTAAAATGACCCATGAATATTGCAGATCTTGGGTTAAAATATTCTACGAAAAAATGCCTCTTAAAATTCTATTGTGGACAGGATTTAGATCAGAAGAACTATTACACTACTTTTCGAGTCTTATTCAATACAGTGTGGGCGAAAAAATTAAAATTTTAAACGGCCATAAAATTTGACTGTATCCACACAGGACTAAGCCCGTTGGGGGTTTTACCATACTAACCTAATAAATTCATCTGGCATAGGAAATATTCACTCCCAAAAATGTGTTGTACAGAGTAATCGGTTGGAGTTATACATTTTCTAATGTAATATATTAAATTAATTTTTTTTCCAAAATTTTCCTATTTTTTATTTAACCTCTCTTCTCTAAAAAGTTCAAATTTCTCTGTGAAAAATTACAAATTAACATTCAGAATAGAAATGATATTTTTTAATAAAATTCTATTTTTTCACCTATTCTAATTTTTATATCAATAAGAAAATTGTGACAAAACTGAGGTGAACGGAAATTGTAATAAATTTATTATTCTGGAAAAAATTGTTACAGAAAAACCTTGACCAATTTGTCATGTTGTAAAAAGTATATAACACGGAAATTTTGGGTTTGTCATTGAACCAATAAAGCTAAATTTTTTTAAGATACAAAGTTAAAAAATAATGTTTGAGTTATTTAAGCAGAGCTTGCAAATATTTAATTTTTAAATTTATTTTGTGGATCTATTAAAATTGCTTTAAGCAAGAATAAAAACTTGTTCACAGAATTGTATAAAATTAAAAATGCTAAGTTCGCGTTGATCTTTTTTTTTTTTGTATTTATCATATATGGTAGTATATAAGCATGTCTAAACTCGAACGCCTTCATATATGAGCATGAATGAGTTCATACACTCACAATATTTTTTCTGTTAATACTACTGAATAAACACATTAAATTAATTGAAAATCAGTTAAAAAAATGACTACTACAAGAAAAGCTTTATACTTTTTGTTTCAATATCTTCATTGGGATATTGGTTGCTGAAAAAGCTCATTATATCGATAAACTGTTTACCAGGGCGTTTGGTGTATTTCGTAAGCTAAAAAACCTAGAATTTCGAAATTTGGCATGCAGCTTCATTAAGTGACCAGAACAAAATCAAATTAAGCATTTTTAGTTAGATATTGGTAATTGGAAAAAATCATTATATCGATAAAGTGTTCATCAGGGCAATATAATCGTGATCTTTGTTAAGAAAGTCCGAGCCGATTTTTTTTAATGAACCTTTATCTCCGAAAAAAATGCTTTTGGTATATCTCATAAACTAAGAAAGCTAGAATCTCGAAATTTGGCATGTAGCTTCATCTAATGACCAGAATAAAATCGAGTAGAGCATTTTTATTTATCAAAATATTTTATTAGCAAAATGTTCTGAGAAATTTAAAAAAATTGATTTTCGTGGTCATTTTTTGTCGGGTAGGAGGCAGAGGGGGCAAAAATGTAAATCCTTCTATTTTTAATTTAAGGACCCCTAATAAAAATCAGAAGTCAAAATTTATATGCATAAATATGTCCACAAACAAAAAGTCGGTAGTTTAAGGGTTAAAGTAATCATTTGTACCCCAAACATTTTTCTTATTAGGCTGAAAAATCTTGGATAGTGATTTATCTGGGTTTGTGAATACAAAACACAAGAGAAAAAGGGGAAATTCTGAATTTTTACCTTTAAGGTGATCAGAGCCTCAATTAAAATAATAATTTTATCCCCGAACATTTTTTTTAGCAGACTGAAACTCTTGTTTGGATTTGTGAAACAAAGCGCAAGAAAAAAAATAGTATTTTGTTGTTTCATAATTTTTTATATACATAATATAGATTTCATGATACTAGATGTGGGTATCAAATAAAAGCTATTTTAAAGAAATATGTAACAAATTCTATTTCACGCTCACTCATTGCCTATTTACGAAGTTGTTGAGGTTTGAACTCAGAAAGTTTTAAAAAAACTTAATAGGCTGGAGTTCTTAAGTAATGATTTATCCAGTTTTCTTGAAACAATCCACTATTAAAAATGCTTCCTTTGAAGCACATTTGCAACGGAGAGATTTGTAGTGTTCGCTTCATATGGTTTTATATTAGAGATGAGCCTGTTAGAATTAATTGTTTCTATCTTCAAATGGTGCATAGTTTTTTTTCCAATTTTTTTTTAAAAAGAGAAGCAACACTCAGGAAATTCTTCCCAGCTTTCTTTGGAAAGTGGATAGTGGAGTGATGGGAAAGATGAAGGGCTTCAAACATGGCAACACAGTAATTGCGCGATATGATAAGTCTTAGAACAGTTGTATGCTCGCCACCCGATGGAGATTTGGCTAACTTATTGTAGCTTTTTGGTTTATAGCCCTGATTCATTATTTTTACTTCGGTGGGGTTAAGTGCTATAGGAGCACCGATACATATGAGGGATACATATGAGGAATAGAAAACTCATACATATTATTTTTGTAAATTGATGTTGACGTCACTGGGAATTGAACCTGGGACCATTTGTGTAACAGTCCAACGCGCTAACCATTACACCACACCATTAATGCAATTATTTTAGTGCTTCCATCTAAGCGGTAAATTTAAATAAAACTCATTTGTTAACTTATTTTTTTTTTGTGCGCCCCGGTAGGCTAGTTGGTAGCGTGCTGGCTTTTCAGTGCGGGGGTCGTGGGTTCGATTCCCACCAGAGGTCTGTTTTCGCTACAACGCGCCGAAGGTCAGAGTAGATAGTGCTCGGTTAGGGTAATAGTATATAAAAAAAAAAACATTTTTTTTTGCTTTTTTAAGTGTATACAAACAGTATGTTAAGCAATGGAAAATCCTGGCCTTACTCGACTGCATTATTGGAAGCCATACACACCATATTTCCAATTAATATTATTGTTTCCTTAACTTAAAAAAAAAAAATTGCTGGAAATCCTCAAGATAAAAAATAAATAAAGCAACGTGTGAGTAATAACCTCATTTATTGGATAAATCCATTTATGATCAAGTACCATTCTTTAAAAATTTTTAAAAGGTTGGTTTCACGATAACTTTTCGAAAAATTTAATAAGACTAAATTAAATGGAACTCTATACTACTATGATAGCTAAAAGTGCTGACCGGAATATTATAAGCTCTAGGTCACTTAAATTACGAAATATTAAAGTACTACAATTCAACTACTTCCAAAAAGGATCAAGGTTCTATAATAAAGAAATTTTAATTTATTTGTTTTAAATAAAATTGGTTTGTGGTGCGTTTACATTACGTTCAAAATCCAGTTTAAACTAGATCTTGAAATGTAGTTCAAGTATCATATTATACACTACCGTATGATTCAAATATAGTTCAAACTAGATTTCGGTCGAAACGTGAATTCGCCCCTACTTGTTTACTCTCTTAGGACGAGAAAGAAAATAATCTTATTTTTTAGGTGTATATATAGTTCTAGGTAGAAGAAAAATTAATCTCAAATCGCTATAGTAACCTTTTTCGGTTATTATTTCGTACCGTCATTAATTATATTTCCAATTTAAATTAAATTATACTTACATGGGTTGGACTTGCATTTAATTTTGGAAAATTTATATTTGTTGGCTTTAGCTGCAGTGTCGATGGTTTACTTGGTGTCGGTGGTAGACGTCGACCTCCACCACGACGATGGTTTAAATTTGGGTAACTATGTTGGCCATGGGGTCCACCTAATACATACAAATTTAGAAAAAAAAACTTTAAATTAGTAAATATTCTAAAATTTTAAAAATATAAGTAAAAAAGTAATTAAAAAAACATTTAATGTATTGATAAATGTGTTGTTTGCAATGAAATTTGCGATTTAAAAATTAGACATTAATTACTTAATAGAAAAAGAGACATAGAGCTCTTTACATATAATGATATTACATGCATGACATTTAATAATGATAACTTAATAAAAATCAAATCAAAGAAATTAAAAAAACTTGTATTCAAAATAATAATTAAAACAACCAAAAACAAACTTAAGAAAAAAAGCCAAAATTGTGGCTTTTAAAAAAGCCTTTAAAATTAGTTCACGAAATAATATCGAAAAGTAATAAAAAAAAAAAAATACGAAAACATATTTTTTTTTTAACGCATAACCCACTTAAAAAGAAATGACATGTTATGACATGATGGCAGACATTGACATTGACATAATTTGTTTGGTTAGATGTTTTGACATTCTGGATGACATTGAACACATAATATTTTAAGGTGTTTGTTTCTTTTTTCTTTGTCCAAAATTTTTTTATGAGTTAAGCTTTATTGATAATAAGGGTACTCACAAGTGTGTTTTTAGCACACAATGCTAAAAAAAACTCAGTGTGGTCAAAACTACTCTAGGCTGAGGTTTTGTACATTGTGTGCAAATAACGATCGTGAATACGCTCTATGATTCTTATGAAGCTTGAGAAAAATATGCATGATATGATACGTTCAACTATTTTCAAAAAATTAACAATTGCTCTAAGAAAGGACAACAATGATTGATTGACTGACTGACTGAACGTTTGACTGTTAAAAATGATTGCTCTTCTGGTGTTTTATTGTTAACGAAATTAATATGGTTTGACTGTAAAAATGATTAATATTTTAGACCATCATAGATTTTGAAAGTGTTTTTTTGTAAAGTTGAAATACAAATTTTCAAAAATTTTAATATTTAAGTGTATCTTTTGAATTTTTTTTTTAACTGATTTAAGCTAAATGAATACTTTTGGTGATTAAAACAGAGTGTAGATGAGAGAGAAAGAGACTGAGTAATATAAGTAGTTGTTAAAGAGAGATAGAGAGTATAACAGTGAAAATTAATAGAGAGTGTGTATAGAGAGTACCCATATCAATCCCATAGCCAAGTCTATCTCTTTCACGCATCTCCTGTAGTCTGGCAGGACTTGGTGATCGTGATCTTTGACATAGACTTGTTGTCCCATATGTGGGATAAGGCAGTTCAGGGCGTCTGGTGCGCGGTAAATGGCCACCATAACGTGAAGGTGAAGGCGAACGGGCCGGACTTGTCGATGCTGACCATGAACCTGTTATTTGGTATACATTAATTAAAAAAACAAACAACAACAAATAGGCAATAAATAATAGAGAAGGGAAAAGTTTATATTTTTTTTTTAAGTTTTTAGTAAAATATTTATTTTTTTTTATTTACTAAATATGGCAAGTCATTTTCAGGTTCTTCTTAAACACGCAAAATATATTGTAAAAAATTAAATAAAACTTATAAGAAAAAAATTATAACTAAATCATATAAAAAATTGAGTTTATACTCAAAAAAAATTAACACATTTTTAAACAATAGCATTTGTTTAATTTTTCAGAATTAAAAAATATTTAAAATAAAAAAATTATTTTATTAAACAAAATACATATTAAAGCTATTCAGTATATCATTTTTTAATACATTTCTTTGACAAAAAAAAATTATGGTAATAGTATGAAGAACGTAATTTTTTAAGTCACCTGAGGGTTATTTCAATCACTTAATCTGACAAATATATCATTAGCCTTTTTTAGTGTTAAATGAATAAAAATGCAAACACATTAACCTTAAGTAAAAACACTACAAACTAATTACTTAACGATAATTATAACAAATTAAGCAAGATTATCATTTCCGGCAGAATAAAAGCACTGATTACACCACTTTAGTTTTTTAACACAATTTTTTTTTTTTGATTGTTAAAAACAACATAAATACACAATTAAACACAGTTTCAATTACATTAGATAATTAAAATTTCAATAATTTCCATTTCGAATAAATTTACTTCATTTGTTTTTTTTTTTTTTTTTTTTTCGTTTACGTTTTTAATGGTTTCGAATACTAAATTATATGAATCCCTACAAAAATTTAAATAACTGACAATTCAAGTTATAACGTAAAACTCAATCACAATTTACTCAATCTATAAATGTTTTAATGCCCGCGGTAGATGAGCGATGTGAAACTGTAGGTGATGTGATGAACGCAGGTGATTAGCCAAATTAGGACACAAAACTGTCTCTACGTCAGAGACTTTATTTTTTAGTCCTCCACAAAACAAAAAAAAAAAAAAAAAAAACGATCTTCAATATGTCGTTTTGAGAAAAGGCCATTTAAATTAAACATCGCACAACTAAAATATGGGTAAAAAAGTTTGTTTAACTTTTATATTTCTACGAGTTTCGAGCCAAAATTTTCACACTTTTTAGACAAAAGTTCAAACTAACGTAATGTGAAAAAAAATCGTTAAATCAAAATAATTTAAAGATGGTTAATGTAAGCGGTTACAAATTTTAGTCGATTTTATATCACCTTCTAACAATTTGATACGCTTTTAGAGAGTTTGTTAGTTTAATTTAGTTTTTTTTCCACCTTAGCGAACATTGTCGTTGATGTGGATCTTTTGAGATGATTTAGAAAATGTGCTATAATGTGAAAATGTGATCTACAGCGAATAATTCCCCCAGAAGTGGTCCAATAAGGAACTGCGTTTATGTTTGCATTCCCCTTATATATTGTTATGTAGTCCACATAATCCCGGTGTAGTATCACGTAAGCAAACAATTCCTTATACTATAATTTTAAGAATATGCATTTATTATTGATTTAATTTTTTTTTTATTTCCGATATCACCAATTTCAGTATTCCTTTGTTTTAAAAAGTCAGTTAAACTTTTAAAATGACCTGTTAATCACAGTCAAAATGTTAGTGATAATACTCGCACTTTCCGATTTTTTTTGTCTATTTTTATCACAATATGCGTCTATTAACTAAATATGGAACAGAATATGTCATTTACAGAAAAATTTGGAAAAATATGCACTAACAAATCGACAAAATATTATTACACATTTATTGATTCGCAAAAAATTTTGGAAAACGTTTGTAAAACAACTAATACTGCATTAACAAAGGTTCTAATATATGATCTACAACCGAGCCTTTTCCTTCAAACTTCAATAGTAGGGTAATAACTTATTACAAATATCAAAAATTACATGGCATAGCCATGAAAATATATTTAGAACCATGATCTTACTTTTTCGCTGTAGTTAAAAAATTAAAGTTTTGATTAAAAGTTTTGTAATTAAAAGTTTTTTAATGTAACATTTGACATAGTTTTTTGTATATGCACTGAGGTAAGTTTTGCCTTAGATCTATGAACTGTCACTAAACTTGTAAATTAAAATTTTTCAATACATGAATGAAGCTTCTCATCAAATTTTATAAAAAATTTAATTTTATTTCAAAATTCCTTTCGCTTAATAATGAAATTTCAATTGTAATAGTTTCATAAAAATGATAAAGCTTTGTCGTAAAGTTTAATACATTTTTCCTTCGCTTCGTGAAGAAAGCTTTATTAATTTCGTGAAAAATTGCATTAAGAGTCGTCAAAGAAAATTCTCTATGTGTGCTTAAATAAGGTGCTTTTTTAGCAGCTTTCTTTTTGGAATAACTGTTTTTGGCAGCTCAGCTGTTTTCGTGTAACATTTTACTGTTAAACATGTTCAGTTTGGTCTATAATTAAACCATGAATCATCTTACAAATGAACAACACTTGCAGATTATTGAATTTTATTATCAAAATTCATGCTCGGTTAAGAAAGTACATCGTGCACTTCTTCCAATTTATGGTCAGTTTAGGCGACCTTCTGAGGCTGCTAATCGGAATCATGTGACTAAATTTAACACCCAATTTACATTATTGGACATTGAAGCTCCAACACGCATACGTAGATTGAGGACACAGGAAAATATAGCAGCTGTATCCCCCAGTGTTGTTGATGACCGTGAATTATCGATTCGGCACAGTTCGCAGCAATTGGGCCTTTGTTACTCCACTACGTGGAAAATTTTGCGGCAGTATTTGGGTGTAAAACCCAGCTGGCGCAAGAATTGAATCCACACGACCTACCACAACGGCTAAGTTTTACTGAATGGGAAAACTTTACTTTATCGGAAAACTGTATTCAGTGACGAAGATCATTTCTGGTTGGATGGATACGTGAACAAGCAACATTGCCGCATATTTGTGGGGCTATGTTAAGGCTCATCTCTATATTGAGGAATTTATTCGTGAGATGCAGGTTGATATGTTGGAGAGAGTATGCCAAAATTGGAACCAGCGTATAAACCATTTGAGGCGTATACGCGGTCAACACTTACATGAAATCATCTTTAAGCATTGAATTATATAGATCGTTCTGTCGACTTAAATAAAGATTTTATACATTTCTCTAAATTTTATGTGCTTTGTTTTTAAATCAAATCCAAAAGGTCTTAATAAATCACCCTTTACTATTATCAATAAGAAATATTACACCGCCATTCCAACACAAACAGACACATTGTATTATACGATTTAAAATAAATATTTAAAAAGAAACTGTTTTTAGAAATCGGTTTCAGTGCGAAAGGTTTTGTTCCGAATTGACTTATCAGTGCAATATCGTCCATAAAGTGGAACCCTGTAATTTTTTCCCAAACAAAATTTATAATTAAATTGAACAGGTTGCTTTAGAACCTTTAATTTTAGTTATTACTACGAAGCGTATGATTGATAAAGCTTTATCATAAAGTTTAATACATTTTTCCTTTGCTTCGTAAAGAAAACTTCATTAATTTAGTGAAAAATTGCATTAAAACTCGTCAAAGAAAATTCTCTCTGTGTGCTTATACTATTATCAATGAAAAATATTATACCACCATTCCAACATAAACATTACAACTACGAAGCGTATGATTGATATTTTATTTACAAAATAACACTCATACGCCACAGTATACTACGATTCGTAAGTATTTCTTCAATAACCCGTTTCAATTACTCACCGTTAATAGCTTTAATATGCTTTTAATAAAAATTAAACTATAATATAACAAACTTATAAAAAAAATTAAAAGCAAACTATAGTAAAACATCGATAAAAAAAAATGTTAAATACTAAAAATATTTTGTTGTTTTGTAATACGTATTGTGCTGTGTTGTTAAATATACAATTAGAACAACAATTATTGACACTTTTATTTCAATGTATGATTTGTTTGTTGGTATTTCAATATTTTATACAAACAACATTTAACAGTGTCATGCAATTGTTTTGTTTTCATAGAATTTTGTATGTTTGGGGTTTTTTTTTTGTTAAAATTTTAATGAAAATTTCAAAATTAAGAAAATCTTTAAAATAAAAGAAATATAACATTTAACATGCCTTTTTCTTAAAAAAAAGTAAAATTTTTTAAATATTTTGTATAATAATTGTAAAAAAGCTTAAGAAGTTTAAAAGAAATTAAAGATAAATTTGACAAAATAACGTACCTCTTGGATAACGCGTATGATGACCATAACTTCTAGGATGACGGGTTTCCTTGACCATCTCTACCACATTAGATACAGTATCCGAAAACCCAATATCATGATGTTGATATGGATGGCCACGCCGTCTACTTGGACTAGGTGATCTGTTGAAAAAGGAAGAGGTATTGATTTTAAAACATTTCAAGGATATTAAAAATGTTTGAAAAAGCTTTTTAGTTTAGATTTTTCACACTGAACTCTGAAACTTCAGAAAAATTTTTGCCGGATTTAATTGAAACTTACAGCAAGCGTTGACCAATAAAATATAAAAACTTCATGGAACAACCTTTTTAATTTTACAAATATGTGTCCGAAGTAGGCGGGGTCAAAAAGTGAAAAATTTTTGAGTAAATACACGTTAAATCATTTTTGACATAGTATTTCTTTTTCGGCCCAGTAATTTAAAATGCTATTGCTTTTTACTGGAAAAAGATAATTAAGTGATGTCAAAATCATAAAATTATCTAACATCTTGAGTACAATCGTACGTAAAAAAATTTGAAAACTATTTGTCCAGAGATGCCAAATAATTATTTAAAAAAAAACAATTTTTTATCTTTTCTGATGGAAATTTCTTCAAAAATTATTTAAAAATATTATAAGCCTAATCTTTTATATTTTTCATTGTCATGTTGATCGAAAATTATGAAAATATATTTTTCTGCTTCAAAGACATTCATCAATTGCATATCATTTTTGAAAATCTGACCGATTGAACGAGTCCATACTCTATATTTTTTTATTAGGATATTGTCCTAACAAATAATCTATAGAGTATTTGTTTTCAAATTTATTAATTTACCACTTTCATGTTTATTGGGACAGGCACTTCTTTCAAAACGTGTTCTGATGATGGGAACCTAGAAAATTCCTGAAATAGATCTATCAGCACATTCCTGAAAGAGGTCAATTAATAAATTTTATAACAAAACCTCTACCAACAAAAAGCACATAAATGTAACTTTTTAGTTCAAGGACATTTTGTAGATGTGGTATATTTGCTCGAAAATATAAAAGATGTTACATATACAATTCCAGCTGCATATCTAGGAAATACACAAGTGTTCGTCACATAAAAACAATAAATTTATTGCATTTTGAGCTTTCAGTATATATGACAGATTGGAGGTAAATAAGTACTTGACGATTTTGACAAAATTTGGCATTTTTACGAGCTTGAACAATATATGCTCGTGTAACAAATTTTACGTATGTATGACAACTCATTTTTGGCCCCTCGTTATATGATATACGATACAAAAATTCAAAATTATTTATTTCAAAAACAAAGAAAAACAAATCTCTGAAAATTTTCATATCGATTAAAAAAAGGGCAATCTTTCATTTAAAAATATAAAAAAACAAATAAAGGACATGTTTTGAGATGTAACGATTTTTTTTTGTATTAGAGAGTTAACGACAAAGTTCTGAAATTTTTAAAAAACAGTCACCAGTTGAGAGCCCATAGAAAAGTTTAATGTTAATGTTAAGCACAGTAAATTCAAATATTAACATATTTTTCTTCTAAAATTTTCGATGTTTAGAAGTTTCGCCATCTTATGGGAGGGAAAAAGTTCATGAAACTCTTATATTTTATAGGACAACACTTATGGTAAGGTTCAAGTAAATCCGGCAAATTTTTTCTGAAGTGCAAGAGTTCAGAAATAAAGCGTCATATATAATTTTGTCACTCCGTTTCGAACGCATCGAATTAGGACTAAGACACCATATAGTGCATATATTTTTTATCCATGTTAAATTTTAAGCCGATTTAGCGATGTCCGTCTGTCCGTTGAAATGGCGATAACAGCGCGAAAACGACAGAGGGGGCTCCGCAGTTTTGTCTCAATGTATGAATATCCTCTCGTGCAAATTAACAGAATCGGTCGAGCGAAAAGTTATGAGTGAAAATGTGAAGGTACCTCTAAATTTTCAATACAAATTTTTGAATAATAATACAGGTTCATGATAACGTCTGGTGTATAAAATGGTATGCCATATTTTTTTCACCAGATGCTAATCGGTGAATAATATTTTAAATCACCTTAAAATATTATTTCATCATAAAAATTTGTTTCACCATTAAAATTTTTTTTCACCTCAAAAATAGCTTTTCAGCTCAAAAATATTTTTGCACCAAATAATTTTTGTTTCCATCAAAAAAAGTGTTCTACCTCAAAATAATTTTTTTTACCTCTCTGATGTTTTTCATTAGGCTTTTTTTAATTGTTTCATTTGTACACTAGGGTTATAACTTTCTGCATTCATTGCAAATATCATATTCTTCATCTCATAGCTGTATAGAAAAAAAGAATATAGTACTTGTTCGCGATCGTTAAAAAAATTCACGCACAAAAGGCGATTAAGCTTTGAATTTACTTTTTTCTTTTAAGTACACTCAGGGAACTTCTGCATTAAAAATTTATAGTTCTTTGGGATGTAATGCAGTTACTTTATTTTTAATGTAAATGTTAATCATTCGTAGAACAAGTTTAGTTTTTTACTAACCTTGTAGTTCATTTAAAAAAACAAACCACATGAAATGACTGTTTTATGATTTTACATTTTTTTTCATTCGTTTTTTGTTATTTAAGAAAATATAAAAAATAAATGTTTGTTTATTTTTTACTAACATATCGCTAATTTCCTTCAAGACTGTCATAAGTCAAAAAATGCGATTTTTGAGTTAATGATGCAGATTTATAAGTTATATCATGATTTATATTGTGTAAAAATGTCATATTAATATAATGAATACTCTTCGAGATAGAGGTTTATATATTTTATTTTTTCTTTAAAGTGGGTGCGAAGAGTATATACTTCATAGAGAAACTGTGCTACTCATGGGTCTCTCGATAATTAGCGAATTCACACACAACTCTCACTAAGAGAAAAATACATTAAAACCCCGTATTAAAAAACGTGACCAAATAAATAGAGAAATGGTCGAGCGAGGCAGATTTGGATTGAAAACTTTAAACCCGTTTTCTGCAAAATCGTGTTTTTTGAGTTGTGTCACTCTTGAAGGAAATGAGCGATATGTGGTTAATTTGTACTGCAATTGTTAGTAATTGTTTGAACAGTAAAAATAAATGACAAATGTTAGTTGAATTTAATGAAATGTTAGTCGTCGTTTCTTCACGTGAAATATAATTTGTTTTTGACTACAATTTCTGTCGCCTTTACCTACATAATATCCTTAGAGTACGAACAAATAACATTTAATTGCAGAATATTTAGTATAGTTATTCTTATAATTTCTGTAATTCTATTTGGATGGAGGACGAGAATCAATCACGATATTATGACCCAATTTCGCGGATTTTTTAATGAATTCAATTATAGTGAAACACAGAAATTGATTTCTTTTTCAATAAAATAACAAAATTTTTGGGGTAGTTTCAGAAATTTCGGTGCGTGAATTTTTTTCACCAAAATGGCCTAAACTTAATATTTGTATTATCAGTACAACATTGCCCATAGCGTGGTGCGATAAAGAAGTTTTGTCAAAACAAAAAGTTATAACCCTAATATGTACGGTGGAAGTTATAAAAAAAAATTTGCTAAAACCAAATTTAATGCATGTCCTTTTTTCAAATTTACCTTAAACTAGGTGATCTTCTATGACCGTTTTGATAAGCGTGTCCAGGATGTAAATGACCAGCATCGGCACCGGTTAGTGATTCCTGAGATGGATGCCTATGTGCATCCTGCAGATCCAGCATCTAGATTTTTTTTATCAAGTTTTAGAAAAAAGAAGCAGTTATTAGTATTTCTCTTTAACTAGCAAATTACTAACTTTAAGAAACATTTGCAAAATGACTTTATATTTGTTTATGTATAATTAAATAATTAATAAAAAAATTACAAAACTCAGGGGGTCTATAGTAATTGAGGTGGGGGAATACAATGCAGGAGGGTATTAATGATATTTTTGTAAATATTTAATTAAATAACATTTAAACTTTTGTAAAAATCTACTTATAGTTATTTAAAAACCCCTACAAAAAAAAAAAATTCAAATCAATATTGTAAATTTTTTTATGATTTTGACTAATGAATTTTTTTCTCTCTAATTCTGTAATAATTTTTATTATTTCTTGGTATAATTTTTGAATTTGTCCTATATTTAGAATATTTTAAAACTAAATTCGTAAAAAAAACGAAAATTTCTAAATTATAAATTAACACAATAAAAAAAAAATATAAAATTTGTTTAAAAAAACAGTGCTAATTTGATAGAAAACTATTTGTTGCTACTATATCATTTACATTGAAAAACATATCAAATAAAGCATGCATTTGTACTGAAAAGCTAATTAATTTTTTAGTTTTTTTATTTAATAAGCTAAATTTAAAGCAATTACTTACCCATTTAAAAAAAAAAAAAAAAACACAAAAATAAAAAAAATTTAATTTTGAAAAAATGGATATTATGATTGAAATTGTTTACAGTGTTTTATGTACAGTGTGGTGCAAAAGTGAATTTATGAATATTTTTTTTATTATTTATTTATATAAAAGTTTATAATTTACTTTTTACTAAATCTAAATGTAATACATGAACGTTACTTGTGAGCATAAGTTGAAAATAATTTTTGCAATTAAAATACAAAACTGTTATAATATCGCAAAAGTTAAAAAAATCTCATTTCGATAACTTTATATGGGTCATAAAAACGAATTTCCTGAAATATTTTTAAGCCAATAGTAAAACATGAGAACTTTTTTAGAAATGAGAAGAAATTGCCATAATTTTAGATTTAAAGAGTTATTTATTACACAAAATATTAAGAACGTATTCCAAAGTTTTCAAAATATTTTTTTTTTTTAATATGCAGTGTCGCGCAAAACAAAAGCAGCAGGAACATTGGATCTTTTATATTATTAAAAACAAAATGTTTAGCAATTTTATAAAAATAACCATTTGGTAATCTTTTCTAATTATTTCTGCTAAAATACTTATTTTAAATTTATTTTCAATTATTTTCAATTAGGGGTTTGTCATTTTAAAGTATATGAACTTTAAAAATTTACTAAAGCAGAATTTGAATTATTTTGTACTCAGATTAGATTATTTGTTACAACTGTTTGACCTTGAAGTCGCAAATCTTTATAATCGGGTGTCCGCCGGGAAGGTATACTACTTTGTTTGTTTATAATTTTTGATTAAATGAAAGAGAATAGATCTTATATTGATAAATGTTTTATTTAATGTCGGCAATTATGTATGGAATACAATATCAGATAAATGTCCGCCTCTGTTAGCCTCACAAATGCGAGCCCTTTTGAACTCATTTTTCATTACATTCTCAAACATTTCACGCGGTATTTCATTAATTTCATCACGAATATTTTGTTTGAGTTGCTGAAGCGTTTCTGATTTGTTTGCATAAACCTTGCTTTTCAGATATCCCCACAAAAAGAAGCCCGGAGCAGTCAAATCAGGCGACCGTGGAGGCCAATCAACATCACCATTTCTTGAAATAACTTGTTGTGGAAAGAGGTCTCGCAGTAATACCATTGTAATCCTGGCTGTATGCGATGTGGCACGGTCTTTTTAATACCACTGAATCTTAAATGCCGATCTTGCAGTACGTTGTGGTCCATGCTTGGGCCTATCACCTACAGACCCTCTTTCTTCGAAATCATTCACTACACGATAAATAGTGCGTTTTGTTGACACGTTGTTCCTCCCAAAAATTTCACGTAACTTTCTCATCGTCACAGTAATCGATGATTGATTTTGATAAAATGGTTTAACGATTAAAACAAGTTGGTTTATCGAATATTTTTCCATAATAAATTTGCCACGTGTCTACTTCACGACTGCCAAATATGAACTGTCAAGACTAATGTTTACCAAAATGGCGGCAAAACAAAGTAGTATACCTTTCCGGAGGACACCCTGTAGTTAACAATTACGAAATGGTTTCAAATATTGCTTCGGAACAGTCGGCCATACAAACTTTGGTTAAGAAGTGGTACAATTATTTTGGAATTATTGAAACAATTTAACTTCTTCTCTTCAACGAAATTAATAACAGGACCAAATTTAATTGATATTACCAGATTCACTAGTCTGTATATGACCATCTATTCTAACATATGTAAGTATATGTATATAGTACAAATAATAAAAAATAATTCTATCACTTTAATATATAGTTATCAGGGACCGGAAGTTCATGTAAATGCATGTTTTTTCCTTAACTCGGAGAACAGAGTAAAAAAATATCGTTGCGAATCAGGTGATTTTAATTAAGCAAATCAACAAAAAAGGAGAAAAAGTAGCCACTTTAAATTAATCATTTTCATGTTTTTAAACAATTTTAATTAAATTCTAAGGTTACTTTGTATTGATAAATTTATTATCTGCATACGTTTTGCACAATTAAAAAAAAAACAATTTTTAAGTGCAATATTTTTTAAATTTTTAGTTCATATTTTAAAATTTTTTATGCATATTATAGGCGCCTAAAACACACTTTTTTAGTGTATGAAATATATATAGTAAAGTTTGATGAAAAATTAATTAATTAGCACCGTTTGTAATTTGCTTATAAATGAGTTTCAAAATTTACTGCAAAAAAAACACGAAAAACTACAATTTTTCGTTTTGTAATGATTATTAATATCTTTTATGAAAGTACAAAAAAAATAACGTTATAATTATTAGGTTTTAAACCAACGAACATATGTATATGCATCAGGTACTCAACATCTGTTAAATTTGATATGCCAACTCGTTTTGAGAAAAACAGTTTTTTAAAGGTTTTTTTAATGCATTTTTTTTTGTATATATAAACAAAAAATTTTATTAATTATACAAAATTTTTGCAGAGAATACATTAGACAACTCAAATTTACTTTAAAATGTAATTAAAATTGCTTTTAAAAGCATGAAAACTTATTAAAAGTACAACTGTTCGAAACTCTCTTAATAAAACCAGTCAAAGATCATAGAAGAGTGAGTTGAGAACGGCTTGTTTTAACAAATGAAACACCCAACCCTTACAACACGTGTAATGGATTCTAAATTAGTTAGTTGTGGTTTTTAAATATTGGCATAGTTCCACTATATTCGAAATACTTTCTACAACTGATCCTGTTTTGTGATCAACAAAATAGTTGTTTCGAACAATCTGAAATTGCTGAAGTACTAAATAGAAAGATTTATCTTTCATAAAATGTGCATATCATTTTCAATTTAAATGTTCAAACTTGAAGTATATAAAAAACGTAAATTTTAAGATTTAACGTCCTTTTTTGAAGTTGATATATATAGCTTTTATAAATGAATTACTAATAGTACTTAATTGGACTGAAATAAAAAGCACTGATCTCTAAAACATTTTAAATTTTTTAATGTTTTAAACTTATTACATAAAATTGTGTCAAATTATATATAAATTTGATCATATTTGATAGACCCATTTTTCGGATCAAACTATATGGGGTTAGACCCCATAAGATACCGATAAATGGCATGTATGCCACTTTTCAGATCAGATGAGATGTGATGTTTAGTTATAAGAGATACTATATATAATCATATATGTTTATAGTACTTAGCAGTTAGCAGTATTTTCTGCAAGGTAATTTTTAACAAATTTGCAATAGCTTTTTCTACTATTGGTACATGTTTATTTCTTTGGGTGTTTAATTAAAAAAAAATTAAAAAAAGTTATAAGGGAAACGCATGTTAACATTTTTTGGAAAGCACACCTTAGTTGTCGTTACCCGCCAGAATTCGATTGACAACAAATTCATTGTTTCTATTGTTTTTTGTGTTAATAATACAAAGATTGCAAAATGGTATTTTTTTTTTTTCATTTCCACCCTTTATGTAATAATGTTACGGACGGAATGTATAACAAATGTTTCTTTTTTTTTTAGAATGCAGTGTAAATATACCTGACGGAGACTAGCTCAGCCACAGAATGTGGATCACGGAGATAATGCACTTCCCGATGAGCCACGTTGCAATAAATAGACAAAAACTAATATTCCATCTTTAATAATAAATAGCTACTACTGCCCGTTTTGTACCATTCAATATCTAGTGTATAAATTTTGAAAAAAAAAAATGTTCTCCATGAGACTTCCCGAAAATTGAAGCTTTTTCCTATCAAAAGTCTATGCAGTTATAGGGCCATGCAATAAAAAACGGAAGGAGATATAGATCAGTCATTCATTAGGATTTTCGTGGACAATTTTGCTGCTCTAAAAGCACTTGATACAATCCCTTGTGCGAATTTGTCGGTGCTTTCTAGGGTGCTTGCTTTGTCGGTGCTCGAACAAAAATTATTCGATTAATACATTGAACAAATTTTCCAACGAACAATCGAATAGTGAATAATTTGATCAAATTTGACGATTAATCGAATGAAACGAATAATTTTAAAAATACATTTTTATTTGAAACCTTTTGGAAACTTAACTACCCAGTAAAATAGTAAAATCCAAATAACTGGTTGCAGAACAAGTTATACTGTATTATAACAGGTTCTAATTTCTGTTCTGCAACTGGTTCTTTTTATATGGAGTTTGTCCTATTTGCAATAGGTTCTTTACCTCCAAACAAGAACAGGTTGCTTTAGAACCGTTTCTAGAACCAGTTATAGAACTGGTTCTGGGACAATAACACCTTACATTTCGACTCCCAGGAACATGTTCTAGAACCGGTTTCATGTAACCCTTGTAAAAGAAGTTGTTCTAGTACAGATTCAGAGGTAATCTGTTCCACAAAATTTTGCTGGGTAATTTCAGGAAATATCGATGTATATAAACTAAAAAATCGCTAGAAAATAAATAAGCTATAAAAAAAACTAACAATTTTAAAATCAATCGATAAATATTTCAAACTTTTTAAACTTTTTTTTGTTTGGAAATTTTTGGAAATTTGGAAAGTAGCTAAGAATTTGCAACAGTGATTCTGCATATTTTGTCTCACAGAATTCGCTACTATTTTGTGCTAAAAAGCTTTAGGACCAAAAAAAATATTAAAGAACAACTGCAAAATATGCTTTAAAAATGTTTATTTCTTAAAATATTTGGCACGTGGAGCGAAATGTGAAGAAATATGGTATTAAGCGCATATATGCAATAGATTATCTGAGAAATCAATGATAGAAGTCGTTTATTGTGCTGCAACTGATAAATATTTTTTCAAACTGATGAAAAAAATTCATCGAATTTTATGTTGATATTGTAAAAAAAAATTTATTATTTATGTATTTTTAAAATTATTTTTTTCAATGAAAATAAAAATTATTCAAGTTCGAGGCCATACTCTATATTTCTTTCTTAGGATATTGTCCTAACAAATAGTCTATAGAGTTTTTGTTTTCAAATTTATTAATTGACCACTTTCAGGAATGTGTTGATAGATCTATTTCGGGAATTTCCAGGTTCTCAACGTTTTGTGCAAGCTCTACCTTTGGTAGATATGCAATAATCGCTTTTGGTTTTTATTCTCCTTTTTGTTTTCACACTTGTTTTGTTTTATTTAAAAACAAGATGTAAAGGGGAAGTAAACTAAGACCGTACTCTGTCTTTTTTACAAGTTTGATATAATTTTTATTAAAAATTCATTGCACAGTTAAAGGTCGAAAAAACATAATTTTTGTTTGAAAAAAAAAATTATTTTTTTTTCGTTCGATTAATCGAATAATTTGGAAAAATTAATCGCTTGATCGTTCGATGAAAAAATGTTTAATCGTTTATTCGATCAAAATAAAGCACTAACTATTTTGGAGGCTCTAACTTTTCTAAAACTTTCGGTTTCTGATAAGACCTTTAGTTAGATCGAAATACTAGTATCAACCTAGCTAATATGTTTTATTTGCTTTATTTTTGTAAATATACGGAGGTTGGAAGCGCGTTATAAATTAAAAATATAAATTGAAATAAATAACAATTATAATGCTCAGTAAGGCCGTCATGGAAAAAACGACTTCTTTGGGTCATGGAGAACCTATAAACTTTTAAAAAAATATTAGCTCGAAACTACCAAAGTATTGCAAGTTTTTTCGAAATAAATTTGAATTTTTTAAAAATTTACTTTAATCTTTCTAATTTTAGATCTCTTTGATCTTTCCAATTTTGGATCTCCAGTATGTTTATCGGATACCTTGAATATCTTAAAATTGTTACTAGGAATATTGAAAACTACATAGAGTTATACGCAGCAAAAACATCCACTAATAAGAAAAAATATAAAGTTCCAAGGTACACGACATTCCCCTATACATAATATTTAAAACTTTCTAATTTCTCTAGCTACCACCCTCCTTCTATAAACTATAATCTTAAAGATTTAAACCTTTTTTGGCAACAACTAGTACTAATTATGATAACACACTAAAGTACAACAAGCTCAACTAAAAAATATTTTTATCATGTTCTTCTCTTTATCCATCCAGTGTGGTGTTCTATAAATACACACAGAGAAAAATTTAGTCATTTGCCAACTTAAATTTGGTTAGTACGACAGAAGCCGATTGTTACAACTGTAAGTAGTGAAATCAAAAATATTCAGAAATCACATTTCAATTTGGTTGTACTAACCGAACTTATTGTCTACAACCACCAAAATACAGTTTAACCCCTGGTTTCTACAACACGTTCGCCTCTACACGAACGGGTGACTACATGTATTTTGTTTTTGCATTGCATACATTTTGTTATTGTTTTTAGACGAACGTGAAGCAAAACGTGTTCTAGAAACAGGGCGTAAAATTCGGTTGGCATTTTATTTTTCTGTGAGTACGCGAAAAGTTGTCTCATTGAAAAATGCAACTATTCCATGTTAAGGATAGGGTGTCAAATTTGCTTACAATGAGAGTCTACGGGTGGATTTTCTCCGACCTTAATGAAATTCGACAAAGAAGAAAAAAATAAAGTACACGTACATATTGTTTTAGCGTTCTAAATACACGTTTAAAATGTGCGGTCAAATAATAACTCCATTGTATGGCAACATGTCTGAAATTCACGAAATTTACACTAGAAAAAAAAAAATTTTGATACCAATATTGTCTATATACAGTGGTGTTCAAAACATTTGCAACTGAAATCATGGTTTAGGCAATTAAAATTTTTTTGATCAAAAAGATTTGTGGTATAAGTTTTTGTTTTTTTTTTTTATTAAATTCAGTTATAGCGTATTATTTTACATACACAAAAAAATTATTCATAACTTCTCAAAAATAATAAAAATGAAATTTTGACAAAATAAGTCAATAGTGCAGGGTTCAAAACATTTGCAACTCTTAAAGTAATTAACAGGAAATACAAACAATGGTTTTAACGCTCAGTATTTTGTAGCGTAGCCATAATTTTTTTTAACTTCTGAACACCTCTTAGGCATTGAGGCAATGAGCTTTTTAATATAATCGTCAGAAATTTCATTCCATTGCTTCTCCTACTCGACGAAAATATCATCACCATTTCGGAATACTTTATTGCCGATATTCCGTTTTAGAATCATCCACATGTTCTCAATCGGGTTAAGATCGGGAGATTGAGCCGGCCATGACATGATATTAATTTCATTTTCCTGCATCCAAACTTTTACAACCCCCGCCATGTGTTTTGGGTCGTTGTCGTTCTGGAAGGTCCATGAGAGTAGAATTTCCCATTCAGCATACGGAATCATAACTGAACTCAAAAGATCTCTATAGATTGTGGCCATCATTCACTGTGGCGGTTGTGTATCTGGGATTAAACTTTTCGCCTCGTGGTCTTCGAACATTGGGTCTTCCATCTGATCCCCGGAGGTATAATTTAGACTCATCAATACATTTTTCCATTGCTGTTGAGTCCAAGCTTTTAGGTTTTTTCCGACACAAACGGTTTTTTTGTACTTCTAAGACCATATTCTCGGGCTCTTCTTTTAATGGTAGAAAGACTGACATCTATTAAAAGTTCAGTTTTTGCTTCTCTGGGAACTGCTTTGAATTATTTCGCAAAGAAATTCTTGATTTCCCGATCTTCTCTTACAGTTGTAATACGGGGTCTTCCACCTTTATGCGTTGTGTGGATGTTACCACTGTTAACAATGCGGCAAATCGTTGATTTTGGAACGGAGTACTTTATAGAAATTTCTTTTTGGGAAAGTCCATTTTGAAAATCATTTAAAACTTTTGATTTAAAATCAGAATTGTATTTATTTCCTGCCACTTTATACAAAAATTATTCTTACGATGTTTATGCTTCCAACATCTCATTACAACTATTAAAGAACAATAATTATAATAAATTTGTTTAAAACATGTAACGGACTGAATTTCATATAAAAAAGGAATGCGATTACCGTTATATCCTAGCATTTGTTAGTATAAATTGTTTCGTTAAGAGTAAGAATAATGAGAGTTGCAAATGTTTTGAACACCTGCATTTTGAATACATCTATTATTATTAATTTTTTTGATATTTTAATTTAACGGAATTCATTTTTTTTTTATTTGTTTAACATAAAACAATGTATGAAGAATATGTAAAAAATAAATTTTAGTAACTAAGTGTGATTTGAAGAAAATAAATCAATGAAAACAACAAATGCGATCTCAGTTCCAAATGTTTTCCATTTATTTAAAACATTTATAAAATATGTGAAAAAAGCGCGTCGGAGAAAGTTGCACAATAGCCGAACAATTGCGAATATCGGAAAAAGCCCAGACACGCACTCTATTAAATTTAATAGACATTAATAAACAAATTTTTTTTGGCTTAATCCATCTATAATTGTTTAACAAAACTCCAGTTTTAATATAACTTAAAACACTTGTTTTGTAATAGCAAAAATACTTGAAAGTTATCGGACTTGTTTCGTTTACCAAGTACAGTGACTCCAAAAGCTCTCTTTTTTGGCATCCTGTTTGAAACAATGCGAAATAAGCCGAAAAAACGAAAAAATTTTTACTCCAATTTTAAACCGTACCAATGAGATTGGTACGGGTTGAAATTGTTAAAAAAGTACGTGTCAGTTATTTTTTTTTTTTTTTTATCACATATATACATTTCATTAATATCGGAGAGAACACATCGGGAGACTTCTCTCGTTTGGCGTATGTAAAAAAGTATACCTTTTTATGAAATAATTGTTATGAGAGTCACCCTGTTCTTAATATGTTAGAGTTACTAATTTCGATGTGAAAAATTCTCACATAGTTATAGAACACACAAACAGCTATCTAAACACCTGACAAATAAAATTATTTACAAAAATTAGTCTATAGCTCTGACATTTTACTAAACTGCTTAAATAATTTGCTTGTCTCAATCGAATTTATTTAATTGCTACAAACGAAGAAAGCTATTCTAAGGCTTCAATTATCATTACCGATAAATTCAATTGTGACAAGCAATAAATTGTTTTATGTGGACTTAATTCAAATATCGGTAACGACAAATTGAATCCTGAAAACTAAATATGATTGTAACAGTTATTTTATTTAGTAAAACATTATTTCGTTTAAGACAACTAAATTTTTTGATCAGTGTGATTATATTTAACATAAATTAAATTAAAACAACATCAAATTTTTCATTGAATGATATTACAACACAAAATAGTTAGGACAGATATAGTACGAATATATATTATGTAATTTAATTAACCACATCGATTACACACACACTTATTAATTATTTATTTAGTTAATTAATATACGAATACATTAGTAGTTTTTTAAGGACTGTTAAGTTTTTCTTATCATTGATTGTTTGTGTTACCATTTGTTGTTTAATACAATTATTCACCTTTTTGTTTCTGAAATTTGAAGAAATTATATAGAAGTTAAATAAAATAATAAAATCGGTTAATGATTAGAATTGTATGTGTAATTAGTTTATAAGATATTAAATGAACGATGAAAGATGATTTGTTTGGTGTGTGTGTGTGTGTGTGTGTATGTGTGTGTACATATAATAAGTGGCGCCCAACGTGGGGGATTCTGTTCTACATTTATATAGATCAACCATTTGTGTGTTTCATATGGCGATATGAGTTATGATTATTAATTTGTATTGTATGTTTTTTAACTGTGAGTGTACAACTTATTTTTCGATATCAAAATTGTTAAAATATCCGTCAATATTTAACTAATTTAACAGCATTATTTTCATACCCAGACAAAACTTTTATTAACAATTCAGAATGTGGTGTTTTCTTAAAACTTTTTTATATATTTTGGAAATTATTCAGCCATTTATTACGGGATGGTCGTTTTGCCGTGAAATTTCTCTAAGACATAGAAAACCTAGTTTAAAGATTAAATTTTAACGCTGAACCGAATCGACCCATCTGGAGCTGAGCACTTAATACATAAAGTAGGACGCCTCTGGCATATGAAAATTTTTATCGTTTGAGAATTTATTTTAACTTAATGAAGCGATTTTTAAAAACGTAAAATAAATTCGCTGATTTATGTGGAGATTTACTTAACCCTTCGAGGACCATATATTTTTCGATGAAGAAATTTAGAAATTTTCACTATCTTTGTTATATATGACCTAATAATAATTATGTAAAAAAAAATTTCTCCTTAGACCCCTTTCAACCCTACATTCCGGGTGGTGAAAACAACTGCCATTTCACGACCACACAGTTTTGGCTAAAGGTATTTTATGTTTTTCTCAACTTCATGAACTACAAAATAAAAAAATGAAAATTATAAAAAATTAGGCTTTATGGCATCCCTCATTGTGTCCCTCATTTAAATTTTCCACTTAAATAAAGAAAAAATGTTTACCAACTTTGAGGACTACTAACGGGTAATTGAGACCAGATAGAGATTTACCGCCCTCTATATTTTTATTGCCCCAACCCTCCCTTTCAAATTACATTTGGACATATTAACTATATCTGTTACCTGGACAATTGTAAGTGCCAAAAATGCTTGGTGAAGCATACTTGCCTGTGGTCGTCAAAGGGTTGAAGTGAGTATGTTATTTATAATTTTATATGTTTGCAGTAATCTGGTGCAATTTTTTGTCAATGTAAATTCAAATCGATTCTGAGTGTTTTGAAGAGATTTAGTTATTTTAACAAGCTTTTGACTTGAACAAAGAACATTTCAATGAAAGCCACAAGAACATGTATTTTTTAATTAATCTTTTTTCAAAAGGGTATCAAAACTCTTTTACCTCCAAATTAAAAGTTTCTTCGAGCTTTCTCCGGTTGCTGCGGTCAGCTCGTTTCATATTTTCAGAGAAGGCGTTTAAAATTATGTAACTTTTTTAGCATCTATCTTATTTTAGTGAGGTTTTGTTGCATAGATAAGACATTAAGCTTTCATTTATGATATCGACTATAAAAATCGAGTAGCAACAAGAATAGTTTACACGGCTTGACATCAAAAAAATTAATCAGGTTCTAACCATCAATTTTGTATATTTCGTGCAGTTGAATTCAATGGCGTACTTTATTTTTCAATCAATGTTACAGTTTTTCCGCAAAATTTCTTTAAAGTTTGACGAATCTTCATGCTGTTTTTTATTTACAAAAATTTGCATATGCAATAAATCTTTTTTTTTTTTCTATTAAAATCTAAGGATAAGATTAATATTAGTATTTAGGGTACCTATTTAATTTCCAAAACGTTAAAATTACACTAGCTGTACAGCGTTTTTTCTTAAATTTTTTCGGTTTTCCCAAATTCTATAGAGCTTATAAAATGTTTACGCATAAGAAAGAGTCATTTAAGAGGAGTTATAAAAAATGGTTAATGCATTAATGCGTTTCGTAAGAAAAATTCACGATTTGCCAAAAATTTAACATGGCCCCATAGTTTTCCTGGATGACCACAAGATCCAGCTTTCACTATGACATGTAAATACATTTCAAAAGTATGATTCCATATTTTCAGCTAAAATAATAGAGACGGATTAGATTAGAAAAACAGAGACGACGGAAATTAGAAAATAAAAAAAAACCCAAAAATAGAATGTGTTTGCCACTTCTGAATATAATTCATATATAGACAATCTGACAATTATAAGACACAAATAATAGTGCAATTTAAATGGAAAATCACTGATGACGCCTGTCCATAATAAAGGTCTGATTTGAAAATTAATAGTGTTTATAATTTTTAGAGAAAAACGTTTATTCTTCTTCTTAACCTCAACCTTTCTAAAATAAAAAAAAATATTTATATTTGCAAAAGATTTCCCAACAAAAACCTCCGTGTTGGTAAATATTTGTCACAAAAGTAGGGTTTTTGTTAGAAACACTTTTTCCAATATAAAAATAGTTTTGGAAGATTTTTTGCACATATGCTTTTCAAAGGTATTCACATATAACACTTAAAGTTGGACTCTTGGTTCATCTCGGAAAGCTATGCTGTCATATTAAATTTTTAACAAAACGCGCATTTTGCATTTTGGGCACCATTTTAACCGTACGATGAACACACACCCGGGAAACGTTTGTTTTAGTTTTTGTTTCATGTAAATATTCTACCTGGTTCAAGAGATATAGGCAAAAAAGTTCACGGGCATGGGATAGCCAAATGTTTGGAAGCTCGAAGCTCTTGAACTACTAATCCGATTTGGATCAAGGGAACTTAAAAAGATTAGAAATTACTTATGTTTCATACATCCGCGATCTCTATGCCCTGAGCTAAGCCGTTACGGAGTTACAGCACTGAAAATGGGTGTGTGTTTATGTAAGTGTCGACTTTGGAAGCTCGTAGCTCCTGAACCGCTCATCCGAATTGGATCAAATAACCTTTAAAAATTAGAAATTACTTCCTATATCTCTATGCCCTAAGCTAAGCAGTTCCTGAGTTACAGCACTCCAAAGTTGCAAGTGGATACATTTGTACCCGGGTGTGTGTTCCAGGGTTAAAGTAATTAAACACTGAAACATCTATTCCAAATAGCCTCCTTCTATTTCATTACCATTTGTTAAGGTTAATTGATTTTTAAAAAGGTCAAAAAATATAATAAAATTAGCTTAATCCCTAAAAGTTAAAAAAAATAATAAAAATCATTAAATGGTGGACAGGTTTGTGAATCAACTATGTTTGACGTACATATAAGGATACAAGGGTTGTGTTTACATTTCAACAGAAAGGATTCAACTTAATTGCATTTTAAAAGCGTTATATGTAAAAAACTGCGTTAACATGAGCCGAACTTTAATTGAATTTTGTGTAAAAGTAAAGTAAGTCATTGAAATCAGCGTGCTTGATATATATAATTTATTTATTTTTCAAAGTTATGATTTTGTACTCCTCTGTTTTCGACCTTACGCTATTTGCCAAAAAAAAGTGAAACTTGTTACTCCTGGATTTGGATACCCTAATGAAAATGGGCTTCGATCGATGTCTAACATTTTAAATTTAAAGAGTAAATTTTAAAAATAAAGCATTTGTGGCCCAAATTTTACCTTTCGTCATAGTCAGCGTCATAGTCATAAATAGAATGCTATTTATTAGGAATATCAACCCAATCAAACCATTTTCCAATTCTAAATGGTTCACATTATCGTCCACTACGAATTCATTTCAATACTCTTGGAGTTTTACTTAATATTTCAGCATAAATAATATGACTAACCTCCACAAACGGCTTACGACTTGAGCAACGGGTAAAATTTATTGGTAACCCAAGTTTTGAAGCGAGAAAAAGTCATAATTTACAACAATTTGCCCAATTATGTGCAACAACTGACAAACGTTTACTGGTTTTTAAGTTATTATTAAAAAAATGTTTAACAGAACACAGAGAAAAATGTAGCTATTTGCCAACTGAAATTTGGTTACTACTACTCAAATTTGGTTATTACGAATTTCAGTCGGTTTGTACTACTGAACATTTGTTTTCACAACAAAATTCGGTTAATTCAACTAAATTTTAGCTCCATCCACCAAAATATTCAGAAATCTAATATTAATATCGTTGTACTAACAGAATTTTTAAGTTGTTATCATTAAAATACACTTTTCAATTCGATTGGCACTTTATTTCTCTGTGTGTAACATTTGTCTTGAAACAGAAAAATGCCATTAGTGTTATACCAAGTAGTTTAAATTTTATTTTTGATTTTGAGCAATGACATACCAATAAGCCAAATAAGATACAAAAATTATTGGATTTCAGTTATTATTGGATTTCGAGTCGAGAGAAATTAAGAATTTTATATAATTTGACTAAAAACCACATCAGCAAATGCCACCAAATATGATTGCGTGCCAGAAGTGTGATAGAACATTTAAAATGAGCCGAAGTCATCGAAACCTGATATACATGCCCGAAATGTGATTTAGATGATTGATATGATATTTATCTGTATAATTATTCGAAAATTGGCTTTAACCCACGGTGTTACATATATGTAACGAATAATTTGAACCTTGTGTGTGAATCGAATTAAATTTTTTTTTCTCAATTATTATTAGACAACAACTAAATTTTTATATTTAATAGCCATAATTTCTGAAGTAATGGTACATTTGGAAATAAAAGATATTTTGTGGCAAAAACTGCAACCTTTCGTACGTCTGTGAACTCGAAAAGTTAAAAGTTTTTTTATGTTGTTAAAATTAATAAAAGTGCAAAAAAAACTAAATAATTATAACGTTTAGAATGTATTTTTAATTTTAAAAATATATACATTTTTTTTGGAATTCACGAAATATTTATTTTTTTTTTTTTACTTTCGATTCGTTACAGATATGTAATAAAGTCTCGTAGTAAAAATTACCAAATTAGGGAAAATATCATATACATAAATTTTTTTAATAGGTGATAAATGTAACAATAATATTTGTAAAACTGTTTCGTTTAATGCATTTTTTTGTATTAGCGTCCAGATCGTTAAGAACAGAGAAAGATATCTAAATTTTTAAGAAATAAACGATCTACTTTCAGCAAATGTAAAAATGTAGAATAACAATTTGTTTAATGGAAAATAATAACACAGGCCAAAAAGTTTTCTAATCCGGAGACTAGAATATATATTGCGAAATCATTGACATTTGCTGAATCCAAATCTAACCTCGGAATTTCTTGATAGTACGTATCAGGTATTTACGAAAAAGATTGAAAAAGTTAATTAAAAATGCTCTAATTTCTTTCCCAAACCCATTTTTTGTATCTGCGTCTGTAAATGAGATATCTGAATAATTTAAAAAGGTTTTTGAAAAAAACGTATTTTCTATGTAAAATGCTATAGAAATCACGAGTTACATGCAGTAAAGGGTTAAAATCTTTACATTGTGTTTATTTTTGGGTTTTTACATTTTTAGAGATTTTTAAAAAATGTCCATGTTGGGACCACTTTTTTTAAAATCAATATTTAGGACAATTTAAAAATATGGTGAAAAATTTGTTTGAAGGCCAAATAAAAATGTATCTCTGTATACAAAAGATACCCAAACTATTGTGGTTACTCCGTTTGGGCTCTGCAGAATTATTTTAAAACCATTTAGTCGATTGGACTAATGATAAGTATTAACGTATAAAAGATAAGGTTAGTGTTCTAGAGCTAAGGTTAATTCTAAGGACATTCAAGGATGTTGGCAGGACATGCAAGGATGGTGGCAGGACATTCAAGGATGTTGGCAGGACATTCAAGGATGTTGGCAGGACATTCAAGGATGTGTAGCTATTACGGACGGCACGTTTCCAGTGCAATATCTAAAGGAGGAGTTGATAATGAAGAAGTTACGTTGTTCACGAGTTCAAGACCGCAGCCAACTTAACCAGAATTCTTTGCTCATGTATTTTATATACATTTTAAGTGTGCCGATATACTTTAGTTAATTAGTAAGCAACATGACGAGGTGTAGTTAAAAATGGTTATGTTACAAAGTTTGGATAGTCAACGTGTTAACCACTTTGACTATCTAAAACGTGTTTAGACAGACTATTTAAAACGTGTTTAGACAGAAATGATCAAAGTGATTTCTGCTACTTTCATTTAAATGCATTAAATAAAAATAATATTTCCCAGTTGTTTATTCTCTCCCCAGAACCATCCGAATTTAAGAATTTTTTTACTAAAATTTCGAATTTAACTAATTTTCCTCTGAGTGCACCGCCGGAATTAGAAAGTAAAAATCAGGCACTGATGCCTCAATGTAGTACTTATATGATCGCGTGCATGCTTTTTCAACACCGCTTGCTTACCATTCTTTAAGCATTTTTAGAGTTATTTTGGGAATTGTGAAGTTTTATTTATCTTTTCTCATTTTTTTTTTCTGTTTAGATAAAAACAATTATCAATACTTACATTAACCAATTATTTTGGGAATTGTGAAGTTTTATTTATCTTTTCTCATTTTTTTTTCTGTTTTGATAAAAACAATTATCAATACTTACATTAACCAATATTATATTGCAAAAGAAGTGTTTAACATTTTCATAAAAATTTACCAATTTTGACGGATACCCGAAAAATATGGCAAGTATTCCAAATTTTCAATTGTCGGAGGTGCACTACTTTATGCTTTAATTACTGAGCTCCTGATGAGTCTTGTTGGCCCTTCGTCACAATTAGAACGTCAAATTACGATGGCTTTAGTTGTGTAAATGCCTAAAGTCCCAACTATAATTAGCGAAGTTGAATTAAGGGAATGAGCAATTGTATGAAAATACATTGAAGCACACATATTTAGCTTAAGTCAACTTTCGGAAAGTTAAATCTCTATTAATTTAGTTAATTTATAATCGAACTTAATCAAACTGAAAACAGTTCAAATAAATAAAATAAATTTAATAAATAACAGTTAAAATTAATTGAAGAATCAATAAAAACATAAAAATAATTTCTTAAATTTAAAGAAAAATTTATAAAAATTTTGTACCAAATTTACAAAATGTAAGTCAATTGTGTTTGAAGCTTATATTTCATGCGAGTAGCCAGTAAGAAATGATTGAATTATTTCCAAAATATTTATGAAACACCCCACTGTGGAATTGGATGAAAAACTCGATATTTTTAAGCATTTATGTCATTGGAGGAATGTAATTACGATTTTCTGTAATTATGAAGATAAAACTAATCAGTAGTCATCACTTTGAGGTAATAAATCACTGCAAAATTATTTGTATGGCAGCGATGCAATAATTGAATAAGGGTATATAATAAATTATCAAAACTATGCAGTAGAAGAAGCAAACGTGGGAAACTTTTATCATATCACATTTTTAATTGTTTTTAGATAACAGTTTGGTAATTTAAATATAATTGTATCCCGTTAGAAACTTCCACTGAAATATTGTACATGTTATATGTAACAAAATTTACCTAATTTTTCATGAAATTTTGGTTACTTGAATGAGTAATTAACGATTTCAACAGGATGTTAGTTAAACTATTTTAATTTCTTACATGCAATTTTAAAAAATCATATCAATGCTTCAATTTACTAAGTTAAGCGACCCGCAAAATTGCATTTTCCGCATATTTCGCGGTCAAAAATCCATGAAAAATTTTAGTAACATTTCTTTACAGAATGATGTTTTTAGAGCTAAAATGTGTTATTATGCAAAAAATGCATTTTCAAAAAGTTTCCACCTATACCCTTATTCGAACGAGACATTAAATTACGTATAACGCTTTATTTCCGAAATCTACCACTTCAGAAATAAGTTTACCGGATTTAATTGAAACTTACAATAAGTGTTGTCCTATAAAATAAAAGAACTTTATGGAACAACGTTTTTAATTTTTCAAATAAGTTGGTGAAGTTCGCGGGGTCAGGTCAGGTCTAAAAAGTGACTATTTTTGAAGAACAGTATGTTAATATTTTAATTTACCTTGCTAAACTGGAACGTTGAACAATTTTGAAATTAATCATTATCGATAGACTTTTCTATCGGCCATCGACTGGTGACATCTGTATTTTTTTTTATTTCAGATCTTTGTCTGAAATTTTCAAATAAAAACCCCTTTTGACTTTTATATTTCTAAATGAAAGATTGCACGTTTTTTTTATTGATATTCAAGTTTTCAAAGAGGTGTATTTCTTTATTTTCAAAAATTAATCGTCAATCATATAACGAGTGACTAAAAATATAAAAAGTTGCCGTCCAGAAGTGAAATTTGGTATACGACTAGACATATATTGCTTAAATATGAAAAAATAAAAAATTTTGTCAAAATCAAGGACCCTGAAAAGCTAAAAATGCAATTAAAGTTACAGATATTATTGGAACGAGACAAAAATTGATATATTTCTTTTATGTACATGCAGCTAAAATTGTATGTGTAAAATTTTATATATTTCCTAGGAAGAACCCGCCATGCTCCAGAATATTCTTGAAATAAAATATTACATAATATCTAAAAAATGGGGTTGATGTTACTAAAATAGGTACATAAAATATAAATGTCTTATAAAATAAGTGCACACAAAGGAAAAGCTTCAACATATCTATGAAATGGTTCATCAGTTTTCGTCCAATGTAATGCTTCATAATATTTAAGAAACATTTCATAAATAGCAAAGTACATTTAATCATATTAATGAAATGTTTCAGTATATATGTGAACGATATTTTGTGTTAGTAAAGATTTAATTATTTTTTTTATAACAAGTTCATAGAGACCATAATATGGTCAATATAATTCATGTTGTTTATGAAATGTTTCATAAATATTGATGAAATTGTTACATTGGACGAAAATTTATGAAACTTTTTTATATTATTCTCTGGGTGTGTACTGATTTTTAATAAATTCCAAGCAAGGTCACGCTCAATGAGGCTTCAAAGGCAGTGTTAAAGATAAATATAAAGAAGAGCAAGGTCATGCGGTGCAACACCCTTAACACCACTAAATTTAAAATACAGAATATTGAGCTGGAAGAAGTTAATACATTCTGTTATCTTGGCAGCATACTAACAAAAACGGGCGGCTGCAGTGATGATATAGCCTTTCGAATCTCAAAGGCTAACCAGTCATTTGGTATCTTACGACCTGTATGGAAATGTACAGCCATCACGAAGCGTACTAAAATCAGTATATTTAACTCCTGTCTAAAGTCAGTCCTCATATACGGTTGCGAATCATGGAACACAACATCTCACAATATAAACGCGATCCAGGTATTCATAAACCGCTGTCTGCGAAGGATATTAAAAATATTTTGGCCCAATACCATTTCCAATGCGCAACATACCAAACATACCAACGCCCAAGCCACATTGATATTCTTCATCGTAAATGGCGCTGGATTGCTCACACGCTCCGCAGACCACAGAATGACACAACAAAAGCTGCTATAGATTGGAATCCCCATGGAAATACACGAAGAGTTGGACGCCCATCTCACAAAAGGAGACGGCAACTTGAGCTTGAAATTAATCAAAGCGGCCTAAGCTGGAGAGCTTGCATTAAGAAGAACCGAATGGAACGATTTCGTTTTGAACCTTTGTTCCGCTTAAGGAACCATAGGACATTATATATAAGGACACGCTCACATATTATAATGTATCCTGCAACCCAATTTTACTCGTATGTATATTTGGTACTTAGCAGCCAATATGTGGGCTTAATTTCATTCGATGTAAGGATATCTCAACCTTCAATACATCCTTTTGGGCATTTATTTATGTATTTTATGTGTCCTGGAATTTAAGGCGTCTGTCTACATCCCATATCTAATTAAATATAAAAAACTAAAAAATTTGAATTTTCATGAAAATCTACTATTATTTTTTTTGACAATATTATTATCAGTTTTGAACTTAAAGAAGGCTTTTACACAAAGTTGGTCTTGAATATTTTTTTTTTTTAATTGCACAAATATCTAAAAGTATTAGCTGTGAAACTTGTTTACTATTGTTTTGTGTTAATAAGAAAGATAAATATACTTGTAACACTTAAATAAAACGTATAAAAAATTAAAAATGTTTTAAAGCTTTTAATTAGGTTTGAGGATATATTAAAGATGGGCGGGTACTTACTGCGAATTTACTAAAAATCATCAAACATATTTTGAATGACATTTTTATTATATAAACCTATTTTCGTAAAACGGAAACCATTTTTTAGATTTTATGTAATTTGTACTTCAAGGACATTTTGAAACTTTTCATATCCTTGCTCGGAAATATACAAAATTTTACATATATAATTCTAGCTGCATTTCTAAGATTTTACTGCATTTTTAGCTTTCAGGATATATGACAGGTAGTGAGTCCTTGCTGCGATTTTGACATAATTTTGTATTTTCAAAAAATGTATAATAATTTCACTTATGCACGACAACTCCTTCTATTTTTGGTCACTCGTAATATGATTGATGACACTGTGCGATACAAATTCAAAATTAAATATTTCGAAAACAAAGAAAATTTGCTTATCGATTAAAAAAACGTACGACCGTTAGTTTAATAAAATAAAAACGTAACATTATTTAAGATATAACGATTTTTTGTTTTTTATTAGAAAATTTCAGACAGAGTTCTGAAAATTAAAATAAAAACAGATGCTACATAGTAAAGTTTATCGATAGTGAAAAGTTTATCGATAATGACTTTTTTCAAAATTTTTCAATGTTACAGTTAAGCACAGAAAATTCAAAAATGAACATACTTTTCCTCAAAAATTATCACTTTTTAGTGACACTTATTTGAAAAATTAAAAAAGTGGTAATTAAAGGCAACACTTACTGCAAGTTTCAAGTATATCCGGCAAACTTTTTTTTCTATATGGCAGAGTTCAAAAATAAAGGGTATTATATGTATGTCATAGAAATGTAAGCACTTTCCTCCAATGGCTTGCCTAGTATATATTTATTCAGTAGATAAATATTTATTCGAAAAAGGTTTGCTGGGTAATATTGAATAACGTTGTTTTTTATGAATTGGATGAAGTGAAAATCTGATAAAGATAACTGTTTCGCTCAAAATGCTTTTTATGTACTGAGTCGACTAGTTATATATGACAACATTTTAGTTATGGAGATAAAAATACATCGCCTGAGATATAAAAAATCTATATCATAGATTATAGACAACATCTAGTACAGAATATATTTTATTGAAGAACCCACCCCATTTTGGGTTAATAAAAATTCCGCGGTAAATCTTCCATTTTTATTTTTAACAGGCACACATTGTGAAAAGATTGCAAAGTTTCTCAAAATCTCCGTTTTAGAGAAAAATTTAGTTCCAACGAAAAAGCATTTGCGCCAAAAAATTTTGCTTGGTTTAAGAGAATTTAAAATTTTACAATTAAATATCGGTTTTGACTGCTGAACACGAGTGCTAACACTATAATTTAGTTGAAACTGTGTTTAAATTTCGCTGTGATATATCACAAAATAAAAAATAAAATATATGATGGAGAGAACAGTTTTATTTATTTTCAACTAAAAAGCAGGTACGCTAATAAATTGTGCTTGGTTTAAGAAAATTTAAAATTTCACAATTAAATATAGTGTTTGACTGCTGAACTCGAATGCTAACACTATAATTTAGTTGAAACAATATTTAAATTTCGCTGTGATATACCACAAAAAAAAAAAAAATGAAATATGTTGGAGAGAAAAAGTTTATTTATTTTCAACTAAAAAGCAGTTGCTGCTATAAATTTTGCTTTGTTTAATAAAATCTTAAATTTCTCTATTAAATATCGAGTTTGACTGCTAAACTCGAGTGCTAAAACTATAAATTAGTTGAAACATTATTTAAATTTTGTGGTGATATATAAAAAAAATATATGTTGTACATCACAATCAGATTTTGAAATTAATGTATGAGAATGAATATTGGAAACAAACGTAAAACAAAAAAATATTACCTAACAGAACGTTTTCGCATTGTACTCCGACGTGCCAGTGTTGCCAAACTACCATGTTCAGCATCACCATTGGTATGATGTGTATTGGCTAATAAATGCGTTTGAGAATTGGCAGCATCAGTACCATTTGGCTCATAACTGATGGAACCCTGACGTGATCCTCCTTTGTCAAGGGCAGCCATATCGAGTAAACAATCGAAAAATGACTGTTTCTATAGATTTGTTTTTAATTTGTTTGTTTTTTCCGATTTTTTTTTTATTAAAAAGTGGTGGTGGTGGTAGTGTTTGGTGATGATATATTAAATACATATTGTTGGTTGTATTGTTGGTTGGTTTAAATTTACAAATAATTTAAGTTTTGTTAAACAGTGTTTTTTTGGAGGACATTTGTTATTTTTTACAGTGCATAAATAATTTTGTTTATTATTTTCGACAAATGATGCGTGATAAAAGTTTTTATTCCAAGTGATGAAAATTTATATATTTTTTTTTTTTTTTTGTTTAATATGATTGATCCAAATTTTATTTTGTTTATATTACAAAGGAGTGTGATTGACACGTGTTTGTTGTATATATTTTGGATTTTGAGATTTTCACGCGTTCGTACCAAAAAAAAAAAAAAGTTCATTTGAGTGAAGAAAAATAAAGATGATTAATATGAGTTAAATTTTTGTTAAAAAAAAGTTGTAGAAAAAAATTGTTTATGCTTAAAAGTTATAAATAAAATTTGTATACGAATAAAAGTAGCAGTTTTTGCTTAAATAATTTACAAAATTTTACAAAAATATCTAATTTGTTTTTAAAATATTTTTAATAGTCTAAGGTTTAGTTTTATATTTTTATTTAATTTACAAGCAATATTTTAAGAATTTATTTAAGATGTTTTTTTGTTTAGTTTCATTTATTTTTGTAATCTAAGTGGTCACTAAGTGCAGCTAGATTTGTAAAAACACAATATATTGTTAGGTAGGGAAACTAAAATTTATTAAAAACTCTTAATATATTAATAATGTAAAAATCGAAATTTCAGCTTGAAAAAGTAATTTTTTATAAAGAGTCATTCAAGAAGGCATATTGACGAAAACATAATTTTTTCAACTTCCGACCGATTGGCATGAAACTTGGTATATGTAATCTACCAATTAGTATGAGAAAACGGTTTTTTTTTTTTTAAATTCGTTGTCGTTTGCGCTTTTTTTCGGTGCTTAACATTTGTATTTTTTTGAAAATTTATAAAATTACATACTGTATGAAAGCACTGTTCAACAAAATCAAATTTTTTCCAAAATTACAAGGTCCGACCTATAAATTTTGATAGAACAGACAAAAAAAGACACGTGTATCGGCGTTTTGAAAGTTTAATTCCGGGTTTCATTTTAGGGGGAAAACCTAGTAAAGAGTACGTTTGAAGTATATGGTATGTTCAGCAAGTTTATGTAAAATGTTACGGAGAACATTTTTGTAACATATGTTAACCCTCTAACTTCTCAAGGTAAGGGTCTTTCTTGTCCTTCTTTTAAAGAAGAACAAAAAAACACCATTAAAACAGGGATTTAAGGGGTTAAAATGTTCCGCAAAAATATTCAACGGCAAATTTTACTATCAGTCCCTGAATACGCCAAAACGGAAAATTCAACCAGAAAGTCAGAAATAAGACACAAAAAAGAGAGCTTAGGATTAATTTCGCATTTATTAAGAATTTTTTTTTAAAGTACCCCAAAAATTTAGCATGAAAAAAAATAGTTCAAATTTAACTAAAAATCGGTAATAGCTATCTCTATTATTTTACCTTCGATAGCAAATTTGGATAGAATGTATTCAACTCCACTTCACTACACTGTACTACACAAAAAAATTACAAGGTCCGATCTATAGATTTTGATAGATTGCCAGCTGTTCTTTGGCTGATTAGATCCGTTACATTACAACAAAAACAAAAATCAAGTGCTACATTTCTTATTGTACTGAAAACGTGTCACTTTGCGGTGCATATATTGTGTACATAATTTGTTTTGTGACTTGAGTGTATTCAGATTTTGGTGTATTCAGGGACTTAAAGTAAAATTTCAAGGCGAATATTTTTGCGGAACATTTTATGCCCTTAAATCCCTGTTTTAATGGTGTTTTTTGCTCTTTTTTAAAAGAAGGACAAAAAAGACCCTTACCTTGAGGAGTTAGAGGGTTAACATATTCTACAAAAATGTTCTCCGTAACAGTTTACATAAATTTGATGAACACACTATATACTTTAAACGTAAGCTTTACTCGATTTTCTTTGCCGATTTACAATACAAAATTTGCATTTGGGGGAAACTTTACCTCCCCCTAAAATGAAACCCAGATGTAAACTTTTAAAACGCCGATACATGTATTTTTTTTTTGTCTCTTCTATCAAAATTTATAGGTCGGACCTTGTAATTTTTTTTGTGTTGTACAGTGTAATTAATATATCATTTCGAAGTCTTTTCTAAGATATGTGAAGCTTTGATTTATATGCTTTTGAAAAAGGATAAAAAAAACTTAAAAATATCCTTGTTTGCGATACAAATCTCAAAATTCATCTTTTTTCTTAAATTTTTGATTGCAGATTGATCAATATGTCCTCTAAAACATACAAAATTCAGAAAGGAGTTTTAATATGTTGTTTATAAAAACCATTTTTTTCGATATTACTAGTATTTTATATTTGATTTTTATTGTTTGATTTTTTAACTATAAAATATTAAAATACAGATGAGGTTTTATTGTATTTAATTAAAAAACTGAGTTGTCGTTACTTATTATTTTTATATTATTATGACATGAATGCAGTTCCTTCAGGGAATTAAACAAAAAAGTTATGTCCCTAGGGACTTAAATCAATAAGTTAAGTTCTTAGGCAAAAAAGTTAAGTCCCTGGGGACTAAAAGCAATAAGTTAAGTCCCTAGGGAATTAAACAAAAAAATTAAGTACCTAAACGAATTTCACCATTTAAACGAAAATGAAAGGAATTGCCTGACCAAAAGCTTAATTAACTAGATTTAAACCAATTCCCTACTGAATGAATTCAATATTTTTTATGAAGGAATTTAGGAAAATGTGAGTCAATTCCTTCAAGATCAGGGAATTCATTCCTAATTTAAATTCTTTTAAAAAATGTGAATTAGGGAATATATTCTTCAAAGCTCTGATCATACCGATTGTCCTCTCTGTGTACAAACATTTTCAGATATCAGCTATACAAAGCGATTTATAAAACCGGAAAAACTGGTTATTCAAACCGGTTTTCAAGTTAAAACCCCAAAACCGGTTTTTAAAAATAAGGTTTTCTAAGAATTCGGAAACCGGTTTTTCAAATAGGTCGAATATTTGACAGCTATAATCTTTTGGAGAATTTTGGCATCTAAATTGAGCAAAATCGGTCCAACGGTTAAACGTGGATTTTGTGTATTTTAGTGAAAATTCTGCTTTCGTGAATAAAATATTTTTTTAATTTTTTTACCAGAAATCTAGAGGTAGATAAAATGTAATATTTAATTTAAGCACTTTTTTCAGCGTATGCAATTTTTCTACATATAAATGGATTTTGCTTTAAAAAATTTCCTTTCATCACAACAATTGTGTTTACACTCACGAAAATTCACAAAAAAAAAATCTTCAAAGATTTAATGCCTGTAAGTGTGTAAGTTGGATAATTATTTTATCTTGAATGCATAGATATTTCTTAATTTTATAAAAATTGGTAAAGTATACATACTGCCAAAAGTTTATTTAAAATTGTCATGCATAATGTCGGTCGACAAAAATTTTTTTTTTCTTGTGTATCTGTTTTAATGCAGGAATTCTGATTCTAGACATCGAAAAATACCAAAATATCCATTCCCAGTTTTTAAAGTTTGTTTTTACGATTTTACGTCTATGTGTTAATTTGGCAGATTTTATGATCGTCAGTGTATAGCACTTAAATCAAAAACAAACTTTGATAAAAAAAATATTTTTCCCTTTATTAGTAACATTAAAAAAAAGAAACGAAATAAAATTTGACATTTAGAAGTCAGACACAAAAATTGTGTCGACCGGTGCTATCGTTAAATAATTGTTTGTTAATTTTTCGTTTTATTCTGGAAACACCCTTATTTTATTTCTCTTCATATTTAAAAAAAAAATTGTTAGTAAGGGATTATAAACTTAGCAACCTGTTGAGTCGGTATTCGTAGATATTGCTTTGTCGGTCCATATTTTTTCGAAAATGAAGCTGTAAAACCATAAACCGTATCTGGGGCTGTATATGGAACCATTTTGGAAAATTTGTTTACTTCCACTAGTTCTCAATAATCCTGACATATGGTTCCAGCAAGATGGAGCTTATGCTGCGATTCATACAATGGCGATTCTGCGAAAACTATTTTAACAGCCGAATTATTTAAAAAAATTCTGATTTTGCATAGCCACCATGTTCCCCACATTTGATGACCCCTGATTTTTTTTTTTTTTTTTTTGTAGCGTTTCTTAAAGGGACTCATTTACGTCACCAAACCACAAAACATTCAGCAACTTAAAAGCAGAATATTCGCACAGCTAGAGCCAGAAACGTTGCTCAAGATAATGCAAAACGTCTTGAATGGAGCCATTAAATTCCATCAGGAAAATTTACGCCATATAATGGATGTCATTTTTCATATTTAGCTAAAAAAAATGTAAAAGTTATAATTTCTTTCAAAAAAATATCAAACAAATAAAAAGTTTATAAGCATTTCAAATCAGTCAGTCGAAGTTGGCCCATCCTGTACTTAATGCTTACTAAAACGAGTTTTTATTATTTGCTGGGATGTCAAAAAGTAGGAAAAAAGTTTTTTAAATAAATTTTAATAAAAAATTTTTAAAAAGTTTATTTAATTAAAAATTAATCCAAGAAGCTGAAAATTCATAGTAATCTTAGTACTACAACATTTTCAATTGTATTTCGTAATTTATCAAATGTATTTCAGATTAACAATTGTATTTCAGAAATTATTAATTGAATTTTTTTTTTTATTAATTGTATTTCAGATTTAAGAATTTTATTTTAGAAAATGTCTATTTTATTTCAGTTTTCTCAGTTGTATTTCAGAAACTATTAATTGTATTTCAGAAATTGTCAGCTGTATTTCCGAAATCATAAATTGTGTTATTGTTTGTTGAAAAGCTTTCTTAAGATCATTTTTTGTTCTCTTCTTTTTTTTTTTGTTCTCTTAACTTTAGTAAGTTTTTTCCATTTACGTTTAAAGTTTTCAAGTACTTAACATATGTCTTGTTAACATAGTGGAGATAGCTCTAGGCGCCGAATCAGATGGACTCGTTTTTATTCGAATTTTTCTCTTTGCCGTGGTTTGTTAACAACTTTGTTTCTCCAAAAAAAAAAGAAAGTAAAACCTGAACTTCGAATTTATTATTTACACTTCGATTTAGTACTAAACTTGCGTAACTATGAAGCTATTAACGTGATTTACAAAAAAATTGCCTAAAAAATATTGTGTTTTCACAGAACTATTCATTTCAAATATTTCATTAGATTATTTTTTAAAGTTATACATCTATAGTTATCTAAGGAAATTTGAGCTAAAAAAGTTAAAAGTTGGAAAAACATGCCAGAATCTAAAAAAAAGTTTATACAGAAGTTTTAATAAAAAAGGACAAAGGAATTTTAGTAAAGAGAGACAAACAAGGTGTTTTTAAGAACTAAAAAATAAATAAAAAATATTAAACTAAAGATTTTTTTTTAATAATAAAACATAAATTTTAACTAAAACATGCGGGATGAAAAAGAAAAAACTAAAATTATTTACATGCCGTTTTAAATGAAAAACTAAAAACGATAAAACTGAACTAAAATCTTTTATTTATAAAAAAAAGAACTTATTAAATATAGGACACATTTATTCCTTTTATATCTCTCTAATTTTTTTTGGCATTTCTAATTATTATTTTTTTTAAATTTTTAGTTAACTTGTGAAAAAATTTTTTTTTAAACTAAATCGAAAAAATAAAATTAAATACATCATAAATACATACAGACTATTTAAATAGTTTATAACAATTAGACCATAGCTTTAAACAAAATATTTTTTCTTATAAGCAGTACAATTTTGAGTGTCTTCTGAGGATTTGAATAATGCATCTATAATAATCCATGCATAAAAATGTGATTTAAATGTCAAAATAACAAAAACTTTTGCAAAATATCCAAATATCCAAATATTTGTTTATTTTACGAAGTTTTATGTTATTTTGCTATTCATGCGCGGATTACACCGAGCTACTAAATTGACCCCTTTAATCGAAAACAAGTGTATCGACCATTGATTCTAAATATAGTGGGCACGCTGATTTTAATACACAGAGAGAATTTCTATGCGAGTTTTAATGAAATTTTTTCACTAAATTGATGAAGTTTGCTTCACAATGTGAACGAAAGCTTTCTTAAACTTTATAAAAAAAAGCTTCATAGTTTTAATGAGTAATTTTTTTATGAAACCTTTTTCATTAGTCATATGGAATTAAAAAAAAAAAAAAACAAATCAGTAATTTTAGAATATTGGAGATGTATTTTGAATATTGTTTCTATTTATGTGTTCAATATTCAATACTGTTTCAATATTTTCAATAAATATATAAATTTTTTTACTTTTAAAAGTTACTCTTCTTTGCATTTTAAAAAATTTACTAAGTATGAGGTAGATCAATGAGCTACTGTCCTTAAAATAATTTAAGTGAAAATTTATTAGTTAATTTTATAAAAGTCGTGTTAATTTGTAACGGTATTTTCATTGGATTAAGCACAAGCACGCCAAACGTACATGTATGTTTTCTATTACCATAAACGGAAAGAATTCCTTTGACGAGTTTAAATGAAAATGTTCACTAAACTAATGATTTTCTTCACAATGCGAATGAAAAATATTTTAAAATTTATGTAAAAGCTTCATAGTTTCAATGAGTCTTTTTTATGAAACTTTTTCATTAGTCATATGGAATTTTTAATAAATAAAATAAAATGTTTCATAAAGTTTTAGGAAAAACTGTATTAATTTAATGAAAAGTTTCAATGACATTTCATAGTTCTAATGCAAAAATTCACTGACATAATGCAGACATTGCTCTCAGTGTAGAAAAATCTGAGAAAAACATAGGAATAACTTGTTATTGCTGCATATTTATCAAACAAATTTCTTACCTAAATGTCGTTGAAGGTCACATCACCATATTTACCATAAAAAATTAACAAAAAAAAAAAATATGTTATTTTTTTAAGCTTTTATGTATAAAAAAAACTTGGTTAAAATATGCAAAACTAAAAATCTGGCTCATAAGAAAAAAAACCTGTGTGCGCCATTACAATCAGCATGACCAAAAATATATGATCAGTGGTCAGTACGCTTGTTTTATTTTCAAGTTACCCAGTGTTATTATTATAAAGGAGTTCTTTTATACTTTCATATTTTCATATAAAACCAGATTTTGACAGATCAAATTTGTACTGCCGTTTTTTATATGTACTAAAGAAAATGTGCTTAAAGTAAAATAAATGTAATGGTGCAAATAATTTTTGTAAAAAAAATTTTAAAGTGGCTTAAATTTTGATTTTTATTTAAATATTTTTGAGTTGAGTTTTCCCACGCAAATTTGAATACCAATTTGAATGTTGACCAATTATTTTTCTATTTTTCAGATTTTTTTGTCGTTTAATTTTGATTTTTATTGCATGAATTTAGATTTTACAAAATTTTTATTTGTTTAAATTTAGTTGATTTGCGTTGAAATATTTTGTTTTGGTTTTTTTTACAGGATGCATATTTTATACATATTGGATAATGATTGATTTTGGAAAAGAAACTGCAAAACAAAAAACTTTAAAGAATCAAATAAATTTGATATTGTTTGCGAAGACGCACATATGCGACGTTAATAGGTAATACGTGTTTGATATGAATATTGTTAAATTAAAACTTTATTTTAAATAAAATTTAAATAATGCTAAGTTTTCTTTCAACTTCTTTTATTTAATTCATCTTATTTTAAACGAGCTTAAGTTCTTTTATAAATTAATTATAATAGTTTATTTCCAATATTTCGTCCCCACATTGGGTGACTTCTTCAGGGAAAAGCTATTACAATTTGATTGAAGAACTTATTTTAATAATTAAAAATAAGTTTTAATAATTAAAAATATGTTTTTCAATCAAATTGTAATAATTTTTCCCTGAAGAAGTCACCAAATGTGGAGACGAAATACTGAAAATAAACAATTATAATTAATAAATAAATGATCTTAAGCTCGTTTAAAATAAGAAGAATAAAATTTAAATATAAATCCAATATTACTTAGATTTCAGTTAAAACCATTTGAGAATTCGAAAGACATAAATTTAGTTATTATATTAATTTTAAAAACATCTCTTTTATATTTTAAAATGATTTAGCAAGGTCTTCAAAATCATCAATCATTACCCTTTTCCATACTACACTCAAAATAATAATTTAAAATTTAACAGAAATTTCATGTAATTCTAGGCTTATATAAAATTTTTAAAAATTAATGAAATTTTGTTGAAACAATTTATACATAGTTTTATTAAAATTCTTTTAGAATTTGTAGATTTAATAATTCACCATTAATTTTGTTTTAAATAATTTTACCTTAAGCCAAAACTTAGAAGAAATTTTTGTTAAATTTTGAACGTTTTTTTTAGAGTAGTTTTTTTTTAATATGGGATGCATAGTTTTTTTTATAGGCTCCATTCATTTAAGAAAAAGTTTTTATAGAAGCGCAAGAAATAAAAAATTCTTTTCATTCAGCAATAAAATAGGCATTTAAAGGTTATCTGCAAAAGGTATTTAGGGGATTTGTTTTGTTCACGTAGAAAAGATATAAAAAACGAGCATTTTATTTGAGGGGCAATTATTTTATACATTCTTCTAGCATTTTTTCTATACAATTATAGTTTTTTATAAAATGAAATTTGGTTTTACAATAAAAACCATTTGTATACCGGTTGATCGTCAGCCGTGGGACTATGCATTGCTTCTTCTTCATCAACTTCATGTTTCTTCCTCTATTTGGTTTTGTTTTATTAATTTTATCATTTACATAATAAACGAATAAATACAATAAAAAAAATTAAACAATATGAATGATAAATTTTGTATTGATATTTGATAGTTAAACAACGATATTTTTTAATGAATTTTACATACTAGTAATAAATACATTAATATTTAAAAGGATTTCAACATTTTCTTTCGTTTAAGTTTTAAAGTTTGGAAAAAAAAAATATCAACGCTAACTAATTCTTAGTAAGGCGGGAATTGTAATCGCAGAACTAATTTAATTTCTTTGGGTAAGGTCTAATTTTTGAGTCTCTTGTAAATAATGTTTCTAATTATCTTAGAAGTGATCAATAATTCAAGTTTATTAGACCATATGTTAAGGTAAGATGACTAGAGAAACATTTTCCCTCTTACTATTTTTGTAAAATATCTTCTTTTCAAATTTCATGTATCTAGGACCAGAAATTAAAAAAAACTTCTTATATTCGATTTAAAACACCTTTATTTTCCTATTCCTACAACAAAAATTTTGAAGCTCTTGAATAAAGTCTTATAATCATGAAAGAACTTTTATTGGAACAATAAAACAATCTTATACAACTGATGTATAAGAAAGAGCGTCAATCTGAATTCTTATAGAACTTTTTTCTTAAGAAAATAAATGGCATGAGAGCTACAACCAGAACCTTTAACGACTTTAAGGAAAGTAATGCAGTGAAGCTTGACTTTCTCAGGAATCCTGGTGGTAACTTTACAAGCAACCGCCAAGAAGATAATGATATTGCATTGGCTATGCACATTTCGAGATGCAAAGGTGGTGACGGTTAATTATGTTATTCAATGAAGTGTTGACAGTGCCTGGTATATGGAATCCTGGGCAGTAACAGATTATTCGATTAGGTGTGTACTTTTTTTCTTTCCCAAGAAAAACTATTGAAACTTCTTCAATTTTAAATACAAAAATATATTTAAAAGAAAACTTAATTCTTTTTCTAAGAAGTTTTTTAAAACAAGAACGTGGCTATATTAAAATACTGTTAAATTCTTTTCCTGAAGATGACTATCGAAGCTTTTTTGAAACATAGAAAGTAAATATCTTTTTACAAATCAAAGAAACAAAATGATGTGTGAACTCGAGCCAAGCAAAAACCATCACACAGAATTATATCTTTTAAAAAACTTGTTTTAACTCTTGCAGTGGATGTTGCAGTTGAAATTTTCAGAATACTTTTTTAAATGATTCGAACTTGTTTTTGTAAAACACATTTATACAAAGATTTTATAAAAATATCCAAAAAGTGTATCTTTAGTGAATAAGCGTATTACTCCAGAAACGCATATTTTCAATTTCAGACATTTAGCCCTAGAGGTTAGGTCAGAACGTTAAGTGGGAGACTTTTCGACTTTTTAACCCTCTATTAACACCGTGAAGTCTTCGAATAAAGCAAATGAAATGGACCCACTTCTTGTTACGAGGCGGTCCCATAATTAGCCGACCTGACGTATAGTTGGCAGCAGTAGTTTAAAACAAATTACTTTGGTTATAAGTGGCATCCGTATAAAAAATAAGTTTCAAGTTTCAAGGCACCACGTTGTTTAGTTTTTGCAATGTCATACGATCACCTAGCAAGGCGTAGATTCGGTGAATGGGCCCAAAACAAGATTGCCGTTGATCCCGATTTTCATAAGCGAATTTTGTTTAGCGATGAAGCTCACTTTTGGTTAAATGGATACGTCAATAAACAAAACTGCCCTATTTGGAGTGATTACAGTCATCAAGTGTATGTTGAGACACCGTTACATCCCGAAAAACTGACTATTTGGTGTGCTTTATGGATTGGTGGAATCATTGGTCTGTACTTCTTTAAAAACGATGCTGGCCAGAACGTTACAGTCAATGGTGACCGCTTTAAAGCCATGATTACTGACTTTTTCGTTCATCAATTGAACAACCAAGATGTGCAGGAGCTGTAGTTTCAACAAGACGGCGCAACATGTCACACAGCTCGTGCCACAATTGATTTATTGAAGGAAACGTTTGGTAACCGCATAGTTTGCCGTTTCGGACCCTCCAAGATCGTGAGATTTAACGCCGCTGTACTATTGTCTGTGGGGATATGTGAAGTCGCTAGTCTACGCCGATGAGCCCGAAACGGTTGACCACATGGAGGACAATATTCGCCGCGTTATGGTCAATATACGGCCACAAATGTTGCAAAAAGTCATAGAAAATTGAACCTCCAGATTAGACCACGTTCGAGCCAGAAGTCATATTTAAATTATAACACCAAAAGATTATATTTCGCATAAATTAAATTTCATGTCAATTTAACAAATTTATCTTTGATTTATTCTATTTCAGAGTTAAATACCTCTATAAAAAACACCCTTTGTTAATATCGAACTTTGAGCCGCTTTTCAACGCGAACTGCACCGAATTTTTAAAAACTTATTGTTGCTGTCATATAAACGTTGAGGATCCATGTGTTTATTTGCAACGATATCAATAGTCACATATCCGAAAACCGTATCGAAAATATTTGGAATGACTTACATGACTTATGGAAAACCCAAAACTATCTTATGAGCATAATATATTTTATATTTGAAATTTTTTGATAAATTTGTTTTGGGGACTACCTTAAGGTGATTCTTTTCCCCTTTTAACACCTATTATTTTCCTTTGCGTAAGTGAATACATTCTCATTTAATCCGTTCTCTGATGAAATATAAAAAATACAGTTTTGTACCTTTTCAAAGACAAATGAATCCTTGCTATAAACTAAAAACCACGGATTCGTGTTGTTAAAACTAGTATCATATTCCTTCAAATTTCAAAAATTTTGTGTTTTCCTTTTGTTGAAATCCTTTTTATTATAAATACAACAAAATATAATACATTAACCTGTAAAACAAATATTTAAATACTAATAGATTGTAATACCAAAATATTTAACGTAAAATTTTTTCTACGGCAACATATGTAATGGGCATGCCATAAATCTTTTGAAACCATTGACGAATCTATTAATAATACTCCTAAAATACTTTGCTATGGTCTTAACTCAATATTAACTGACAATATTTGAAGAAACAAAACCTAATACTAAATAATTATATATTTTCAAAACTTTTTAACTATTTGATTAAATATTTCAAAATCGAAATAAAAATTGTAATAAACTCTGGAGTATTGTATTTAAAAATAAACTTTTGTTTTTTTTTAATCTGCTGGTTAAGAGAGTAATATGTACCTCTTTCCAATTCTGCATTAATTATGAATTATTTTATTTATATATTTTTCATAATTATTTTAGTTTAAAGTTATTGAACAAGTGAAGAAAAGTTAAAATAAAATATTAAAATTATATATTTTTTTTTAAATAAATTTTTCTATAAAATTTGGTTTTAATTATAATTTATTTTGTGCAAAATAACTTTACGAATTCTAGTTTTAATTAGTGGTTTTTAAGAGAACTTAGTGTTGCTTAAATATTTTTTTTCTCTATTTTTGCTTTTTAAAAAAGTGTTAGTGCCAATTTTTAAAATTGTATCTAATTTCTTATTAAATTTAAAGCTACGTTTATAATAAATTTTACATAAATAAAAGATTTTTTTATAATTTTTTTTTTGTAATTGTACTATAATTTTGTATTCCTAACATTTCAATACCTAGTAATAGATTTTGATTTTGCTTTTGATTTTTAATTTTATTCCTTTTCATTAAATTTCTTGTCTTTATTTGTTTGAAACAAAAAAAAAAAAGATACCTATTGATTTTTCTTTGTAAAACTTTTTTATAATAAAAATATCATACAATAACTTACCCCCATGCCCCCTTGCGGTTGGCCGCCCTCACGTCTTATACGAAAAGCTTCGTATATTAACAATCCAGCATATACTTTACCCACTGTCAATTTACCCTTGTTCAATTGATCATTGGGTGGCACCAGTAAAAATAGCATTTTCTTGGCCTGCAGCGGCCAAATATTTGTTATTGTGTCCCTAAGTTCTAAATCGGCTTGGTCCATTTCCTCCGCTAGATGAAAGTAAACAAAATACAAAACAAATTATGAACTACGAGTTTATAATTTTTAGTTTTAAGAAATTGTTTTTATTTTTTAATTCTACAACTTGTAAATGAAAAAAAATCCTAGATTGGAATCCATAGTAGAAAATTGGGACACTATATATTTTGCCTAATTGAAATTCTGTAAAAATATCACTCTCACTTTTTTTTAAATCGAGATATGAACAATTGCAGATGATGAAATAGGGGCAGTGGAATATCAAAGTCAATTACATATTATAAATGGCTGGAAATGAATAGTCGATTGATCCAAAGTGGTAATTCTGTGATATATGATAGGGGAGCACGATACTGGTGAAACCAAAATTGTATTGCACCCAACAGTGTTAATTTGGGTGGAATGTGCAATCACGTGACTATAATTATGGTGACAAAACATTCACGGGTTGATACCAGATACATCACGTAACTGGAGAAAAAGTAACATAACATCAAAGTGTACTGAAGCAACTAGCGTCGTTGCAGTTAAAGTTGGTACTGGTCATTGAACTGGCTCAAAACCGCTAGCAGTGGATGGAAACATGGCAATTAGTACCAAAGGATGCAGTTCCTTGACTGCTACAAAGTGGACTCAACACTAAGGGAATGTCGCCAAAGTTCATTTTCGAAATGCCGACTGGCGATTTTTCAAGTGAATGGAAATTTTACACATAAAATATCGCTACCAAACTTATTCAAAAACTTGAAACACTATACAAGAATATAAATTACAAATTAAAATATTTCTGCATATTGGTTTTGAAGTATTTGGTTTAGATAGTTTACAAGATTTCTGGGAACGATTTGTCTTTCTTTGGGAACAAAATTGTTTATTATCAAAGATATCCATAGTCACATATCCGAAGACCGTATCGAAAATGTTCGGAATGACTTACGTGACTTATGAAAAACCTAAAACTATCTTATGAGAATAATATATTTTATATTTTACATTTTTTGAGAAATTGGTTAAGGCGTCTCTTTTCCCCTTTAAACCCCCATTATTTTAATTTGCGTTAGGGGAATACTTTCTCATTTAATCCGTTCTCTGAAGAAATATTGGTTTCGAAGTATTTGGTTTAGATATTTTACAAGATTTCTTAGAACGATTTGTCTTTCTTTGGGAACAAAATTGAAACTGAGTATAAATTTTGTTACTCTGCTTTATAAGTTATACATTAAATTTGTGCTGAATTGTTGCAGCTCCTTCTTTTTATAAAGATATTATTGTCAACTTGATTTATAATGCAGAATGCAAAATTAAAATGTTCATGAAGTGGTTTTTAGAAGTGTTGGAAAATAAAAATTTGTAGAAAATGTTAGCAAATAAAGAAAAAAACTTGCAAAAAATCTATATTTTGAATATCCGTACTTGTTGCTTAGTTTATGTACTTTTCCAAATTAAAATGGTTATAATGAATTTAATATTATAGTTTTTTGTTGGGTATAGACAAAATAAACTATTTTTATAATTGCTTTTTTTGGTGCCTTTTTGAAGGTTTTTTTGAGCAGGTGGTATGACATGCTGTTTTGAATAAGGGCATTGACTGGTTTCGGACGGGCTATTTAGCAACCCGTACATAATATGACACACGCTGAATAAAAAGTGACAGGTTATTTGCTAATTATTTTCCGCATGCCCGGCGACATGTACCCCTAACCAGTTTTCCTTTAACCATTTTTCTCCAGTTCTACGATACGTACACCTACACCAGTCACCAGAATCAAACTTCGACTGGTTTGTACACACAAAGTTCTAGTTACGTGACCATATCAGTGACTGGTCCATTTCCCGCAGGGTAATGAAGTATACTCACTCAACATCACTAACCAACCCCCTTTTGGCGGAATTTTTTCGCTTAACATTTTTTTCATTTTTTTGTATTTTAGAATTTCCTAATCGATTTTTACTAATAATAGTAAAATAATTAAAAGACGTTTAATATTTCAGAAAATTTATAGTTTTCTGACTGAAATAAAGTTAACAGATCGAAGGATGGGACTTCCAAATTTTTGATATGCGACTAAAATGTTTTTTTAAAGAAAGAGAAAATAATAACTTTTTACTGCAAACTGTTCTGTAAAAACGCAAATTCAAAGTATTTTTAGTTGAAGGCTATCTAAAGTTATTATTACTAGTTATTACTAGTAGTAGTTTTTATGTTGACAAAAATATTAGTTTTTTAAGAAAAAGTATACAAAAAAAAGTAAAATCTTGAACTTTTTTGGGAGATTTCAAACCACTAATCTACCGATAGTCTGTTTTCATTTCCAGTTGGGCTTATTCAAGATACAATCGGTAAGCTCAAATTTGTTGCACAGTGTTATTAACGATTTAATATTTCTACTTATCTTCTTTTCTTATTGGTTTTTCCTTTAATATTTCTTTCTCTTATGTTTCTACATTAATAAACATAAATTGCGGTACAATTCATAATTTTTTTAATGCTGCTACATTTCTCATATTACCACTTCCCGCAAAAATTTCATATTTCACTCATATTTTATCACTCTGTAATATAAGTCCAATGAACGATTTAAAAACATCGTTGGTTTGGTTTTTTAAAGACCTAGAATATGTGTGCTACCATTTCACCCCAAATTTCCCTATTAATTACCACAACAAAATTTAGCGTATTTTCCCAAATGTTAAAAGCGTTAAATTGTTTTTGTAAAAACTTGATTTCTGTTTCTCATATTTTACATTAATAAGTTCCGATTGTGATCTACCAGTTTAAGGAAATAATTAAAATCAAGCTGATTATTAAAAACGATTTACTATCTGTAACCCTAAAGGAATAAATTCGCTACTTGTTTAAAACAAAATAAATAATTAACATTAAAATTTAAAAATCTTGTTACTTACCCGGTCTCATTTTAATACTGAGATTTTCACGTATCAATGCAAATAGTGTGGTGGTAAATTGTACTCTCATCTCATCATCTAGGGGCATATTCATACGTATCAGTTTCTTGAAGGCGAGGCGATTGGGACATTTGTTACCGAACCCCAACGGAGGATCCATATTTTTTAACATATCATACATTTCGGTATAATGGATTCGGCCACTATACAGTCAAGAAAATACCATTTTTTGTTTGGATTTTTGACGAATTTTGAAGAAGTTTTGCAGATAAAAGAATATATTATAGTTTTTTTTTATGGATTAGAAAAAGCATAATAAAACATTTTGAAAGTGTCTTATTTAGGTTTTTTGTCATCAAAAGAAAATATAAAGCACACATAATAGTAATAATGAATTGTTAAACAACATTTACTTGGTACTATAATACAATAAGTATGTAATAAAATAATTTACAAAAAAATAGTGGTAGAAGTAGTTGTAGGTAAATGATATTAAGAAAAGTGTTAGGTTAAAGAGTATTTTTGCAAAAAGGAAAGTGTGGAGCTTTAAGCTTTAGTGGGAAAGGAGCTTTAGTCATAAAAAAGCTTTCAGGTTTGTATAAGTGTTAGTTAAGGATATTTCTTGGTTGTTGGTTTTTTTTATATGGTAAAAGCTTATTCTTGGTAAATGGATTTTTAAGCTTTTTGTTTAGCTAGCTTTACTTTATTAAATATTTTTTTTTTATATAAAGAAAGAAAATTTTCAGAGCTTAAAGCTTTTGAAAAAGCTTATTTGCTTGAACTGTTTGTTTTGTTTTACCTTCCTTGAGTGAACCATTTCGTTTATATTTATTTTTTTCATATATGAAACAAATACGATCAAATAATAATCATTTAATATAAAAGCTTAAAAGCATTGTGCGTTGAGCTATTTTTTTTTTTTGTTTGTTTTTATATCTCTGGTTTTTTGTGTAACTTCAATTAACTTAAATGTGTATTATAAAAAGCATAAAATTTTTTTTAACAACAATTTTAACTACTATAAAAAATAACTTAAAAATAAATAATAAATTAGTGAAGAAAGAACACATTTACACACCAGACTACAATTAATATACCAATTGATACTCATAAATAAGGCAGATTTGTTAAGATCATTATTAGAGATCTCATGAAAAATACTATTTAAATATATATTAATAGAAATATCAAAGCTTTGAGAAAATGCTTAGTAAATGTCTTATACTGGTTATCCTTTAAATGCAAAAGCTCATTTACTCTCTTACATTGCTTATTCGTTAAAATAAAGTATTAAAGCTCAAAATAGCTTTTAATCTATTAAAGTTTCTTTAAGCTTTATAGTTATTTTATTTATTGAATCTTCTGATGAAAAACTTTTTGAAACCTTTCAAACAGTTTTTGATAAAGTATTGAATGTTTCTATATTTTATAAATAAAGTTCACATTTTATAACAAATGGCTTTAAAAGTATGCCTTTTATTATTTAGATATTTTTGAGTTTTTTATAAAAAACAAATATTCGAATTATTTTATTGTGAATCACTTTAAAAAAGCTTTGCATATAAAAAAATTACAATTTTTAAAATTTTAAATCTTATTAAACATTTTCATGAACGAAAACAGCTGTGGTTCACAAATATTGTTATTGATTATCATTTAAAACAAAATTTTAAAGCTTAAAAATGTTTTTAAGGTTTATGTAATTCTCTAAGCTTTATGATCATTTAGTTATTTTTGGCTTCTTATGACAAGCATTTTGAAACGTTTCAAACAATAATTATGATTTTAAATGTTTTTGTCACATTTCTAAATATTTCTTCAAAATATTTCCAATATTTTTTATTAATAAAGCTTTAATTTTCGTAACAAATAGCTTTAAAAGCTTTTCTTTTATTATTTAAATATTTATAAGGTTTTTTACAAAAAGGATTACAAAAACATATATTCGAATTATTTCACTATGAATCACTTTAAAAACGCTTTTCCAGTAGAAAAATTTTAAAATTCAAGAATGCTGACATACTGACATACTGAGTAGCAATTAAGCATTTTCACAACCGGAAAAAAGTTGAGCCTTGTTTTATTTCACTGCGCAACTGAAATAAAACAAGTGTACCGACCATTGATCCTAAATTTTTCGGCCTCGCTGATTTTAATGGCGTACCCATTTTTTTCATTTATGTTTTAGATTTTTCGCAAATTTTCATCAAAATTTTGCATGCTTTTATCCAGTTTTTTTACATAAAACTTTAATAGTTAAAAATTGTTTCTTAGTTTTTTATGGTAAATACATAAATGACACACGGGTATCAAATTTGGTTAAAAAATCTGATCATTTTTTTCTCAGTTTTTACTATATTATACTATTTTTGCTCAATTTATCATTCCATTTCTCAACCGATTAAAATATTTTTGTACATAAACAAAAAGACAAACATTAATGGAATATCGTTAAGATTTTGTGTTGATATTAATTTTTTATTTGTTTTAAATAGTGCTTAATCCAAAATAACCATTTTTAACATAAAAAATATAAAAAAAAATTGTTTTGACCTTGGGTTGACCTTGTCAGGATCTGAGAATATCAGACTGCAATTAATAGGTATCGCTAAAAAGCTACATTTCTCTACTGTCGATCGCAACAAGTTTTGTTGAAATTTTTGAAAAATTGGGCATATGTCAACCATTCGTTGTCAAAGGGTTATGACTTCTTGTAATCCTTTCGAAAGCTTAAACCGGTCGCCATCAGTTAGACAAAATAGTGATCCGTCAGCCTGGAGTCATCTCAATGAACCTCAGAGTCGAACTTAAAATAATACTCTAATGTCTGAGTAATTAATTTTTTTTTAAATACTGTTAGAGCTTTTGCTTGTCATAAGCTTTTTTTAAGCGTTTGAAGTTTTATTTAAACTAAAATAGCTTTGAGTATTAAAAACTGATTAAATTTCGTACAATAAATTTGAACAATAAAGTTCGTAATAAAGTTTAAATTTAAATTGAATGACAGCAGGATTTTAAATTTTATTCCGATCTTCGTCTTAGTATATAAACAAATCTGCCATTAACAGAAACTTTATAAAAATTTAGAATAAAGAAAATTATTTCAAATTTTCAAAACAAAATTACAAAAAAAATCAACATTTGCAAATCAACAAAATAATTACAATTAAGCCATAAGATAAAAATATAAAAAATCATAATTATTTTTTTTTTTTTGTTAATTAATAAAAAATAAAAAAAAACACATTTAAACATAAAGAAAATATTTTTGAATTATATTAAATTGATAATTACGTCGCATTTGGATCATATTCAGCCCATATCCGTACAAATTCATCTAAATGATGTGCCCCCAATATACTGGAATCTCTTGTTAAATAATCAAAATTATCCATAATAACAGCCACGAATAAATTCAACATTAGAAATGAACAAAAGAATATAAATGATACAAAATAGGCATAGGCTAATGTTGAGCCACATGTTTCATCGCCCTTTTCGGCTTCGTCATCGCATGGCCTCCCCTTAAGGCACGCCAGCATAATGTTCGGCCACGCCTCGCCCGTTGCACATCTAAAATTATATTTTATTAGTATGAACTTTATAAATTTTAACAGGGGGTCAAAATTGTTTAAACAAAAACTAAATATATACGAAAATAAATATTTCAACTTCTATATTATTTTTAATTATTTTAAAATACGAAAAAAAATTTTGTTTTTATATTTGAAAATTTAATTAAATTTTTCTAAAAAAAAAAAAATTATTAAATTTATACTACACAATTTGTTTATTTTTCTATATACTATAATTTTTTTTTTATTTTTAGTTATTTAAAAACTTTATTTATAAAGTTTATTAACATATTGAAAACTCAAATTATCTACTTGAAAAATATTTATTTTAAATATTTAGTTATTTACACTAAGTATGTATACAAAAAAAAATTTACCAATTTTTATTTTTTTTTGTTAAATAAAAAACAAAAAAGTTGAAGCCTAATTGTGAACAAAACCTAAATTAATGATAATGAATTTGGAAATTTTTTATAAAAATAATTTAAATATTTTTTTGCTTTGCCAATTGTTTTGTGATTTTAAGCTAAGAAATGTTGCAGTAAAATATTGTATTTAAACTAAGTTAATTAGAAGAAAATTAAAAAAAAAAAATTTTAAAATACAATCTACTCTAAAAGAAGTTATAAGTTAAAAATATTCTATACAAAATGTCAATAATAAAATAATGTGGAGTAGGTAATGAGAATTTATTTATAAAATTAAATATTTTCATACTATGATCCAATTTATTGTATTTCTACTGATTTGACTCTGTTTCACAAAATTAGTTCTTGTATAGTAAAAACTCATCGTAATTAATATTTTTCAATGAAAAACAGTTATTAAAAGTCATTCCAAAAGGCATATTGACGAAACTATGACTTTTTCAACATCACCCTTTCCGATTTGCATAAAACTTGGTATATATAAATTCCTGATATTTGGATTATTTTTTAAAAATTTGTTGTCGTTCGATTTTATTGCTGCTTAAAATTGGTATTTTTTAAATTTAAATACTCTTCAAATATTCGTAATTATTGAACACGCAGTCCAAATTTTAAAAATTGATATTTTATTCAGAAACTTCTTTTGTCTTTTCTGAAATACCCAGCAAAACGCTGGTAATGGGTGCGATAAATACCTTTTGATGAATACTCCTTACATGTATCATTATTTTCTAACAAAAAGTTATAAGTTACCTATAATGGGTTCCATGATGCATTACCTTGTAATATACACTCCCGGCGTACCATTATATTCCCCAAAGTCGTATTACCTAAAAACCAAAGTGACATATTGCCCAAATTCCCGCATATCCCCCAAAATTGTGGATGTTAATATGGTACAACGACCAAATCAATGACAGATAATCCAAAACTTTTTTTTGTGTGCTATGGCATTTTATTTTGAAAAAAATTTTTTTTTTGGGCGCTATGACGGTAAAAAAAAAGAAATTATTGCCCAAAATCATAATTTATAGTTTTTTTAAATGTCATAAGACATAATGTCTTTTGTGTCGCACGCAGAAAAAACTTTATTTCGCGAAGCCGCCTGCCGCGTTCTACGGAGGAAAAAAACCCCTAAGAGCGGCCGAAGGCCGCCACCCAGAGGAACTTGTTTTTCAAATCAAATGTCGAATCCATTGAAATCTTATATTTGTAAGACATCAAGTAACATTTATTTGACTTGTCATAACTTTTAATGTCCCTAAATACCAACCCACACCAAGATTTATTGTTTTTTAATGATTATCTTTTTAAAAGTCTATTTTATTAAAAATTTTATGTATATATTAATGTCTAAACGTTAAATAAATAGAAGGCCAATGCTCTACTCTTTTATTTAAGATAAAAAAATCAATTAGCTGTTTAAATGACAAAGCTATGACTGGTCAAATTATATTACTTATTGTCTTGAAATAAGATTTCAACGGATTCGACATTGGATTTTTAAAAACAAGGTTTTTTGCTGGGTTTTTTTCCTCCGTAGAACGCGGCAAACGGCTTCGCGAAATAAAGTTTTTTCGGCGTGCGACACAAAAGACATTATGTCTTATGACATTTAAAAAAAAAAAAAAAATATCATTTTGGCAATAACTTCTTTTTTTACCGCCATACCGCCCAAAGTTATTTTGGCCAAACAAAAAACCGTCATAGCGCCCCACAAAAAATGTTATTTCGTCCAAATCAATGTCGTATTGCACAAAAACAAGAAAATTTTTACAACAACAATCTACATATAATTTTTTTGGGCGCTATGTCTTTTTTTCTTGGGCAGTATGACTTTGGGAAATATAACGTTACGTCGACTTAATGTCTTAACGATCATCAATTACATAGTTCATGAAATATAAACGTTAAGTAATATTTAAAATATTTTTGTTGAAAATATATATTTAGATACATTACTTTGTGATTTTTTGTATACAAAATGGTAAGGTATATGATTTAAACATCACAATAGGAAACTTGAAGCACAACAATTCATTTACATTTTAAGCAACTTATTATTATATCTGACTATAGCTCAGTGGGTGGAGTTCTCGCGTAACCACCAAAACACCCCAAGTTCGAATCCCAGCGAGAACATGTTATTTATTTAATTAAAACAAGTGTTTGTAATCATTTTTTTTTTTAATAATGTTTTTTTTTATGAAAGTCTATTTATAGACGCATTACTCTATCGAACGCCGTAACAGAAAAAGTAACTAGTTACGTAACCCCCTATTAGGTAATGAGGCCACACATTACTTTTCGGCCCATCGCCTATAAAATTCATCAGTGAAGTAAGGTGTATTGTAATGAGTGAAGCCCTATGACGATACATTACTTTACCCATTATTTATTTATGTGTGGTTTTGCTGGATATGTAAAGCTTTGATGTATACGTTTTGAAAAAGGATAAAAAAAACTTAAAAATGTCCATTTTCTAAAATTTTTGTTTGCAGATTGATCAATATGTCCTCTAAAACATATAAAAAAATCGGAATTGAGTTTTAATATGTTTTTTGAATAACATTTTTTTTCGATATTACTACTCTTTTTTGGAACAAAAAATAAAAATATTTTAAAATTTTTGGAATGAGCTCATAAATTACTGTATTTTTAAATTATTTTTTTTTCCAAATTCTTTATAACTTCTTCATTATTTAGTAGCAATATTTCATCAACATTTTTCTTTATGATAATGGCCCTTGTCTAGAAAACCTAAAGAGATAGGACAAAACGAACAATTTTTTTTTATCTGGTGAAATACTAATACAATTCGATATCAAAATTCAGTCAGATGCGATTAGAACTCCGAAACGCATCACCTTAACAATATTTTTATTAAACCATTTCATTGCACAAAAATACAATGAATCAGCATACACCATATTAATGAAGGTTTTATCAATATGATAGGGCTTTTCCTTTCAGTGTGGGACTCGCAAAAGACTACCTCGTAATGGCCTTACACATAGCATTTTTTATGGAAACATTTAAATTTCAGATATGTGCTCACTCACGGTGTATGTTAAAGTTAAAAATGAAAATAGTTTCGCTAATTACCCATCGCCAACCGCTGGAGCTAGGAACTTTTAATATCTAAAGTAGGAATCTACAAAGACTGGATTTTAAAAATCTAAACGGAAAAGGGCAAAAAGGAAGAACTCACCCCCTTAACGTGCTGTCCAAACCTTTTGTGCTTAAAAAAAAGAAACTAAAAATATGGGTATCTTGAGGACTGGGCTAATTTACTGTAGATAAGTTCTTTTGAGAAAATCTTTGTATAAGTGGTGTCTAAAAGAGAAAAGGTTCTGAAATGATCCATGCAAAGTCTTTAAGCAAATTAAAAACATACACTTAAGGAGGTTAGTCAAATTTATCAAAATTTGAAATTCCTTAGAAAAAGAGTTTAGTTTCCTTCTAAATATATCCCGGTATTTAAATCCAGCGGTAACGAAGTAACGGGTTTTTAAGCTATTAAAAATAATGACGATTTGCTTAGCCTACATTCGTCACCTTTTCTTTCTTCTTTTCTTCTCGTATTACTGACCCCAATTAATTGTTGAATCTTTGTTAACCCTCTAACGGGTAAGGCTGCCTCAGGGCGGTCTTCATAAAATTTATCACAAATGCGTCAAATGAGCGTTTTATACTTAGAAATTAACATCTTCCTCTAGAAAACTAAATTTGCTAAATATTTTGCGAAGACATTTTTCGTGCGCCGTCCACGTTTTGGTAGCGAGAAAGCTTCAACATTAAAACTTCGTAAGATTTCAAAAATTAATTATTTTTGAAAAAAATAGTTTTCAAAAATCTAAAAAACCAATTTAAGTTCACAAAATATAAGCACGATTGAACCTTTATCTTCAATACTAAGTCTTTACTTTACTTTAGTCCAAGGACTCACAGGATTTTTTCAGGATTCCTCTAAAGGACAACGTCTTAACTTATAAAATACAAGACGGATTTTTATGAGATTTGCCAGAAAGAAGACATTATGTAGCCAAGCGTTGAAGTTTGAATAATATAAATTGAAGTTTTGAATCGCGATATCTTTTTAAATAGGAGCAGAAAAAAAATAGTTTTTCGAGTTTGGTTATATCTTGGTAAGATAAATAATTTTTGTCCAAAACTTCTCTTTTATATGTTTCAGTTTCCAAACAGCGGCCTAAAATATGTTGGCTCATATTTTTTTTTTTTTTGTTTTTTAAAAGAGAAGCAACACTCAGGAAATTCTTCCTATTTATTTATGTGTCGCTTTCTTTGGAAATTGGATAGTGGAGAGATGAAAGGTGGGGAAAGATGAAGATCTTCAAACATGGCAACACTGTAATTGCGCGAGATGATAAGTCTTAGAACAGTTGTTGCTCGCCACCTGATGGAGAGTTTGCGAACTTATTGAAGCTTTTTGGTTCATAGCCCTGATTCATTATTTTACTTCGGTGGGGTTAAGTGCTATGGGAACACCGAAGGTGGGAGCTGCGATACATATGAGGGATAGAAAACTCATACATATTATTTTTCTAAATTGATGTTGCCGTCACCGGGAATCGAACCCGGGACCATCTGTGTAACAGGCCAACGAGCTAACCATTACACCACAGAGACCAATTAGGCAACGATAAGCAATTTTGTTGAAGAACTTATTATTTGTTTTTCGAGTGGAGTATGAATTTTGTTGCAAACCATCGTTTGTCAGTTAGAGGGTTAAATAACTTTAAATTACTTTAATGCGAACTATAAAGGTCTTCCGAAATAAGTAAAAATTTTGAGCACTTGCCATAAAGCGAGAATTGGTTTTGACATGAATATTTTGCTGCAACATTAAAGACTACAAATGAATTATATGAAAATTAATTAATGCATAATTTTGAATTTCAGTTAATTAACAAAAAATGTAAGCTATATTTTTTTGTTTAATACTATTAACAAATAAAGTGCAAATTTTTTAAATCTTTTGTTAAATTATTAAATATTTTAACCACCATATTAACCACAAATTAACTTTTATAAACAATGCAAGCTTTTATTAACAAATTCATAAATGACAATTTAACACAAAAATAAAATTAAATATTAATGAATATGAGATAAGAGTGTGAGTTTAAGTGTAAGGACGTTTTTCGAAACTTTTTTTTTTCATAAAACTTTTCTAAAATTTGTAAAAAAAAATAATATAAAGAATTTAAAAATAAAAAAACTAGTTAGTTATATTTGTGACCTTTGCTAACATTTAACCTAGAAATAACATTAAATGAAAATCCTAAAAAAATTTTAAATAAATGCCTAAGGCTTTTATTTTTTCTAGATTTTTTTTTTTTGTAAATCGGCTAGTGGTGACATTTTACTAGTGTTTCAAAAAAACTTTTTGTTTTAATAATTATTTTTGTTTTTATTTTCGATTCTTTTTGTTTGTTTAGTTCATTTAACATTTTTAAGTAGATAATTTTAGAGTTTCATTGTTAAAACATGATTACATACCTGAATAGGAGCATGACACTTTGTATAAATGATTGGAAGTTGTTGTGCCTAGTAATGGAATTTTCCACTGTACTTAGTTTGATATTTCCAAATACCTATTTGTGTCAAATATACATACACACACGCACGCACACACACACGATCGATACACGACGCCGACGACAAAGTAGCAAATGTCAAAAAGATTTAGTTTTTTTTAGGATTTTGTGTTTTTAGAATAAATTTATTTAAACTATAAAAGTGTTTTGTTAAAACGAAATTAAAATAATTAAATTTTGAAAAAAAATTATAAAATAATATTAACCAATTTATAAAAAACAAAACTAAAAAAAAAACTAAAAAACAAATATTAAGTGTTCTGAGTGTTTTATGTTAATGATTAGAACGGAATTATTGAAAGCGTTCTAAAGTTTAAATACAAAACAAAAATATATATATTAACTACAAATAACAACTGTTTTATTAACTTTTTTTTTAACTGGGTATTTAGGGTCTATATCAATAAATTACTAAATAAATTTTAAACGAATTATTTATTTTTTTTTTGTTATTATTATTTCATTATATTATATCATCCATTAATGAGAAAACGTTCAAAAAACGGTAAGTTTTCGGTCTCCAGCCCTTTGATTTTGTTAAAGTTTGGTATATCTACACTCTATGACGTCTATTTCACACTACCCGCTTTTACTTCCCTACAGTTGTGTAAATTTGCGCCTTTAATCGCATTTTTAATTTTTTAAAAAATCAAAAAATTGCTTAAAGTAGTGAAGTCTGAAGAATTGTATATCTCAAAGTAGATGGATTATTTCAAGGCTTTAAGAAGACAATGAAAGTTGAAAGTGTCTTCTTTACTATATTGCGAAAATGGATTCATAATGCAAAAGCAAAATTTTGATTGCATTTTGCGCGTTTGCCCCTCTCGAAAATGTTGTAATTTTTAAAAATTTATAAATTATAACGAATGAATGAACAACAACTTCGACTTTTTCGTGACCAGAATGCTAACTATTTTTAAGGATTTTTATAAAAATAGCTTTCTAAATATCTTCATATAAAAATACCTTTTTTTTAGTAATTTAAAGTCTTTTTTTGTTATATCAACAAAATCATAAAAGCACTAAACTTTGAATAACAATATATTGGGATGTATATTGATTTAATTCAATAATTTAGAAAGCGTCTGAAAGCTTTAGCTGTCTACTTTACTACTTTAAGGACAAAAATAATTTTTTTTTTCAAAAATGCAAGATTTATTAAGAAATCACATTTACTTACATTTAGAATGCATTTTATAAAAAAATCGTGATTTACAGCTTTCAAATACAGCTTTCAAATGATTTTAAATTACGGAAATTGTGAAAACACTTAAGAAGATTATGCTGTTTAAAGTTCAGTACTGTTATGATTTTATTATTTTTTTTAATTATGAAAAAAAAAACTTTAAAAAGGGCAAAATGAATTCAAAAGTTGCAGTTAGATCTTTGATATAGTCCACCTGCTTTAGGAAATATGATTTTTCAAATTAAAATACTTTAAAATTTTTCTTGATTTTTAAAAACTGAAAAATGGCAATAAAAACGCTAGTTTATAAAATTTGCAAAAACTGAAAACGGTAGTGACTAATAGACAGCCGGAGAATACGTGCATAAAACATAAAGACATATAAATGTCCCCTGGTCAGATTTTGGCTGTTCTATCATGGATTGGACGATATGTTTTTATTATAATTAATTTCCTTTCCAACGATGTTTATAACTCCTTCACTGACAATCATTAAAATTTACTTCTTATGCAAGTATTTCTATTATGAGTCTTGTTTACACATCTTACTTCATTAAAGATAGGTTCGAAATGAATACAAGCACTCATAATAAGGGATATAAGAGAAATATTTGATTAAGGTATAACTTTTGGAGATCTTCTGTTAAGAAGTTATTAACACATCATATTAACATATCACACATTTTTAAAGAGAGTTCTACTCTTGGTAGAACAAAAACTTTGGTAATCCTAATAGGTAGGGGAAAATTATATACAAACCAACATTTTTTTTAACGCAAATAGTATGCACACTTTATATGTTCAGTATGCACACTTTATATGTTCAGAAAGAAAATATTTATCTGAAGGTAAAAGACTGTTTGTGCTTTTTGGGGAAAAAATTGCAAACATTTTATATTTTTTTTAATTTGTACTGCACACGAATGCAGTTTTTGAGTGGAACAACATATTGCATTAATTTTTTTATTTAATCAAGAATTAATTAAATTTATAGTAATTAAATGTGCTAAAGTCCCAAAACTTATTTAACAAATTGTGAAAAGCAATCTGATGTAGGCGTGTCCCTATCCGGATTTCATTCCTGCCAAGGAAATCTTCAGGGGACTTTGTTATTAGAATTTCTAAAGATAATTATTAAGTTAAATAACCAATATTTAAAAAAGAAAATGGCCCCGATTTCCTACCGCTATTTGCAAAAAACTGGTCTTGATTCGACCCAAATTTCGAATTGCACATTTTCAAATGCGAATATCTGGGGAAATATAAGAGACAACCCTCACTAGCATACTACAAATATGTTAATTTTATAAAAATCAGATTAGAAACAACAAAATAACGAGCGCTCAAAATTTTATTTGCAATATTTTCCCTATTTTGGGCGGTCATATTAACGCTCCCAGAGGATTCGGAAGATTCCAAATCAAGACTTAAGCTCGATATTACGTCACTTATGCATGTTCCAAATTTCATTGCAATCGGACTGCTAAGTACGAAATTACCGAATTATTTCAAAAAAATTTATTATATATCCCACTGTGTAGCGGCTCTTAGGTCGAAATTTTAAGCAAAACTAAGATAAATACATAATATTTAAAAGATCGTATTTCATATGAAAGATTTACACTTTACACAGTCTCTCACAGAAAGTTTGCAAAAATGAAAAAACGCTATTTTTCTCGAATATTTCAAAAACCACATATTCGATTGTTATTAACCAATTTGTGATGATAGATCGATCATGTTGTCATGTATAACATATCCAAAATTAAGAGTGAGTTTTTCGTGTTTAGATGTTAGTAAGAAATTATCATATTATTACTTTAAAAATGTAAACACTTTAATTTTCTTCAATATACACGAATTTAAAATTTCACAAACGGTTTATTTCAAAAAACATACACTCTCATAAAAGTTCTAAAATTTCATCCACCCTATTCGATTTGGATGCTTCAACCTCGTAAAATCGGTTGTCACAAGGAAATTCAGTTGTCACAACTGAATTCGGTCATCACAACCCCCAATTCGGTTACAAAAACCGAAATCTGTTGTGAACAACTGAATTTACGACGTTGCAGCAACCGAATCAATTCTATTGGATGAGATTCTGTTGAAACAACCTAATTTGTTATTTAAATTTCTTTTCATCGTTATTTGAGTGTTGAGATATCTGATCACACAAAAAAAAGAATCGGCAGTAGTAACCATATGTGTTGCCAATCGATTGCTTTGGCTGTTTCGAAATAATTTTTTGCTTGTGATAGCCATCATTCGACTATAACAACAGTAATTCTGTTACGACAACACAATCTCGATTGGCTCAACTAAAATTCGGTGATAACTAACAAAAACTTCAGTAGCTACAACCGAACCATTCGATAGGGATAAATACGGTTGCAACACTCTCATAGAAGTTCTAAAATTGTATCTACCCTAATCGATTTAGTTGATGCACCCTGGTAAATTCGGTTCTCACAACCAAATTTAGTTGTCACACCCGAATTCGCTTGTCCCAGCCCCCAATTCGGTTACAACGACTGAATTTAGTTGTGGAAACCTAATTTACGAGGTTGCAGCAACCGAATCAATTCAGTTGGATGAAATTATGTTTAAACAACCGAATTTGTTATGTGAATGTACAACCGAGTCTGTTTTCTGTTAAAAAAAAAAAAAAGTTTTCACTTGAGTTAAAAATAAAGGAACGCATTTATTTTTCAACAAAATATATATCGTACACATAGAGAAATAAAGTGTCAACCGAATTTAAAAGTGTATTTTAATGGTAAGAACATTGACATTGGATGTCTGAAAATTTTGGGTGTAGCAACTAAATTTATGTTGACTTAACCGAACTTTGTTGTGAAACTAATGTTCAGTTGTACCACCCGACAGAAATTCATTATAACCGAACTTGAGTTTCAGTTGGCAAATAGCTAAAGTTTTTTTCTGTGTGTATTTCAACTTTGTTATACATTTGTTCAAAATAATTTACTACCATATACCGATTTTTTTAGATACATTTATTATTTTCATATATTTAAAGTTTCATTGAAATTTAACTACAAAAACTGCAAATTGTAGTTTACTTGTTTCCGTTTTACAGTGATTATAAATTACATTTTTTTCCCCCAAAGTAATGTTCAAAAATTTTTAATGATTTGTTTATATACAAAATTATTTCAATTCAAATTACAGGAAATTAAAAAACTTACCACAAATGGTTGTGTAATAGGGTGTGCCGATTAGTATGGAAGGACAAAAATCTTAATGGGCTCTTCGCGTTTCTGATTCCTGATATTGTACTGAGCAAAAAAGTCCACTAGACTATACGTCTACGGTGAAAATCGAGCATCCACATTTTGACTTTACTGCAAAAAAGCCCTATTTTGAAATTAAAAATTAACCCCTTAAACCCCACCCACAAATATGATTGATGCATTTATCTGCTAGAGAATCTTCCAAGGAAGAGATTGATACCATAATCTTGGATAACCTCGTCCTACTTCCTGAGATATGTCTATCCCACACATTGTTACTTTCACAAAATACGGCTAAAAAATCAAAATCTGAAAGCTCGATTTTTACCGTAGACGTATGGTCTAGTGGACTTTTTTGCTCAGTACAATCCCAAGAATCAGAATCGCGAAGCGCCCATTAAGATGTTTAAATCGCCCACCCTTGTGTGTATACATTTTGTAAAAAAAAAAAAACAAAAACACGCAAAAACTGAAATAATTTCAATTCACTGAATATAACATTTATTTTTACTGATCTGTAGCTAAAATTTGAACATTTATTTTTATCTTGCTATTTATTCATTCGTTCTTATGGATTTATTAGTTATTTAAACTACATTTTAAAATAAATAACAAGAAACATTTCATTTAAATGAAAAGTATGTAGACCGGCTTTTAAGTCATTTATCATTTATATTAAATTTCATTTTCAGTTAATTTTACCTACCAAACTATTTTGAGTATAGTGAAATTGTTGAAGGTGTTGTAAAGTTCCGAATATGATGAAAAAACGTGAGTTTAGCATTTTTAGCTTAGATTGTCTAAGAATGACATGATGACTTGAATTAATACTGAATACAGATTCAGAGTCAGAGCCCCAAAACTATTAAAAAAGTATACTCTTGACTATGCGAAGTGAGTTAGTTTTGCGAAAATTAAAATTTGTGTTTATTAAACGAAATTAAAATGTTTACTTTTTTGTTAAAATAATATGAGAATCTTTAACAAAAATCTAAATATTTTTCGAACCCATAGAGAATACACTCTGAATTTTAGATATAATACAAGAAAATATGATCTATTTCCAAAAACTGTTTAAGAAAAATCGAAGATGTAGTTTTTGAAATATTCGTGAAAAATTGCGTTTTGGCATTCTTGAAAACTTTCTGTGAAGAGACTATATAATTTTCATAAAAGGAATATCTTAAATTAGAAGATCCTATCTTTAATATGAGATGCAATTTGTAGAAATCGTATAAAAACTCAAAAAGTTAGAGAATGAGTTTTAGTTTTTCTAAAACTATCGAACTTTAAGCCGCTATTTAACCCAAACTACGTCGAACTCGCGAAAAAATGCGTTTTGGCATTCTTGAAAACTTTCTGTGAAGAGACTATATAGTAATTAAATGTGCTAAGGTCCCAAAACTTATTTAACAAATTGTGAAAAACAATCTGCTGTAGGCTTGTCCCTATCCGGATTTCATTCCTGCCCAAGGAAATCTTCAGAGGACTTTGTTATTAGAATTTCTAGAGATATTTGTTATGTTAAATCACAAACTTAATGAGAATTTCTTGTTCTCGTCTAGGAGCGTGATTCAAAATTTAAAATATCAAAGAAAAAACAAAAACAACAACAAAATATTATCACAATTGGCTTTATCATCTTCTAAATACTACTCTGTTTTTTTGACAGACCTAGCAAGTAAATCAACAATAGAAAATCATATGTTTTCTATTAGTGTCAGTTACATTTAAATTTGCACAAGCACCTGCATATTTGTTATTTTAAATTTATTTTAATCGGGAAATTCTAGAAATTCTAATAACAAAGTCCTCTGAAGATTTCCTTGGGCAGGAATGAAATCCGGATAGGGACAAGCCTACAGTAGATTGTTTTTCACCATTTGTTAAATAAGTTTTGGGACTTTAGCACATTTAATTACTATAAATGCAATTAAAGTTTATCCCGATTAAAATAAATTTAAAACAAGAGACTATATAGTTTTCCAAAAAAAAAATATTTTAAAGTAGAAGATCCTATCGTTATTATGAGAAGCAATTTGTAAAAAGCGGATAAAAACTCAAAAAGTTAGAGCATGAGGTATTTCTATTAGTTTTTCTAAAATTATCGAACTTTGAGCAGCTATTTAACCTAAACTACGTCGAATTTTAAAAAAAAACTTCATACAGCACTTATAGTTTATTAGGAACGTTAAATATCGATGTGTTTATTTTCATCGATATCCACAGTCACTCATCCGAAGACCGTATCGATTTTTTTTTTAATGATTCTTTTATTGTATTATTATTTATAGTTATATTATTTATGTATATACATCCAAAGTAAGCTCAACACTAAAATGAATATTTGGGATAATAATTTTGTTTCTGAGGGATGTAAAAAAGCTATTTCCAATTTGGGGAATATGTCAAATGAACTTTTTAATATCTATAAAATACAATGAAAATAAGTACGTTTATACAATAATGTTCTTTTAAAGAAAAATAAATAAACTTTAAACAAAAAACTAAATATATAAAAACATATTATTTATACACATATATAAATCTAAATTCGCAATATAAAATATAAAAAATAATATTTAAAAAATATATATATAACTAGCATTCAAGTAAAACCAACAACGTATATTTTTTTCCAACAATATAAAACTTTTTTTTTTCAAAAATATATATTTTCAAGTAAACTCTAACTACTGTTTAAAAAAAAAATAACCCTTCAAAAATATATTTTTTAATTCTAACACATTTACTTTGATTTTTTTTTTTTATATATTTTAATCGCATATAGTATATAGTTAATAATATGCATAGTATATAATTTTCAAATTATTATTTTTCTTTTGTTTTTTTAGATACTTTTTTTCTTGCAAATCATTTATTTAATTAATTAATTTTTTTTATTTTTTTTTGATTACGAAAAATACTTTTTTAAAAAAATAATTACTTTGTTTTGCAAATACTTGTTCAAAATCAACAATGGTTTTTACCGAAAAAGCAGCATGATTCCTCCGGAGAATGATTGAAAATTATTGTGCCGGTTCAGTTGCGAGTCCGGATCGTATTTTATATTGCCAAAAACCTTTGTTTTGTTTGTTTTAGAGTTTGTATACGTTTTGATTTTGATTTGGTTTCGTTTTTTTAAGGATTGATTTTGGTTTTGTAACATAGTTTTTTTTTTTTTTTTTTTGATAAATAATAAATACAGACGAATTTTGATTAATAGTTTTGTTAAAATAAATTATAATTACTAAGTGTATAAATATAAATAACTAAGGATGATAGTAACAAGGGAAAAACCTTGAGATCCTTAAAGTGAATATTGAATTCAAAATATTGCATATGATTTTTAAAAATCTAGTACAAAAAAAATTAGCCTAACAAATTTATTAGTGGAAAAATTTTGAAATTTTAAGTCGATAAAGACAACAAAAATTACAAAAAATCGTTAACAACAAGATTCCCTATGGGGAATGGGACCGGTTCTGCGTGTGCCACAGGATCGGTCCCTTCGTGCCAGAGACCGGTCCTCTGCTAAACCCGACCCTATGTAAACAACTGGCAAATTTAAAATTGGCTTGTCATAGGAGGGGGTAATTTGTCCTACTTTAAACCACATAGTGGCATGCCACAGGACTAACCAAAGATGGGCATACCACAATGTCGTATAAAATAAACGAAAACTAAACAGCTTCCAATGGGTAAAATTCTGGCCATGTCCTCCCTTTACCAGTCACAGGATTGGTAATTTTAGGACAATTGACACTGCTTAACCCACTTCAGTATTAAATTATGCCAGTCCTGTGATAAGTCCTTCTTTAACCAGTCACTTTTAGGTCAATTGACTCCTCATTCCCCATAGGGTTATCAATAAGAAAAAAAAACGCTAAATATAGATTTTAAAATTCATTGAGAAAATCAAAGAAAACACAAAAGAAAAAATTGGTGTAACTATAATCGTAAATATCGTAATAGATACACAAGCGGTAAATTCAAAAATTCGTTATCTAAAAGTTATAATAAAAATAGCTTTAAAAATGTTAAGTTTTTTTATATTCTTTTATTTATTTCTTCTTAGTTTAAACGAGCTTAAGATCATTTATTTATTAATTATTTATTTCCAATATTTCGTCTCCACATTGGGTGACTTCTACAGGGAACAATTATTACAATTTGAAAAACTTGTTTTGCTAATTAAAAACTTATATACATATAAGTTTTTAATTATTATAAATTTTTTATTATTAAAACAAGTTTTTCACATTGTAATAATTGTTCCTTGAAGAAGTCACCCATGTGGAGACGAAATATTGGAAATAAATAATTAATAAATAAATAATCTTAAGCTCGTTTAAACTAAGAAGAAAAATAGCTTTATTTAAATGTCAGTTACCTAAATTTTGAAACATTAAACAGATGTTTGTGTATCGATCACTTCAAAAACAAAGCCTTGCTGCAAGAACTCTTAATAAAAACGGGGAACATGTTTATTCCAGGGAAGTCATCTAATACCCCATTGTTTCAGCGATTTCCGTTTTTATCCATCAATTCCGATATAGGCTATTTAATATCGATTTCAGTAGCATTTATCACTTCAAACAATTAAAGAAGATTTTCAGAACAAATTTGCATACAAAATTCGTTCTATAAACCTTATTGAATTTCATAAAGCAATTATAAATTACGGTGTTAATTAACCAGCACCGACAGACATCAAATTTATCCAATTTATCGATATGAATTCATCGATTTTATTGATAGTATCGATCAATAACAATAAGTCTGTTTGACGTACGTTACCGCGTGCAACCGCGGTAACCCAATCTTACCAAAACCCGATTTTATTGTCTAAAATTCGACAACATAGAGCGTTGATGAGAGTGTTATTAAGCCTGTTCCACGTACGTTACCGCGGGAAACCGCGAGAACCCAATCTCACCAAAAAGCGTTTTTATTGACTAAAATTGGACAAGTGAGAACGGGATTGTGTTTTTCTTTTTACCAGAAGTTACCCGTACTTTTTCTATGTGTTTTATTCACAACTGATGATTTGATAGTTTTACCATTTTAGGTAAAACTAGCAAATCATCAGCTGTTAATATAACACATGTTTTAAATTTGTGAAAATAAACTAAAAAACTGACTAAAATTCTGAAAATATAAATTGCTTTATAAAATATCACTTTACATTATTTAATTATAATTAATTTTTCCGTATTTAATTCCTAATAACAATTTTTTTTATACGAAAAATGTTGACGTTTATTTTTGGGCTTGAAATGTGGTTTTGTGCGCTCCAGGTATTTTGAGGTTTTAAATCTATTTTTGAGCGAATTTTCTGATTAATCTCATTTTATCAGGCTTTACCCAAAATTACCTCTAACGAACCTAATTTATACAATTTATTTTTGGTTATTGTTTATAACATCGATAACTACTTTAAACCATATTCTTCAATTTCGATGAAATTATGATTAAGTGAACAAAATGGTACCGCAAAAAAGTATTTCGAATTTTAGAGCTCTACAAGGCTGCCCCTGTTCCAATAGTGATCAGTCCGAATTTCAAATCGGTCAATGTTTAGACGTCGCTATAAATTAACAATTATCAGCGCTACGAAGTTTCATATAAATTAATATTTTATATGGATATAGAAATGTTTTTGCATAGCATTTTTTTTTTAAAGCTCGAATCTGAAGTCAAAACACCTAAATTAAAGCAACTTCCCGAAATATGGGCCTAGCGTGCTTCAAAAAGTGTTGTTGAAAGCTTTGGCCTATTTTCGATATATATCTGGGTCTAATAGGGGGTAAAGCCCCCATTATGTTACTACTTTGAGGTTATACGAAAGGGATTCCGCGAAACCGTTAACCAATCATGGAGGGACAGAATTGATTACAGGGTGCCTAGAGCGTTATGGCCCGCATTGGACGCAGGGGCAACCAAGGTTCTTTTGGGACTGGACAGGGAAGGTCTCAGGACCCGTACGGGGTTTATGACCGGTCATTGCTCTGTCAGGGCTTTCACAAGCAGATGGGACAGGGACATACCGGATTTTTGCAGGTTGTGCGAGGTCGTTGAGGAACTGGAGACAGTTGAGCATATAATGTGCCACTGTCCTAGGTTGCAGGGTCTCAGACAGAAATGGCTAGGAGATAGATTTCACGACGAACTTGGGTGTGTCGCTGGATACAATCCAGTAGATTTGCTGAGATTTGTCAGGGAGATAGGATGGCTGTTTCTAGTAAGGGGACGATAGGAGCTGGTTTCTGGGGAGTATATATTCTTTCTATCTTTCTTTATATCTATCTTTCAGGGACATTACGATTAATAATATTAAATACTTGTTTACTAGGCCATTAAAGATTTAGTTTTTGAAACTCCAATGAAAACATGTTTTGAATGGGAGAAAATTCTGCACTATAACATTTTTACAGGGATGGATAATATTTAAGTGATCTTCATGTTTAGAACACTGCCCAAACTCCTTGGTGGAAAACATAAAAAGTTAAAAAAATGTTCAATGACTTATGCAAAGTCTTTTATTTATTTGTCATTTATTATTTGTCGAGTCATAGCCTGATGTATGGCTGTGGGTTTAAAACTCACTGCGACACAAAGTAAAATTCCTCAGTAATTAATTATAACAAAATGACAGTTACGAATAATTTACCGCTGAAATATTTAATATTAAACAAAAAATTAAAATTTTATTGATCTCAGTTATTTTTCCCTTGTTACTTAGTATACTTAATATAGTGTACAAATTCTCTAAATTATGTTATTAATCTATCTATCTAATGTATTATTTTTTCTAGTTTTTATATGCTGCATAAAAAATAATGCTAAGCTCCCTTTTTAAGATTAATAACTATTAAAACTATTAAAATAAATGAATTTTAAATCTAAATCTATCTATTTACTCCCTGTACTAAAATATTTATATAGGATTTATTGATTAATGCGTAGGAGTTAAAAACATATTTATGTACTGAAATTACTAAAATTTTAGAACCAAAGCTATTGTTTGTACTCCTTAGTATTACCTCAGAAGTCCCAACTAATCAAATATTGACCTATAAAAATCTAAGATCCTTTTTTTTAATCTAAAACCCTAAATTTTATCTAATGACGCTGTTTTTAGTAAAAAAATATAGTTTTGCATAAATTCAAAATTATAATTTAAAAAAAACTGAAAACTTAAAAAACACAGAAAATAATACTTAAAATAAAAACTTAAAATTAGTGTATGATTTATAAAATAAGATATTGTTTTTTTTTTTTTTTTTTTGAATAATTAAAATAATAAATTTTGGAACGTTTTTGAACTTACCTGCATGCCAATAATGGCATAGATAAAAAATAGCATAGCTATCAGTAAACAGACATATGGAAGTGCTTTAAATGATTGTACAAATGTCCATAAGAGAATACGTATCGTGTATCCTTGTCGGAGCAATTTAATAAGACGCGCAGCACGAAATAAACGCAGGAAGCCAACGTTGATTGAGTTCGACTGTAAAATATTTTTGGTCACAGAAGAATTGAATTGGAGGGAAAAAAACAAATAAATAAACAAATAAAATTTATCAAATTAGCAGAAATTGTTGTTAGCGTATATCTATGTTTAGTTTTAAAGATTTTTTTTTCTCAAGTGTTAATATGTTTTAAGTTTGATTATTTTTTTTTTTTTGTAGTACAACAAAATTAAATTGTTTTAAAAATTAAATCTGTTAGTAAAAGTAGTAGGTTAAGTAGTTTTGAGTTTTAAGAAAAACTTGTTTTTAAGGGTAGAATTTTTAAAATTTTAGTCAATATTAAATTTGTTTTAAATATAAATTTTTACTGCTCACTAATTTAAGGCATAACATAAAGAAACCAAAAATAATATATATATAAGGGTAACCCATGTGAAAATTTAAGCATATATGAACATTAGGATGTCCCTTAAAAAAGTATTTTGTCGATTTTCGTTCATCCCAGTTTTATTGCAAAGGGTTCCAAAGGGAAGAAATCGATCTTTTTTTTGAAAATTTTCATTGGTACCCGTTTTATTAAAAGTTATTAAAATTCGAAATTTTCAAAAATTGTGTTTTTTATTTGATTTATTTCTTTAATATACTCAAAGTTAGTCAGATATGGAATTCTGACTTCATCGGATATCATTAAGCCACTTTAGCCTGGAGCAAAAACGTGTTTGTTTTAAACTAATTTAAAAAAAAATTAAAAAAAAAAAATGAATTCGTGTTTTACTCCTTTTCAGGACATTTTATGAAATTTTATTTTTTTTTTTTAAAGTTGAACAGAATTCTAATATTTTCATCAAAGTTTGTATAATTTTCGGAAAACATCACCTTAATTTGACTAGACCATAATAACCCAGTTAGAAAAACACAATCGGCACAGTGTTGGCAAAGCGTCAGCGACAGTTGATTATGCGTTGGCAGAACGTCGGATTAACAATCTTGACAGCATTGTCCTGTTACCCGATTGATAACAGTGGCCAACCGTTGGTGTAAAAGAACTTGCCACCGTTGGCATAACGTTAGTGATTCAAAAAATTTGGTGCTTTTCGAATATATTAAATTAAATATATTTTGAGAAATTTGTACAACAAAAAAGCAGCAATACAGTTCGGTCTTAGTCTTATACATCATATTTAAATGTGTGAAATATTATAAAATAAAAATGCTTCTAATTGGTTGTAATATTTTTAAAAACAATATTGACAAACAGTTTTACTGGTGGTACTGGCAAACTACATGTTTTGCAAACAAAACAGTGTTTTCCTAGTACAATATTAGTTGAACCTTCGGTAATTTTTAACACGGTGGGTTTTACAAACAGCAGTGGCCTACCAGTACTATTTTTGTGGTACGGTTGGCAATTTCTACCTGGGTATGTTTGCTTTTATTTAAACCGGTTTACACTGCCATTGCTTTAAAGCAACACCTACTTTTAAGGCCCGCTATTTTTTGATAATAGGCAGATAAAATTACGCATAAAAGGCATGTGATGATTTTAGGTCTTAACTATGTAAATTATTTTAAAAAAGTTAAAAACTATTCTTCCAGAATTGTCATAAAATTTATTAAAAAATATAATACTTAAATTTTTCTAAATCACTTTTTTTTGAAAAGTTATCAATTTATAGCAAGAAGACCTTCGGTTTAACGATTATATTCTAATTTGGTTAGGGGCCTATGGCAAGTTGTTTTGAATGAAAAAATTTGTTGTGCAATTTGTACTTTTTATGCAAAATTAAAAGATCGGACCACTAAATTTTCGAACTTGTAAAAAATTTAAATGCACAGCCTTTTCTGTTTTAATGTAAAAATTAAGCTAGTTTTGCCATATTACAATTTTGAATAATTGTCTGTAAACACCAATTTTTTTAAAAAATTATCCAACATCGTGAAAATCCCATAAATCAAGTTGTGTATTACAGTTTGATAGATATTTGCCTTAGCAATCTAACCCGTTACATACAAAGACCCGCCGCTAGAGTGGGCGACATGTATTCAAAAACTTCAGCAAAAGATTATTGAGACACCACTACGTCTTTCTACCGAATTTCGTCCAAAAATTTCCACGGGATCGATAAGTGGTATAAAATGAGTTAAAAAATATTTAACCCTTATTGACCAGGGGACAAAAAATACCAATAAAACGTAATTTATATTATGACTTCAAGTTTCTAAATTAATAAAAAAAAAATACAGCTGATAAAAAATATTATTTTATGTAATTCGATTCATATACCCACTACGAAATTTACAGCATAACTTTTTTCCGATTTTAATTAAAAAGTGCGGATCTTTATCGTAACAATCTTAGGTTTGAAAGTGAAGGAGGTGGGCTCAAAAATGACCTCAGTTTTCTTTGCGTTTTTCAAAGCCACTATTCAAAAATGGTATCCAGTTGAAGGTGTTTTAATAAGCATTTCTGTATAGGTTTCTTGGAATAAATGAGAAAAAATACAAAAAAGGAAAACCGAGGCATTTTTTACCCCACCTTTTTAACCCTAAAAAGCAAAATGGGTACCATAAAGAATTGCGCCTGTTAGGTAGTTTAGTTCCCTTTATAAGTTTCATCAGAATCTGAAAGAAGCTATTTTGTAAATTTCCTGGTGAGATTTTTAGTCAAAAGTGCAAATATTAACCCTATATGGATCAACTGACAAAAATTAATTATTTTCATCAAGAGAATTTTTTTTTTTTTCAATTTCAAAGATTTATAATTTTGAAGTCAAAATATAAATTACGTTTTTTACCAATCCCACTACGGGTAAATAGTTTTTTAGCAAATGTAGATTTATTTGATATAATTATTAAAGTGACATTTTTCTGAAAATTATGCATAATTTTGTGAAAATATTAAAATTTTGTTAATTTTTTAACAAAATAATACATGGATTAGAATGAGGCTTAGGTCGAAAGTGCGGCACTCGCTCTAGTGCTGATATCCACATGACTTTTTTTATCATCTCTTACATTTATTTACAACTAATGTTTTCTATTTGTAATAGTAATATTTAATTATGATCTCAAACCTGACAATTCAAAATGAAAAGAAAATAATAAATCTTCATAAACTGTTCTGGAAAGGAATAGCTTCACAAACAACACGAATTATAATTTTTTCTATTTTTTTTGTTTAATTACAGATATTGTATTATAAAAATACCAATCGACATCTCCAAATTAGGCATTTTAAAAATTTGAAAAAAAAACAGTTTTTTTTAAATTTTTGTTCAATTCGTGGATCATTTTTGATTAAAGGCTAAAGTGGGTTTAGCGATATCCGCTAAAGTCAGAATTCCATATCAGAATAATTTTTGCGTATATTAAATGAAACGAAAAATTTAACTTTTCAAAATTTTGAATTTTGAGATTTTTTTTAGTAAAGATACTCGCCATTTTCTGCCAAAATTCGGCACGGGTTAACGTAAAAGAAAACAAAAAACGATTTCATCAATTTGGAACCATTTACAATAAAACTCCGAGTGTAATAACAAATATATTTTTTAGGGCCTCCCTAATGAGCATATATTAAACATTAGTGTCCGAACGAATACTTTGGCCTAAAATCCATATTTGATCGGGTTTTTTGGTATTTGGAGACAATGTGGACAAACTTTAATATTGAAAGCATATTTTTTATGCAGTTTTAGTTTGATTTTGAGTAAAAAACAGGGACCGTAAATAATGATTATTGTTCGTTTTTTTTAAATCAGAAAATCAATCACTTAGAACAGACATAAAAAAAAAAATTATTGCACAATTATTATTATTTTTGGACAATCTTTGCATATCCGTCATGATTTTTAAATTTTTGATTTTTAAAGTTTTCTTCAATGGTAATGATCATTTTTAAGTAATAATAAAAAAAAATCAGCCATAATCATTATTTTTGAGCAAAAAAAATAAAACTCAAAAATAATCATTATTTATGATTTTTATTTTTTTCGCTCCAAATAAAACTCACTTTTAATTTATTTGTTTTATAAGGATGTGCAACTATGTTGGTAAAAAACCTCGCAAAAAAGTCATAAATTGAAAGTGAGTTTTATTATGAACGAAAAAAATAAAAATCATAAATAATGATTATTTTTGCTCAAAAATAATGAGTATGGCTGATTTTTATTAATATAATAATCATTACCATTGAATAAAATCCTTAAAACTCATAATATAATCATTATTGTGTAGTTTTTATTATAAAACTCATAATGATTACGGTCCCTGGTAAAAAATTTAAGGAAAAATCCGAAGTTTAGCTGTAAAGTTAAATATAGGACATCGAAGGACAGCGAAATGTTTCCGATTTGGTAGTTTGTTCGGCGGCCGATTACTGAATCCATTGCTTAACTTTAAATTTGAAACTCAAAATCGCATCTCATAAAAATATTTTTTTCACTTATCAAATTTGTACATAATGCTTTAAAATACCGAATACCGACAAAAAGCATTTTCTAGCCGAAGTCTTCGGTTGGACACTATAAATCATATATAAGCATAATTGTATCATATATGAGCATATACGAAACCTATATGATCAAGTTGTGTCATATGGTGCCATGTGATGTCACATATTTTTCTATTTATTTAAATACATAATCATGTATGCCCATGTATGATCATATACAGTGATTATTTATGTTAATTTTTATAAAGTTCTCCATGGGCTTAAAAAAAAACTAAATTTAAATTTGTTAAATTTATTTTGAGAAAATAAAAAAGAAACATAAATTTTAATACAACTTTATTATAAATACTATCTTTGGGGAATTTCAAAATCTCATTTTAAACTAAATTTATATACACCAATTATAATTATTAAAAAAAATTTAAATTTCATCATAACACAAAACTAAGGGATTTTTTTCAAGATAAATATTACAGATTTTGGTACTTTTATACAGTTGGAGAATTTTGAAGAAAATAATAAAAGATAATTTAATTCTTTAAAATTTACAATAGATTTTTTTTAAACTGTTATTTTATTATTTTTTATGTTTTGCAATTTAACACAGCAAAGATATATGTGAAAAGGGTGTTAGTTGATAGACAATAGTAGAATTAAAGAAGAGACCAATAAGCGTAGAAATCAAAACAACCAAAAATTTAGGGCCAATGCATAAGAGAACAAAATTTATTAATAAAAAAAAAAATAAATAATTATTAATTACTCCTAATAAGTTTAAAGACTTTAGTAAAATTTTAATTTTTGCCAATTTTTTATTTTTTTTATAAATAATAACAATTTAGTTGCTAATTTAGATTTAAATACTTTTTGTACAATAGGAATGTTCACAATATGGTTGTAACTGTGGTATGTGCTAAATGTACTAAAACTTTAGAATGTTAAAGAAAAAGATTTCAGCATAACTAACAAATACTGCAGTTAGCACACTTTTGTGAACCCACTCCATATTAATACGTTAATGGTGAATTGAACTAACAAAACAAGATTGGAAATTGAATGAGATCGGAAATAACGATTACAATCGAAATTGCAGAGCGATTGTGTCGATTTTTAGTTAGAATATTTACCATAACTTCTAGCTTTCATTTGTTGAAAATCAGTAAATTGTATCGAGGTATTAAAAGATTATACTCAAATATGTTAAGAGCTTTTGAAAATGATCATACATTTTAATGTATGCATACTATTTCATACAGAACTGAAATTTTGATATGGAATTGTTAAGTGTATTTAAAAAACTCAGAGCATTCATAAATTATTGACTTTATTTTCAAAAATTTCGTTCATCAATTCACCATACACATATTGTATACAACTAAAGAACAAATTAATGATAAAATATGCCAATTTTTTTTAATAATAATTTGAATAAAACTAATTAAAAACTAATAATAATAATTTTAAAATATTATTTACTAAACCAATTTATATTCTAGACAATTTGTTATTGACAGAGTGGATATTGTTCATAAATAAAATATTAAAAATTAAATAATTTCTAATACCATTACGGATTACAATTATTTTGTAGTTTCTATACATATTAAATGGTATTAAAAATTCGTATAAATGACCAAAATATTTTACGACGCATTAGTTATTTCAGAATAACAGATACAATGACGCATACCGCCTCGCAGTGTGGCCTCACAGCTTTATTGATGATTGGCATAGAGATTTTTCTGACATCTTTGAAATGAGACTAGGGATGCCAATAGGGAGTGATTTTTAAAGTCCCGGGACTCGGGGGTTTGGAAATCGCAAACCCAATATCCAGGGATTTTTATGGATTGCAGTATTTGTTTTTGTTAACCAAAAAATTTGGTTGGCAAAAAATTCCGTTCTCTGCACGAATCTGTTATCTTCGTTTACCTTTCGCAGGATAATTCCGGAAATTTTGATAATCATACACACAGAGAAAAATTTAGCTATTTTCCAACTGAAATTCGGTTACTACCACTCAAATTCGGTTATTACATGTTTCAAACGGTTAGCACAACTTAGTTCGGTTAATTCAACTCAGTTTTAGTTGCAACTCCCAAAATAGTCAGATATCGAATGTAAATATCGTTGTACTAACTGAATTTACAAGTTGTTAACATTAATATACACTTTTTAATTCGGGTTGCACTTCATTTCTCCGTGTGTATCAATTTCTGAAGAATTCCGGAATTTACTAAATCCCGAGATTTTGAAATTTACTAAATCCCGAAAACTAAGTTATTTCGCGATTATCTAAATCCCGAAAATCCAGGTGATTTCGGGATTTCCTGTTTGGCATCCCTGGTTATGACGTGTCTTAACACTTGAATAGTTTTATTGGTTTTTAGTAGAAATTAAGTTTGTAATAAGGCTGTACTACTCTAACAATAACAGATAATTTAAGCAAAAATACTTAATAATAGTTAGTTCATAATAACAATAGTATAGTTAGAATATAATAAAATAATTGCAAATCAAATACATAAAAATATTTAAAAAATAATAAGATCATTGTTAGGATCTAGAATAAGAAAAATATTTATTAAAACTGGTGGTACCATAACTGGCTTCAGTTAAAATTGTAATGCAAATATTAAACATCAAATTTAAAACATTAACTGGAGTACTCTTAAATATCGTTCAAATTAATTATAATCACCCAAAAACCAGATTATGCATACAACTGAATTTATTGTCAATTGAATTGTTGTTATGAAAGCACAAAAATTCTGTTGTTGGCACTGATCTGTTTTATTTGTGATATAGTAATTAATTAATAAGAAGAACTTTCAGGTCTTAAGTATATCAGCCTTACCAAACAAAAAATAAATTTAAAATAAAAAGCTGTTTTCAAACATTAATAATATTTTTAAGGTCAATACATCTTAAGTATATCTTATCTCAAAGTAGTATGTACTCTTAATGTTATGCTATCTTGAGATAGATCTTAATAGACAACTAATGTTTATTTTTTGTAATGAGGCCGATATTTGCAAAATATAACTTTCTTAATATAAACTTCAGCCAGTTTATATCTAACCAGAGTTAAGAGCCCACGTACAGAAATAAGTAGTTAGGAGTGTAAGGTAGTCTACTATTTAGGAAAAACTATCGTGTACTAAATTTGGAAATAGTTGTTATTATAATACTTTTATTGAGAACATACAGATTTGTCAGCTGAATAACGAAACTTTTTTTGATTGTATATACTAAAATGTCTCTTCAAATTACGTTTTGTCGATTTTCGTTCATTACATCAACCCAGTTTTATTACAAATGGTTCCAAATGTAAGAAATTGTTTTTTTTTCGAAAACGTTAACCCATTTTGAAAAAAGGGTTATAATTATTATTAAAAATTCCCAAAATTCGAAATATCAAAAAAGTTATTTATTTTTTCCCTAATTCATTTAATATACCTTAAGTTATTCAGATATGGAATTCTAGCTTCATCGGATATCATTAACATACTTTAGCCTGAAATTCAAAATGATGCACGAATTTGATAAAAATTGCAAAAACTTTTCTTTCGTTAAATTGATTTTAAAAAAATTTTTAAAGTGCCTAAAGTTGTCGACTGCCATTTTGATAACATAATAGTTTTTATTGAAGAAAAAAGTAAATTGGAAAAATTATCATTCGAGTTTGTGTTTGGAACGACTCCTTTCCAAGACATTTTCTAAAAATTGATTATTAAAAAAAAAAAAAAATTAACAAAATCTGAATGTTTTTTATCAAAGTTTGCATAGTTCAATTAAATTTGATTAGACAGTAATTATCTTTAAATTTATGTAAAAAATATTTAAGCCTTAGATTGCAAAGCCTTTAAATTGATAACAAAAAATCTCCACTTAATAAAAATAATAATTTTTTGTAATTTGATCCATATAGGGTTAATGTTTCCACGTAGGCAAAAAAAAGATCAACTATTAACTTAATAATTTTTAAATAATATCACTTAAATTTTATTAGAATATTATTATTATTATCATTAAGTTTATTCACAAAAGTTTTAACCCGCATGATAAAAATCTTAATTTTAATTATGAAAACAAGAAAAGAATATAAAGCCGTTAAATTGATCATAAAAAAGTTGTTCACTTGATTAAAGTTATTATTTTGTGTAACCATATCGGACAAATGTTTTCACTTTTCACGATAAAAGATCCACTAAGAAATTTACAGAATAAAATTTTTTAGGTTTTTATTAAATTTGGATTTGTGGTAGAGGGTACTTAACTAACGAACCAGCGAAATTGTTTATATTCCCAATCTTATTATTTAAGGTTAAAAAATTGTGGTCAAAACTAGCCCTTACAAATTATATTGGGACTATAAACAATTGCGCTTGTTCGTTAATTGTTTACCATAAATCACATAGCCGAATTTAATAAAAATTTGTTAGCTGTTATTCTGTAAATTTCCTAGTTGATCTTATTTATGGTGAAAAGTCAAAACATTAATCCTATATGGACCAGGTTACACAAAATAATAATTTTTGATCCATTAAAAAGCCTTATATTCGTTTCTAGCAGTCATAGTTTAAATTAAGATTCGTGGGTCTTTTTGGCCCCATGGTAACTAAGGGTTAAATATTTTTTGAATAATATTAATAATAGTGAAATAATATTTAAATGCTATTGCCCAAAAATTATAAAATGTGTTATTCTGTAAATTTCCTAGTGGTTCCATTTTGGCCAGAATTGTAGAAACTAACCTAATATGGATTAAGTTACATAAAATAATTGTTTTTTATCAAGTGGACATTGTTTTTATCAATTAAAAGGTTTAACAATTTTGTAGTCTTAATTAAGATTAAGGGTTAATGGCAATTTTTTGACCCCAGGAAACTAAGATTTTTAAAATAAAATTAAAGATAATTATTGTTTAAATATATTTAAGTGATATTTTCAGAAATTTATGCAAACTTTGATAAAAACATTCGAATTTTGTTAAATTTTTGATAAAATAAGCAATTTTTAGAAAATGTCCTGGAAAAGAGTGACTCCAAACACAAACTCAATAAAAACTATTATATTATAAAAATAGCAATCGACATCTTCAAATTAGGCAATTTAAAAAATCTTTAAAATTAATTTTAAAAAAAGACTCCAGGCTAAAGTGGGTTAGAGATATCCGATGAAGTCATAATTCCATATCTGAATAAATTTTGTTATATTAAATGAAATAAAAAATAAGTTTTTTTGACACTGTGAAATTCGACACACATTTTTTCCAAAATAGACCATTTTTGGCCAACTTTCGACACGTTTTAATGTTTTCCAAAAAAACAGAAAAATCGATTTATTCCACTTGGAACCATTTGTAATAAAACTGGAGGACACCCTTGTATACTAAACTCTACTAAGATATTTTTACAAGTCTGGATTTTACACAATAGGCGTTTTTTTAATCGCTTGTATTTAAAATATTGATACAAAAATTGGATTTATTAAATCCAAAAACAAAGCTGGATTTTTTATCTGGGTTTGCACAAAGCAAACAAATATTTATATATGAAACACTCTTTAAATTTAATGACAGAAAAAATAACAAAAATTAAATGCTTTTCTTAAATTTGTTTGTTTTAAATACGTTAAGAAAAAAAATCTAATGTTAATTTCTATTTGAACATGGATAATTAGCTGAAATATAAATGGTAGTTTTTCACTCTACGGAAGTAATTTAATTAAACGCTATTGGTCAATAGTGAATTTTGTAGAGAAATATTTGAATTGTGCAAAATTATAATGCCAAGTAAGTAAATTAAAGTTCCATGCTGTTTTATATGAAAATTTAATCTTATACTAAAGTCCAGCATCACTGAATTTAATGTGAAAAAATTAGGGGGGACGAAGTGTCGTATAGAAAAACCTTCTTATAGTACTCCATCTATTAAATACTATGTGAACTACAGTTTCGATTTATTAAGTCCAAGTACACAAAAACGCGTAATATATTAAATTTATAATTTTTATTAAATCACAATACCTTTAAAAAATTAATAAATTTCTTACACAAAAAAATTAATCTAAAATATCGATTTAAGATTTTGTTAAATATAAATGTATTTTAGTTAGCAAAATCGGTGGTTCATACTCGTAGTATAACGAATTCGAAAAATATCCAGTATAAGAACATTAAGGATAACGTATTGTAGAAATATATCAAAATATCCGTGAATTTAACTATTACCAAAAATCATGTTTTTTCGTCAAATCTTTTTATTTTCTCGTCTACCTGAATAAACTACGAATAATTTTTGATATGGTTTCAAAGTATAGACTTTGTGATTTAATAATCATATCAATTTATAGCGGTTGGGTGAAGGATATCCTTGCAATTAAAGTGAAAACTTTTCCTATTTTTATATTTTGTGAATATTAAAAAATACCTTTAAAATGCTAAGGCCATATTTGTCATCCTCGTCCCAAAGTCTTGTACAAATTATAGGTTGCATCCCCGATGCCTTAACTTTTTTGTTGAACTGTGTACTTTATCTAAGAAGAAAAATATTGGTCGACAGATTGTCAAGTTTGCCCTACCATGTTTTAACTATCGGAATCATTTAAACATTCCTTCTTTTTCTAGCCCTTCTTATGCAGATAAATGTGAGTTTATTTCTTTAAAAACTCTGGAAACTCGTCGTATTATTGCTAATTTAACTTTTTTATTATTATTTGTATTATTTGTATTATTTGGTATTATTTGTGGTGTTATTGATTCTCCTGAGCTATTAGAGTTAATTTCAATATATGTTAAAAAAAGAAGTTTTAGAAATATAAGTAAATTTTTTCATATCGATATACACTGAAGTGAATATGCATTAAATGAACCACTAAATAGATCTACGAGATTATTTAATATTTATTGTAATAAGTTAGACATAAGTGTTTCTCACTCCCAATTTAAAATTTTGTTAAATAATTTATTTTAAATATCCTAATTTTTATATGCTAGTCTGTAAGGATATTGTATCCATAGATTTAAATAAATAAATAAATAAAGACTTTAATTTTTTGGCGGCAGCCTCTTCACGTTAACTTTGATCTGACTTTGTATGTGTGCTTTGTTAGCGTTGCCAACCGAACTTACATAAAAAACACAGAGTTGCAAACAATTAGTAGTATAATACAGAAATAGTAGTGAGATAAATAGTAGTCAGATAAAGAGTTAGATTCAGTATTAATAAAAAAGATTAAGAAATGGTTTAATCGCCTTGTTTAGTGCTTGATTAAGTAGTTAATTCCAATTTTAGGAGATTAACTTGTCGACTTGAAGTCCCTATAACTATATAAAATATAGATTTAGCTCCAAAATTTTGTAATTTTCAGCTGACATTTCTGTATGTTTTCGAAACTAAAATGTCAGAAGATTATTTAATAATTTTTATAGAATATTAATAAGGTTCTAGTAAAGATTTTAAAATATAATAATTAAGGTAATCTAATATAGAATCTAATAAGTTATAGGAAATAAGCCAAATAAGTATTAGTAGTTGTAATACTGGGTTGCATTTTTTGTTTGTTTTAATTTAATCTTAAATAATGAGTATATACAACAAAATTTGTTTTAACTACCAGTACTTACATCCTGTGATATAAAAGAAATTTAATTTGTAATTAAAAATATATTTTTTGCATTGTTTTTTTTTTAATTTTTAGAAATTTTAGAATTTTTGTTGTAGTGTTTTTTTTTTTTTAATTGTTTTTTATCATTAGAATTATATGCAAATTGATGTAAATTTTTACCATTTTTTTATTGGCATTTTGAGTTGGTGTGAAGTAGTAGAGTAACGGTAGTAGTTGTAGTGTTTGATGAATAGATTATTTTTATTTTTTTGTTAGTTTTAGTGTTTTTTTTAATCAATTAAATGTTTTTTAAATAATGTTATGTTAAAAAAAAATTTATTTTTTTCACAAGCATACAAATATTATATTTATTAAATATTTAAGTATAAAAAAACACAATGCATTTAGTTATATAGTTTTTAGTAATACGAAAAAGAAGAACACAAATCATTCACATTTTTAATATTTTTTTTTTTTTTTGGATTCAATATTTTATGTTTTTTTTTTAATTGTTTACAAGTCAAGTTGCCATACACGCACACAGCCCCAGAATTAGATGATTTAGTGTTTTGTCAATTTTTGATTCGATTTTGAATTTTCGATTTTATATTTTATTTTGTAAATCAAGATGTTGCAGTTGTTCATTTTTACGATTTTTCATATTTGTTATACAAATTTGAACAAGTTTGATTTTTGAAAAAAAGAAGAAGAAAAATATAGAAAATTTTTTTTTTTATTTTTAATTGTTCTAGAAAAATTTGACTAATAACTTTCAATAAAAGGCAGGATATTTGTTTTGTTGGAGTGTTTTTTTTTGCAAATTATAATTTAATTCACAGCAACAACAATTAATTAATTTAATTGCAATAAAAGCTTTTGAACATCAAAAATACATTTAGGTGGTGTTTTTTATTTTTAAGTTAGAACAAGCAGCAACATTTTGTAACCAATACAACATTAGATTAACTGTATATTTAAGTAATTTTTCTGCAAATGGAATATTCACTAGATATTAATGAAATTTTGTTGGAACTAATTTTGTTTATACACACATTTTTTTTAATGTTAAATGCAGCTAGGGGAGTATGGAACAACTTTATTTTGTTTTTTATTTTAATAATTTTTATTGTACTCTAAAGTTTCTATAGACAATTGTTTGCTAAAACTACACAAATTTATCTGACGTACCTAATAAAATGCAAAGAATTTTACTGACCGTTTTTTGCAACAATATAGGGTTTAGTTACTACAACTAAATTTCGTATTTGATTAGCTATCGTTTTTTATCAATAAAAATCTTTTAGCAAGTGAACATTTTTTTAGCAAGTTTCTAACAAACAATTGTGAAGTTGACCATTAAAACTTTTTATATATTAAATAACTAAATACATTTAGATACGAGTACTGGTAATGATTGAACTAAACTATTTTAACAACAAATTTACACCCAACAAATTTTTTTTTATCCAACTTATGCAGTACATATTTTTTGAACTCTTTACTTTTGAAATTGCTATTCGGTTTATGACTTTATTAAAAAGGATGAGTAAATCATTTCATCTGAAAAATTTGATTAGCGAAATCGAAGAATATTTCGAACTAGCTATTTGACTATCGTTTGACTAACGGATCAATATTTTTTTTTAATTGTCCCAAATTTATATTTAAGTGTAAAAAGAATACTCTACAATTTGAAACTTTTGGCAATACATTTTTAAAAAATATAAATAAAATCAAATCAAATATATATTTAGTATAGTTAGAATTTTAGTAGAACAAAAATCTGGGTAATCTTATTAAGATGGTATAAAATTGCGGTTTCTGTTAAACTGTAAATTCTCACTATTTACTAAAGTATTTCTTATTAGAAGTTTGATATAAATTTTATTAAAAATAAAAATTACGTTTTTTTCGACCTTTAATTGTGCAATGAAAATGAAAATTATTCAAGTTCGAGGCCATACTTAATATTTCTTTATTAGGATATTGTCTTAACAAATAATCTATGGCATTATTGTTTTCAAATTTATTAATTGACCACTTTCAGGAATCTGTTGTGTTCTATTTGTATCTATTTCGGGAATTTTCTAGGTTCCCATCATCAGAACACGTTTTGAACGAAGTGGCAATCCCATGCCAAACATTAAACATTCATATAAACTTGTTTTCTCACTAAATGAGAATTAAAATATGAAAACTTGTTTTTTATGTGCAAGGTCTACATTTGGTAGATATTTAATACACGTTTTTTGTCTTTTCCTTCTTATTTGCACACTTGTTGTGTTTAAAAACAAAAACAAAATGTAAAGGGGGAGTACTTTGTCTTTTATACAAGCTTGATATAATTTTTATTAAAAACAATTTTTATTTTTAATAATTTAGATCTTCTATTCAAAATTCAGAAACTATCATAATATCAATTTAAAGTCAGAAATTATAATCAGTTCATGTGTTCTAAGTTTTGCATGAAATTTTGTGAATATAAATTAATTTTTTTTTTTACATTTCATTGGAAATTCTTATCATTAACTAAAATTTTTAAATTCCAAATGAAAATTCTTAACTTAATTTATTTTTTCTGATTATTAATAAAACTTAATATCAATTAATATTTTCAGAATTTCAATTTGAAATTCTGAGTTTTAATTGATGTATAAATAATGTATTAAAAATATATTTTCATCATTGGCCTTTATGTGTGTACACTACCAACGAAATTGATGAAAAAAATGTATTAATTTGCTTCATCATATTAATAAATAGTCTTATAACAGTTATCAAATATTTCATGAAATGCTATGAAATATCTATATATATATGAAATATTTCAGAAATATGATGAAGCTTGTCTTCAATTTTAACTTTTATGAACCAGCTGCATCATATTTATGAAGTGTTACATTGGACGAAAATCAATAAAGTTTTTTATGACATTCATGAAGTTTTTCATAAATATTATGAGTGTACAGCCGATAACGACAATTTATTTTACATGCATCATTTTAAAAATCCAATATTTTTGCAACTGTAATTCAAAATATATCAAGTAAAACTCAGAATTTCAAATTTAAATTTATAAAATAACAATTGATATTCATTTTTATTAAAGTGGGCCCCGGTAGGCTAGTTGATAGCGCGCAGGCTTATTAGTGCGGGGTTCGTGGGTTCGATTCCCACCAGAGGCACTGGTCTGTGTTTCGCTACAACGAGCCGAAGGCCATAGCAGCTAGTACTCGGTTAGGGTAATAGTATAAAAGTTGTAATTATATGATTATTAATTAATAAATAAAAAATAAAATATATAAAAATTTTTATTAAAATTCAGAAAAAAATAATTAAGTTAAGAATTTTCATTTTGAATTTAAAAACATTAATTTATAGCACATCAACTGATTAGAAATTGTTGCTTTTAATAAATGCTACAATATTTTCTTAATTTTAAATAGTAAATCAAATTATGCATTACATTTTCTTAATTTCAAATGAAAAGTCTTAATTTCAATTGCTGATTTTAAATAGAAATTCCAATTTTCAATTAATAGGAAAATAAACAAAAATATGTTCATCTATGAAAACTTCATAAATATGATAAATACTAGGTAATAAACGATTTATAAAACAATATCATTAATTTGATGAAGTCTAATTAAAAACGCCGAAATAAGGATTATGAACGCTTAAATTATGAACATATTTCATAAAAATTATGAATTTAAGGCTTTATATAACTACACTCAGGGAACTTCTGCTTTAAAAATATGAAGTTATTTGTATTGTTAAACAGTTTCTGTATTTTTAATGAAACTGTTAGTGATTTGTAGAACAAATTTAATTATTTACTAAACATTCAGTTCATTTTAAAAAACAAACCACATCAAATTACTGTTTTACGATTTTACATTAATTTTTTGCATTTGTTTTTTGTTATTAAAAAAAATATAACAAATAAATATTGGTTTATTTTTACTGCAATTGTAAGTATTTTTTTTAACAGTAAAAACAAATGACAAAAATTAGTTAAATTTATTGAAATGTTAATCGTCATTTCTGCAAGTGAAATTTAATTTGTTTTTGACTACAATTGCAGTCGTCTTTACCTACATAATATTCTTAGTGTATAGTTATATTTCGCACTAATTTTTTTTTATCTATACAGTGCACTCGCGAAAATATGAACACCCTTATATATGAACACCCCAAAATATGTACATTTTGTTTCTTCCATTGACTACTCTAAAATATGAACTTAGTGTCAAAGCTTTAAAATATGAACAGCTTATTTTAGTATTTTTAGCGGATTTTATCAACCTACGCAGTGTTTAAATCTAAATCAACAGGGTTGTTGTTAAATTTTTATTAAACTGCATTATAATTTGGGGATTTCCATAGCTATTTGCTTTTAAATTGTCTTCAGCTGTCAATCAAAATTTCTAACATACACTTTTTTTTAATCCAATAAATAAAAAATTTAACATAAGAAACTTTTATTTTTATTGGAAAACATTTTTAAAGGTAAATTAGATGCCATTCGCAAATATTAACAATCTTGCAATAGTGAACTGGCTTGTTATTAATTAGTTCATTTTATCGCGAGTGCACTGTATTAGCATTTTTTTTTCAGATTTTAACGTCTTTGACCGATTTTTACTGATTTAGTAAATTTTAATGATTATTGTTGTTCTTAGCGACTTTTCAACTTTATTTAATTTTATCTATTTTATTTATATTGCTGCCATTCAAGCTCTAACTATATTTTACGCTTATACACACAAATACACAATATACGCGCCTCAAAGTATACAACAAAATTTTTAAAAGTATGACAATAGTATTAGTATTAATTGTACGCATGGGGAAGCGAAGGTAGTGTGACTTATGAGTGTTATTAATATTACACAAATAAAATATCACTCATACGCGCCTCATGGTTATTGTATGTAGTTTATTAATAGTCAAATAGCCAGTTGAAAAACGATGATACAATTTTATTCAATTAACGCAGTATAAATATTTTGTACTACACAACACAAATAATAGTTTAATCAAATACTTAATAACAATATTTGTTACATGTTAACCCATCAAAGTTTTCTTTTTACATTATTATAAGTTTTATTTCATAAATTAAAATAAGAAAAAAATAATTTAAAAAATATATAAATTACTTAAAATATACTTAAAGTGTTAATTAACGAGTGTATAAGTAGCAGTGTAAAGACAATAGATTTTCAAGGTTTGGGCAAAGAGAGAGACAGAGAAACAAAGAAAATCTGATAATGAAATAAATTTTTAAATATGAATAACAAAAAAAAAAAAAGACATGCCATATTTTCAAAATTTATGAGAAACTACTAAAATTTAGTGCTTAAGGAAATTATTTTGTAGAAAATATTAACAACTGGTTTTTTTTTTTTTTTTTTTTTTAAAAAAAACTTGGGTGTACAAAAGAGAGAAGTTATTTAAAAACAAATTATCTGGTGAAATTAGTTATTAAATGATTATCAAAATAAGCCAAACTATATTGCAGTACAATTTCAAAAATTTTCAATAAGCCAAGAAAAAAAAAACGTTATTATGATATACAATTTCAAAGCCAACATAATATAGATTTTTCTTCAAATGCAACTAATTAAAAAAAAAAAAACTTTTAAAATATTTTCAATTTGCAATACTTAATTTTGTGAGCAAATCACAAAATTATTTAAAAAAAAAATTCAAATATATTTTATGTATATTGAAAAAAAAATAGCAATTTTTTAGAAAATTTACTTTTTTTTGATTGATTTGTTAAATTATTACTTACAGTTAAAGTTTGGTGATGCCTAATATGGACTGTAAATTGCCTTGCGGTGTTATTTGAACTGATATAGTGGTTGTAGGTGTAATGGTATTCTATAACTGGTGAAGTTTGCTGGTGTATTCAATATTTTTTTTTGTTTATATTTTCAAAGGATTAATTGTGGATTAGTTTTTTTGGTAGTGGTTGTTTGATGAAGATTTTGTTTTTGGTGGTGGTAGTGGGTGTAGTACGTACATTCAAGTTAGTAACATGATGAAGTAGTATTAATATATTGCCATTCATTTTGTAGTTTGATTTGAATTGATTGTTTGTTTGATCGATTGGTATTCAGAGTTGTATTAAGTGTTGATTTTTTTAATTTCAAATATGAAAGTGTTTAAATTTGTAGCCGTTTGATTGAATTGTTCATTTGGATTTTTTAGCCAGTGTAATATTTGAATTTTTAGTAAGTGTTTTTTTTCAAATTGATTAAGTTTTAATTATATTGTGAGTGTTAGTTAAAGATTGCCAAACAGTTAATGTGTTCGTTTTTGAATTTATAACATTCAGATAGAGAAGTAAAGGAGTTAATTCATTAGGATTCACATGATTTTGTTTTATATATATTTTTAGGTTTTTTTTTTTGTGGTTATAGTTGCAGTTGCAGAAACATTTATTTTTTGTAGTTGTAGTGTATAATATTGTAGTAGTGTATTTAGTTTTAGAGTATTTTTGGTAGTATTAAATGAATAAAATGTAAAAAAAAAGTTGGGTGTTAAAAAAAATTTCACACAAAAAGTTGTAAAAAGAGTTAGAAATAGTAATCAGTGTTTGAGTTGTGAAAGTGTTAAAAAAAGGGGGATTTTGAAATTAAAGCAAAATGTAAAACTTTAAAAGTAATACCAAAAGCTAACTGAAAAAATTAAGATTTAAACTGAAAATAAATTTTTATTTTTTTGAAAATTAAAAACTTCTTTAGATGGGTTTACATAGGTTTTTTTTTCTTTTTTTTTTTTAGTTTCTCAAATTTTTTGTATTCTACTTAATAAGAAAAAAAAGCTTAAAAGTTAATGTTTGGTTTTTCATAAAAATGCATTCCAAGTTAAGAAATTAGTTTATAATAAATAGTTTTTTTTTTAAAGAAACTCAACATTTAGACATTCTAAAAGCGTTTTGTTAATATGTTTAATATATCGATTTAATATGTTTCTGAATTTTGTTAGTTTTTCTGTATTTTTTTTTTTTTTTTTTTTGTAAATGTTAGTGTTTCTTTATGTAAACGATGATGTTTAATGTAAAATAATTTGTCAAAATAATATACAAAAATTATATAAAAGTTTATGAGAAAAGAATTGATTATGTTTTAATATTTGTTCATTTTTTAAGTGTAATTTTCATTTCATTTCTGACTATAACTATAAACGTAGTTTTTACTAAAATCTAATGTTAATAAAACTAATTGGTTAATAACCAACATTTGTTCAATAAAAATAATTTTAATCCCAAGCCAGTTTTCGAAAAATTGGACATATTCATTCGCATACAAAGGAAAACTTCTACATTTCGTAATTCATTTGGATAGCATATTAAGAAAATGGTGAATGCCTTAAAAAATAACGATTTCATTGCAGCATTTAAAGCAATCTTAAATGCGGATGTCTTGCAGAATTTGAGAACAAACCTTTATCGAATTCGAAGTCAACAAATATCCACTTTGTATGTTATATTTGTATGAAAGAAATACTTGTGGCTAAATATTGTGGAGGAAAATTCTAAGTGGCGTTTTTTTTTTTGCAGTCAATAAAAATATTGCCTGTTTTTAATTTAGGGGTACCTCACCGATTTTAATAAAAAAATATTAGGTAAGATTCAAATACGTGAGCAGAGTCTAGAGTTACCTATATTTTTGTCAGACACGCCCACTTTAGAGGCGGCAAGGCTTAGGAGCTAAATTTTTTAATTTCTCAAGAATTATTTATCTGTTCGAGAAAAATGATATGTTATTGGAAAGGTTATAAAATCTTCGTTCGTATGATATATATGTATAATTTAATTTTTCTGTAATGGGAGCGTGTTATTTCACTTAAAAATTACCGAAAAACAAAACAAAAACAGTGTTTTTTCAATTATATGGTATAGTAGACAAGGCATGAGATCAACAATCAATATACTATCTTTTTCAAGGACAAACATCTAGGTGGTGCATTTTATCGCCGCCAATTCAAGTTTTCAAAGTTTGACTTGTCTTTAGTTCAGGGGCACTTCATCGATTTTTATAAAAAAAATCAAGAACAATTCAGATACGTGAGATAAGCCGATAATTTGTTTTTTATTTGACACGCCCACTTTGGAGGCGGCAAGGCTTAAAGGTCAATTTTTGTTAGTTTACATTTTTTAAAAATTATTTCTTAAGTTTAAGTAAAGTAACACGCTCCCATCCCTGGAAAATAAAAATGGATATATATCACACGGAAGAAGATTTTAGAATCTTTCTAATCAGATATAATTTGTAACGAAAAGATTAGTAAGTTTTAAGAGAATTGAAATTTGAAAAATTTAAATCTTCAGCATTGCCGCCACCAAAGAGCGCGTGTCTAATAAAAGAAAATTCTCGACTCAGCTCTTGCATCCGAGTCTTTCCTAAATTTTTTATCAAAATCTTTTAGGTGCCCTTAAACTAAAGACAAATTCTGAAATATTTGATTGGCCGCGAAAAAAAACGCCATATATACGTTTTTGACCATCTAGAAACAGAATCCGCTTTCAGATTGGAGTAATACGCAAATGTTATTTAAATCGAGTCAGGCGCGCCGTGGTCCAATATGTCTCACATGATCTAAGATTGTTTATAAAATAAGTCTCTATTATCAGACTGTTGTCTTTTTTTCTTGGAACTTTCAGTTTTTCTTAGGGCTGAGAGCAAAAGATTTTATAACAGAAATTAGTTAAAATAAACGTACAGTATAAACAGCCTGAAATAATGCAAAAAGTATTTTTTAGTTGAAGGTGTTTTGGACAAATTTTCTATAATAACAAAATATTTTAGGAGCGAAATTAGCATAATAGAATATTTAGCGTCTTTTTTGAAATTATATTCTCAAAAACCATGTGATTGCGTAAACAGTAGAATGCTTTGTTTCCCGGGAATCCTTAGACGAGTATTCCACGGCTGCATTCACTATTTAATATATCATATTACATGATTTACTAAGAAGGAAACTACACACGCATATTTTAATAGAATTTGGATATCTGAAGAGAAGACGAAAAATTAAAAATTCATATGGGCAGAAGCAAGCCAGGAAATGATCACCTCCCTGTCGTCCCGCCAAACTTCTTTGACTATATATTTGAAATATATTTTCCTTTGAATGAGATCTATCTTACTTTTATCAAAGATTTTGGAATTTTGGACATGACCTTGCTAAATATTAGGGTAAAAGGGAATGGGGATTAAAAGTTATTCCGTGTAGTCATCCGATTTGACCGTAATGTAGGAAAATGTCACTTCTTTGACGGCTTGTCCAATCCGCTTTAGCTACACACAGAGAAATAAAGTGCCAGCCGAATTTAAAAATGTATTTTTATGGTAACAACTTATAACTTCATTTAGTACAACGATGTTGACATTAAATTTCTGAATATTTTAAGTGTTGCAATTAAAATTCAGTTGAATTAACCGAACTTTGTTGTGAAAACTGATGTTCAAACGTAGCAACCGACTGAAATTTTTAATAACTGAATTTGAGTCGAAGTAACCGAATTTCAGTTGGCAAATATCTAAATTTTTCTCTGCGTGTAGAAATTTAAAATATATTCTCCTTGGAATATATCATAACATACTGAAGTTTTTGGAATCTTTACCAGGAGCGCACTTAAAATTGGGCTTAAAATGAGCATGCCAAACTGCTGAAGGTAAGAGCTTGAAATTTGGTGTTTAATGTCACACGCCTTTGTAGATACGAGCTTATACGTTCTTGAAACATGGATTAATTTTTTAATAAGTTGCATTTTTGGATTTTGACCAGGAACGGGACAAAAATTGTGGTCCAAAACAGATAAGTATCCCACTTAATGGCATGGTAAACCCACTATGATTAAATATTCCCTAAGGTGAAATTTTTTTAAAACTCAAGGGAAGGCCAGTAATGGAAAAGTCTACCCTTTTAATGAAGGCATAAACCGCTTTAACTAGAAGAGTTTAGTTAAAAGTGTATGTTTTTTGGAATATGGCCTAACTCAATCTAGACTTTTGGCTAGAGACATACAAATTTAAAATATGAGTTCATATTTGGGGTTCAGATTCCTGATTGTAGTCCTTAAATTAGAAAGAAAAAAACTGACATGTATGCCCACTCCCCCTATTACTCACCAAAAAAATTGGTCAAAAAATTTATTTTTTTTAAATTCTCAGCCATTTTTGTCACTAAAACATTCAGTTATCCAAAAATTTTTTTATCTTATTTTGTTCTGGTCATTAGATGAAGCTACATGCCAAATTTCGAGTTCCAATCTTTGCTAGTTTGGGAGATACACCAAACGTCCATTTTTGCGGAGATAAAGGCTTGTTAAAACAATCGGACTTTGTTAACAAATATCGCGACTTTATTTCCCTGATGAACAGCTTATGCATTTAATGATTTTTTTCCAATGACCAATATCCTAATGGATAGATTTAAACAAAAATATGAAGTCTTATTTCATTATCAAATTTTGTATTAATTTTTTTTTGAATGTGTACACTGTAGTGTACAAGGGTAGTCAAAGGGTTAAATATGATGCGGTGCACCAAAAACAATTTAAATATATTAATAAATAATTAGGTTCACATTACGAATCTTTTACTCCATTTTCTTAAACTTTTATTTCGACAAAAAGTAAGACAATTTTTTAGGGCAAAACGTTTAATTTTTTTAACCTAAATTGCGTGTCGGAACATAAAAGTACCCCCAAAATAAAATTGCTTTTATTTCAAAATTTTATGTAAAGGGACAGTTTTTAAATACAACATAACCTAGTTTTATTAAAAAGTTATCTACACTTAAAAAAATTTTTTGTGTTTATTGAGAAAAACTTAAAAAATTATTTATTTTGAAAAAACTTGAATAAAAGATCATTTAGTTTAATTATATATTGAGT